>JAYESD010000005.1:129239819-130439819 GCA_036927565.1 Tuctoria greenei | reverse complement strand
GTTGCTAGTAGGAAGCGTCCGTAGGCATGGACGGCTTCTCTTTTGCTTAGTTAGGTTAAAGAGAGTGAGTATGTATATTCCGCTGCGTGTATACTCTTTGTACACTTGATTATATTATGAAATAAAGACTTTGATGTATTTTGACTATTTATTTCGTGTGTGCTGTTGGGTGCCGCGTCGCACGGCACCACCCAATGCGATTCCTAGAAGTCGGGACCCCGGTCCTCACAGCCGTTGTAAAAGCCCTAAAATTTCATAGTGCAAAGTTCAGATAGGAAAAATAAAAAACTTGAATGGGAAAAAGAAATAAACAGGGAATGGTAAAATGAAGTGAGTTAAAGCCTATAACAGGGAATTCAAAAAGTTCAAATTAGCTCCTATTCAAACTTTGACAAAAAAAAAATTTAAGTTAACCATTGTATTCCTAGCATCTTTCAAATGTTTTAAAGCACATTTGCTATGTAATTCAGTGGAAACATTGAATTCTTTCAAATTCAAATTCAAATTTGAATTTTAAATGATACTTGTTAAATCAAAGTTTTGAGTCCAGAATCAATTTCAATACCTTCAATTTAGTCTACCAGAAAATATGTAGGATCTTTGGAACAATATAGGTGGGAGAATTGAAGGACCATAGAAGATAGACTTGAGGGGGCTGCGGGACCCACTGGTCAGTGGGGCTATTACGGGAACACTCTGATTCTTCACCATGCGACACCGCACAGCATGCAACGCCACCGAGATTCCTGCTTGTGTGCATCATGGCGTGCCCTCTCCACTCTCTTCACCTCTATCCTCAGCTATCTGGCCGAAAGGGATGAGCAAGTGTGGTCCTCTATTCAATTTTTCTCCCCGAGCGCACACCATCGCCACCTTCCTGTTCGCCCGACAAGCTCCAGATTCTGGTCGAATTTCTTCATCTTCCCAACAGCAAAGTGGTGCACAAGATCTTCTTCTATATACCCAAGCTTTTAACTTTTGGTTACGTTGGCTAAAATGACGGTATTTCGCAGTTTTGTGGACACCGCCCTTCTGCCGCCGTGAGGACGCTGCTGCCTCCCCGTCGCACCGGCGCCACAGGCCACCTCTCGAGCTGCTCCCAAAAGCAAACAGGATCACCAGAAAACCTTCTAGCTCAAGGTGAAAACCTTTCTCGAGTTCATTCTTTATCCAACAAAAAATCTTCATTTTTCTCTTTGATGCTAGGTTGTGCATTTAATTTGGTTTGTACGAGTAAACGTTTTTCAATCCAGTTAAGGATTAGAGACTAGACCCGCATACACAGCTGAAAACCAAAAATAAGAGAAAACCATAGAGTAATTTAGCCGGGAGTCGAGTTTTCGTAGCTGCCTTTTGAAAAATTCGTCGGCTCGACGACAGACTTGATGTTTTAGGCCATTTCACTCCTATTGCACCCCATTTTTTGTACTCACCATGATCCTACGAATCTTTTAGACTGTTTCCGGGGTCGTTTGAGCCTGATTCAGGGATTACCGATCATTACCAGAACCCTAGCCACCGTCGCTACCGTCGCACGCCGTCGTACGGCCATCGCTCGGCTAAATGGACAACACCATCGTGTTCTTTGTCCCATTTTAGGCACAAGCGGCTATGTCCAAGTCCGGAGGAGCTCTGGAGAAGCGGGCGACAAAAGCGCCGTCGGGCGCCGCCACGGGCTCGCCGCCATCCCGAGGTTGAAGACAACCCGGGCGGGCCCCGCGTGTCAGCGTCTATTAGCCATTGGTAGGATCGTATGTGGCTGTCGGATCTGGTGTGGCTGCACTGGTTAACTACATGGCCCTCCGTGTGGCCCCAATCTGGTTGGCCCATTTTAAATGAGTGGGACCTAGCCGGATTAATTCGAACTTTTCCTCTCAAAATAATTCCAGAATTTGAGCAAACTTCTAAATTCTATTACTCCTAGTACACTTGCTCAAATAATTCCCAATAAATTCTGGTAGACTCATATTGATCCCAATTTTGCAGTGGTGCAATTTGTTGGACATGGAAGTCCCATAATTTTCGTAATTAATTCTTTTGAGCTAACTGCTTGGGAAATTAGTTACTCCTGTTCTACTAATTGGAAAATTCCCAATTTGGTAAGAACCTTTATAATAATACACTTGATATCCAGAAAAATTTCAAGTTCATTGGAATTCATTTACTGTACCAAACAGAGTGAAAATCCCCAATGTCCATAGAAAATTAAAAAATGTAGAGAAACATTTCCATATTTTATCCCAAACTGGTAAAATCAATTTCTCCCTTTACGAAGCTCAGAAAATTATGAAACAAATTTTCCTGGAACCAGTGAGACCTCCTATATCATGATCATCCCCTATTAGCCATGACAAAGCTCCAGATTTAATACCAAATTCAGAGAATTCGTTTACTTGTTGGAATTTTAGAGACAACAAGCATCCGTGGACATCTCTAATTTTTGGTCCAGATCTTCCTCAAAGAATCTAGTATCCATTGTAAAAATCCCAAAGCCAATAAAAATAATCTTTATACCTGATCAGTCCATAGAAATTCTTTTATATAGATTCAATATCACTAATGTACTTTATATATTGCATATCATATGGTGACCAAGATCGAGGAGGAGTCGGAGCCCTTGGAGGGCATACAACCAGGAGCTAACTTTAATTCTTACCTGTAGCCAGGCAAGCTCCAGTTTGCATTTAAGTACTTTTGTAAAATTTTGATTTGTATCACCTATGTCTAGGGTGAGTATGTGCGTTATGTCTAGGGTGATTGAAACTCCACTTGCATGACCCACAAATCCCCTGGAGTATTGGGTAGGTCTATAGCTTGCCGAGTAGAAAATGCCATGCTAATGTTTTGAGGAATCCGGTAGAAGTCGAGTAGTTGGAATCTACTCGTGAGATAGGATTTTATCACACGGGATGGAGTTGATCAAAGAATGGTTATGAACATGAATTTGAGACCGAGCAGTGGATAGGATGTAGTGACACGTGGTCTCACGTGTGTATCCCTGCTTGTGTGATTCGCTCCACTTCTGAAATGGGTGTATGTGACGTGCTATCCGGGTTTCTACTGATTGCAATCACTGTCCCTCGCAGTTATTTGAGTACCGCTTGTTCACTGTGCTGTGACACAGTAAATATTGAAGAAGCTAGAAGAATACGATGCAGTGAATTATAATTGTTTTGCAACCATGCCTGCTGTAGTATATTGATCACTAAAGTTACATTCTGAACATTTAAATTGCTGCTAATAACTTGTAAGTAAGGATCCACTTGTAGGCAAGTAATTTATGCAATATCACTGCCTATGTTTATATGTATCCCTGCATGTAGAGTTCCATGCTTAGGTGAGACGCTTAAGTCTTGCTGAGCCTTCATGCTCACGGTTCACGGTTGCTATATTAAGTTGTTTGCAAGTGAGATGTATGAGGAAGGGCCCGAAGATGAGGCGATGCCCCGGTCGAGGTATACCGCCGAGTGGGAGCACTACACGCCGCCATGAATTGTTGTGTGTTGCTAGTGTGTAGCATCCCCGGGCTGGATGTCTGCACTTTTGCATAGCTAGGTTGAGAGTTTAGCTATAAGTATTACTTCCGTTGTACCTAAGTATTGTAAAAGACTTCCACTGTTTCTATAAATAAAACTTTGTATTTTGTCATATTCTTTTCATGTGTGCTGTTGGGTGCCGCATCGCACGACACCACCCTCTGCAATTCTTAGAATGTGTGGACCCGGTCCTCACAGCCTGGTATCAGAGCCGCATTGGGAATAGCACGCTCGAAAAGAGCCTATTTTGAAAACTTAGAAGTAGTCGAGTGAGAATTAGTTATTATGCCCACATAAGGTTTATTATAGTATTAGTTACTTAAGGTGGCAAGCTAACCTATGTGTTATTATATTCTATAACAACGCTCCAACGTCAGGTAAGAGGTAAGGTACGCCACTGCAAGCGGATCAATAGTGGTAAGCTCACCATGCAAGAGGTAGCATGTGATTGTTTTCGTGGCTTAGCACGAAAATTCAATATGAGTATCTGAAACTCTCCATGTTTCTGAGAACATATGACACATGGTACTCCAGCGTGCTTCAAAATTAGCCGGAGCCCCTGTCTGGTGCAACATAACCCGATGCGCCTCCTACTGGTGCAGCATTATGCAAAGACGTGGGACCCTGTAGGGTGGTAGAAAACCCGGTCATGTACCTTGAGACGTGGCTTAGCTTGGGGTAGCCCGTATGGAATGATACGGGACAAATGTTTTTAACTTTCATATATATTATTGTGACTGCCTGAAATGATTGCCGGTGCGGGCTGTGCCGTACGGCACAATATGATTGATTAGTAATTTGTGTGTAGTTGCAGGACACTAAACATGTTTTAAGTAGCTCCGGTCGAAAACATTTGTGACTGAATGTCATTAAGGCCACCGTTGAGATGTATACCGGAATACCGGCTTAGGATTTTCTTTGGTGAGGGCGTAGTACCGGCATTGCATTCGAGTTTCATCAGGCACATCGACAACGATGTCCGTGCTGGAGGTGTGACTCGACAACAAGTAAAAATTTCCAACTTAGGACTAAGTTCGAATTTGTAATCTCTGTTTTGTAGCATGCATTTCAGATTGACAATTAATCGTGTGGTCACTGCGATAAGCAGACATATGGTTTGGAAACTTTATAAGTCACCCACAAGTTTCATTTTCAGCTCCAAAGAAGATTTCAAGATTTAAAACTAGAAAATTTCATTTGAACTTAAACTGCCAGGTTCTTGATTCAAACTGAGAATCTGGTAACAAAATGCTTAACTTTGAGAATAGCATAACTCTCTGTAGGAATAACCACTGAAAGTCTTCCATACATGTTTGGAAAGTTTAGAGAGTCCTATAAAACTCTTATGTTCAACTTCAGATCAGAATCCCCCTGTAAATGAATTAAAAATTCAAATTTCCGAACTCTGTTAAATCTGGACAGAGACTGGACAGTTTCTGTATCCTGTCACTGTCTTTATCATATCTCTTAGTAGAATCGATGAATGACTTCATGTAGTACATTTATGTAATCCTGAGGAGGTGCTTTCAAAAATTTTCTAGAAACACTGTCAACTTGCAAAAGTCATATCTCCTCATACAGAAATGATCTGGAGGCAAACAAATACATTATGGAAATCTCTTTTAGTGTACTACAACTTTGTAGTTGAACTCAAGTCCTCAATATGCCTCTAACTGGATGAAAATTTTGAATTTCTCCATACTGGTCAGAGTGAACAGAAACTGAGTCAGAATTCTAGTGTTACGTTTCATTTGACATTTGAATTTGAATTCACTTTCATAATTCAACTATCACATCCATGATCTGTTTCTCAACAAAGTTTGTTGAATTTGAGTATTTGACTCATTTAAATACTTCTTTTATAGATGGCAGATGTGATGCTAATTTTGCCGGACGGATGGGTGTTCTCCACGTGCGCCAACCGTCCGGGCTTCCCGGTCATGCTGCGGGAAGTGCTCCAACTGTTTGGCCTCATCGAAATGCCAGGCTATTGGGGTCAAGAGATGGACGACAGAGGCGTATTGTGGTGCACCATCCGTGTTGACGTTCCTGCTAGTGCACTCCATCATGGATGGGCTCCTTTTTCGGTCAATACCTTGGGAGCTCGTTTGGAGGATACGTGGGCCGTTGCAGTGGGTGAAGCGCTTATGAATCTTTGTGAGCTTCATCAAGATGCCATGGTTGGGACACAGTTTGTCCTTCTCTCAGTCCGTGGTACAGCAGGTCTTGAGTGGCAACGTCGAATGGTTGAGGCCTATCAACCGAACGGCAACACGACTTCGACAACACTTGGGACTTATGCTGCTGCATCAAACATGGTGGTTATTATGCAAAGTGCAATCATTCAGCAGCAGGTCGAAGCCTTGAGGCAAGCGATTGAGCGGGGCGACAATTTTGATTACATCAATGAGAACCTATGTTCGTTTCTGGCTCCGACAAATAACTGGCTGAATCAGCGCGAGAATCAACTGCATCACACCTGCAATAAACTGCGTAAAGCTCGTGCTAAACTGTGGCAAGCTTGCAAGGAGCTGCAGCAAGCTCGTGGTGAATTGCAAGCGAGTCAACTGGTAGTGCAGCAACAGCAAGAGCAGCTGTTGGTGATCACCGAGGAACGAGATGAAGCCATCGACGATGCTCTGGGTTGGGAAGCCGAAGCAGGCCAACATCAGGAGGACTTGTGGGAGGCTGAGGCACACTTGCTGCAACCAGTCGTATATCCACCGGCTGAGGACATGTTGCTGAACATGGGCGAGCAGGTGCTTCTATGTCCTGAGGAGGAGGAAGACCCTGAGTTACTTGAGTTCACCGACAAGGATAAATCGGAGTAGGATGGGGCAGCACTACTTCCATCACGGGGCAATGTATGGTTAACGGTTGCTCTTGTTTAATTTGGAGCCATGTTTGTATCATATTACTAATAGTAGTGAGTGTGTATGGGGTGACAATGGGTGTATGACATCTCATGGAGACCAAGTATAGTTGAGATGCGCTTCCATAGTGGGAGTCCGTCATTTTGGAGTTCACTATTGTAAACCTGTTCATGAGATAATATATCCTGTATAAAGTTTGTATTTTATCAATATATGTCAATCTTATGCAATTATCACATTGTCAATGCTCGCACTACTATGGTATGGACTAGATGAAGAAAACAAACATGTTGCTAATCTAGAAATCATGTGGATGCAGAATGGTGCGTACTCACTCTACGCCCGAGATGGGAGGCTCTAGCCAGGGTCGGGGTGATGAATCTCCGACACAGGAGCAAACCACGACACTGCAGCAACAAGCTCCTCCACCACCACCACCTGATCCTCCAAGGTCTCTCGCGGAGATTCTCGCCGCAGTGCTCGGCTCGTGCGACGAGCAAACCGAGTTACTGCGGATGCTGGTGCAAAATTCATCCCATCAAGGGGGGTGACAAGATAATGGGCAATGCCAGCCCCAACAAAGTTCGTACTCGGACTTCTTGGTGACGCATCCACCGGTCTTCACGGGGGCCGAGGAGCCTCTGGAGGTAGACAACTTTATCCACACACTCAAGGCGAAGTTCGGTCTGCTACAATGCACCAAACTGCAGAAGGCGCTGTTGCAGCACAACAGCTTCAGGGATCCGCCGATGCTTGGTGGGCGAACTACATCGTGTTACTACTGGCTAGTCATGCGGTCGCATGGACCGAGTTCCGAGAGGCGTTCCGCGCCTACCATATACCTCCCGGTATCATGAAGAGGAAGCTTTAGGAGTTTTTGGAGCTGAAGCAAGGCGAAAGGACTGCTCATGAATACACCCGCGCATTCAATCATTTGGCGCAGTACGCGCGTGATTATGTGGGAACGGAGGACAAGAAGCGACATACTTTCTTAACGGGATTTGAACCCCAAAATGAAAGTCCAGCTTGCACAATGCAATCGAAGCACCTTCAACGACATCGTCAATGCCGCGATAGTGCAAGAAGACGCTCAGCGCGAGCTCATTTCTTATAAGAGGAAACAGAGCGCGCCATCGAGAAGCAGCGGTGGTGGTCCACATAAGTAGCATTTGGTGTATCACTCACCATCCTGACAGCGATGGAAACCACCAACGTGACTGCAGCAGTTCCGAGGTCATTCTTTCAACACGCCGCATTTCCGACCGCCATTTCCACAGCAGCAGCAGCAGCAGAAGCAGCAGCAAAGGATGGTCCCGCGTGCGTATCCACCTCCACCACATGCACCGGGATTCGGTTCACAGCTTGGAGGGAACTCGACAGAATAAACGTGCTATACGTGTGGCCGTGTCGGGCATTTTGCGAGGGACTGCCCCGAGCAGCGACAGGGCAGCGGACAAGCACCATATCAGGGTGCAGCTCGACCCCGTAAACAGCCTAAGAAACCAGCAGAAAAACCCAGCAACGTCTACCATCTAGCTATCGAAGATATGCCGGAAGGCGAAGCCGTCCTTGCGGGTATGTTTTCTCTACTCAAAAAACTCGTAGTATATTATTTTGACTCCGTTGCCACCCATAATTTCATTAGCCAATCATATGTCCTCAAATATCCATTACCTATCATTCCCACAAAATGTCCATATTTGATTTGCTCTGCGGGTGGGAAAGTAGCAGCTTATAGTATGGTCTATAGAGCACCACTTCAGTTGAGTAGAAATCTATATCCGACTTCTCTAATTATATTAGAGAGTCCTCGATGTCATCTTAGGAATGTCATGGCTACACCGCCATGGTGCTTTTTTCGACATCATTCCATGTGTGGTCCATTTAAACTCTCCACTACTTGAACCACACACTCTCATTCTAGACTGCCTTATCCAAAAAATTCCAGCCACATCCAACGCGGAAGCCACAAAGCTTGAGGACATTCGTGTGGTCCATGAATATCTGGACGTGTTTCCCGACGACCTTCCAGGTATGCCACCGGATAGGGACATCGTGTTCAAGATTGAACTTATTCCGGGAACCACTCCTATTTCTAGAAGGCCGTACAAGATGGCACAAAATGATTTGGCAAATTAAAGGAGCATTTGAAGGACCTGCTGGACAAAGGTCTCATATGCCCAAGTTCAACACCTTTGAGCTGCTCCGCACTATTTGTAAAGAAGAAGGACAAGACGTTACATCTACGTGTGGACTATCGTCCGCTCAACACCGTGACGATCAAGAATAAGTATCCACTACTGCACATTGATATTTTATTCGATCAAATAGTGGGTGCTAAGGTTTTCTCAAAGATAGATCTTCAGTCCGGATATCATCAAACAAAAATCCGATCGGAGGATATACCGAAGACAGCATTCTCGACGAGATACGGGCTCTATGAATATCTTGTCAGGTCTTTTGGACTCACCAACGCGCTGGCTCACTTTTGTACCTCATGAATCCTTTATTTATGCCGTAGTTGGACAAGTTTGTAGTGGTCTTCATCGATGATATTCTGGTTTACTCTAAATCGGAGGAAGAACATGCCATACACTTGCATATCATGCTCCAACGATTGCGATATCACAAGCTTTATTCAATATTCAGCAAGTGCGGGTTTTGGATCAGCCAAGTACCCTTTCTTGGTCGTATTATTTCAGCGGAGGGTATCACTGTTTATCCAAGCAAAATTGTGCAAGTGCTGAAATGGGAGTCTCCAAAGTCTATTCATGAAGTTCGCAGCTTCCTCGGGTTAGCGGGATATTATCAGAGGTTCATCCCGAGCTTCTCAAAAATCGCTAAACCAATGACGGATCTGCTGAAAAAGGGGACCAAATATAGTTGGAGCAAGGCATGTGAGGATGCATTTCAAGCATTGGTGAAGCATATCACAACAGCCCCAGTGCTAGCTCAGCTGGATATGACCAAATCATTCGACGTTTATTGTGATGCGTCTGGCATTGGTCTCGGCTATGTGTTAATGCAAGATGGCTGCGTGATCGCATATGGCTCATGGAAGCTCCGAAATCATGAGCAGCATTATCCAACTCAGACCTTGAGCTCGCTGCCGTGGTGCTCACTTTTAAAATGTGGAGGCATTATTTATTTGGAAATCTAGTGCACTTCTACACCGATCACAAGTGCCTAAAACATATCGTCACTCAGAAGGAGGTCAATGTGCGACAGCAAAGATGGTTAGAGCTGATCAAAGATTATGAGATTGAAATTCATTACCATCCCAGCAAGGCGAATGTGGTTGCCGATGCGCTTAGACGCAAGTCTCACGTCAATAATATGCCCATCACTCCAATGGACGAGGACGAGCCGAGATTATACTTGGTTCCATATGGAGCGTTATATAATCTTGTTCTCATTCCTACCATACGAGAGGAGATTATGGAAGCTCAAAAGAAAGACGTGCGTATGTCGCACATTCGAAGGAGAATGAAGAATGGAAAAATTTTGTGCTTACAAAGTGATGAACATGGTACCCTGTGGTTCAAACACCGTATCGTGGTACCCAGTGATATGGAACTTCGGAAGAAAATCTTGGATGAAGCTCACTTGTCCAAATATTCTATTCATGCGGACAGCAACAAAATGTATCAAGATCTGAAAACCAGATTTTGGTGGACACGGATGAAAAGAAAAGTTGCAAAGTACATATGCGAGTGTGATACGTGTCGGCGGATCAAAGCCGACCACATGAGGAATGTCGGATGGCTGCAAACATTAAATATTCCGGCCTAGAAATGGGAGGACATTAGTACGGATTTCATTGTTGGATTACCTCTCACGTTCCACAAACATGATTTGATTTTGGTGATAGTCGATCGACTAACAAATCAGGTCATTTCATCCCTGCACATACAAAGTACATTGCCAATATGTATGTGGAGCTGTATATTGCAAGAGTCATGTGCTTGCACGGGGTTCCCCGGACAATTATTTCAGATTGCAGCGCACTGTTCGTTGCTCGCTTCTGGGAGCAGCCGCATGCATCATTAGGGATGAAACTGATCCGAAGCTCCGCATATCACCTGTAGACCAACGGTCAAACCGAGCTGGTGAATCAAGTTCTAGAAAATATGCTGCGAGCTTGTGCCATCCACCACGGTAAAAATTGGGATGATCATTTACCGTTGGCGGAGTTTTCATATAACAATGGCTATCAAGCTAGCATCAAGATGGCGTCGTATGAAGCTCTCTACGACCGGAAATGTCGCACACCACTCAGTTGGTGTGAATCTTGCGAGCAAGTGATATACGGCTTTAACCTCGTGAATGAAGCCGAAGAATGAGTAGGAGGGATCTAAGCCAATCTCAAGGCCGCTCAATCTCGGCAGAAAAGTTATGCAGATAAAAGACGTCGACCTCTCCACTTCGGCATCGGAGACCACGTGCACCTTCGTGTCTCTCCGATGAAAGGCATTTATCATTTCAGAGTAAAGAGAAAACTTGATTCATCAGTCCGTTCGCCGTCAATGAAAAATGCGGACCCATGGCCTATCATTTGGAGTTACCGACATCGCTCTCAGAAATTCGTAATATATTCCACATATCTCAGCTGAGGAAGTGCCTTAAATCTCCGGCTGAAATCTGCACTGAAAACATTGAAACTCTCCAAGCGGATCTCACTTATTCTGAGTATCCGATCCAAATTGTTGATGAAAAGACTCAATCCACAAGAATTCGGACGTTGTGCTTCTACAAAGTTTTATGGAGTAACCATACCGCTGAGGAAGCGACATGGGAAAGCGAGGACTATCTCACATCAAATTATCCGGATTTGTTATCATCTCATACCTGGTAATCTTTTTGCCTCCGTCTCTTTCATTTGTAATCTCGGGTCAAGATTCTTTTAAGGGGGGTAGGATGTAAAAGCCCTAAAATTTCATAGTGCAAAGTTTAGATATGAAAAATTAAAAATTTGAATGGGAAAAATAAATAAACAGGGAATGGTAAAATGAAGTGAGTTAAACCCTATAAGTGCGAATTCAAAAATTCAAATTAGCTCATGTTCAAACCTTGACAAAATCAAAATTTGAGATTACCATTGTATTCCAAATGGCATCTCTGCAATGTTTCAAAAGTTTTGATGCACATTTTCTATGTAATTCAGTGGAAACATTGAATTCTTTCAAATTCGAATTCAAATTTGAATTTTGAATGAAACTTGATCAATTCAAAGTTTTGAGTCCAGAATCAATTTCAACACCTTCAATTTAGTCTACCAGAAAATATCTAAGATTTTTGGAACAATATAGGTGGGAGAATTAAAGGACCAGAGAAGATAGACTTGAGGGGGCTGTGGGACCCACTGGTCAGTGAGGCTATTACGTGAACACTCTGTTTCTTCACCGTGCGACACCGCACGGCATGCAATGCTACCGAGCTGCCTGCTTGTGTGCATCATGGCGTGCCCTTTCCACTCTCTTCACCTCTATCCCCACCTCTCTGTCCGAAAGGGATGAGCAAGTGTGGTACTCTGTTCAATTTTTCTCCCCCGAGTGCACACCATCGCCACCTCTCTGTTCACCCGACAAGCTCCAGATTCTGGCCGAATTTATTCATCTTCCAAACAGCAATGTGGTGCACAAGATCTTCCTCTATCTACTCAAGCTTTCATCTTTTGGTTACGTTGGCTGAAATGCCGGTATTTTATAGTTTTGTGGATGCCGCCGTTCTGCCGCCGTGAGGATGCTGCTGCCTCCCTGTCGCATCGGCGCCACACACCTCTCGAGCTGCTCCGAAAAGCAAACAGCATCGCTAGAACACCTTCTGGCTCACAGTGAAAACCTTTCTCGAGTTTATTCTTTATCCAGCAAGAAATCTTCATTTTTCTTTCGGCCTTCTTCAAGCTTTGGTGCTAAGTTGTGCGTTTAATTTGGTTTGTACGCGTAAAAGTTTTTCAATCCAGTCATGGATTAGATACTAGACCCCCATACGCAGCTGAAAACAAAAAATAAGAGAAAACCATCGAGTAATTTAGCCGGGAGTCGAGTTTTTGTAGCCGCCTTTTCAAAAATTTGTCAGCTCACCGGCAGACTTGACGTTTCCAGCCATTTCACTCCTATTGCATCCCATTTTCGTACGCACCACGATCCAAGGAATCTTTTAGACTGTTTCCTGCGTCGTTTGAGCTTGATTCAGGGATTACTGGTCATCGCCAAAACCCTAGCCGCTATCGCTACCGTCGCATGCCGTCGTACGGCCATCACTCGGCTAAATGTACAGCACCATCGTGTTCTTCATCCCATTTTATGCACATGTGGCCAGGTTCAAGTCCGGAGGAGCTCTGGAGAAGCGGGCGAGGAAAGCGCCACAGGCGCCGCCACGTGCTCGCCATCATCCCGAGGTTGAAGACAACCCGGGCGGGCCATGCGTGTCAGCGTGCCACCGGTAGGATCATATGCGGCTGCCAGATCTGTTGTGGCTGCACGGGTTTACCCCGTGGCCCTCGGCGTGGCCCCAATCTGGTTGTCCATTTTACCCAGCCCGATTAATTCAAACATTTTCATTTCCAAATAATTCCAGAATTTGAGCAAACTTCTAAATTAAATTACTCCTAGTATACTTGCTCAAATAATTCCCAATAGATTCTGGTAGACTCATCATGATCCCAATTTTGCAGTGGTGCAATTTGTTGGACATGGAAGTCCCGTAATTGTCATAATTACTTCCTTTGGGCTAACTGATTGGTAAATTAATTACTCCTATTCCGCTAATTGTGAAATTTCCAATTTTGGTCAGAACCTTCATTATAATACATTTGATATCTAGTAAAAAATTCAAGTTCATTGAACTTCATTTACGGTACGAAACAAAGTGCAAATCCCCAATGTCCATAGAAAATTCAAAAATGTACAGAAACATTTCTAGATTTTATCCCAAACTTGTAAACTCAATTTGTCCTTGTAGGAAGCTCAGAAAATTATGAACTAATTTTTCTAGAACTAGTGATACCTCCTCTATCATGATCATCCCCTGTTAGCCATGACTAAGCTTGAAATTTAATACCAACTTCAGAGAATACTTTTACTTGTAGGAATTTTAGAGACAACAAGCTTCCTTGAACATCTCCAATTTTTGGTCCAGATCTTCCTCATAGAACCTAGTATCCACTGTAAAAATCACAAAGCCAATAAAAATCATTTACATACAAGTGCTTAGAAAGTCTTTGATATAGATTCAATATCAGTCATGTACTTTATATATTGCATATCATATAGTGACTGAGTTTGAGGAGGAGCTGGAGCCCTCAAGAGTATACAACCAGGAGCTAACCTTGATTTTGACTTGCAGCTAGGCAAGCCCCGGTTTGCATTTAAGTGCTTTTGTAAATTTTGATTTGTGTCACCTATGTCTAGGGTGAGATATGTGCATTATGTCTAGGGTGATTGAAACTCCACTTGCGTGACCCACAAATCCCCTGGAGTATTGGGTAGTCTACAGCTTGCCGAGTAGAAAAATGCCATGCTAATGTTTTGAGGAATCCGGTTGAAGTCGAGTAGTTGAAATCTACTCGCAAGATAGGATTTTATCACACGGGATGGAGTTGATCAAATAATGGCTTATGATGAATTTGAGACCGAGCAGCGGAAATAATGCAGCGAGACGTGGTCTCACGTGCATAGCTATGCATGTGTCGATTGAGGACCGATCCGTGTGCAGCCTTGCTGGACAAGTTTAAACTGTACCAGATGCATACTGGCTATATGGGAACCAAGAAACTGATGTAATTGGTTAACCTGGGTGTCGAGTCTTAACCTACCATTTTATAGGAGTGGGTTGAGGGCAGCAAGGTGTAAATCTTCCGGCGGACACAGACACGCTCCGCGCGGGGACCTCCTGCTCATTACGGAAGGACCGGTTCAACATTTGTGTTTCCTTAGAAAGGTTGCAGCATACAACACAATATTGAAGTGTGATTTGATCCACTTCCGAAATGGGTGTATGTGACGTTTTATCCGGTTGTCTACTAATTGCAATCACCGTCCCTTGCGGATATTTGAGTACCACTCGTTCACTGCGCTGTGATGTAGTAAATATTGAAGAAGCCAGAAGAATACGATATATTGAATTATAATTGTTTTGCAACCATGCCTGTTTTAGTATATTGCTCACTAAAGTTACATTCCGAACAATTAAATTGATGCTAATAACTTGGAAGTACTCCCTCTGTCCCCATGAACTTGTCTACATTCCGAACAATTAAATTGATGCTAATAACTTGGAAGTACTCCCTCTGTCCCCATGAACTTGTCGCTTTGTAGTTCATTTTTGAACTACAAAGCGACAAGTTCATGGGGATGGAGGGAGTAAGGATCAACTTGTAGGCGAGTCGTTTATGCAATATCACTGCCAATGTTTATATGTATCCCTGCATGTAGAGTTCCATGCTTAGGTGATACATTTAAGTTTTGCTGAGCCTTTTTGCTCACGGTTGCTATATTAAGTTGTTTGCAGGTGAGACGTATGAGGAAGGGCCCTAAGATGAGGCGATGCCCCCGTCGGGGTATGCCACCGAGTGGGAGTGTCGGTACCCTAGAAACCGTACACCCCTTGAGGTTATAAAAATCTCAAAGGAAAATCATCTATTTGGTTTGAAGACCCTCGAAGGCCCACATGTCAGACATAACCGGACCCGCTTCTCCAACATGGTTAATCCCTGGGTCGCCATGTGTACTACCAAACCGGAGTTACCGCCCACAAGGGGGAAGCTCCGGGCCATGTACCGAAATGGCACCTCTGGGCTTAGCCCCAGACCGAGAGAAGCTCCGGACCTGACACGTGTCGGGTACCCTGGAGCTACCTGTTTCCACAGTATGCTCTGGAGCTGCCACGTGTCCAACTGTCGGATCTTCAGCCTCTAACTTCCGGAAGACCCCACAACGGCTCCGGATCTTCAAAGGGGAATCAAGGACTTCAAGACCCGATTAAGTGTCATTAATACCATATTAATGACACTTAAACGGACGATCTTAATACCAATAACGGTGCTATCAAAGCCCGTTACAGGGTCATTAAGAGATTAAATGTGTTAAATAAGTGTCAATACTAGTAACCGCCGGGGCCACATATCGGGCCAGGCTAACTTGTAACGGCCTGCCCTTGTACTATAAAAGGACAGGCCGACGACACGTTCAGGGAGCTAGAGAGAGACACACACGCCAGTGACGCTAAACACAAGCTCATACAGCAAATACAACAGCAACACATCCGTGGAGTAGGGTATTACGCTTAGGCGGTCCGAACCACGTAAACTCTTGTGTCTCCTGTGTCAATTCCTACTCACCTTCTTGAATCTCCACGCGCCCATACCGAACATCAAACTCCCCTATCACTTTAGCAGTGTAGGGAGATCTGCCGGTTCCAAATCACCGACAGTTGGCGCGCCAGGTAGGGGCGCCTGAGATTTCGAGAATGGTGAACTCAGTTGCTGGATCATCCAACGGTCAACCTGCTATTCAGGCTGTTGGAGGCAATCCCTCCAATAGGCAGCCACCAGCAGGAGCCTCAGCACCAGCAGGAGTCACACTCCCACCACCACCGTCTCCTCCAGCAAATCATGCTGGGCAGCGTGATGGTGCGCCGGCGTCAATCACTGCGTCGGCAAATCATGACAACCCGGAACACGCGCTTCATGCAGCGCGTGCTCTTCTCCAACGCCCACCACCACCGGATGCATCTCGGGATGCACTGGAGCAGTGGAGGGCCGATGTGGAGCATTTGGTTGCAGCAGCAGCCGAACACCTCAGCAACCAGGGTCCTCCTCCTTCAGGACGAGCCCCGTCGCAGCGGCGGACTTTGTCTGGTAGACTTGGTTCGCACGTCTCCAATAGCAGGAGACGTGCTGCGTCACAACAAGTGACGTCATTGCCCTCCGGGGCACGATGTACTCACACGGTATCCAGGCTTTCGACTCATGACCTCCGGGCGGAGCTTGATCGCCGATACCGCCAGCAGGATGGCCGAGTCCATATTGAGCGTGCCCATGAAAGACTGGAAGCTCAGGGCCTTTCTACTCCTGAAGGAGTAGGAGGAGGCTGTTCAGCCTTGGCCATGCACCTGCGCATGGTTAGATGGCAACAGAAGTTTCGGCCTCACCTGCCAGAAAAATTCGACGGGACTGTCAACCCCACCAAATTTCTTTAGATATACTCCACTGCAATCTTGGCAGCTGGAGGAAATGAGGCCGTGATGGCCAATTACTTTCCAGTGGCCATAACTGGGACTGCCAAGTCCTGGTTTATGAGCCTTCCAGCCAACTCTATCAACAGTTGGGAGGAGCTGTGCCATCAGTTCACTGCCAACTTCGGGAGTTCATACACCCGACCAGGCACTGAACTGGACCTTTTTGCGGTCGTGCAAAAAGGGGGAGAATCCTTGCGGTCATTCATCCAGAGGTTCTCTCAGGTACGAAACACTATCCCATCTATCTCTAGCGCCTCTGTCATTGTGGCATTCAGACAGGGCGTACGGGACAAGAAGATGTTGGAGAAACTGGCGATCAAGGAGATCACCAGTGTCACGGAACTCTTCAGCTTGGCTGACAAATGTGCCCGAGCTGCGGAGGGCCGTGAGATGCACTCCAAACCAACCTCGGAGGGTCACAAGAAATCCTCCAAAGAAGAAGCCGCTACCTCCGGGGGTGGCAAGGAGAAAAAGAAGACCAACAACAAGAAGAAGCCATCGGCCGGCACATCCAATGTTTCAGCTGCTGCAGCTCCGGGTGGCCGGGGGCCACGCCCCGAGAAGCGACCTTGACCGTCTTCTGAAGACGGTGGCAAACCCAAAGTGTGGTGTCCCATCCACAAAACGGGCAGCCATAGTTTGGAAGACTGTCGGGAGGTCCAAAACCTTGCCGAGCGCTACAAAAAGCGCCAGGAGGAATCTCCTTTCCGACAGAGGGAAGGAAAGAAAAAAGTCGACGAAGCTCCGGCAGAAGAGGAGTTGGGGTTCCAGGATCCCAAAAAGGTCTTGAAGGCCGTCTACACCACCGTCGACGATGATTCTGACGTCTCTGACAACGAGCGTCGGAAGACCATGAACACAATTTTTGGTGGATCATGGGATATCACCTCTCGTCGCGTCATCAAGACTATGCGTCGGGATATGGCCGCTGTAGCGCCTACAGTCAGGCCAGAACCTTACCGAAAGTGGATGGACACAGCCATCACTTTTGATGCTTCGGATTGTCCCCGGAGCATGGTTGGAGCAGGACAGTTACCCTTGATGGTATTTCCTACCATCAACAACATCCAGCTCCACCACGTCATGGTAGACGGAGGTTCGGGGCTAAAGCTCATCAGCTTCGAAGCTTTCACTAAGCTTTAGCTCCGACCTTTGGATCTCCACCCCTCTCGACCTTTCTCCGGAGTAGGTTCGGGAGCCATCACCCCACTCGGAGCTATTACTCTCCCTGTTACCTTCGGGACACGGGAGAAGTACCGCACCGAAAAGTTGGTCTTCGACATCACGCAGATCAACTTACCCTTCAATGCCATCTTGGGTAGACCTGCCCTGTACAAATTCATGGCGGCTGCTCATTATGGCTATATGGTGTTGAAGATGCCAACACCAGTAGGCGTTCTCCGGATCCATGGAGATCGCACTGTCGGAGTAACTGCACTGGAAGAGCTCCATGCGCTCACCATGGCGCAAGAGGAGGACTCCAGGCAGGACTAAGCTCCAAAACCCCCGAGCATTCATCAACGAGGCTCGGCTTCTGCACCTCGAGTGCAGCCAAGTGGCGACACCGACATTCCCGTCAAAGTCATCCAAATTGGTTCCAATGCTGGTCAGACCACCCGTATATCGGGAGGATTGAACGACAAATAGGAACTCGCGCTCATCACTTTCCTCCGGGCTAACGTCGATCTGTTTGCTTGGCAACCATCACAAATGCCTGGGATCCCCGGGGAAGTGATTGAGCACAATCTGAAGATCTACCCCGATGCTCAGCCTGTGCATCAAAAGCCTCGGAAGCAATCCGTAGAGCAACAGAACTTCATCCGACAAGAAGTAAAGAAGTTGCTCGAAGCCGGATTCATCCGAGAAGTCTTCCATCCAAAATGGTTGGCAAACCCAATCGTTGTGCCCAATGCCGGCGGGAAGCTTCGGATGTGCATCGACTACACCACACTAAATAAGGCATGTCCAAAAGATCCATTCCCACTACCTAGAATAGATGAGATAGTGGATTCCACCTCCGGGTGTGAATTACTGTGTTTCCTAGATGCATATTCCGGATATCATCAAATCAGGATGTCCAGGGAAGATGAAGAGCATACTTCATTCATCACAGTAGATGGATTGTATTGTTACACAGCCATGCCCTTTGGTCTCAAGAATGCAGCTTCAACTTTTGTACGAGCTATGTACAAAACTTTTGAAGAACTTATTAGACATAGTGGAAGTGTACGTCGATGACATCGTGGTCAAGGTCAGGAACAAGGAGTCACTCCTTGACACCTTGCAGGCTGTCTTCGACAAGCTGCGGGCCACCCGCATAAAGCTAAACCCAGACAAGTGTGTCTTCGGTGTTAGCTTCGAAAAACTTCTTGGTTTCCTGGTAAGTCACCGGGGCATAGAAGCTAATCTGGCGAAGATTAAGGCCATTGAAGACATGCGGCGACCAACCCGCATCAAGGACGTCCAAAAATTAACTGGATGTCTAGCAGCCCTCAGCCGGTTCATCTCAAGACTGGCGGAACGGGCACTCCCCTTCTTCAAGTTATTGAGGAAGTCCGTTCCATTCCAATGGTCCGAAGAAGTAGAAAAGGAATTCCAGGAGCTGAAACAGTTCCTCACCACCCTACCAATTCTGGTAGCTCCGAACCCTGGTGAGCCTTTATTGCTTTATATTTCAGCTACTGACGAAGTCGTCATTATGGTTCTGGTTGCGGAGAGACCAGAACTACCCCATACTCAGGAATCCAGACCCCTTCGGGAGGGTCCAGAGGTTCCTGAAAGCGAGTCTGGGTCCCAACTCCCAGATTCGAATCCACAAGAAGTCGCTTAAGGAGACCTAGACCCCTTCAGGAGGGTCCAGGTCATTTCTGAGGAAGCTCCGGGTTCCTCCAGCCAGAACCCGGAGGTCCCTGAAGAAAATCCGGACTCCTCCGAGAGGATCCGGGTCAGTGAAGAGGAAGCTCCGGACCCCTCCGGGAGGGTCCGGACCATTCAGCGCCCAGTGTACTTCATTAGTGAAGTACTACATGATGCCAAGACTCGATACCTAGAGGTGCATAAGCTGCTCTATGCAGTTCTTATTGCCTCCGGGAAGCTTCGCCATTACTTCCAAGCTCACAAAGTCTCAGTGGTGACCTATTACCCACTTCGAGCAATTTTGCATAATCCCAATTCAACTGGGAATATTGCAAAATGGGCAGCGGAATTGGCTGAATTTGATCTTGAATTTATTTCAAGGCGAGCAGTCAAGAGTCAAGCATTAGCAGATTTTGTGGCAGAATGGACTCCCTCTCCATCAAACCCTGGGGGCCCCAGTGAGCAGAAGACGGAGCATCAAGCTCCAACCTTCACCGAGCCTCACTGGACCCTCTACTTCGATGGCTCCATGCAGAAGCAGGGGGCCGGAGCTGGAATCCTTCTCCTTGCACCGACTGGGGAGAAGGTGAAATACATGGTACACCTTGACTTCAAGGCAACCAACAACATGGCAGAGTATGAAACACTCATCTACGGACTAAAGGTGGCACTGTCATATGGTGTCAAGCAATCGCTGGTCAAGGGAGATTCACAGCTCATCATTAAGAAGGTGAAGGGTGAATGCTCCTGCAATAATCTCCAGTTAGCTTCTTACCTCGAAGTCCAGAGGCTTCAGAAGGACTTTGAAGTCCTAGATCTCCACCATGTTCAACGTGCTCACAACGCTGAAGCCGACGAACTCTCGATGAAAGTGCCAACCGGAGCTTCGACTCCTAACGGAACTTTTCTCCGGGGATTGTCGAAACCCACAGCTCAGCCTACCGAACTGAGCGAAGGGGGCGAGATCAGCATCCCGAAGCTGACGGTCCCGATGGCCCTGTTACCATGGCAGCCATCAAGGGTCGTAGGTGCTGCCGAAAGCTCCGAGCAACCCAGCACGCAAGACTCAAATGCTCAAGTTAGTTCCGATGCATGGATCTCAGAGATTCGGAACTACTTGAAAGACAACATCCTTCCGGATGATGATGTATCCGCTGACCGGGTAGTTAGATTGGCTAAAAGATACACGTTGGTAGAAGGGGATCTCTACCGGCGCGGTGCCAACGGCATCCTAATGCGGTGCATCACAAGGGAAGAAGGCTGCGAGATCCTCGCAGAAATCCATGGAGGCGAGTGTGGGAACCACGCGTCTTCCCGCACGTTGGTTGGTAAAGCCTTTCGACATGGCTTCTACTGGCCTACAACACTCTAGGATGCAACTGAGCTGGTGAAGAAATGTGAAGCATGCCAATTTCATGCAAAACAAATTCACACACCAGCTCAGCCCTTACAAATGATACCTCCTACATGGCCCTTCGCTGTGTGGGGGATGGACATCTTGGGACCTTTTCCAAGAGCCATCGGAGGTTACAAGTTCCTGTACGTCGCCATTGACAAGTTCACCAAGTGGCCGGAAGCAACTCTAGTTGTGACAATCAACAAGCAATCTGCTATCAACTTTCTGCAGTCCATTGTATGCAGATTTGGAGTCCCAAACAAAAACATCACTGATAATGGGACCCAATTCACAAGCTCCGCATTCCAAGGATATTGCAAAGACCTCGGCATACAAGTTTGCTATGCCTCCGTAGCTCATCCAGCCAGCAATGGCCAAGCCGAGAGAGCAAATGCTGAAATCCTTAAAGGACTTAAAACGCGCACTTATGAGCGCTTGAAAAAACATGGAGCCAACTGGATCGAAGAGCTTCCGCCCACTCTATGGGCCAACACGACATCTCCAAACCGGTCAACCGGAGAGACACCCTTCTTTCTGGTGTACGGAGCTGAAGCAATCCTTCCTCCGGAAATCACCTTGGGTTCACTCCGGGTCCGGACCTTCGACGAAGCCGCGCAGGACCAGCTCCGGCGTGAAGACCTAGACCTCCTTGAGGAGGGAAGGTGCCAACCAGCTGTTCGGAATGCCCGATATCGCCAAGCTCTACGGCGTTATCACCAGCGGCATGTACACAACCGACAGCTCGAGGAAGGCGATCTGGTCCTACGGAGAATACAATCTAGAGAAGGGTTAAACAAACCTTCCCCCGGCTAGGAGGGGCCCTTCCAAGTGATTAAAGTATCCCGTCCCGGAAGCGTTCGCTTGGCTACCGAGGATGGGACACCTCTCCCAAATCCTTGGAACATCGAGCACCTCCGTAAGTTCTACACTTAATACCACGGAGGTGAGTCTTGAGTAACTATGTATGTTATAGAGTCATTGTACAGAGTCGGCTAGTTCCTCCGGGAGAGAAGCCGGACCTTTCCCGAAAGGTCCGCAAAGCTCATGCAATGCTTGTCACAGTCTCAGGACTAAAAGTGTCGCTAACTACCCTGGGTCAAACGAGAAATGAAACACCCTTAGCCTGGTTCCGTACCCTAAGAGTGTACTTGTTTCCCCTGTACCCCGGACCTATAATGAAAGACATTTTCATGTGAAATAGACTCCACATGCATTTATTTTGTACAGGCTCAACATTTTTATTTCTCTTTCTTGTCTATAACAAAGACGTGCAATTATTAAGAAATTTTAGTTCGACCGGTTTATATACGATTCGAGTTGAATTGTCAATTCTTTTGGATTCAAATATTGTTCATGGCCAACTCGCCTGAAAGCCGCCAAGCCAATCTAGGGCTGGAGTGTGCTATCGACTTAGCCTGGTCAAGCACCCTAAGTACGCCACTCTACCTACACCCCGGTAGGCCGAAGTAAGGCGGGTCCATGTACAGTTGGATCTAGAATAAAAGACAACACATTCGGTTGTATTTAGAATCGCGTTTGACTTAAAATCTTCTTGAGAGTCATAAGCCACGACGAAGTTATAGACAAGAAACAAATTTTACTATTTTTCTTGGCCTAAGTGTGCAGAAAAAATAAAATCTACGTTGATGGAGAAAAGCCGGAGCTAACCAAGCTCCGACTCCCCTAGGGGCGCCAGCCGTCGACGCTGAATAAAAGATGGTGAGAAGACCCCGTAAATGGAGTCTGCTGCCAACAAACTGAGTGTTGGCAAAGGTAACTGCCGGAGCTACTAAGGTCCGACACCCCGGAGGATTAACTATCGATGCTCTACGCGTTGATAGAGACTATTGCCGGAGCTACTAAGCTCCAGCGATAGACAACGCCGGAGCTTCTAAGCTCCGACAACCTCAGGGGGCCTTCACTATCGAAGACTTCGAACCTAAATTCTACATGTTCGGAGCAAAAGAGTCTTCAACAATGCACAATATCCTCTTGGTACATGTTCACAATTAAATTGTGTACATCTACCAGGGGGCCAAGTGAAGATAAAAGTGAGTGTTGAAGACAAAAATTGAAATTCACAAAAATTTTGGGGATTTCATTTATCTGGAGATAAGGGATTACATCTGGAGACAAGGGATTACAAAATTGAGGAAGAAGAAGAGAAAATACAAGTGAGAACTATAGAGATGGTCCTAGATCCTATGGAAGAATTGGGCGACCTTCTGGGCAACCTCCGATACGCTGGCTCGGGTAGCTTCGCCTTCTCCTTCGACGGGACCTTCAAGCACCGGGTCTAGAGGAAATTGGGAGTTCCGGCTGGTGTAGCACGTCAGCACGTACTCTGCGACGTTCTTCGCCAGGGATTGCCCCTCAACCTCCAGTTGGTCCGCGATGACATCGCCCACCTTGGAGAGCTTGCTACCTGCTGCGCTCAACGCCTGCAGTGCTAGATCTGGCTCCGGCTCCGGATCATCCGGGCGCACAGGGCTGAAACCCATCGGTGTCAGTGCATCATTGGCCTTGCTCAAGAACTCCCAAATATGTAGGGAGTCCTCAGCCCTCAAGCCCTTCATCTCTTCTAGGGATCTTCTGGCCGCCACCAGTTCACAATTCTCACGGGCAAGGCGCTCAACTTCTTTGGCGTTTTGCTGAATCTTTTTAGCAACCCGCCTTTCGAGTTTTCTGAGCTCCTCCTCCCGGTGGTGGATCTTGTTCTGGCGGTCAACCAGGTCCTTCTCTCTACCCCTCACTTTCTTCTCCCTGGCAGTAAGGGCACACTCTTGTTCGTAGAGTTCCTGCCCTTGCACCCAGGTCTTCTCCTCTTCCTCTTGGCAGCGCTCTTCCAATTTCTTGGCGCGCTCCTCGAGACCCTTGTCAGCCAGAGCCACCTTCTCGGTGAGCTCCTCCTCCCTCCTCAGGACATCATCCCGCAGCTCTAGGAGTTTCTGCTATTCATCCTCGAGCCGTTTCTCCTTCTCTTCAAGTGCCTCTCGGCGCTTGATGAGTGCAGTGTTAATGGCCTCAAGCTGTTCGTGGCGTGCATCGGCCGCATTATTGGCAGCTTTGGCCTGATCGTAGATCTCCCAGGATTGAGCGTCGAGGGCACGAGTCATACTCTCCCTATCATCCAGTAACTTGCCCCAGTACTCCAGGTGGATCTTCTCCCGCTTAATCCATTCCTTGTCATCCGCTAGCCTCGATTGCGCCAGCTTGGTCTCGAAGTAGAGCCGATTACGCCACCGCCAAAGGGTTTGGCGCTACTCTTCAAGAGCCTTGCTGTCGTGGAAAAAGGCCAGTTGGACTTGACGCAGACTGGAACATGCGTTGTCAATGGACAGCGACAACGGGATGGGTTCCGGACCTGCTGGGGTCTCCTCCGCTGGTTCCAGCGGGTCTTCGGATACAAAAATTGGGTCCCACTCTACAAGAGTGGTCCCCTGGGTCTCCATGGCACTAGGGCCGTCCTCCGGGATGGCCTCAGTCGCCATCGAGGAAGGCCCCGCCGCCAAATCTTCGTTCACCTCCTCAGGCTGGGGGCCAGCGACTTCGATGGGGCACTCCGGCTCGGCCGTAGGTACCTCCGACGTCGTTGCTTCCGGAGCAGGAGCCGCTACTAGCTCCGGTCTGGGCACCTCTTCCGATGAGTGCTCAAGCTCCGTCACCTCTTCAACAACCGGCTCAGGAGCCGGAAGATCTTCAACATCGACCGGCCCTGTGGCCGGAGCTCCAACAATGACCGGCTCAGCGGCCGGTGCTTCGGAGGTAGCCGGCCCAGCTGCCAAAACTACCTCAGTTTCCGGCGCGCACGCCGGAGCTTCAATCACCTTCGGATCAACCGCCGGGGCTTCGACAATTTCCGGCTCAGAGGCCGGGATTACTGCTTCCTCCGGCTCAACAGCCGAAGATTCCATCATCGCAGCACCAGAACCGGGGGCTTCAACCTCCGGGACATGTGCCGCTGGCGCATCTTCACTCCCGTGGTCCGGCGCTACCACGGGAACTTCTGGGGATGAGTCGAGGTCCATGACCACGACAGCCGGCGCCGGAGCTGTCGCAGCTTTAGCCACCACTTGGGGCGGCACCGAGACAGGAGCAGAAGTTCCCACTCTCACGGCTTCAGCCACTGTGGCCGAGGGTGGAGCCTCACTCCCCTTCTTGAAGACGCTGCAGATGATGAACGAAGAAAATTAAAAAATAGTTCTTACAATAAAAACAACTATCCAAGGTAGAAATCAAAAATTACCTTGGGAGGCTTCCGCACCAGCTTGCGCGGAACCTTTTTCCCGGGCGTTCTAAGCTAGCCATAGCCGGCGCAGAAGCTCCGGAAGGCCCCCCAGAACTCGTCGCGGCCACGGGTGTTTCCCGGGTCGAGGCTTCCCTCGATAGGGAGGAACACCGGGACCTGGAGGCCTCCACCGACCCAGGAGCTGGAGTTGCACGCCCGGAGCTAATACCCCGGGAGGACCCTACTACGGGGACAGCCGCGCTCCGAGAGGACCCCACCGCAGGAACAGTCGCGTTCCGGGATGACCCCACTACGGGAACATTCGCCGCAGCTGCAGAGGACCTTCCCCTCCGGGGAGAAGGAGCCGACGCAGAAGTAGCGGGCCCGACGGACCTTCCGTCGGCATACTGCAACTTCCTCTTCCGGCTCGCTGGTTCATCCGCCAGCTCCTTGCCCTTGACGACGACTTCTCCCCTCGGCTTAGGAACAGAGCCGGAGCTATCCTTGGGTACTTCGGGGATCGCTACCCCGGAGGTTGGTCTTCTCTCGACGACACCAAGGTCGTCAAGCATGGGCATCTTCCGCCGGAGCTCCCTGCTGAACTTCACTTCCACGTTCAGAGGAAGAAAAGCTTATGGCGGAGTCAAGTCGTCGCCTTCGACGTCGATGCCGTGCTGGAACTTCTTAAGGTGGAACTCCAAGGTTTTACCCACCATGTTGGACTTCAACCCAGTCTCAACCCGGTCGTCGTCCATCACGCTGTTGAGGGCCCAAGCAAGTTTCTCCCTCCTCTTCAGCGGTGCCCACCTGTTGACCAAGAAATTGCAAAATACCGCCTGAGGAGTCAATCCTCCTTCCACGCATTGGCGGATCCTGGTCAAAGCAGGGTTGAAAGCTTCTGCCAGCACCGGAGCTTCACTCCAGATCGTCGTGTCGATGCCGGGAAGACCATCGGGCAGCTCCAACCTCTCGTGCTCCTCCACCCTGATGACTATCCAGTATTTCTTCCAGTCATCCCACTTCCCAGAGGGAAATGACCGGAGGTACTTGAATGGGCACTTCTTGTGCTTCACGAAGTAGTAGAAGCCAAGGTACTCATTGCTCGTACCGGTGGTGTGGACGGTGAAGAAGGTCCGGAAGAGCTCGATGCAGGGGGGGATGCCCACCCACATCTCACAGAAGTGGACAAAGATAGACATGAGGAGAATGGAGTGAGGGCCAAGGTGATACAACTGCAGACCATAGAAGTCTAGCAGCATCAAGAAAAAGGAAGAAAAAGGTGGGATCAACCCCACCATGGCGTACGAGGAGAAGTACACCATTTCGCCGGAGTGCTCCTTCTCGAACGGGAGCTCTCCACCGGCGCAGACCGAACGGTTGAAGAAGTCCGAGGACCACCCCATGAGGGCCCGGACCTTCTTCAGGTCGCCGTCGGTCTTCAAGCGACTCTCGCGGAGACCCAACTGCATCGCAGCACAGCTAGGCAAGAGAAGAAAAGCGAAGCACAAGTTGGGAGTTTGATTGCAAGAACAGATGAGAGGCGTAAAGAACTCCCGACGGTGCGCACTTTCCGTCTTAAGTAAGCCCTCGCAATGCTTGGATGGAAACCGCAAGGAAGTCGAAGGTACCACCCAAAAATTCCACCCAGCCGATGACAAGCGGGCCCGGGACCACCCCAACGATCAAGTCGAGGTTCTTACCCAGGTGAACGGTTGTCATCAAGAGGCGGGAAGCCCAAAGGCGGCGGCCTGGCAAGGCGCGCGGAACCGATACGGTTTTTGTATCGAGAA
This sequence comes from Tuctoria greenei, assembly GCA_036927565.1. Taxonomy (NCBI): domain Eukaryota; kingdom Viridiplantae; phylum Streptophyta; class Magnoliopsida; order Poales; family Poaceae; genus Tuctoria; species Tuctoria greenei. The sequence goes on along the minus strand of JAYESD010000005.1, from coordinate 130,412,901 downwards.
CCGGCGACCTTCAATTGCGTGAGATCCGCACGCCAAAGATCTCATCTGCCACACGCGGGATACGCCATGCGGCGAGGATTTAATTCCAAGTCCTTGCCAATGGCACCCTCAAAGACCCTTGAAGACTCAGTTCAAAGGTCGCGAGGATGGACCCACCTCCGGCGGAATGACTTCCCCGGAGGTAGGTCCAGGGGGCCACTGTCGATACCCTAGAAACCGTACACCCCTTGAGGTTATAAAAATCTCAAAGGAAAATCATCTACTTGGTTTGAAGACCCTCGAAGGCCCACATGTCAGACATAACCGGACCCGCTTCTCCAACATGGTTAATCCCTGGGTCGCCATGTGTACTACCAAACCGGAGCTACCGCCCACAAGGGGGAAGCTCCGGGCCATGTACCGAAATGGCACCTCCGGGCTTAGCCCCAGACCGAGAGAGGCTCCAGACCTGACACGTGTCGAGTAGCCCCGGAGCTACCTGTTTCCACAGTATGCTCCGGAGCCGCCACGTGTCCAACCGTCGGATCTTCAGCCTCTAACCTCCGGAAGACCCCACAACGACTCCGGATCTTCAAAGGGGTATCAAGGACTTCAAGACCCGATTAAGTGTCATTAATACCATATTAATGACACTTAAACGGACGATCTTAACACTAATGACGGTGCTGTCAAAGCCCGTTACAGGGTCATTAAGAGCAATTAAATGTGTTAAATAAGTTTCAATACTAGTTACCACCGGGGCCACATGTCGCGCCAGGCTAACATGTAACGGCCTGCCCTTGTACTATAAAAGGACAGGCCGACGACACGTTTAGGGAGCTAGAGAGAGACACACACGCCATTGACGCTAAACACAAGCTCATACAGCTAATACAACAGCAACACATCCGTGGAGTAGGGTATTTTGCTCAGGCGGCCCGAACCACGTAAACTCTTGTGTCTCCTGTGTTAATTCCTACTCACCTTCTTGAATCTCCGCGCACCCATACCGAACATCAAACTCTCCTATCACTTTAGCAGTGTAGGGAGATGTGCCGGTTCCAAATCACCGACAGGGAGCATTGCACAACGCCGTGAATTGTTGTGTATTGCTAGTGTGTAGCGTCCCCGGGCTGGACGGCTGCACTTTTGTGTAGCTAGGCTGAGAGTTTAGCAATGAGTATTACTTATGTTGTACATTAAGTATTGTAAAAGACTTCCAATGTTTTTTATAAATAAAACTTTGTACTTTGTCGTATTCTTTTCGTGCGTGCTGTTGGGTGCCGCATCGCATGGCACCACCCTCTGCGATACCTGGAATGTGGGACCCGACACTTACAAATTCCTGAATAGAGGATAATGAATTATTTGAACAGGGAATAGGCATACCGGACTAGTTCGGTCTCAGAGGCCGAACAAGTCCGCACCTTGAGGGACTGAAATTTCTACTTTAGCCCTAAATTCATTTTAATCTTGTTCCTTTTTACATGGCTTAATGTTAAACATGTATGAGGATGTATGCACTGTATTATGCATGAAAATGAGGGTGTTACAGGTACCCAGCTGGCAGGGACCTAGAGAATGCACATCCCAAACGGAGCTGCGACCAGGTTGGCCGACCTCCCTAGTCGGCCAACTTGGGAGTGGCGCCAAACCCTGTCAAATGCCACTTGTTTGCTCCTACCGGCTTGAAAAAGTCATGGGTGACTCATTCGCATGCATTTGGTGGCGGGAACTGACCTTCCCCCCTTTATAAATAGCACCGCACACCTCACTTCACACACACACCAAAAATTGAGAATAGAATACAACTCCTAGGGTTTAGAGTAGTCCTAGATGCTGCCAAGTAGAAGGAGAGTGTGGTGAGAGTCTAGGAGAAGAAGGCTTGGGCTTGTCAAGTCACTCTTCTACACTTGCACCCCTACGACACTGTTATTCAAATCAAGTAAGCCCTTTGTGAATTCAATTCAAGTTTGATTCTCAATTCAAAGTAGTTTTCACAAGTAGTTACTTGTGGGTTCATTGCTTTAATTCATTAGAGGCTCTAGTTGTAGCTTTGTGTTCGAAACAACTAGAGTTGTGATTTAAAACGTAAGCGTAGTGCTTAGGTTAGAAATCACCAGTGAAGATCTCGTAGACCCATGGGTTGAAGAGGTAGGCAGTAGGTGGTGACAGCCCCATCTGTCCTTTGTAATCTTCCACGTTCGGCTATGCCATAGGCTCCTGGCGTGAGTCGTCCTAGTGTTGCTACGTGTAAACCCGTGCCCGAAGCAAGCAGGTAATGCAAATTCCATTGAATTAGAATCAATACTTGGAATTCCTCTCTCTTCCTTGCCTACAAAACAACTTTGTATCCTTGGGTGGATTAGTTCGTAAGATTAGTACACACGTTCTTTGCATTCAATACCCTTGGGAATACTCCTAAGGCGAAGTGATACACAAAAGTTTCCGTGCGCTTGCGGATTTTTATCTATGACGTAAGAAATGTCAACACTGTGCACGATGTCTTCCCAAGAATCATGGAAGTCAGTACAAGGATCCTTTGCAGCCAAATGTAGTTTTCCTCAATTGCTTCCTTGTGCACAAACTTTTCGTCTTCCTCCTTCGTGCTTGAGCTCTCAACCTTCATCCATATCCAGTTCACACTTCTCCCAATGGCGACCAGCCTTCGTTCCTCTCGTATTCGCATGGACGAAGATCTAAAGTGGGTGAGGCGGCTGCTCGGCTGGTATGCGGCCGAGAACAAACTGATAATCCACCGCAGAACCATCCCGCTCACCGACTTGCAGTATGGCAAGGTCATCCTCTTCGCCAGGTTTGCTTTCCTAGCGTCCCCCTTCTTCCTCACGTTGTTGGATGCTTACGACATTCAGCTGCATCAACTATTGCCGCACTCCTTCACACTGGTGACGGTCTTTATCTATTTCTGTGAGATGTACGTGGGAGTGCAGCCGTCAGCGCGACTGTTTAGATTCTTCTTCGTGTTGCGGTCTTCATAGAGAAGCGCAAGCCAACTAGGGGCATACTACTTCCAACACCAAGGCAAGACTTTGGCCAAGTACATTGCACCCTTGAACCCCTCCAAGTGGGAGCACTAGAGGGAGGATTGGGTGATCATTAAGACTGACGTCCATGACCATCTGGACTGTCCATTCAATGCTCCAACCTCCAAGCATGCCTTCTGGGAGCAGTTCCCTTAGCTGAAGAAGGAGTACGACCCAGTGCTGGCGAGGTTCCATCTCTTGGCGGAGAAAGGTGTGACCTCGCTGATGGTGTTGGCGGACTTGTTGTCCCACCGCATCGCTCCTCTGCAGCAGCGCACTCGCTCGACCTGGCATACACTAGAGAGCATGTTGTCATTCGGCTGGAGCAGGACAGGGGGTCGAGATAAAATACGAAGATGCTGGACCGCATGTTGGCAAAACTAACCACCAACCCAATCTCCCAAGACCTCATCACCCTTTCGCCGGCTTGTGTTCCACTCTTAATGAACCTAGTGGCGAGGTCGAAGCTGTTGAAGGAGATGCTGACACTAGATGACCTCAACATCCCTGTGCAGCAAGTTGGATACGCATCCCAGGACGTGAAGATCCCCGGGGCGGATGGTGCCAGCAGCCAGGGTAAAGCTGTGCCCAACCCGAGCCTCGACAAGGGCAAGGGGCAAGCAATAGCTTGAGGGTCCGCTTCCAATGTGCAGCCTTGCTCCCCGTCTAGGTAAACAGATCTTGAGAAAAGAGCCCGACCACCCTACCAAGAAGAAGAGGAAGCTGACACATTTGGATGGGACCCCTATCTTGCAGACCGAAGTTGAGGAGCCATAGGCCGCGAGCAACCTGCTGCGAGTCCGGCGAAGGGCGTTGGTGGCGGCTGTGATGGTGCTGCAGCTGGGACTGCACTGGTGGGTGTAGTGAAGGCACATGTTACACCTCCATCCCCGAAGCCAACAGTGGAGGGGACTACTGCGGTGATGGGGTCGGATGGCTCCAACCCTCTGTGCAAGCCGCTCCGTGCCCGCTGGAGCTGCCAGGGACCTTAGTAAGGCGCCCTCGCTGAGTCTAAATTATTATTTTCATTGTTTTTTTCGATTGGATTTGGTTCCTTCTTTGCAGGGCATCACAACTGGGTGCCATGCTTTTTTCGCAGTGTGCAGCAGGCCAGAAAACTATTGCCTCTGGTGGCACAAGAGGCTTAGCTTCAGGACACGCGACAGGGCTAGCTCGAGACACCATCCCTACTATCTCTAATACAACCGCTCCAGTGGACGCACTATCCTGGTGGTGACGCAGTCCCTTTTGGTGGCACTCAGGGCTCTGCACCGGAAGGAGCATCAAGACCAGCTCCGGAGACAGAACCTGGCGCCGCACCTCTTTCGGATCATCCTGCGGACCAGGGTGCCCCCGGAGGATCAATTTCGAAGGCAGCATCGGGACCTTCCTTGGATGCTGACTCTCTAACCTTAAGGACCAGTGTTCCGATGGATACAGCCGTACCTGGTGGCAATGCGGCTCCCTCCGGAGCCTCGGTCAGAATGTCTCTAGCTCTGACCGGTCTGGCAGCAGCCCCACCGGAGGACAACGACAAGCTAGAGACGGTCATTGGGCATCCCTTCCTAATGATGCCGGAGCCGGTCTCCCTCTTTGAGGCCATCGGTGTGGTCCACCCTAGCCTTCATCAAGTGCAGAGCACAGTTCACCGGTTGTGGGAGAAACAGCAGACAGAGCAGTAGTGTCTCAAAGACTAGGGCTCCCTCCTAAAGATCTGAACGCCGAATCTTTAGCAGTAGAGAGGCGGATGCAGGTAGAGGAGATGGAGAAGGTGCTTGAGGAGGAGCGGGTCTTGATCAGGATACTCGATGAAAAGACCTGAGCACTCTTTGAGGAGGTCGAGCAGTCTGATGCCGCCGCTAACACTCGCGTTAATGCCTGCCAGCAACTGCGGGAAGACCTCGTCCGCCGCGAGGTTGTCATCTCTGAGAGAGAGCGAGAGCTTTAGGAGCAGGGAGAGGAGGCCTCCTGCAAGATTGAGCTGGAGCGGGACAAGCTGATGTCCCCGAGAGCCGCGAGGCTACCTTGGTGAGGGAGTGGTAGTGCTAGGACCTACTCAAGCGCGGGCTTGCTGCCTCTTTCCAGGAGTCCTACCTGGGGTGCTGTGCCACGGAGCTGGCTGCCCGAGAGAAGTCTCTGGCAGACAAGGAGAGGAATTTCTCCGAGAAGGAGCTCCAGGAGTTGGCCATCGCACGGCAAAGGGTAGAGAGGCTCCAGGATTTGCATGCTGCCGAGGCACAAAATGTTTGGGACTTCTTGGGTTGCTCCAAGACTGTGCTGACGCCTCTCGGCTTTATCCCTGTGCGCTCGGGGAAATCGGCATGGGAGGTGAGCCATGTGCTTCCAGCACTTGACTCTGCCGAGGCAAAGATGCAGGTGCTGGAAGCAGTCATCGGCGACCAGCTACAGATCGAGGGGAAGGTCTTGGCTGAAATGGTGGCTAAGCACATGCTGATGTGGTTCTGGAGCTGGGACCTCAACACCTTGCTGGAGCCAGTGGCGTAGGGACCCGTCGTGCAGATGGAGGAGGCGACCAGCTCAGGTGTAGAAGACGTCGCTAAGATCATAGCCGCATGGTTCCAACATTAGGCCGACGAACCTTAGGGTTCCCTCCTATCTTCTGTACAATGTAGGTCTTTTGTATCTTTTTTTTGAATAAATTGATAAATTGGATGTTGATCTTGACTTCTATTTCATAGCTTGTTCTCCTCCAGTCCATAGCAGCGCAAGGACCTGAAGAAAAATTTTGATGAACCCGTTAGCTTGGTGTAGACGTTCTTATCTGGTCCTTGGCATCACAAGGATTCGAAAATAAAAACTTCGGCACACTTGTTAGCTTGAAGCATTCATTCTCCTCGGGTCCTTGGCAGCACAAGGACCAGAAAAAAACTTTAGCAAACTTGTTAGCTTGAAGCAGTCGTTCTCCTCAGGTCTTTGGCAGTCCAAGGACCCGAGAAAAAGCCTCCCCCATGATCTTGTAGCTGCTTTTTTTGGGTCCTTAGAGCGCAAGGACTCGAGAAAAAACTTTGGCAAACTTGTTAGCTTGAAGCAGGCGTTCTCCTTGGGTCCTTAGTAGCATAAGGACCCGAGAAGAAGCCTCACCGATGATCTTCTAGCTGTTTTGCTCGGGTCCTTAGCAGCGCAAGGACCTAAAAAAAAACTTTGATGATCTTGAGGCTTGTTGTGGTCGACTGCTCCTGCACTTATTTAGTACCATAGTGACTCCAATGTCCTGCATGGAGACCCTCGTAGTGGCTCCTGGTAGGTGTGGCCAATAGTTTGAGGCGGGAGATCGACGTCGGGCCCTCAGAGGGGATACCTGACCTTGGAGTCCGGGAGCGCCCACCTTCAACACAAAGACCGTTGACGGCGGGCCTCCTGGGAGTCGCCGCAGCTTGAGATCTGGGAGCGCCCACCTTCAATGTGAAAAACATCGACGACAGGGCTCCTGGGAGGCGCCGCAGCTTGAGATCTGCTCTTTAGTTTTGTTGCGTCTTACGGTCCAAAATCGGGGTACAGGGCTTTGGTAGTTCAGTGCGCCAGCATCCGCGGTATAGTCATTGCCCTGCTCAGGAGCATGTGTTGCTTGACCCCCAGTACTTGGTCGTAGCGCTAGGAAGGCAAGGTGTACACGCTTAGGATGCAGGACCAGGCTAAGCAGGCTGCACACCCATTACCTCCCACTTGGCATTAGCCTTTCAGGGGAGATGACCATTCAGTGCCACAGGATCCTGAGCAAGAAAGCAACCAAGGGACCCCAGATACATTGTAGGTACCTCAAGAAGACCCGTCTGCAGTAGGATAGCACAAATTAACTAGGGGCAAGACAATGAAAAGTGACCGAGCATATGACGGGCGATATGCAAAAGCGAGTGTGATTTAATTAACATAAAAATTAAAACATAATTTAATGAAAATAGATGTACACGGGGTAGGATAGAAAATTTCCAGATCATGGTATTTCATAGGAGAATGCACGCTTTACAAGAAAATAATGACCCGCTCCAGGCGATAGGGGAGGCAAAGTGTACACGCTTAGGCTGCAGGACCAGGCTAAGGAGGTTGTATTGAAAGTTTCCTAGAGGGGGGTGAATAGGCAATATGACCTGAAATGAGTCAATAAAACGAGATTAAATGACAGGGACCGGACAAGTCTGGGTCAGGGACAGGCTAGTCTGTTCAACACACAGGAAAATTCTAAAAACAAGATTTTTATGAGTTTTTAGTGGCTTTTAGTTCAACAAAATATGGGTACAAAATCTAGCTACCTAATACAACTTGTATTGACATGAAAGAATGATTAGGTTGCAAGATTACTATGAAGAACAATGTGACGAACAATATAAACCCTAAAAGCAGTGATGAGCAGAAATTAAAATGACAAGTGAGACAAGATTTGTCACGAGCTTTAGCTTCACAGAGGAGCCTATACACCCGTTAAGAAGTCACCAAGTGCAAATGATCAACAACAAAAAACACACGAAGCTCAACAGCCACATGTTGCAAAACGCAACACCAAGTGCAAGAGATCAAATACAGAGCAAAAGCAAGATGTTCTCCCTTCTCTCCACTTCTCAAACCCTAATCCACTCAAGATTTGATTCTAGAGGGCAAGTAGGCAGAGGAGAAGGCTTTGGAAGGCTCAAAGATGCTTGTGGCAGCGCTAGGGTTCTAGAGTTCTGAGTTGGAGGTCGGGTGGGTCCCTTTTTATAGGGGTCCCGAAGTCCAACTGTTGGCAGCATTAAGAGTCTGGACTAGTCTAGCCAGGACTCTAGACTAGTCCGGCCTAATGGGTCCACACTACGTCACACTCTGCAGAGGGTGATGTACCCTCCAACGTTTGAATGTCAAATAGTCATGGCGCCATGGACTAGTTCGAACTGGAATAGAAACATTTAGTCCAAATGAAAACAAACTACTCTGGAGTGTCCGTGATATGAACACCACGATAAGAAGGTAGGAGATTCTGGTGACAAGAATCGAGATGGCACCAAGCATGCAGCAGCCTGATCACAATCTCACGATAATGGATCAGTAGTCTTTGTCTACAAGGCAGAAATACAGCACACATCACACATTGGCTTCCGAGGAAAAATCTTTCACCAACACACGATAGTCTTCTAGGGATGAGCCTTGATTTCAGTAGAAGATTGCAACCCTCTCGATGGAGTCCAACACACAAAAGGAACAAAAACACTATGATAGAAAACCTGATAGCCTCCTTCCACCCACGGCAAAGATGCACCCGAGCAGAAGGTTGGATTCCGATGAAATCAAATATGCACTCAGATCAACAACCTGATCACGTTCTTCTGCAAGCCGCCAAGAAGGCTGCAAATAAGATAATCAAAAGAGAAGATCGCCTCCATAGCAGATTATGTTCTTCTCCATAACAGATTGGAACTTCCTTCGAAACAAACACACGATGAAAATAATATATGATTGTGTCTTTACATGGGGGATCACGTCCAGCTTTTATGTGGCTAGCAGGCCCACCAACTGGACCAGGCAGTTGTGTTGTACTCAACCTGGAGTCCATCCTAATTAAACTAACTAGCACTTGTACGTGACTAATTCCCAACCAAGTAAATAATAAATATTCCGGCAAGCATACAAATGACTAAATAAACCTATGACATACGTGCATGTCTACTCCTGATACTTCAAACCTTTCAATGCATAACTATTGCATGTGGCAGAGATCTAATATAACTCTAGTTTTTACTTGTATCACTGGTTCTGAAATTTTCACCTTGGACCTCTGTTAAATAAGAATTGGAATATCCCCTATTAACACAGAATACACATGTAAATCACCACTGCTGCCCTTGCAATTCATTTTTGATATGTAATCTTCACCCTGACTAGCTGAAACTATATATTGCACCACGGGCTCATCATTCTCCCGTCCTTGGATCAAAACTGTCCTCGGCTTTGCGGGCGCATAAATCAATTTTTTCTTATCTGCAACTGTATTACCGTATTTAGCTTCCAATTCAGCCCACATGAAAGTCACCTAGAGGGGGGTGAATAGGCAATAAGATTTGAAATAACTTAATCAAACGAGATTAAATTCCTAAGGCCGAACTTGTCTGAACAGGGCCGGACTAGTCCGCTCAGCACAGGGAGAAAACCTAAAATCTTGGTTTCGACAAGTTATTTGCAGAATTTAAATTCAACCAAGATGTAAACAATGTATGGTAACTTGGTACAACTAAGATTGGAAGATTTAAGCACTTAGATCATAAGATTTTAACAAGGATCAAAAGTGAAAGGCAATATGAATAATATGAACCCTAATAGCAATACTAGTGACCACATAAGGTAAAAGACCATGGTTCAGCTCCACGAAGAAGCCTACATCCACGTTGAGAAGTCTACACAAGGACCGGGTCTCAATTGACCCTTCTCTAACCAAGCAACAACAATGGCCGGCTTGGCTTCCACTATATCAATGGGTAATCACCAAGTTTGATGGGGCTGCTCACAAGTCGAGGCTGCCACAAATTAATACAATGAGGAGCACACGAAGCTCAACTCATAGAAGCCAGAAAACATAATCACAATGTGCAAAGAGATCAAACTGAGAGCCCAAGAACAGTGATCTTCCTTCGCTCTCCTCCCGAAACCCTAATCTCTTCAAGATTTGGTCTTAGAGGGCTAGTAGGACGATTAGAAGGCTTTGGAAGGCTCTTGGTCGCTTGTGGCGGTGTTACGGTTCAAGAGTTATTCAAATGAGGCCAGGGGTCCCCTTTTTATAGGGGTCCCGAGCCCCTTCTGCTGACCTCAGCAAAAGGGTGGACTAGTCCGGCCACTAGCCTCGGACTAGTCCGGCCAAATGGGACCACTGACCTCTGGTCAGGTCCCAACAACTGCCACACTATGCGACAATCATCACGCTACCCGCCAAATTTCCAAATTCAAACGGTCACTAAACAACAGACTAGTCCAGTCCAAAATGGACTAGTCCGAAGTAGGACAGAAGGGTTTAGTCCATCCAAAAATGGACTCAACAGGTAGGCCCAAACTAGTCCGGCCCTCTAGGGTTTCTCTCGGTTTATCTCACTAAGTCTCAAACAGACTAGTTCGTACCCAAACGGACAAGTCCGAACTTTTCAAGAGAGCTTTGGTCCGTCCAAAAAGGGACAAGTCCAGTCTTCTTGGACTTAGCTCCAAAATCACCAAGAATCACTCCAGAGACCACTACAAGGATTCCGCCCTGTTGCAACGATTGTACTGCAACGAGTACTAAATCGTTGCAATAAGCTTGGTCTTTTGCCACGATTCACTAGTTCATGGCAATAGCATCTATCGCCATAGAACACGATCGTTGTTGTCGGTACCCTGCGTACCGGATACCCTTTGGGTTTGGGACTGCAAAGAGCTCAAAGGAACTTCACCTGTCTGAGTTGAAGACCTCCGAGGGCCCCACATGTCAAACGGAATCGTACCTGCCTCACTTCTATGGTTAGTCCCAGTGCCGCCACATGTATCTTTAAACCGTAGCTACATTACACACATGGGAAAGCTCCAGAATAGATACTCGTATGGCACCCACGGACCTAACCCCCGACAGAGGGAAGCTCTGGTACTGACAAGTGTACAACAGCACCAGACCTAATCCTCCAAGACAGTAAGCTCCGGAGCTGCCACGCGTCCAACTGCCAGACCTTCAACCTCAACAGGCAGGGTGGTGGACTTCCAATGGCTCGGACCTTAACGGAACATTAAAGACCTCAAGACCCGATTAAGTGTCATTAATGCTATCTTAATGACACACAATCAGAGGGCCCTTAATACAAGTAACACTACTCTCAAGGCGCGTTACCACACTGTTAAGGGTAATTAAGTACATTAATTCTTTATTAAGCATCAGTAACTGCCAGGGCCACATATCGGGCCAGGCTAACGATGTAACGACAAGTTCTTATACTATAAAAGGATTGGTCGAGCGATACACAGGGAAGGACTTCTACACACGCCCATAAGCGCTCAAACGCTCAGTACAACAACAACACACACCCGTGGAGTAGGATATTACGCTCAGGCGGCCCGAACCACATAAATCTTCGTGTCTACTCATCATCCTGTTCTGAATCTCTGCGCGCCCACAATGAAACTACAAACTCCGCGAGCTACCAACGGTAGTACCGGGAGAATTGCCGTTATCACACTCCGACAGTTGGCGCGCCAGGAAGGGGTGTGCCTGAGATTCAAGGATGAAGAACTCTGCGACTGGATCGTCCAATGGCAACCCTGCTGCGCAACCTGCTAGAGGCAACCCCTCCAAAATGCAGCAACCAGCAGGTGTTGTGGCTCTAGCAGGAGTCATGCCACGGCCGCCACCATCTGCTCCTGCGAATCAAGCTGAACGTCGAGATGGGGCGTCTGTGTCGGTCTCTGCATCGGCAAACAACAACCCTGAACACGCGATTAATGCCACGCGTGCTCTTCTCCAACTTCCACTGCCTCCAGGAGCACCCCAGGGTGCGATGGAGCAGTGGAGGGCTGATGTGGAACATCTGGTTGCAGCAGCCGATGGCATCAGCAATCAAGGTCCTCCCCCCTCGGGGCGGGCCCCATCACAGCATCGGACCGTGTCAGGTAGACTTGGTCTACACGCTTCGCAGCATAGGAGGCGTGCTGCATCTCAACAAGCAACGTCGCTACCTTCTGGGGCGCGATGTACTCACACGGTAACCAGGCTTTCGACTCACGACCTCCAGGAGGAGCTCGATCGTCGTTACCGACAACAAAACGGCCACGTCCACATCGAGCGTGCTCGCGAGAGGCGAGAGGCTCGGGACAGCCCTGCTCCTGAGGGAGTAGGAGGAGGCTGTTCTGCCCTGGCCATGCACCTACGCATGGTCAGATGGCCGCAGAAGTTCCGGCCTCACCTGCTGGAGAAATTTGACGGGACTGTCAATCCCGCCGAATTTCTCCGAATTTACTCCACCGCTATACTTGCGGTTGGGGGAAATGAGGTCGTGATGGCCAATTATTTCCCTGTGGATTTAATTGGGACCGCCAGGTCTTGGTTCATGAGCCTTCCGCCTGACTCCATCAATAGTTGGGCGGAACTGTGCCAATAGCTCACCACCAACTTCAGGAGCTCATACACCCGACTAGGCACGGAGCTGGACCTTTTTGCTGTCAAGTAAAAAGGGGGAGAGTCCCTCTGATTCTTCATCTAGAGGTTCTCCCAGGTACGAAACCCCATTCCTTCTATCTCAAGCGCCTCTGTTATTGTAGCATTCATACAGGGCGTTCGAGACAAGAAGATGCTGGAGAAACTGGCGACCAAGGAAGTCACGAACGTCACATAACTCTTCAGCTTGGCAGACAAGTGTGCCAAAGCTGCAGAGGGCCGTGAAATGCACTCCCAACCACCTCCAGAGGACAACAAAAAGTCATCCAAGGGTGAAGCTGCTACATCCAGGAGTGACAAGAAGAAGAAAAAGTCCAACAGCAAAAAGAAGCCGTCGGCCAGCACACCCGCTGCCGCTGCCGCCGTAGCTCCGTGTGGCTGGGGGCCACGCCCCGAGAAATGACCTCGACCGTCGTCTGAAGACGGTGGCAGTTCCATGTTGCGGAGTCGCATACACAAGACGAATAGCCACAACCTGGAAGGCTGCCGAGAGGTCCAGAACCTTGCCGAGCGCTACAACAAGCGCCGAGAAGAAGCTCCTTTCCGTCAAAGGGAAGGAAAACAAAAATTCGACGAAGCTCCGGCTGAAGAGGAGTTAGGCTTTCAGGACCCTAAAAAGTCCTTGAAGGTTGTTTACACCTCCGTTGACGATGACTCTGACATCTCCGACAACGAGCGCCGGAAGACCATGAACACCATCTTTGGTGGTTCGTGGGACATCAGCTCCTGCCATGTCCTCAAGACAATGCGGCGGGACATGGCCTCAGTAGCTCCCACTGCCAGGGTGGAGCCGCACTGGAAGTGGATGGACACTGCCATCACTTTCGATGCTTCAGACTGCCCTCGGAACATGATCGGAGCTGGCCAACTTCCTCTGATGGTATCTCCGACCATCAACAACATCCAGCTCCACCATGTAATGGTGGACGGAGGTTCGGGGCTGAACCTCATAAGCTTCGAGGCCTTCGTCAAGCTTCAGCTCCGACCTTCGGATTTTCGCCCCTCCCGACCTTTCTTTGGAGTAGGTCCAGGGGCCATCACTCCACTCAGTGCCATTACTCTCCTAGTGACCTTAGGGACTCGGGAGAATTACAGGACTGAGAAGTTGGTCTTCGACGTGGCACAGATCAACTTGCCATTCAACGCCATCTTGGGCAGTCCAGCCTTGTACAAATTAATGGCTGCTGCTCATTATGGCTACTTGGTGTTGAAGATGCCAACACCAGCAGGTGTTCTTCAGATTCGCGGAGATCGCACCATCGGAGTTACTGCTCTGGAAGAACTCCATGTGCTTGCTACAACGCAGGTGGAAGAATCCGGAAAGGAACAATCTCCGAAGCCTCCGAGCATTCGTCATCGAGGCTCAACCTCCGCACCTCGCGTGCAACGAAGTGGCAACACCGACATTCCCGTCAAAGTCGTCCAAATTGGTTCTGATGCTGCTCAGACCACCCGTATATCGGGAGGTCTGAATGAGAAATAGGAACTCGTACTCATCACTTTCCTCTGGGCTAATGTTGATGTGTTTGCCTGGCAACCGTAACAAATGACTGGGATCCCTATGGAGGTGATTGAGCACAATCTGAAGATTTATCCTGATGCTCGGCTTGTACATCGGAAGCCTTAGAAGCAATCAGTAGATCGACAGAACTTCATACATCAAGAAGTGAAGAAGTTTCTCGAAGCTGGATTCATCCGGGAAGTCTTCCACCCAAAATGGCTGGCAAACCCAGTCGTTGTACCCAAGGCCGGTGGGAAGCTTCGGATGTGTATCAACTACACAACACTGAATAAGGCACGCCCAAAGGATCAATTTCCACTACATAGAATAGATCATATAGTGGATTCCACCTCCGGGTGTGAATTACTGTGTTTTCTAGACGCATATTGTGGTATCATCAAATCAGAATGACTAGGGAAGATGAAGAGCATACTGCCTTCATCACAGTAGATGGATTATATTGTTACACTGCCATGCCATTTGGTCTCAAAAACACTGCTTCAACGTTGGTACGAGCTATGTACAAAACTTTTGGAGAGCTTATCAGAGATGTAGTGGAAGTGTACGTCGATGACATCATCGTCAAAATGAAGAACAAGGAGTCATTCCTTGACACCTTGCAAGCTGTCTTCGACAAGTTGCGAATCACACGCACAAAGCTGAACCCAGACAAGTGTGTCTTCGGGGTTAGCTCCGGAAAGCTTCTTGGATTCTTGGGGAACCACCGAGGAATAGAAGCAAATCTGGCGAACATTAAAGATATTGAAGACATGCGTCCACAAGCCCGCATGAAGGACGTCCAGAAGCTGACTGGATGTCTAGCTGCCCTCAGCCGGTTCATCTCGAGACTGGTGGAACGAGCACTACCCTTCTTCAAATTATTGAGGAAGTCTAGACCATTCCAATTGTCTGAAGAAGCAGAAAAGGCTTTCCAAGAGCTAAAGCACCTCCACACCACTCTACCAACTTTGTTTGCTCCGAATCCTGGTGAGCCACTTCTGCTTTACATTTTAGCAACTAACGAAGTTGTCAGCATGGTCTTGGTTGCGGAAAGACTAGAACCATCTCTAGTTCAGGAAGCTAGACCCCTCCGGGGGGGGGGGGGGTCCGGAGCTACCTGAAGGCGAGTCTGGGTCCCAGACCCCAGACTCGAATCATCAAGGCGAGACGCCAGAGGATCAACCTCCTTCAAGTGGAGGAGTTACTGTTGCCGAACAAGAAGATCCGGACACCTCCGGGAAGGTCCGGGTCACATCAGAAGAAGCTCCAGGTTCTTCAAGCAAGAACCTGGAGGTCCCCGAAAAAGGTCCAGACCCATTAGGGTGGGTCCGGGTTGATGAGGAGGAAGCTATGGGCCCCTCCGAGAGGGTCCGGACAATCCAGCGCCCAGTGTACTTCATCAGTGAAGCACTTCATGACACCAAGACTCGGTACTTGGAGGTGCATAAGCTGTTCTACACAGTTCTTATTGCCTCTAGGAAGCTCCACCACTACTTTCAAGCTCACAAGATTTCAGTGGTAACCTCTTACCCACTGCGCGCAATCTTGCATAACGCCAATTCTACTAGAAACATTGCAATGTGGGCAGCGGAATTGGCCGACTTTGATCCTGAATTCGTCCCAAGACAAGCAATCAAGAGTCAAGCATTGGCGGACTTTGTGGCAGAATGGACCTCTTCTCCATCAAATCCTGGGGGCCCCAGTGTGCAGAAGCCAGAACCCAAGGTTCTGGTCTTCACTGAGTCTCACTGGACTCTCTACTTCGACGGCTCCGTGCAGAAGCAGGGGGCCGGAGCTAGAGTTCTTCTCCTCGCTCCGACCGGGGAGAAGGTCAAATAAATGGTTCACCTTGACATCAAGGCGACCAACAACATGGCGGAGTATGAAGCACTAATCTATGGGCTCAAGGTGGCACTATCATATGGTATCAAGCAGCTGTTGGTAAAGGGTGACTCGCAGCTCATAATAAAACAAGTCAAAAGTGAATGCTGCTGCAACAACCTTCAACTAGCTGCATATCTACTTGAAGTCCAAAAAGCTTCAGAAGGACTTCGAAGTCCTGGATCTTTGCCGTGTCCAGCGTCTTAACAACGCTCGCTAACGAACTCTCGAAGAAAGCTTCAACCGGAGCTCTAGTTCCCGACAGAACCTTCGTCCAGAGATTGTCAATACCAACAGCTCAACCTACCGAACTGAGCGAAGGGGCGAGACCATCACTTTGAAGCTGTCGGTCCCAATGGCCCTATTACCATGGCGTCCATCAAGGGTCGTAGGTGCTGCAGGAAGCTCTGAGCAACCCAGCACGCAAGACTCAAATGCTCAAGTTAGCTCCGATGCATGGATATCGGAGATCCGGAGCTACTTGAAAGACAATTTCCTTCCTGAAGACAATGTATCCGCTGACCGAATAGTCAGATTGGCTAAAAGATACACACTGGTAGAAGAGGATCTCTACCGGCGTGGTGCCAACGGCGTCCTAATGCGGTGCATACAAGGGAAGAAGGCCGCGAGCAACTAGTGTAAATCCATGGAGGCGAGTGTGGGAACCACGTGTCTTCCCGCACGTTGGTCGGTAAAGCCTTGCGGCATGGTTTTTACTGGCCTACAACACTCTAGGATGCAACTGAGCTAGTGAACAAATGCAAAGCATGCCAGTTTCATGCAAAGCAAATTCACACACCAGCTCAACCTCTACAAATGATACCTCCTACATGGCCATTCACTGTGTGGGGGATAGATATCTTGGGACCTTTCTCAAGAGCCGTCCGAGGTTACAAGTTCCTGTACGTTGCCATCAACAAGTTCACCAAGTGGCCGGAAGCAACTCCAGTTGTGACAATAAACAAGCAATCAGTTATCAACTTCTTGCAGTCAATAGTATGTAGATTTGGAGTCCCAAACAAGATCATAACTGATAACGGGACCCAATTCACAAGCACTGCATTCCAAGGATATTGCGAAGACCTCGGCATTCAAGTCAGCTACGCCTCCGTAGCTCACCCGGTAAGCAATGGCCAAGACGAGAGAGCAAATGCAGAAATCCTAAAAGGTCTCAAGACAACTCATATGCGCACCTGAAAAAAACATGGAGCCAGCTGGATTGAAGAGCTTCCGCCCACCTTGTGGGCAAACAGGACAACTCAACACTGGTCAACTGGAGAGACACCCTTCTTCCTGGTGTACGGAGCTGAATCAGTCCTTCCTCCGGAAACCACCTTGGGGTCACTACGGGTCCGGACCTTCAACGAAGCCATGCAGGACCAGCTCCGGCGTGAAGACCTTGACCTAGTTGAAGAGGGAAGGTGTCGAGCAGGTGTTCGAAATGCACGATACCGCCAAGCACTCCGGCGCTATCACCAAAGGCATGTGCATAACCGACAGCTCGAGGAAGGCAATCTGGTGCTACGGAGAATACAAACTTGAGAAGGGTTAAACAAACTTTCCCCCAGCTGGGAAGGACCCTTCCGAGTGATCAAAGTATCCCGTCCCGGATGCGTTCGCTTGGCAACCGAGGATGGGACACCGCTCCCTAATCCTTGGAACATTGAGCACCTCCGCAAGTTCTACGCTAAATATCACGAAGGTGAGTTTGTAATTACATTTGATGTATGTTATAGCGTCATTGTACAGAGTCGGGTAGCTCCTCTGGGAGAACAGCCGGACTTTTCCCGGAAGGTCCGCAAAGTTCAGGCAACACTTGTCACAGTCTCAAAGCTAAAAGTGTAGCTAGCTACCTTGGGTCAAATGAGAAATGCAACACACTTAGCCTAGTTTCGTACTCTAAGAGTGTACTTGTTTCCCCTGTACTCCGGACCTATAATAAAAGACATCATTATGTGAAAACAGACTCCATGTGCATTTATTTTGTACAGGCTCACTATCTTTTATTTTTCTCTTTCTCGTCTATAGGAAAGTTGTGCAATTCTCAAGAAACTTTAACTCGAACAATTCATATATAATTCAAGTTGCATTGGTAATTCTTTCGGGTCTTAACATTGTTGAATGGCCTACTCGCCTGAATGCCACCAAGCAAATCTAGGTCCGAAGTGTGCTATCAACTTGGCCTGGTCCTGAACCCTAAGTACGCCACTCTACCTACACCCCGGCAGGCCGAAGTAAGGCGAGTCCAGAAATGATCGTACCTGAAGAAAACAAGCCAATACACTTGATTGTATATAAATTGCGTTCGACCTAAAAGTTTCTTTCGGGAATAAAAAGCCGCAAACGAGTTATAGATGAGAAATGGATTTTACTATTTTTCTTGACTTTAGTGTGCAGGAAAAATAAAGATCTCATGATGATGGTGGATGAAGCCAGAGCTATCAAAGCTTCGACACCCCCTAAGGTGATCCGCAATCGATGTCTCAAACATTGATAGTAGGCGTCGCTGGAGCTACCAAGTTCCGACAAATCCACGGGGCGAGCCGTCAACAAGAAGAAAAGATGATAGAAGGACACCCTAATGGGATCTGCTATTGACGCTCTATGTGTTGATAGTGGACGCTGCCAGAGCTACTAAGCCCCGACAACCTCAGGAGTCCTCCTATCGACGACTTCGGACTTATACTCTACAAGTTTGAAGCAGTCAAGTCTTCAACAAAATGTTACATCTTCTTGGTACATGTCCGCAATCAAAATGCGCACATCTATCAGGGGGCCAAGTGAGACAAACATGTTGAAGACAAAAAATGAAATTCATATGAAATTCTTAAATTTCTTGGATTTCAATCTGGAGACAAGAGATTACAAAATTGGGGAAAAGAAGAGAAGATACAAGCGGGAGATACAGAGAGAAAGTCCTAAGTCCTATGGAAGAATGAGGCAACCTTCTGGGCAACCTCCGACACGCGGGTCTTGGTGGCATCTCCCTCTCCGTGGATGGGACCTTCGAGCACCGGGTCTAGCGGGAAATGAGGATCCCAGCTTGTGTAGCACGTTAGCATGTACTCTATGATGTTCTTCGTAGGGATTGTCCTTCAGTTTCCAACTGGTCCACAATGACATCGCCCATCTTGTTGAGCTTGTTGCCCACCGAGCTCAACGCCTGCAATGCTTGGTCCAGCTCCGGCTCCGAGTTGTCTGGACGCACGGGACTAAAACCCAGCGGCATCAGCGTGTCATTGGCTTTGCCCAAGAAGTCCCAAACTTATTGGGACTCCACAGCCCTTGAGCCTCACACCTCTTCCAAGGACCTCTTGGTCGACGCAAGCTCCGAATCCTCCCGGGCAAGGCGTTCAACCTCTTTGGAGTTCTGCTGAATCTTTTCAGCAATTTGCCTTCTGAGTTTACCAAGCTCCTCTTCCCAGATGTGGACCTTGTTCTGGCGGTCGACCAGGTCTTTCTCCTGGACCACACTTTCTTCTCCCCGGCAGCAATTTCATTCTCCCTCTTGGTGAGGTCTTGTCCCTGCTGCCAGGCCTTCTTCTCCTCTTTCTCATAGCACTCCTCCAACTTCTTGGTGCGCTCCGCGAGGCTCTTGTCACCCAGAGTCAATCTCTGAGTAAGCTCCTCCTCCTTCTTCACGAGGTCATCCTGCAGCTCCAGGAGTTTTTGCTCTTCATCTTCGAGCTTTTTCTCCCGCTCCTCAAGAGCCTCCTGGCGCTTGATGAGGCTATCGTGGATGGCGCTGAGCTTCTCTTGGCGGTCATTCGCTACTTCATTAGCAGCCACGACCTGTTTGTGGATGGCCTGGGACTGGTCGTCGAGGGATCACACCATGCTCTCCCTCTCATCCAGTAGCTGACCCCAGTACTCCAACCGGACCTTCTCCCTTTTCACCCACTCCTTGTCGTCGGCCAGCCTCATCTGCGCCAGCTTGGTCTCAATTGGATCCAGCTCCACCACCTCCTAAGGGTTTGGCGCTCCTCCTCGAGGGCCTTGCTGTCGTGGTAAAAGGCCAGCTGAACCTGACGAAGGCTGGAGCAGGCGTTGTCGATACACAGCGATAGGGGGATTGGCTCCGGACCTGCCGGGGTCCTCTTCGCTGGCTCCAGTGGGTTCTCCATAACAAAAATCAGGTCCCACTCCACAAGAGCGGTCCACTGGACTTCCGTGGCACTAGGGCCGCCCTCCGGGATAGCCTCGGTCGTCGCCGAGGAAGGTCCTGCAACGGAAGTTCCCACCTCCGGAGTCGGCTCCGAAGTTCCCGCCGCCAGGTCATCAGCAACTAGTCCCTTAGGCGGGGGACCGACAGCTTCGTCTAGGCACCCTGGATCAGGCGCGGGCACCTCCGTAACCACTACCTCCGGGGCAGGGATAGAAGATTCGGCCGGAGCTGAGGCCACTTCCGGCTCCGGTGCTGGCGCCTCCTCCACTGTTGGTTCAGGCGCGGGCGACTCAACCTCCACCAGTTCAGGCGCTGGCACCTCTGCAGTAACCGACTCGGGCGCCGGAAGTTCATCAAACACCGGCTCCGCCACCGGGGCTTCAACAACATCCGGCTCTAGGGCTGGAACTACAGCTAACTCCAGCTCTGGGGCCGGAGCGTCCGTCATCACAGCATCCAAAATCGGAGCTTCAACCTCCGGAGCTGGTGCCGCTAGTACATCTTCATTCCCGTGGTCCGACGCTACCATGGGAGCTTCAGGGGATGACTCGAGGTCAAGGACCATGACAGCTGGCACTGGAGGTGCCGCGGCCTCAGCCACCACCTGGGGCAGTGCTGGAACTGGAGCCCGAGCCTCCGTCTGCGCATCATCAGTTGCTGTTGCTGGAACCGGAGCTTCAGCCCCTGTGGATGAAGGACGAAGAAACTCAAAATATTATTACAAAAAAGACAATAAACTGAGGTAAAAAATCAAATTTACCTTGGAAGGACTCCACTCCAGCTTGCACGGAACCTCTTCACGGGACGCTCAGAACCGAACCCTATCGCCACTGGCGTAGTAGCTCGGGAAGGCTTCCCGGAGCTTGCTGCCGCCGTCAGCGACGTCTTGGTTGAGGCCCCCCTCGAACACTCGGACCTAGAGCCCTTAGCAGGCCCCGGTACCGAGACATGTACAACAGCATCGAACCTACTCCTCCAAGACATTAAGCTCCAGAGCTGCCACGCATCCAACCGCTGGACCTTCAACCTCAACAGGCGGGATGGTGGACTTCCAACGGCTCAGACCTTCAAGGAACATTAAAGACCTCAAGACCCGATTCAGTGTCTTTAATGCTATCTTAATGACACACAATCGGAGGGCCCTTAATACCAGTAACGCCACTGTCAAAGCGCGTTACCACACTATAAAAGGTAACTAAGTTCATTAATTGTGCATTAAGCATCAGTAACCGCCAGGGCCACATGTCGAACCAGGCTAAGGATATAACGACCAGTCCTTGTACTATAAAATGGCTGGCCGAGTGATACATAGGGAAGGACTTCTACACACGCCCATAAGTGCTCAGACGCTCAATAATACAACAACACACACATATGGAGTAGGACATTACGCTCAGGCGGCCCGAACCACATAAATCCTCATGTCTACTCATCATCCTGTTCCGAATCTCTGCGTGCCCACAACCGAACTACAAACTCCGCGGGCTGCCAACGGTAGTACTGGGAGAATTGCCGGAATCACACTCTGAGAGTTGCATTAGGATCTGTTGCCACGATTCACTAGTTCGTGTCATTAGGATCTATCTCCATGAATCTGTTGCCATGATTCACTAGTTCGTGGCATTAGTATCTATCGCCACAAATCTGTTGTCACGATTCACTAGTTCGTGGCATTAGCATCTATCGCCACAGAACACAGTCGTTGCATTAGGATCTGTTGCCACGATTCACTAGTTCGTGGCATTAGGATCTATCGCGACGAATTTGTTGCCAGGATTCACTAGTTCATGGCATTAGCATCTATCGCCATGGAACACGATCGTTGCACTAGGATCCGTTGCCACAATTCACTAGTTCGTGGCATTAGGATCTATCGCCACAAATCTGTTGCCACGATTCACTAGTTCGTGGCATTAACATCTATCGCCACGGAACACAATCGTCGCACTCAGATCTGTTGCCACGATTCACTAGTTCATTGCTTTAGGATCTATCGCCACGAATCTGTTGCCACGATTCACTAGTTTGTGGCATTAACATCTATCGCCATGGAACCCAATCGTTGCATTAGAATCTATCGCCACGATTCACTAGTTCGTGGCATTAGCATCTATCGCCACGAAAACCGATCGTTGCATTAGGATCTGTTGCTACGATTCAATATTTCATGGCGTTAGCATCTATCGCCACAGAACCCGATCGTTGCATTAGAATCTGTTGCCACAATTCACTAGTTCGTGGCATTAGCATCTATCGCCACAGAACGCGATCATTGCATTAGGTTCTGTTGCCACGATTCAATAGTTCATGGCATTAGCATCTATCGTCGCAGAACACAATTGTTGCATTAAAAACTTTTGCCACGATTTACCAGTTGGTGGCATTAGGATATATCGCCACAAAACACAAACGTTGCATTAGGAACTTATGCCACGATTCAAAAGTTCGTGGCGATAGGATCTATCGCCACGAAACACAATCGTTGTATTAGGATCTGTTGCCACGAAATACCGGTTGGTGGCATTAAGATCTATCGCCACGGAACACAAATGTTGCATTACTAGTTCACGTACAGTAGCTGACACATTACCTATATAAAAAAATCATCATCTTCACTGTCCTCCCCCAATATTGGAGGTACAATACCATCATTGATGTATGTATCATCATCGTCGTAGTCGTCGTCATCATCTTCATTTGAAAGAGCAGAAGCATCACCGGTTGCTCCGTCAATGTCATTCCTATCCCATGCGGTCATATCCTCATTTATATCAGTAAGTCGTCGATCATCAAATAATGTCTCAGCCTTCATCGTCTCAGTGACATTATTTTCACTGTCTCCAGGAGGCATGGCAAAAAGGTTTGTGGCTTCGTTTTAACAACTGTAGCCCATTTAGGTTGCTTCACACTTCTAACGTAAAAAACTTGTTCTGCTTGGGTGGCTAGAATGTAAGGCTCATACTTAAATTGAGAAATAGTAGTGTCAACATCTATCATTCCGTATCGATCCATTTTGTAGCCTCTGCTTTGGCTCTGACCGGAACGAGGACGATCAAACCATTCACATTCAAATAACATAACCTCTTGATTTTTTTCAAAATCAACAGAAATCATTTTCTTGATTACTCCATACCACTCATGGTCACCATCCTGAACAACAACAGCACTATTTTGTGTTATTAAATATTTTTCCACCTCTGCTAATCGAAAGAAGAAGCCATTTATGAATGATCGACTAAAAAAATGTGCCCGACGATCAGGTCCTCTAGATAATGCATACAAATAATCGGTTACTTTGCCTTCTTTGTGTAATATCGTAATCTGTACACATTAATTAGTATAAAAGAGGTCATCGATAAACCAACTTCATAATAGATATTTCATCAAAGTAAAAACTTGCATGTACTTACTCATTTCTGAAACCAATAAACAAACTCATCTCTATGGCGTTTTCAACGTCACGAGAATGAATCTTTTTCAGCTCTTCAAAAATGCTCACTGAAAATGGTAAACAATTAAATTAGCCATCTACAGTAAGCATGATCCAATATAGTATAGAACATCTGAGTGTTATACGTACTTGATCCATGGAGCGGCCTCTTCATTATTAGAAATAATATAACGCCTGATGTTATGTAGTTCCACCATAGTAAGTTGGCCCCATTTAAACCCTTTTTTATAATTATCAACTTCTATAAATATATTAGACTCCAGAGTAGGTTCATTCCTAGCTGCAGCTTCATGACATTCTGGCCTATTAAGCTTGGTGCTGATGTTATCCAAAAATTGGCTACAAAAAGTCATACACTCTTCCATAATATATCCCTCAGCTATAGAACCCTCCGGGTGAGCTCTATTACGTACATACCTCTTCAATGTGCCAAGGTACCTCTCAATTGGATAAATCCATCTGTAAGAAACAGGTCCACCCAAGAGAGCTTCTTCACCAAGATGGATTGGAAGATGTACCATGATATCAAAGAAAGCGGGTGGAAGCAACGTCTCAAGCTTACAAATTGTTTCAGGAAATTGTTCAATCATCTTATCCAAATCTGGTTCTGCCAATTCTATAGAACAAATTTCAGAAAAAAATCTGCTAAACTCAATTAAAGGTTCAACAACCTTTTCAGCTAATATGTCACGTATTGCAATAGGAAGGAGCTTCTAAAATATAATATGGCAGTCATGAGTTTTTAGACCTGATACCTTATGTGTTGTTATGTCCACACTTCTCTTGATGTTTGAGGCATAACCATCGGGCATCTTCACATCTGCCAAAGACTTGCACAAGGTGGTCTTCTGATCTTTTTGCAAAGTATATGATGCTGATGGACAATCATACTTCCCTTTCATACCCACTGGATGTTTCTTTGGCCGTATACCCATTTCCTGCATATCAAAACGAGCTTGTAGACTATCTTTTGTTTTACCATCCATATTAAGAAATGTCCCCAATATGCTATCACAAAATTTTTTCTCAATTCTCATGACATCCAATTTATGCCTTATTAGCAATGTCTTCCAATACGGGAGCTGAAAAAAATATACTTTTCTTCTTCCAACTATGCCACCTATCCTTCTCAGTGTGCTTTCTCTTATTATCCGTCTGTCCAAAATTCACTTGATCAAGTTGGAGTACTTTATGACCATAGAGTGATGTTGGGGCCTCTCTATTATCTATTTGGTTGTTGAGGAAGCTTTGTCCCGATGCCACCGGTGATCATGAGGTAGGAAATGACCATGACCCATGTAGCAATACTTTCGTCCATGTTTCAACCACAAGGCGTCAGTGTTTACATGGTAGTATGGACATGCTAGCCTACCTTTTGTGCCCCATCCACATAGCATTGCATATGCTAAAAAATCATTTATTGTCCACAATATAGAAGCTCGCATGAGAAATGTCTCTTTCTTCGAACTGTCGTATGTTTCAACACCATCAGACCATAATTTCAGTAGCTCATCAATCAAAAGGCTGCAGATACACATCAATGTTGTTTCCAAGTGACTTTGGCCCAGAAATTATCACTGACATCAACCAATAAGGCTGCTTCATACACAACCAAGGTGGTAGATTATAAGGGATTAGAATCACAGGCCATGTACTGTAAGAAACATTCATTACTCCAAAAGGATTGAAACCATCATATGCTAGCCCAAGTCTTATGTTGCGAGGATCAGAAGAGAAATTTGGGTGAATGCTATCAAAATGCTTCCATGCTTTCGAATCTGCAGGATGGCATAATATTCCATCATAAATACGTTCTTCTTTGTGCCAGCGCATGTTTGATGCCGTTGATTCTGCCATATAAAACCATTGAAGACGGGGAATAAGAGGGAAGTATCGTAAAATCTTGCGTGTTACAAGCTTCTTGGCTTTCCCACAAGGGAAAGCCTCTCTTGCATCACCACCAGTACTATTTTTCCATCTTAATTCACCACATTTTGGGCATCGATCAGGCAGAGAATAGTCCTTCCGGAATAACACACAGTCATTGACACATGCATCGATCTTTTCGTAGCTCAGCCTGAGGTCACAAACAACCTTCTGAACTTTATCAAGTGTATTACGAATGCAATGGCCCTCTGGAAGCACATATGAGAATAGTTCAAGGATCAACTCACATGCTTTTTTGCTCAAACCAGTTAAACATTTTATCTGGTACAACCTGACAATGAAGGATAATTGGGTCACCTTCTCACAACCTGGATACAACTCCTTTTTGGCATATTTTAATAAGTCATAGAATGCCTTTGCACACCCAGTTGGCTCCTGCTGGTTTATAGCATTTTCTGGATCATCAACATCTGCTGAAGTACCACCATGATCACCAGTGCCTCTAAGAAGACTGGACAACATATTTTCCATTGCAGCATCATCAGAAATTATCTCCTCATTATTTGCTGATTGCTCAACAATATTTTTCTCAACTCGTTTTTCTCCATGGTGTACCCAACAAGTATAATCAAATGGCATCCCATTACGAAGCAAGTGAAGATGAACTTCCTTGCGTCTCCCGTGGCAAATATTATGACATTTTGTGCAAGGACAAGGCTTAGTTTCTTCTTCACGAGTGCCCTGGAATGCTAAATTTAAAAATGACTTCATTCCATCCTGCCACTCCTTTGTACGCCTGTCTTTTCCCATCCATGTCTTATCTTCTGACATCGCTTCCTACAATTAAATCAGCATATCCTTAAGAGGCTTGAACTACAATAAGATTATGTGAGCAATTGTACCTAGCGCTGTTGCTCCTCCACGTGCGGCGGCTGGCGGATGCTCCTCCACGCTGGTGGACGAAGAATGCTCTTCCAAGAGCGTGGCGAGCGGCGGATGCTCCTCCAAGAGCATGGCGGCCAGCGGATGCTCCTCCAAGAGCGTGGTGGCCGGCGGATGCTCCTCCAGGCGCGTTTCGTGCAATCGAGAGAGGGGCCGTTGTGGATCAAAGGGTCCGACGGGGAGGCAGCCAGGACAAAGCGTACGTGAAGCTATCAGAGTAGGCCCAACACTGCGCTGGGCCGCTTGTTATTCGTGGGTCGAAACTGCGATGAGTCACTTTGTATAACTGGGCCGAAACTGCGCTGGAACGCTTGGTGTTCGTCCCCATGACACGTGAGCCCATGTATGGGCGCACGTCTCTGGCTCAGATTAGGATCTCCTGACATAATCTTCAGTCACCTACATGTTGGTCCGGGACCACATGTCAGTGACCAAGTTACGGACTGCACAAAGTAGGGGGATCCGTGTCCCTCTGGCTCTGGCAATTTGTAATATAAATAAGTTAATGTAGCAATGGGGGTGGTATTCCGATCAAAGGGGAAAATTTGGCATCCTTTAAGGGATGTTTTTGATAAAAGGAGAAATTTTTAATTTGACACGGAAAGGGCCCAGCGTATGCGTGGAAAAATTATGCTTATAAAAAATTGCGGTTTGCATCCCTCTCGGTTATCTCAACGACTCAACGTGTCCCATCAGCTTCACTGGCAGATTTTTAATTTTACACGGAAAGGGCCCAGAGCATATATAAAAAAAAACATCTGCCCGGTACACGCCTCATTCACGTTCCATTTCACTTCGACCGAGCGAGCGGCTGATGCCGAAAGGAACGTAGCTGAGTCTTGTACGACATATTGTTTCAATCGGATGTCTGACTACAATAGCACGTGTTGCCTTATATTCTTGTTGCAACGAGCTCAACTTTCCAAGGTGGGACAAATCGTTCACGGCTTGTCAAAATCGCTTGCACGAATTCGTTACGGACACGGGGTATAGGAGTATTGGTAATGATTACATCGCGCATAGGGGCATTGGGCCAGTGTTATGTTGGGGCCAATGGTATATAGATGGTGCCATGATCAGGGAACAACGATTGACACGAGAAGGAAGTACGTGTGGCACCATCTGAGAACGGTATGCACTTGCTCTCCAGTGCGTCCTTAAAGGAGAAATTTTTTGATAAAAGGAGAAATTTTTAATTTGACACGCAGAGGGCCCAACGTATGCGGGAAAAATTATGCTTATAAAAAACCGTGATTTGCATCCCTCTCGGTTATCGAAACGGCTCGACGTGTCACATCAGCTTCACTGGCAGATTTTTAATTTGACGAGGAAATGGCCCAGGGTTTTATATAAAAAACATACGCCCCGTACATGCCTCATACACGTCCCGTTCGACTTCAACGGAGCCGCTTAATTTCAACCGGGCGAGCTCTGTTGAAATCAAACGTGGCGTGTAGGAGTCTTGTACGACATCTTTTTTCAATCGAATGGCTGACTACAATAGCGCGCGTTGCCTTATATTCTCGTTGCAATGGGCTCAACTTTCCAAGGTGGGACAAATCGTTCACAGCTTGTCAAAATCGCTCGCATGAATTATTTACGCACACCAGATATAGGAGTAGTGGTAATAATTACACCGCATGTAGAGGCACTGGGCCAGTGTTACGTTGGGGCCAGTTGTATATAGATGGTGCCACGATCAGGGAACGACGATTGAAGACACGAGAAGGAAGTACGTTTGGCACTATCTGAGAATGGTATGCACTTGCTCTCCGGTGCGTCGTTAAAGGAGATGGTTTTTGATAAAAGGATAAATTTTTAATTTGACACGCAAAGGGCCCAGTGTACGCGGGGAAAAATTATGCTTATAAAAAATCGCGGTTTGCATCCCTCTCGGTTATTGCAACGGCTCGACGTGTCCCATCGGCTTCACTGGTAGTTTTTTAATTTGACACGGAAATGGCCTAGGGCTTTATCTAAAAAACATCCGCCCTGTACGCACCTCCTACACGTCCCTTTTGATTTCGACCGGGCGAGCGGACAATGTCAAACAGAGCTCGCCGGGTCAAAATTGAACGAAGCGTGCAGGAGTCTTGTACAATGTTTTTTTCAATCGAATGTCTGACTACAATAGCGTGCGTGGCCTTATATTCTCGTTGCAACGATCTCAACTTTCCAAGGTGGGACAAATTGTTCACAGCTTGTCAAAATCGCTCACACTAATTCGTTACGGACACCGGGTATAGGAGTAGTGGTAATGATTACACCGGTATAGGGGCATTGGGACAGTGTTACGTTGGGGCCAGTGGTATATAGATGGTGCCACGACTAGGGAACAGCGATTGAAGACACGAGGAGGAAGTATGTGTGGCACCATCTGAGAACGGTATGCACTTGCTCTCCGGTGCGTCGTTAAAGGAGATGTTTTTCGATAAAAGGAGAAATTTTTAATTTGACACGCGAAGGGCCCATCATATGCGGGAAATAATTATGCTTATAAAAAACCACGGTTTGCATGGCAGTTTTTAATTTGACACGGAAAGGGCTTAGGGCTTCATCTAAAAAACATCTGCCCGTACACGCCTCCTACACATTCCTTCCGACTACGACCGGGCGAGTGGACGATGTCGAACGGAGCGTGCAAAAGTCTTGTATGACATATTTTTTCAATTAGTTGTCCGACTACGATAGCGCGCGTTGCCTTATATTCTCGTTGCAACGAGCTCAACTTTCCAAGGTGGGACAAATCGTTCACAGCTTGTCAAAATCGCTCGCATGAATTCGTTACGGAAACTGCATGCGGGGGCAGATGTAGGGAATATGCCAGGTGACCAGTGCACAACCTCGGCCCAGGTGGTGCATAGATTGCAAGTGACGAGGATACGATTCCTTGGCATTATCCCTATCATGTCCGGCCATCATACAACCTCGTTCGTTCATGTGCGCACATGTCACAGTCATGCAACTGCCTCATTCGTACGTTCATGTGGACACATGTCACAAATGTGGAACGGTATGCACAGCCTTGGATATGCATACCGTATCCATAAATATTTTTCCTTGTTTGGGTAGGAGTGGTTCCACTTCAACCAAAGTGGATTGGAGAGCGTCCGACCATCATACGACTTGGCGTAATGAAGATTTTTGAATCTGGTATACTCCTCTTTTTAATTCTTATCATTATGACCACAAGTTGCATTGTCTCAACCAAACACCATGTACAACAACAATGACCCCGCGAAATCGAGAACTGGCCAATTACAATGGAAGTTAGCAGTCTTGCAGTTCATAGATCGAAACGCGCGCCATCCTTTTTCTTCTTCGTTTTTTCTATCCATAACCACGAGACTGTTGAGTTCCATCTTCACCAGCACATATGTACGGTCCGGGTGTGCCGGTGTGTACCTTAACCCCTGTCGTGCAGCCCCGGTGGTGGTTGGAAGACCCCTGCAGGTATGTTCTGATTCCTGTCCTCCAACTACATCAAGGTTTCCGATGACGCATGCGGTTCACCACCAGACAAACCAGCAAAGCCTCGGTGATGAGCCACATGCAAATTTCTTAATGACAAACTGACCGCGGGGGCCTCCCATTCGGATGAAACTTTAGTGCTCCCGTTTGTGCTACCATGCGTACCCCCGCTTATGTGTCATCATCTAATTGGTTGAAGTTAAATCAGTCATTATGTTAGGTCAATGAATGGGCCAATAAAATCATGACACTTAAGTAGGAGCACGCATGGAAGCACTGAATGGGAGTATACAAGTCGTGTCCCTCCCGTTCTGTCCTCCCATGCGTCATCCCTTTGATGTGTCAAAATGTTATTGGTCCCTTTATTAATGCTTAGTTTAACAACCATACTGAAAGCATCTAGGCCCCCATGAGGTATGGTTTCGGTGATTAATGACAACCATTGGATTTTACTAATGAATTTGTGGATGCAAGGTCTCCCATATCACTCAATCAAATGAAATCAATATGTCATTGGAGACTACTAAACAATCAATTTATGAGATCAATCAATGTTGTGAAGATAAGAAGTAAAAGCTCTTATGTCAAAGTCATTCAACCATAATTGATGACACTTAATGCTTGACAACCATCAGAAGTACATTTCCAACAAATGTCTAAGGGGTCAATCGAGCAAAGTTCAAAAGAATCACTTAGAAACAACTCGAAGCAAACAAAATCAACTCACCGGATCAACCGATGTTTCCAGAGAACAACACATCGGTCGAGTTGGTTCAGCAGAAGAAGAAGACCTCAGAACAATGTACTCACCGGATCATCCGATGTTAAGGGCTAAGCTACATCGGTCCATCAGTACAGTTTGCATTATCCTTGGACCAAGTGTAGCAACGGATCATCCGATGTATAGAAATATACACATCGGTCAATCACTCAAGTAAGCATAAAGTTTGAGCCAATTCTGGAGGAAGAGCCACCGGATCATCCGATGAGAAGACAAGTGCAACATCGGTCTAACAACGGTCATATCTGACACAATGATGTCAGCTAAAGTGAACTTGACCGATGATAACTAAATGGGAGACATAGGATCATCCGGTGTTCGCAGTAAAGTTCTGTCAACCTACTTTTTCCAACGGCTATTTCGTGGAGGCTGGCTATAAATACCCCCTAAACCTGTCAAATCGACAAGTCTTGATCACCAGACATAATCTACATATCCACAAGCATTCAAGACAAAGAGCCATCACTTCTACATCATTTAGATCACTTACACACCAAGAGATAGGCTAGAACTAGCTAGAGAGAGAGCTTGTGTGCCTCCATTCTTGGTGAGCGGAATCTCTAGGGTAGTGAGAGCCTTAAGGGAGTGTCCCTTGGTGTTTGTAACTGAGAGAGAATTCCGAAGCTTGCCAAGAGGATTGTGGAAGCCCGGAGGATCGAAGTTGTACAAGGCTTGAGCTCCACCTTGCCAAGGTTGGCAAACGGAGAAGAATAGTGAAGATCCCTAGTCTCGATGACTTGGGAGTGGCTATACCCTTTGGTGGGTGCCACAACGTGGATGTAGGAAGATCTTGACGATCTTGCCGAACCACGGGATAAATCCTCGTGTCTCCTCGAGTGTTTGCATCCTCTTCCTCTCCCTTACATTTACGCATTTTATATACCGTGAAGTTGCTATTTACTTCAATGCATAGATCGTTTGCGTAGGGAATTGGACTTTTAGGAATTAAGTTTTATTGCTTAGATTTTGAAAAGAAGCCCAATTCACCCCCCCCCCCCTTGGGCATTCGATCCTTACAATTGGTATCAGAGCAAGGTTGCTCATAGGATCATTCTAGCTTCACCGCTAGAGAGCTAAAATGGCCAAGGTTGGGGGTTCGGTTCCTATCTTCGAGGGCAAGAACTTTTCCTATTGGAAAGCACGCATGCGCGCTTATCTAGAGGCTATTGCTCCCGAAGTATGGGAAGCTACCCACGCGGGGTTTGGAGAACACACTATGTTGGTGATCAAATTAAATGGGATGCTAAAGCTAGGAATGCAATCTATGAATGTATTAGTCAAGATGTGTTTGCTAGGATTGCTAGCAAAGAAAAAGCTTGTGAAATTTGGGCTTGCTTAATAGAGATTCATGAGGGTTCTTCTCGAGTCAAGGAACTTAAATATCACATGCTTAAAGCAAAATATGATGAATTTAAGATGCTACCTCATGAAAATGTCAATGAGATGGTCTCTCGCTTGAATGTACTTATTGAAGAAATTAATGCTCTTGACATTGCTTCTGTTGGCAAGGGACTCATCAACCGTAAGATCCTCATGCTCCTTCCCAATCCAAAGTACAACATCATCAACTCCATGCTTCAAAAGGAGTCTCTTGACCACATTGAAGTTTCGGAGCTCATTTAAGAAATTAACGCTCATGAGATGAGTGTACTTGGGATGATGGAGCAATCATCTTCAAAAACAATTGCTCTAAAGGCCTCCACCAAGAAAACAAGCCTCAAGAAGAAGAAGGTGGTTGAGCCTAGCTCAAGTGAAGAAGAGCAAGCATCAAGTGAAGATGATGATGATGAGCTTGTTTTGATGATGAGAAAGTTCTCACGCTTGAACTCCAAGATTACTAAGAAGGGATACACATTTGATCCCAAGAAGAAAGCATTTCTACCAAGAAGAGATTATCACAAGACTTGCTACAATTGTGGTGATCAAGGCCACATCTCCTATGATTGTCCAAAACCGGACAAAAGAAGAGAGAACCACAAGAGCAAGCATCGCAAGCTTGAAGAAAGTGATGATGATGAAGAAGAGGCCAAACCCAAACCAAGATCCTTTGGGAAGAGGAAACATGACAAGGGAAAGAAGGCAAGACTCTTCCCAAAGAAGAGAAATGGCCCACAAAAGGTGTTCATGTGTGAGGCAAATGAATGGGTCACCGACGAAGAAACAAGTGATGAAGAGAGTGAAGTGGAAGAAGAAAGTTTGGCCGGCCTTGCCATTGCCACCAATGATGACTCACCTCTTCATCCACCGCCCATGTGCCTCATGGCGAAAGGTAACACCAAGGTATGTGATGACTCTAGCGATGATGAGCATTCCCCCGATGATTTAACTTCTTTAATAAATGAATATCACACTATCATTAAGAGGGAA
The DNA here is from genome assembly GCA_036927565.1 of Tuctoria greenei. Lineage (NCBI taxonomy): Eukaryota > Viridiplantae > Streptophyta > Magnoliopsida > Poales > Poaceae > Tuctoria > Tuctoria greenei. The sequence goes on along the minus strand of JAYESD010000005.1, from coordinate 130,380,284 downwards.
AAGAGTATGGTTAAGGCTCTTGAAGGAACTCGTGCTAAGCTTGAGAGTGCTAACCTTGATTTGCTTGACAAGTATGAAAGCATACCCAAAGAGCATGACACGCTCAAATCCCATGTCAAGCAAGTTGAGGAGGATAAGTCTCAAATCAAGCTAGATCATCATGAGCTTGACTTAGCCCACCAAGCACTCTTGGGAAAGCACAATGAGTTAATCCAAGAGCAGCAAACACTTAACCTTGCTTATGAAGTGCTTGATCAAGAGTTAAAAACTATGTAGAAACAAACTCTTAATGATAAGATATCCATTACTTCTCATGCCACTAATGTCTTGCACAAGTCTTTGCCTTTGAAAGAGAATGCTAGGGAGAAGGACTTGTTGGAAGAAATTGAGAGTCTCTACACTAGTGTGGCTAAAATTTCAAAAGGGGAAGTCAAACACAAGGAAATCCTCTTCCAACAAGCAAAGGCTTTCAATAAGAGAGGACTTGGATCCTTCCCGGTGCCCAACAAAGGAAAGGTGCCCTCACCGGAGCTTAGAACAAGCTTCATCAAGGAAGTTGGTTCTTATTGCCAACATTGTGAGGTCACCGGTCACCACACAAGAGAGTGTCCTCTTCCTAACCGACCTTCTCCAAAGTTGCCTATTAATTACAAATCTACTTTCAATGATCGTTATTATCTCTTAAGTAAAGTAGATGGCAAAGTGAAGGCTAGGTTCATCGGCAAAGACATAAAGGGCATGAAGGGGAAGCTCCTCAAGCAACTTTGGGTCCCAAAGACACTTGTATCACACATACAAGGACCTAAGTTGGCTTGGGTGCCTAAAGTTAAAAATTGAATTCATGTGTGTAGGTGAACTACAAAGCCGGAGGAAAGCATTGGGTACTCGATAGCGGGTGCAGCCAACATATGACCGGCAATGATGGTATGTTCACCACCATAGAAAACCCCGACAATCATGAACAAGTCACCTTTGGTGATAACTCTAAGGGTAAGGTAATTGGGTTAGGTAAGATTGCTATTTCAAATGACTTATCCATCTCTAATGTATTGTACGTTAAGTCACTTAGTTTTAATTTACTTTCTATTGAACAATTATGTGATCTTGAACTAACGTGCACTTTTAGCAAAAATGATGTTGTTGCGAGTAGTGAAACAAGCCAAGAACTAGTCTTCAAAGGATTTTGGCATGGACATCTCTACCTAGTGGACTTCTCCAACAAGAATGCTAGCTTGACCACTTGCCTTTTCACTAAGACAAGTTTGGGATGGCTATGGCACCGACGCATAGCGCACATAGGGATGAGCAAACTCAAGAAGTCATTCAAGCTTGGGATGGTGACCGGCGTGAAGGATGTCACTTTTGAGTAGAACAAGCTTTGTAGCGCTTGTCAAGCCGGGAAGCAAGTTGCTTCACACCACCCAATGAAGACAATGGTGTCAACCTCCAAGCCACTTGAGCTACTTCACATGCACCTCTTCGGACCGTCCACATATCAAAGCCTTGGCGGTAACCTCTATTGACTCGTTATAGTTGATGACTACTCTTGCTATGCTTGGACTTTATTTCTAGGTGACAAGAGTGAAACTCCGGAATTGTTCAAGACCTTCGCCAACCGCGCTCAAAGGGAATTTCAACTTCCCATCATCAAGGTCCGGAGTGACAACAGCACCGAATTCAAGAACTACAACATTGGGGAGTGGTGTGACCGTGAAGGTGTGAAGCATGAGTTTTCGGCCACATACACTCCTCAACAAAATGGTGTTGTTGAAAGGAAAAACAAGACACTCATCACTCTTGCGCGAGCAATGCTTGATGACTACGGCACGTCAGAGAAGTTTTGGGCCGAAGCAATCAACACTGCGTGCCATGCCGCAAATAGGGTCTATCTACATCGACTACTTCAAAAGACACCGTACGAGCTTCTCATTGGGAGAAAGCCCAACATCTCCTACTTTCGAGTCTTTGGGTGCAAGTGCTACATCTACCGCAAGAAAAGGCTCGGTAAGTTTGAAAGAAGATGTGATGTTGGTATATTTCTTGGTTATGCATCAAACTCAAAAGCATATCGAGTATTCAACCAAACCTCCAGTTTAGTTGAGGAAAGTTGTGATGTTGAGTTTGATGAATCTAATGGCTCCCAAGAGGAGAGTTTTGGTCATGATGAAATAGATGATGAGCCTCTACGAGAAGCCATGAAGAACATGACCATTGGAGACGTCAAGCCTAAAGTTGAGGAGAGCCATGATACAGGGGGAGCTTCAAGTTCCAACATCAACACCTCCATGGCGCCTCAAGTTGACGAAGAAGAGAAGGATGATCCATTCCCAACTCAAGACTCACAAGTCACACAACATCAAGAAGAAGAAGAAGTCCATGATCAAGTCCAACCACAAGAGGAGCAACACGCATCACCATCGCCAAGTGCTTCACAACCACTTATGAGGCATGGACACATCTCCAAGGCACATCCGATGGACCAAATCATCGGAAGTCCGTCAAGGGGTGTAAGTACACGTACTCGCCATTTCGCTTCATTTTGTGAGCACTACTCGTTTGTTTCATGTGTAGAACCCACTCACATTGAGGAAGCACTCCAAAACCCAAATTGGGTGATGGCTATGCAAGAAGAACTCAACAACTTCATCCGCAATGAAGTTTGGGTGTTGGAGGAGCAACCCAAGGACAAGAACGTCATCGGAACAAAGTGGGTGTACCGCAACAAACAAGACGAGAATGGCGTTGTGGTCCTCAACAAGGCAAGACTTGTGGCCAAAGGGTTCTCGCAAGTTGAAGGACTAGACTTTGGGGAAACATTTGCCCCGGTCGCCCGGCTGGAAGCCATCCGTTTACTTCTTGCCTTTGCATCACATCATAATATTAGAATTTATCAAATGGATGTGAAAAGTGCCTTTCTTAATGGTTACATTAATGAGCTTGTTTATGTTGATCAGCCTCCTGGGTTTGAAGATCCGAGGAATCCTAATCATGTGTATAGGTTGCACAAGGCGCTCTACGGGCTCAAGCAAGCACCTAGGGCGTGGTATGAACGACTACGGGATTTCCTTATCATGCAAGGATTCAAGATCGGGAGGGTGGACACTACACTCTTCACCAAAGACATCAACGGAGATTTGTTTATTTGTTAAATTTATGTTGATGATATTATTTTTGGTTCAACTAACGAAGCTCTTAGCCATGAGTTTGGCAAAATGATGTCTAGGGAATTCGAGATGTCAATGATTAGAGATCTCAACTTCTTCCTTGGATTTCAAATCAAGCAACTTCAAGAGGGGACCTTCGTCTATCAAGAGAAGTACACCAAGGACCTCTTGAAGAAATTTGAGATGGGAGATTGTAGCTCAAGAAGCACTCCAATGGCAACAAATTGTCATCTCGACGCGGATAAGGACGGTAAACCTATTGACCAATCTAACTACCGTTCTATGATTGGTTCATTGCTTTATCTTACCGCATCTAGGCCCGATATCATGTTTAGTGTATGCTTATGTGCTCGCTTTCAGGCGGCACCTAAAGAATCACATAGGAAGGCGGTCTTTAGGATACCTAGGTATCTTAAGCATACCCCTAGTGTGGGCTTGTGGTACCCTAAAGGTGCAAAACTCCATCTCTTGGGATACTCGGATTCGAACTTTGCCGGATGCCGCGTGGATCGCAAGAGTACCTCCGGTGGGTGCCACTTGCTTGGGTGTTCCCTAGTATCTTGGTCTAGCAAGAAGCAAAATTCCGTCGCCTTGTCCACGGCGGAAGCAGAATATATTGCAGCCGGTGCATGCTGTGCCCAAATTCTTTATATGAAGCAAACCCTTTTGGACTTTGGTATTAAACTTGGTTGTGTGCCTCTCCTTTGTGACAATGAAAGTGCGGTTAAGATAGCTAAAAACCCCGTTCAACACTCCCGCACTAAGCACATTGATATTCGCCATCGTTTCTTGAGGGACCATGAAGCTAAGGGAGACATCTCTTTGAGAGGTGTTAGGTTCAAAGAACAATTGGCGGATATCTTCACTAAACCACTTGATGAGAAAACTTTTTCTAGGCTAAGAAGTGAATTAAATGTGCTAGATGCATCAAACGTCATGTAAGTTGCCATGATCATGTAAGAATGCATATCATATAGGTCTTGTCTAACTTTCAAAGGATAGGGGTGAGCAAGGGTTAGCTTGGGATGGAGGTTCTTTTGGGTTTTCCCAAGGCTTGGAGAGTGGCTCTCCCTGAAGAAGCCTTTGAAAGGTTCAAATTTGGCAAGATAGATTTATTTTATGCCTTGCATGATGCCTGCCATATAGACTTGTAATTTCTTGCATTATAAAAATGTTTGGCATTGCATACGGTAGATTGTCAAAAAGGGGAACCCACCTCATGAGAAAGAGACTTGTTTGAAATGCAATATCTCAACTCATATGTGGTGGAAAGAACAAAATGTTAGGTGCGTTAATGCCTAGAGGAACATGCTTTAAAGAGATAGAAGTCTTCATACTCTAGCTCACAAAGCATGGGTCTTACATTTCATTTGGATAATTTCCTCCTTATTTTCTTCAGTGTTCTATTTGCTTTAAGGATTAGCCAAGTTATTGGCATATTAGATTTTTGAGGGGTGAGGGGTTGCCCAAAAAGTCCTAAGACATTTGTTTCTCATTGCTTGCTTGTTTGGTCAAAGGACATATATGGGATGTTGCTGTCATCGGATTATCCGATGCTTAGGTCAGACCATCATCGGATCAGTTGGTGTTCTAAAGCCAAGAGTCAGTTTAGTCAAGTGTGACAAATCAAACGATGAGTTCATTCTGAAAAACATCAGTCGATCCGATGTTCACACTTCTGGAACTGTCCTGAATTCCACCGATGCTAATCCCTTCCACGTCGGACCATCCGGTGTCAACGGCACCTTTTTGAATAACCTTACTGTGCCATTCGACCGATGCTTCTAACGTTTAACGTCGGTCCATCCGGTGTTAAATTTTCGGCTAGGGATTGGGACCCACTATTTAAACGGCTCTTCACCTCCCATTTTCTCTCTCCCCGATCCCGACTTCACCTCCGCTGCCGCTCCTCTCACCCTGCGCCACCGCCGCCTCCGGCCGCCGCCGTCGCCTCCGGCCGTCGCCGCCGCCCTCCGGTCGCTGCCGCATCAAAGCAGCGGCGCCGCCACTTCCTTCACCGCCGCTGCCGCTTCCACCACCGCAGCCGCCGCCGCCACTCTGCTCCACCACCGCAGCCAAACGCCGCCGACCGCCGCCCGTGCACCACCACCGCCGACGCCCCCAGCAGCCACACCACCACCCTCTCCACCATTGTCGCGGTGCCTCCCTCAACGGTCGCCGTCTCGTCGCCGTTAGGGTTTCTGGCCGCGTCGATCGTCGTGTCATGCGCTTGACGTCGTTGCGCCTCATCGCAATGGCTCGTGACAAGAAGAACAAGGGCAGGGCCATTGCGGAGCCGGACGCAAAGAAGCAGAAGCTCTCAAAGGAGGAGAAGAAGGCGTTGATGGCCGCTCGCGCCGCCGAGGAGCGAGAGCGTGGCCGAGGAGGATCATTGAGGATCCACGAGGCTCGTCTGAGGCAGCCTCCTGTGATAGATGAGTCCGAGGTAGAAGAAGAGCCGGAAGTGCCACTCTTTCTCCAGCGATCAGCCAGGACCCGTGGGGGTCATCCCGCAGCAGCACCACGTCGGAGACCGACTGCTGCCGATCGTCGTGAGGATAGGGCGGCCCAGAGAGCCGTCTACGAGATGGACACTGCCGTCCACATTGGTGAAGGTTTCCGGTTGACTGATTACCGAAAGATGAAGGCCAAGCAGCTAAGAAGACTCAGATGGAGTGTTCTGCTTGAGGAGTGGTACCCGCAGCCCAGAGAGGCTCTTGTGGACAGTCGTTTCTGGACCGTGACACAGGCGTCTCTATACGAGACCTATAGACGCCGAGGCCACAAGCTATTCCAGCACAACTTCTTGGACTGGGATCAGCTTGCTCTAGCAGCCGAGACGGAGATACGCCCCTTCTTTGTGAGGTACAGAGGGCTTGTGGAGCTGGTGTCCTACGACAGGAGTGCATATGTGGAGGATTGGGTCCGCGTATTATACGCTACCCTATATGTCTCTGAGGGCCGCAGATCGCCTGACGAGGCAGACGCCGGCACAGCTGCTAGGAGTGGGCCTGCATGACACTTGCGTCCATGAGAGGGTATATGGACTGGCAGACCCGCCGAGGAGGCCGCTCATTGCAGGAGTGGCACCACCACTGGAGGAGATACGCTCTCTGTTTGGACCGGCTCTCTCTCCAGACCAGCCGAGGGTACCAGCACTGCTGACTCCAGCTGCGCGCACAGTGCACCTTGCCTTGCGCCGCACGCTCTTGCCGAGGTCCAGGTACTTAGAGGGGTTCACCAGCCTGCAGCAGACCCTCCTGTTCTACATCATGAACAGGATGGAGTTTGATATTGTGGACGTCCTCATATGCGAGATGGAGGATGTGATCACCGATGGAGTGGGCATGATGAGGCAGCTTGTGTTTGGACACTGGATCAGCTACCTGCTCTCCATGATGGTTCCTGAGGAGTCCGCCGTGCATGACCATCTCACTGACGAGAGTGTCACACGGTTCAGCCACTACCGTGCTCCAGCTCCTGGAGACTGCCGCCTTGGCCGTCCAGTCGAGCGTCAGGTTTGTGCTCGTCTGTCTGAGGAGGACTGGTCGGATCTGGAGAAGGAGGATGAGAGGCTGGCAGAGGCAGAAGCTCAGGGTGAGGACCTGCAGCATATATGGTCCAAGAGCGACACAGATGATAGTATCGAGGAGTACTTCCCACCTCCTCCCTCACCCAGGCAGCACGACGCGGAGGCTGGAGGCTCTACAGTGCCACCCCCTACTCCACCTCCCGTCACAGAGGCACAGGTCTCTCAGCCGTCTAAGCTCACCTCACTCCTGCAGCAGATGGTTGAGCAGCAGCGCTTGGACCGGCTTGCAGCTGAGCAGGCCCGAGCGGAGCAGGCAGCACGTTTTCTGGAGCTCCAATAGCAGCAGCAGGAGATGCAGCGCCAGATCGCCCGTGAGAGGTGAGAGGACACTGACCGGCTGACTGGGCTGATCGACTAGATGCACCAGCGCTCCCTCGACCAGCAGCAGCAGACACAGCAGGCGATGATGGACATCCTGGGGTTGATCACCAACCTCTACACCCAGACCGAGATTGCCCTGCCGTCGCAGCTGCTAGGCGTGGCTCCACCTCCACCTGTCCTTGCTCCAGATGCAGCTTCGGTGCCGACCACGCCGATCCCGTCAATCAACATGTGTCCACTGCTGGCTCCAGGTGCACCGATCCACTCTCCGCAACCAGCGACGACACTGTTCCAGCAGACGCCGGCATCTGTCGTTAGTGCCCCCTTGCCAGCAGCTACTACTCAGTAGGCACCGATGGCGGCTCCTACGGCTCCGACAGCTCCTTCCACCTCTACTCCAGGCAGCAGCTCCGACGACAGCACCCCCGACGGTGACCAGTTCGTCATCGCTCCGAGCACTCAGGGTTCTTAGGCACTTGGATCCCTTTTTGGTGTCTTGATGCCAAAGGGGGAGAAGAGTTAGAGAGTCAGGGGGAGGGTTGCTTAGAGGGTTGCTTAGTCTCATGGGGAGTCTCTATCTTTTGTAATTTGGTGCTTATCTTTTGTAATTTGATGTTTTTGCTACTCATTTGGTGTTTATTGAGTACTCTTAAGTTATTAATCGATTGAGCTTATTTGGTGTCTATCTATATCTTATGATCACTTATTCACTTGAGTTATTCCTTGATTGAGCTTTCAAATTCATTACTATCAAGTGTGATAATCTTGTATTCATTGCATATCCTCTTAAGTTTCGTACTATTAAATTCATTACTATTGTGCTTTAATTGTTGTGTTGTCATCAATCACCAAAAAGGGGGAGATTGAAAGCATCTAGGCCCCCATGAGGTATGGTTTCGGTGATTAATGACAACCATTGGATTTTACTAATGAATTTGTGGATGCAAGGTCTCCCATATCACTCAATCAAATGAAATCTATATGTCATTGGAGACTACTAAACAATCAATTTATGAGATCAATCAATGTTGTGAAGATAAGAAGTAAAAGCTCTTATGTCAAAGTCATTAAACAATAATTGATGACACTTAATGCTTGACAACCATCAGAAGTACATTTCCAACAAATGTCTAAGAGGTCAATCGAGCAAAGTTCAAAAGAATCACTTAGAAACAACTCAAAGCAAACAAAATCAACTCACCGGATCAACCGATATTTCCAGAGAACAACACATCAGTCGAGTTGGTTCAGCAGAAGAAGAAGACCTCAGAACAAAGTACTCACCGGATCATCCGATGTTAAGGGCTAAGCTACATCGGTCCATCAGTATAGTTTGCATTATTTTTGGACCAAGTGTAGCACCGGATCATCCAATGTACAAAAATATACACATCGGTCAATCACTCCAGTAAGCATCAAGTTTGAGCCAATTCTGGAGGAAGAGCCACCGGATCATCCGATGAGAAGACAAGTGCAACATCGGTCTAACAATGGTCATATCTGACACAATGACGTCAGCTAAAGTGAACTTGAACGATGATAACTAAAGGGGAGACATCGGATCATCCGGTGTTCGCAGAAAAGTTCTATCAGCCTACTTTTTCCAATGGCTATTTCGTGGAGGCTAGTTATAAATACCCCCTAAACTTGTCAAATCGACAAGTCTTGATCACCAGACATAATCTACACATCCACAAGCATTCAAGACAAAGAGCCATCACTTCTACATCATTTAGATCACTTACACACAAAGAGATAGGCTAGAACTAGCTAGAGAGAGAGCTTGTGTGCCTCCATTCTCGGAGAGTGGAATCTCTAGGGTAGTGAGAGCCTTAAGGGAGTGTCCCTCGGTGTTTGTAACTGAGAGAGACTTCCGGAGCTTGCCAAGAGGATTGTGGAAGCCCGGAGGATCGAAGTTGTACAAGGCTTGAGCTCCACCTTGCCAAGGTTGGGAAACGGAGAAGAATAGTGAAGATCCCTAGTCTCGGTGACTTGGGTGTGGCTATACCCTTTGGTGGGTGCCACAACGTGGATGTAGGAAGATATTGATGATCTTGCCGAACCACGGGATAAATCCTCGTGTCTCCTTGGGAGTTTGCATCCTCTTCCCCTCGCTTACATTTATGCATTTTATATACCGCGAAGTTGCTATTTACTTCAATGCATAGATCGTTTGCATAGGGAATTGGGCTTTTAGGAATTAAGTTTTATTGCTTAGATTTTGAAAATAAGCCCAATTCACCCCCCCCCCCCATCTTGGGCATTCGATCCTTACACATACCTTCACAACAAATAAGATGATGACACGTCAGTGGGAGTGTCATAAAGAAACTAGAGATGGATGCATCAGCAAGCCGTAGTCAGCGGGCCGCAGTCAGTTTTTTAACAAAAAACATGCATGCCGCTCAACACCGATGCTTTTTTGGTTTGTCTGGTGGTGAACCGCCTGCGTCATCGGAAACCTAGAGATGGAGTAAGAGGACAGGAATCAGAGCATACCTGTAAGGCTCTTCCCAAAAACCACCGAGGACGGATGACGTACGGGGGGTTAAGGTACACCGGCACACCCGTACCGTACATGTACCCGGCCAGTCGTGTACTAGTAGTTTCCTTCGAACCTCCGGCAGAAGAAAGCGGCATGCAAGTTTCATTCTGTATGGAGAATGTTTGTTGTGTATTCATCGGGGAACACAGATACACTTTATATAGGCTAGCTAGGGTAGTGTGAAACCAAAACAAAACCCTTTCGCACTAAACAGATTCAAAAGCTAGCATTAATGACTAAACGTAGGCCTACGCAGTCCAACAATGACGTTAGACCAACACAGTCAACAATGATTGTTACATGTGTGCGTGTTCCTTTCTACAGTCTGGTGGTGAACCACCTGCGTCATCAGAATCCTAGATGGAGTTGGAGGACAGGAATCGGAGCATACCTGCCTGGACCAGGATCGCCTAACATAGCGACATTTTGTTGCATGCATGCAGTAAAGGCTGCATCAACCGTTTGTACTTCCCAGCTATCCAACTAAGGTGTCCATTCGAATCATTTCTTAAACTCTTGCCTGCTTGCTTCAACATGAGAAAGAGTTTACATGCATATAATGATGCATACTTCAAACATTTAAATAAAACAAACTTCTATAACAAATTAATAGGATTAAAAACACATTAACTATCTTATGTGGCATGCCAATGTGGATGTCCAACTCAGAGTAAGGATGAAAGTGAAATGGTTTTTTGAAGTTGATGGACTTCATAATTGACCCATTTTAAAGTTCAAGGACCAAACTTAGTTTTGATTGGAAGTTTGAGGATGAAGTTGAGTATTGCCAGCTTGATGAGCTCAAGCTCGAAAAGTTCGACTAAGCCCATTTGTTGTTGTCATTATGATATGTACGTATGATTAACTAAACTATATAACTCTATTAAAAATGTTCTATGGGACACAATTTTTATATATGGTAGAAAAAAACTCGCTCGAGTTCGACTCGTTGACAACCCTACATGCAATTAAAGTTTTGGTGCAATCGTGTAATCAAAGATTTTCATCTGTTGGATCTATACATCCTACGATTATTAAATCTTTTCATTTAACCCCTTCCACCCCCACACCACCCCTCCACCCGGTGGAGGGGGTTAAATAAAAAGATTCAACGACCGTAATGTAGATCGATCCAATTAGGACAAGTTTTATAGTTCAAATATGAACTAAAAAACTTGTTCTAACGACAAGTAATATAGGTAGGAGGATGTAATGTTTTATGATAATGAACTCAATGTTGTTCGTCTCTTCCATCTGTTATTTTGTTTTCTATCTGCTGTTTATTGAACTATCTGTATTCTCTGTTAATGAACGACCCTCCACACCGCCGGTGGCTTTTAAAGTTGCATGTACGATACTTTAGCCGCTAGAGGTGCCAGGAGATCGCCCGCAACGGGGCCTGCAAAGCGGTCTGTAGAGTAGTACAGTATACAATACTAACAGGTAGCGATGACTGAGAAGAAAAGTGGAGACAATCAACAGAGAGAAAAGAAAAGAAAGGACGAGAAAAATGTTATACGCGGTGTAATATTTACCACTACTCCTATACGCGGCCAGAAGTTATTACGACTGCTTGAAGGGAAGTGCTGCGGACAGGATGTGCGGATTAGTTTATTTTGTGTTTATTGGGGATGATGTAAGAGCTAGTTCTGTCGATTAGCGACGACTGGAATGAAAAGTGGAGACAATGAAAAGAGAGAAGGGAACACAGATTTCCTTTGTTCCAAACTACTGCATGATTGAATGTATTCATTTCCGGAAGAATCCATTTCTTTAAACTGTCCCGTGAGATTCCTTTGATGCAAATGGGGCTAAACAAAAGACGAGCATGCATAGGGGAAACACAACAAGTACAACGTTCATTAGAGACGAGCGGGCATAGGGGAAACACATATACTACAAGTCTATTTTATATACTCCCTTTGTTCTCTTTTAATTGGCGTTGGGAGAACTAGGGGTGCATCCAAACTAGAATGGAGGGAATATAACCCCTAGAGTACAATGCTTGACGGCAGAACAGGTCATGCTCGTGCTTAATCCTACAGTTCTCTGTATAGAAGACTGTCCGCTCCTCCCACGTAGGCCTGCTGCAGCAGGAAGTTCCCTGGTTCCCCCCTATTGAGCAGCCCCAAGCTTCATCATCAATGTTGGGCACCGCCACCGGCAGCACTTCTGGACGAGTCCTGCCTAGGAACCTCCAGACGACACCATTGATACTATTCATGGCTTCATGCTGACACCGGCAGCACTCCTTGTTGGTCCACTTCAGTGCGACAGACCCGGCCGCGTTGTAGCCGACGTGGGCCTCACCTTCAACCTGCCGAATATACTCGAAGGCGCCACGGGCCCTGCAGTTGGCATCGTAGCGGAGCATGGCAAGGACGTAGGCTGCCACCATGTGGCCGTTCGCGGCCGCCCGGGCAAGGAACTGGGTGCCCAACTGCGCGTGACCATGCAGGAAGACGAGGTCGAACCCGGTGACGTAGCACGCCTGAGGGTTGCCGACGATTGCCAGGCGCTCCACGAGGCGGTCGTAGCTCCAGTTAAACTTCCAGATGCTCTCCCGCTCCAGCGCCATGAGCCTGCTCACGTCGCGATCCCGGCACGCCGCGTGCATATCCTTGCAGGTGGCACGCAGACTGGAGAGGTCATCCATGGGCTGTGGGGAGGTTGCGGCGACCCACCCCGCGATCAGGACCACAATATCGTGTGGCAAGGGGAACTCCATGGGCTTCGAAGGGAACCAATGAGGGCGCGCGTGATGGAGAAGGAGAGGAAGAGGATGGCTTGTGTGTGTTGCGGAGAAGAGGATGGTGTGTCTTTATTAGTACGCGCGGAGAAGACGATGAGACGTGCGCAGTGATGGTTATGGCTTTTAAAGTGCACCGTTTGGAATGCTACTTGAGAAACTCGTATGAATGTCTTTCCCTTCCGGGGGATTCCATTCCTTTAAACTGTCCCGTGAGTTTCCTTTGATGCAAATTGGGGTTATGGCTTCTAAAGTGCAGTTGTACGCTACTTTAGCCGCTGGAGTTGTCAGTAGGCAGGAGATCGCCCGCAGTGGGGCCTCCAAAGCGGTCTGTAAAAAGTACTCCTCCCTCCATCCCAACTCAACTCTATTTTTAGCTTTGGTCAAACTTACCTTTGACCAATGTGTAAGACCTATGTGTGCTGAATACATTGGCTTGTAGTGAATACACTTGCTTTGACGATAAACGTTTTGAATATCACCCAAACACCTTTTTATCAAGGTTCGAGTAGTTTTATAAGCTCCGGCGGGAGCTTGGTTGTACTAGTTTTGGTAAGCTCCGGCGCTAGGTTCTACTAGCTTTTGTTAGATCCGGCTCAAGGTCCGGGTTGTTTTGGAAAGGTCCGGAACTTGACCGCAATGCTTCTGTGTTTCATTTGCAATGTTTTATACTTGCTTTACATCTATGGAAAGATTGATTAGTATTCATTTGCTAAGTCTTTGATGAGTTTTTGGTTGACATGGATAATATCGTGTTACTGTGGTTTTGCAACATCCTTATGTGAGGTTCTCACGTAAGGCGTTGTGTTCGGAACTAACTTGAGTCAAGCCGAGGACTTGGGCTCGTATGGATTGGTTGTATATTCATGTGCAAGTGTTGCTTGAGCTAAAGACATGGCTGGTGATGGGATCCATTGGACTAGTCTCAAGGAGGATATGAGGTTCTAACAACAAAATTCAGGAGGAATTGTGGTTGAGGTGATCAGGAGGTTGCGCAACCTGATTGAATCAAGAACAATGCATGTGAGGGTATCGTAGACGTCATTGGAAGATGTTTGCACTAGCGCAAGGAGTGCATGGACGTGGCTACATGGTTCCGAGACGTGATGAAAAGATGTGTACGTAAAGAGTTGGTCGGAAAGGTCCAACCGACTAGGTTATGGACTCAGACTGCGACTGAGTCGGGTTTGACTCAAATATGGAAAGATTTGAATTGGTTATGATAGGATTTCGTGTGGGTCACGAATTTGAGTTGTTTAGGAATATGGGATACGTTTCTAAGGTGTTTGAAAGTCTTAAGATTGCTTCTATCTGCGAATAGAAGAATCCTAAGCTGTTATGGAAAGTTACGATTCGTGAACAGAGTAGGATTAAGTTCCTGATCTGAGTTGAGTTGGCTTTCGAGCTCGTTATATGAGCAAGGGAGCCCAGAGCTCATGGTGCACGACTTTGGAGCTGTTCCTCTTGTGTTATATTGAATAAAATTCGTAGTTTGAAGGAAAATTTGTGCCTTGTTCGTCCGACTTGTTCCAGACAAGTTTTACGCATTGAGTTTCTAGACAGCACTACCTTTTGTCGGTTGTTTTATCATAACTAGGGTTTTACAGATCCAATTGACGTGATTATTTTTTGATTGTCTTCACAACTTGATTATCTATCATCTTTCAAAATTTCACGGTCATTGGATTTGTGGTCTATGATCTACACGAGTTTCTTTGCAGCGTTCCAGAACTGTTTTTTTTCGGGTAGGGCAGATTGACCTTTGTTTGATCTTTCGATCATAACTTGAGTTTTTCTCAATGGATTTGAGTGATTCTTGTTGTGTTGTCTTCGTGACTTAATTCTCTTTGATATCTATCACTTTTGTCACTGTGATACACGTTTAGATTAGTCTCACATACAATTTCTCTAACAGATCGTTTTTCTGCCGAAGGGGTTGGGGTTTAATTATTTCCGCTGCGTAAGATTTTTAAATCTACCATTCACCCCCCTCTGGTAGCTATTCATGTGCTCTTCGATCCTACAATTGGTATCAGAGCCACGGTGCTCTAATCTTTGTGATTTGCACGTGTTTTTGACTAATCATCATAGAGAAGTACTATGCCAAACCTTGTGTGTTCGCTGGTATTTATTTTCAGGATTGGAAGGCACGCATGGAGGCTTTCATCCATGCACAAGGCTTTGCAATATGGGAGAAGGTATACAAGCCTTACGATGTGCCATAAAACGATCAAGTTACATACAGCTACAAATCTGAGAGATGTCGACAACAACAACAAGGCTCGGAACTTGATCATACAAGGATTAACACAAAGCGACTTCGACCATGTTGCACACCTCCGATCTGCATACGATGTGTGGAAAGCACTTTGTGAATACCACGAAGGATCCAACACAATCAAAGAGGTAAGGAAAGACATATTCAAGAAAGAATACATGCGCTTCGAGATGCACCCCGGTGAGTCTATTGATGACCTTTTTGCTTGCTTTAATAAGATTCTCAACAACTTGCGTAGTGTCAAAGTTAGTTTTTCAGGTGCTGAAAATGCTAGGCAATTGCTAAGTGCATTAGATATGTCAATTTGGGAGATGAAAGTCACATCTATTCGTGAATCTACTGTCATGAGTTCACTTACTTTAGATGTGCTATATTCCAAGTTAAAAACTCATGAAATTGACATAATCTGACGTAAGAACCCCAACAGGTCTATTGCTTTAGTTTCTCAACGTGACATGCCTAGTTCCGGTCAAACATCATCTTGTGGTACACTTGCTTTACGTCCTCTCTAACCCTTGAACAGATTGAGGAGTTTCCAGAGGAGGAGCTAGCGCTCATCTCTACCCTGTTCTCAAAAGCATTGCAAAATGTGAGAACTAGAAGGAGAGGAAGCTCCGGACCTCAACTATGCTTTGAATGTGGTAAGACAGGACATTTTCATTCAGATTGCCCTAACCTTTCAGGTCCCACTTCCCGGGATGAATAGAAAACAAGAACGAAGCACTCCTCTGCAAAAGATACGAAGAAAAAAAGGATTTTACAGGACGTTAATTGGTGAGCAGTTTTATCTCAGCACTCCAGGAACTTGGCTCAAGCGACGTGGACATTGGAAGTGATGAAGATGAAGATGATTTGGCAAACTTGTGCTTCATGGCGGGCAAGTCAAGATCAAGTATGGAGGAGGCAGAACACAACAGCGACAATGAAGAGGTATGTCCTACTTGCGAAGAAATGTGTGATGCTATTTCTCGTGCCACTGTTATTATTAAGAAAAAGGACAAAAAGCTTAGGGACAATGCTATTAAAATTGAGTCACTAGAATCTGAAATTAATCGTTGAAATCATTGATTCCTAGTGATGATTCTTGTTCCTCATGTGACTTAATATATGAACAATTGTCCTCCCTAAGAAGTGCACATACCTCCACACTTGATAAACTTGAACTTTAAATTGAAAAGAACAAAAAGCTTGCTGCACTTAATATTGGAAACTTAAAAGATGCTTCTTGTTCTACAATTGATTTGCATTGTTCTAGTTGTGATGATCTTGATAAGAAACTGCGAGATGCTATGAATGAAATTTCTATATTGAACAATGCTTTAAGTTATCATGAAGTTAAATATTGTTCCAATTGCAAATTAAAAGAAAAAACTTCATGTGAAAATTGCCTTGATCTGTCCAATAAACTTGATAACATGCATAAGACATTTGATCGGTTTTGTAATGGGAATAAGAACCTAAACATGCTGCTGAATTCAAAGTCTTCCAATGATAAAGTTGGTTTAGGTTTTGATTCTCATGCTCATGCTAAGGCACATCCACCTAAAAGTGTAAATTCATTAGGAAGTGGTTTGATTCAAATAGCTCCTAAACAAAAAGAATTGTTTTTCAAATCTGCAGGAGTATTGTCTCATTCGGTTTCAAATAAAAATGTTGTTTGCTCATCTAGACATGAACACAAAGTTAAATTTCATTGTACCTACTGTGGTAGAGATGGTCATGTCATAGATTTTTGTTATAGACTAGCTAAACAACAGAAAAGGGAAAGAATGGTTGCTAGATCTCATAACTTTCATGCAAAATTTGTTGCACATATTGAACTGAATGTACAACCTGCTGTTTTGAGTCAAAAACATTCAATGTTTACCTCCGGACCTTCTGTTTTTGCCTCCGGAGCTACTGATTTTTGTGCTACACAAGTAACACCTTATAGGTCAGTAGTTAAGAATAAAAAATCTCAAACATTGACTCATAAACCTGCTGTTTTGTCTCAGCTTTCGTGTGTTTTTCCTACTGCACGTCGCGTGACTCAGTACTGGATTCCTAAATGCCTTTTGACTAACCCCAGTATTGAGTCATCGACGTATTGTTCTTCTATGTAGGTTACACGTTTGAGGAAGGAGAACATTTGGATTGTGGATTCAGGTTGCTCATGCCACATGACCGGTAACAAAAATTGGTTCTCCTCCCTCTCTTTTGTGTCAAGTGTAGAGAATGTTACTTTTGCTGATAATTCTTCAGCTCCTATAATTGGTAAGGGTTCGGTTAGAGTAAATTATCACTACACTTTGAAGGATGTGGCACTTGTCAAAAATTAGAAATACAACTTGCTTTCTGTTTCACAATTGCTAGATGAAAATCTGGAAATTATTTTAAATAAAAACCTGCTGCAAAGTAGTAAGTTCAAATAGTGAGCTTATTTTTAACATGTCTCGGTTTGGAAGGGTTTTTAAAGCTGATTTTGATATGTCTTCCTCTGAGCATGGGTGTCTAGTTGCTAATGATTCAAAGGACCTATATTTTTGGCATCGTAGACTTGGTCACGTAGGCTTTGATCACCTAACACGTGTTATTGCTCTTGATCGCATACGTGGGCTGCCTAAGCTTAAGGGGGATAAAGAAATTGTGTGCTCTTCTTGTAGACATGCTAAGATGGTTGCAGGTTCAAATACTCCTCTCACAATGATCATGACAACTGAACCATGTCAACTTTTGTATCTTGACACCGTAGGACCTTCACGTGTTCAATCGTTCGGAGGTAAATGGTATGTACTTGTGATTGTTGATGATTATTCTAGATACTCTCGGGTTTACTTTATGGCATCTAAGAATGAAGTTTTTAGTCATTTTAGAACTTTATTTCTTAGATTATCAATTGATTACCCAGGATCTTTAAAAGCAATTAGAAGTGATAATGGAACTGAATTTAAAAATCAATCTTTTGATCACTTTTGTGCTGAAAATAGAATAGATTATCAATTTTCTTCACCATATGTACCTCAACAAAACGGTGTTGTAGAAAGAAAGAACAGTTAGTTGAGATGGCTAGGACTATGCATGATGAATATCAAACTCCTAGGAAATATTGGGCTGATGCGTTAGCAACCACTTGTTATGTCTCAAATCGTGTTTTCTTGCGTGCTAAGCTAGGTAAAACATCATATGAGCTACGGTTTGGACATAGGCCTAGTGTTACACACTTTCAGGTCTTTGGTTGCAAATGCTTTGTTAAGAAACATGGTAATCTTTATAAATTTGAACCTAGATCCATTGATGGCATGTTTCTTGGTTATCCATCTCATACTAGAGGCTACCGTGTGCTTTTAATTGACACTAACAAAATTGTGGAGACTTGTGAAGTGTCTTTTGATGAAGCTAGCCCAGGTACTAGCTCAAACATTGCAGGTCCTGATCCATATCCGCAGGGGGGGGGGCATTTTCGTTGAAGATGAGGAAGAATTGGAGCTGCTGCCCGAAAATTCAGCAGCTAAAGACTTTGGTTCAGCTCCGGATGTTAATTCTCAACCAGCACCGACAACCATCGATGCTGATTCAAATCATCCTTAAGTCACAAGCTCATCGATTGGTGATGAACATGAAGAAGAAAATGCTTGTGAGACATCTATTCTCCTACGGTTTTACAAAGATCATCCCCCACAACAGATGATTGGAAGCTTGCACGAACGAGTCACACGGTCCAGGTTTTGCGATCCAAACTCCTATGCTCATTCTACTTTTGTTGCTTCTTTTGAACCCAAAGATATATCACACGCACTCACTAATGAATCTTGGATTATTGCCATGCAAGAAGAGTTAGAAAATGTTGGAAGAAATAATGTTTGGAAACTTGTACCTCCACCTCAAGGTCACACTTTAATTGGAACTAAATGGGTATTTAAAAATAAACAAAGTGAGGATAGGGTTGTGGTTAGGAATAAGGCTAGGTTGGTTGCTCAAGGTTTCACTCAAGTTGAAGGTCTAGATTTTGATGAAACTTTTGCTCCTGTCGCTAGATTAGAAGCCATAAGAATTTTGTTAGCTTTTGCAGCATCTAAAGGTTTAAGCTATATCAAATGGATGTTAAAAGTGCTTTTCTTAATGGCTACATAGATGAGGAGGTTTATGTCAAACAACCACCAAGTTTTGAAAATCCAGATTTTCCTAATCATGTTTACAAACTGTCCAAAGCCTTATACGGTCTCAAACAAGCCCCTAGAGCATGGTATGATAGGTTAAAAACATTCTTACTTGAAAAGGGGTTTACCATGGGCAAGGTTGATAAAACTCTTTTTGATCTTAAACTGGCAATGACTCATTATTCGTTCAAGTGTGTGTGGATGATATCTTTGGTTGTGCTTCTCATGATCTTGTGTCCAAGTTTTCAGCAATGATGAGTTCCGAATTTGAAATGAGTATGATGGGTGAACTCACTTACTTTTTGGGGCTCCAAATCAAGCAAACAAAGGAGGGTACCTTTGTGCATCAAACGAAGTATACAAAAGATCTCCTAAGGTGCTTCAACATGGACAAAAGCAAGCCTCTTCGGACACCAATGGGAACAGCAACAACACTTGGACTTGATGAAGATGGTGAACCCGTGGATCAAAAAGAATATAGAAGCATGATCGGATCACTTTTGTACCTCACAGCATCAAGATCAGACATACAATTCAGCGTATGTCTTTGTGCACGGTTTCAAGCCTCCCCACGTGCTTCACATCATCAAGCCGTCAAAAGGATTCTCAGGTACTTACATGGAACTCAAGAATTTGGAATTTTTCTTCCTTCTTCCTCAACCGTTACTTTGAAAGCTTTTTCGGATGCTGATTTTGGGGGTTGTAGGATTGATAGGAAAAGTACTTCCGGTGCTTGTCATATTCTTGGTACTTCTCTTGTTGCTTGGTCCTCTAGAAAACAAAATTCAGTTGCACAATCCACAGCCGAGTCTGAATATGTAGCTGTTGCTAGTGCCTGCTCACAAATTCTTTGGATTGTTCAAACACTTAAGGACTATGGGGTTGATCTAGATAGTGTTCCACTGTTCTGTGATAACAATAGTGCCATTTGCATTGCTAAAAAACTCGTGCAACATTCTAGAACTAAGCACATTGACATTAGGTATCACTTTCTCCGAGATAATGTTGAAAAAGGAAACATTGTGCTTGACCATGTAGATACTGAACAACAATGGACTGACATTTTTACAAAACCTTTGGATTTCACTCGTTTTTGTTACATTCGTAGTGAAATAGGGGTTATGCATCATGATGGCTTAAATTGAGGGGGAGATTTGAAACTTGGGAAGTCTGTGTGAATCTGGAATTAAAATAATATGAGCATAGTATTTCATACATATATGACTTTGTGATTCCTTTTACATGCTGAAAGTTCTTACTACATTACTCGTGTTATACATTTTGTAGTTTTTGCCATGTCTAGTAATTTGAATAATTACTTACACTAAAACTGGTCATGGTCGAACATTCTTGCTGTTTTGAACTTGTTACATGTTCACAAGTGCTTTTATTAATTAAGAATTAATCAAGTAATCAACTCACATGTTGAGTTTTTATGAACAAATATAAATTGAGGAAAGATCAAGAGAATATGCATGCATCGCACTTCTTCTTTTCATATGGCTTATCATTGCACTTAGATATGAACTTGGAAGAATTTGTGTATGACTAAAACCATGTCCTTAGGCTTCTGATTGTCAAAGGACATAGGCTTGGCTTGGTTGGTTAGAATAAGGCGGATGCGAATATAATCTCTTGCAAATATCATATGATCTAAAGTTATGCTTTGAAAAATAATAAAATGCAGCAACTAGTGTCATGATTTCAGATTTTGAAATAGTTAAGTTTGTGAGATCATGACATACTTAAATTGAAAATTACATTTGATCTCTAGCATGGCTTACACTACTTTATGTATTTCATTGATGTGATAATGTAAGGTACTTGATAGTATGACTTGGATGAGCTTTGTTTATATGTATATGTTATAATATGCTCATAACAACTAAAGGGGGAGAGATAATTTGTTTATATGCTCATGACTTGCTGAATACATTGTCAAAGGGGGAGAGATAAGCATGAAGAGAAAGAGAATATGTGCATAAGAAGAGATAATAAAGGGGGAGAGATAATATGGGATAATTTTTGGATTTTCTTCTCATTTTTCTTTTGATTTACAAATGGGGAGAAATTGCCTTCAAAACTTTTATGTGAATAAGCCAATGTTCGGATTTAAATGGTGTAGCCAATGCATTCATCAAGGATTTTAAATTGTGATGAATACATTGGCTTGTAGTGAATACACTTGCTTTGACGATAAAAGTTTTGAATATCACCAAAACACCTATTTATCAAGGTCCGACTAGTTTTGTAAGCTCTGGCGGGAGCTTGGTTGTACTAGTTTTGGTAAGCTCCGGCGCTAGATTCTACTATCTTTTGTTAGCTCCGGCTCAAGGTCAGGGTTGCTATGGCAAGGTCCGGAACTTGACCGCAATGCTTCTGTTTTTCATTTTCAATGTTTCGTACTTGCTTTACATCTCTGGAAAGATTGCTTAGTATTCATTTGCTAAGTCTTTGATGTGTTTTTTGTTGACATGGATGATATCGTGTTACTGTGGTTTTGCAACATGCTTATGTGAGGTTCTCACGTAAGGTGTTGTGTTCGGAACTAACTTGAGTCAAGTCGAGGACTTGGGCTCGTATGGATTGGTTGTTTATTCATGTGCAGGTGTTGCTTGAGTTAAAGACATGTCCGGTGATGGGATCCATTGGACTAGTCTCAGGGAGGAGATGAGGTTCCAACAACCAAATTCAGGAGGAATTGTGGTCGAGCTGATCAGGAGGTTGCGCAACATGATTGAATCAAGAACAATGCATGTGAAGGTATCGTGGATGTCATTGGAAGATGTTTGCATGTGTGCAAGGAGCGCATGGACGTGTCTACATGGTTCCGAGATGTGATGAAGAGATGTGGACGTAAAGAGTTGGTCGGAAAGGTCCAACCGACTAGGTTATGGACTCAGGCTGCGGCTGAGTCGGGTTTGACTCAAATATGGAAAGATTTGAGTTGGTTATGATAGGATTCCGTGTGGGTCACGAATTTGAGTTGTTTAGGAATGTTGGATACGTTCCTAAGGTGTTTGAAAGTCTTAAGATTTCTTCTATCTGCGTATAGAAGAATCCTAAGCAGTTATGGAAAGTTACGATTAGTGAACAGAGTAGGATTAGGTTCCTGATCTTAGTTGAGTTGGCTTTCGAGCTGGTTATATAAGCAAGGGAGCCCAAAGCTCGTGGTGAACGACTTTGGGGCTGTTCCTCTTGTGTTCTATTGAATAAAATTCGTAGTTTGAAGGAACTTTTGTGCCTTGTTCGTCTGACTTGTTCCAGAAAAATTTTACTCATCGAGTTTCTGGACAGCACTACCTTTCGTCGGTGGTTTTTTTATAACTCGAGTTTTACAGATCCAATTGACGTGATTCTTTTTGGGTTGTCTTCACAAATTGATTATCTATCATCTATAAAAATTTCAAGGTCATTGGATTTGTGGTCTATGATCTACATGAGTTTCTTTGCAGCGTTCCAGAACTGTTTTTTTTTCGGGTAGGGCAGATTGACCTTTGTTTGATCTTTCGATCATAACTTGAGTTTTTCTCAACGGATTTGAGTGATTATTGTTGTGTTGTCTTCGTGAATTAATTCTCTCTGATATCTATCACTTTTGTTAGGTGAAACACGTTTAGATTAGTCTCGCACACGATTTCTCTAACAGATCGTTTTTCTGCCGAAGGGGTTGGGGTTTAATTGTTTCCGCTGTGTAAGATTTTTAAATCTACCATTCACCCCCCCTCTGGTAGCTTTTCACGTGCTCTTCGATCCTACACAATGATTTCTTGTCTGGTCCTTATCCTGATCATCAATGTCCTCCGCCTGCTGCCCCATATGACTTGGGGCAGAATGATCTTGGCGACCAGAATGAAGTGTCGGATATGTTGTCCAAGGCGCAGAGTTATTCAACACAAGAATAGGTATGATATCCTAATCTTTCTCCTCATATACAGCGTGTTAACTAATTTTTTGGCCCTGAATGATCTAGAAAAATTACTCCAGATTTGATGATGCCATAAATTAATCGCTGCTCAAAACAATGACGGTGCTCATCAAGCTCGCAAGCTCAACTTCATTCATCCTCAAACTAGCTAATTATTTCGGATGGATTTACGTTAGGGGTGTGCATTCGGTCTACCCGATATTTTGGTTCAGGTATTTCGGTCTTTTTCAAAATTCGGTTTCTTGAAATCACTACCCTAACTGTTGTAATAATATAGGTACCCGAACATTTTGGGTACCAAAATTCCATTTCGGTCTTCGGTCCTACCCGATATATCCGAATTATACATTATATCCATGTCATGTTTGCACAAATTTAATATGATTGATAAATTTAATCCCATGAGGTAATTTATTATAAATTGACAAATGAAAAATAAAAAATAAATGTTTAAATCCAACAACTTCACACATCACAACTTGAAAATAAAATATCTAAATTTGAATTGTTCATAGTTTAGCATGCATAATTTAACTTATTATTTGATGGACCGACTATTTGTTATTTTAGTTACCCGAGAGTGGTACCCGAACCCGACATTTATTATTCAGCTATTTATATTTGCTACCCGAAAAGTATCTGATACCCGATATTTCGGTCTTTTCGGTTCCGGTCTCGGTTTTTTTGGTTTTGGTTTTGGTTTTTCGGTCTCGGTTTATTTGCCCACCCCTAATTTACGTAGTAGTAGCATATGGGGTATACATATTTCTCCTCCATGTTTTTTTTGCAAAACTATCAAGTGATATATCCTATGTGCATATTACATATGTAAAACTAATGTAAAATATAAAACTTTTCAAAGCGAAGTCTTAGGTTTCGTCAAATCCATGTTTGAGATTTACGCAATTTTGATCTGTTTTAACAATACAGAATTGTACTTTTAAATTCACCATGAAAATATTTCCATAATATACAATCTAGTACTACATGTTATTGAAGTTAATAAATTCCATATAAATCATTAGTCAAAGGTAATTATCTTGACCAAAACAGAAATAGAGTTGAGTTGGGGCGGAGGAAGTATTATACGTTGTTGTTTGCTGCATAATGTTTGGTCCTTCGTTCAAGCCGTAGCCATTTGTACACGAGGCTGATGCGACCGGGCGCACCGAACTTACGTGTGCGCCAGTCACCGAGGTGCCTTAAACGCGCACAGCGCATGCGCATCTTTGAATTCAATTGGAACCGCTCCGCGTCCCATCACCACTACTGTGCGCGTCAAGAGACAAACAGCCAGGCGGGTTCAAATCCTTTGCAGTACTGCCGGTGTAGTAGAGATGGCTGACATGAGGGCCCTACAGGGTGTGGGACCCACATGTTAGCTACCTCTACTGCACCTGCAGTACTGCAGAGGATGAGCACCCCAGCCAGGCTACTACTACGCTATAAGATCACCCGGGCACGCCATCTTCTTCTCCACACAATCACTCTTCCTGTCTTCCCAAAACGGCGCCAAGAACACCATGGCTGACAGGACAACACCGCCGCCAAGCCCGCCGAAGGACGCCAAGGGGAAGCGTCCCCGATTGGACCCCCCCCCCCCCCCCCCCGAACAAGGAGTGGGCTTTCCGGAAGATGGCACGCGATGTATTTGACAATACATCTCGCTCCATGTGTCGCCTTGGGCTTGGTCCCCTTCCAGAGTATGCTGCAATGGGGACCACGGGCCACTACGTCTTCGGCACGACGCACTTGGCCAGTCGCCTCGACGTCCTCTAGGAGACGCTGGCGGACGAGCTCGGCATCGCCGGCTACAACAACCTGGTGGCGACAACGTCCAGGAAACTGGGCTTCCTGACTCCGCCGCGGGAGGTGCTCCCGCCCAGCCAGGAGCCCAAGGAGGAGGAGGAGAAGGAGAAGGAGAAGTAGGTGGATCAAGGTGGAGGAGAAATAGTTTTTTTTCTTGTTCTTAGTTGTGTTATTTTTCTTTTCTTGTTTGTAGTTTGTGTTTTTTTTTCTTGTTTGTGATGTATCATCTTAAGGTAATGAACTTTATATTTCTGTTCATTGGTGCGCAAAAATAGTTCTAATGTTGCTATTCTAACGATAAACTAGTGGACTATTTATCTCTTTTATCTTTTAGAATGGAATATATTTCCACTTCCAACTCTACTGAGCTGGAGATCGAGAAAGTGACTATCACCTAGTTTATCTGACAGGACCAGCAGGGAGAAGCCCACTCCCTATGTTCAAACCCAACACGGTTCCAACATAATGAGCAATCAAATAGCAAAGCACGTAGTAAATCACAAAAAACGCAACAACAATTTTTGGAGTACGTATCAACTTTAGCCCAGATTAGATGCTCGTGGGCATCATTTCAAAAGGGTGAAGACAAAAAAGACTTGATTCAGATGGCTTGCAAAAACAAACTAGAAGTCAGGGTCATCGAAATTTTTGCCCGGTTTGGATTCAGTCTTAGTTATAGACTTCCATAATAATAAAATGTATCGAGTATTTTACTTTCACAAGTGTGTCATAAAATGTATCGGGTGTTTTACTTTCACTAGTGTGTCATAAAGTGTACACCGACCACGTATCCTGGTCCAACCATACAACTTCAAATAAAGGAGGGTTAGAAGATTGCTGATCGGTTAACCAAATCAGCACACTTCATCTCAGTGGGTGTTGGTTATGATGCCAAGAAGTATGCAGAGTTATACATTGCATGAATTATGTGCTTGCACGAAGTTCCCCACACTATTATTTCAGATCGTGGTGCTCCTTTTGTTGCTCACTTTTCGGAGCACTTGCATGCGTCATTGGGGACTAAGCTGATCTGAAACTCTGCATATCATCCGCAGACTGATGGTCAAACTGAGCGGGTGAATCAAATTCTTGAAGACATGTTACGTGCGTGCGCCATCCATCACGGAAAGAATTGGGACGATCATATACCATTGGAAGAATTTTCAAATATCAACGGTTATCAATCTATCATTAAGATGGCACCATATGAAGCTCTCTACGGCCAGAAATGCTGCACACTACTCAATTGGTGTGAATCCGGAGAAAGAGTAATTTATGGGATTGATCTCGTAAATGAGGCCGAGGAACAAGTTCGAGTTATTCAAGCCAACCTAAAAGCTGCTCAATGCCGGCAAAAGAGCTATGCAGATAAAAGACATTGTCCTCTCCACATGGACATCGGAGATCATGTTTATCTCCATGTATATCCGATGAAAAGGGTCCATCATTTTGGAGTGAAGGAAAAACTTGCTCAGTGATTTATCGGTCCGTTCGCTATCACAAAAAAATGTGGACCCGTGGCCTATCGACTGGAGTTACCATCATCACTAGCTGGAATTCACAATATTTTTCATGTGTCACAGCTGTGGAGATGTCTCAAGTCCCTAACTGAAATCCACACTGAAGATCTCGAAGCATTGCAACCGAATCTCACATATACCGAGCATCCGTTCCGGATTATTGATGAAAAGACTCGCGCCACAAGAAACAGGACTTTATGGTTTTACAAAGTCTTGTGGAGCAACCATACCGCTGATGAAGCGACATAGGAAAGCGAGGACTATCTTCGATCAAACTATCCAGAATTGCTATCTTCATACATCCGGAAACCTCTCTATCTTCATCTCTTTATTTGTAATCTCGGGACGAGATTCTTTTAAAGGGGGAGGAATGTAGAAGCCCTAGTTTTAAAACATTAAATTCAGCTTTGAGATTTAGAAATTAGAATGAGAAAAAGAAATCAATGGGAAAAGAGAATATTAAATTAAATCTAACCCTAAAGTGAGGATTTTAAAATTCAAAGTTAGCTACTGTTTAAACTTTTTCAAATTATGAAATTTAGTTGCCCAATAAATTCCTCATAATTCAAAAAGGACCTCTGTCAAGTTTTATCATTTTTAAAGCCCATTTACTATTTAAATCAATTGGTTAAATGAAATCCATTTGAATTCAAATTCAGATTTGAATTCAAATCAAACTTGGTCAAATGTGGTATTAGATATCAAAATCAAACTCCACATGTTTGAATTAGTGGTACAGCAAATATCTAGCATTTTTTATGAAGATGGGTAGGAGAATCGAGTGAACAGATATGAGAACAAAAGTTTGCTTTGGTGGGACTCACATGGCAGTTTCACAAAAGGTGAACCGACTGTGCTCCTTGCTTCACCGAGCGCCACCGAGCGAGACATGCATGTCCAGCGCACGCCCGGTGCCATGGAAGAAAAACTAACATTTGCTCTCTTCTCCTTATCACTCCATCACTGTCTACCTTGGATATTCCCTTCGTTCTCTGGTTGGACCAAACCCAAGTGCTCTGTTCTTCCCGTGCCGGCGCAGCAAACAGGTGACCGATGGCACCCTCCTTCCTTGCGGTGTCCCAGCCCCGTTGCAAGATCCAGAGCAAGGTGCAACATCATCCTGCTTATCTCCGGCGCGTGCGTGGTGGGTTTTGGCTGGAGCCCTGATGTACACGGCAAGTTTTTACCCGCCCCTGTTCAACGTGGCCGGTGTCCTCCTCTGTTCTCTGTCACCCAAGCAGCTCCTCCAATCTGGCTCCCAACCGAGCGATTCAAATGGTGCCCCATCTTGTCCTCAAGCTCCCTGTTGAGTAGCTCGAACCCTCGTGGTTTCATCTTGTCGGGATTCAACTTCTTGGATTGGAGAGTTCTTAAAACGGAGAAATTCCTCATGCACAGTCTATAATAATTGATTCCCATTTTTCCTAGTGTTCTAGACCTCCTGGGGATCCATATCAAGGAAAAAGGTTGGAAAAAGACTGGGTATATGCATTGGAATCCAAGATTTCATGGCTGCCTCCTCATCGGGGCAATCCATTTTGCCGCCAGTTGGAGCCCGATTTTGTTACATATTGACACTCGTCATGATCCCCAACTACTTTATAGCCTATTTCTGAGCCAAGTTATGCCTTGCCAAGCCGGTGCAACATCGCCGGATTAGAAACCGCCGCTGTCGCTGTGCCCTAGCAGCCCCCACCGATGAGTAGGTTTAGGCCCGATCTTCCGAAAGGTATGTCGATTGGGGTGGAGAACTCGACATTGATGATCCGCGGCACTCGAGCGGTACGAGTACCCCTGCAATCACTACACCACCGCTCCATTGGTTATCAACCGTTCTGCACACGCTTGACCTCGCCAAGAATGCTAATCCCTGCAAGTGCAACCGAGAACACGAGCAAGAACGTAGAAGATACGATCTGAAATCGCGAAGTTGGGGTCTCACAAACTGTAGAACGGCGATATTATTGATCTAAGCAAAACCCACCGAATATGAACGGCGGCTGCAGTATTTATAGGCTAGGGTTCGACCAAAACACGATTAGAGCGTCCCTAATGGACTCTTACGGGATACAAGGCCCAAAGGCCCGATTCGGTGGCGCAGCACCGGACAGAAATCTGGACTCGACTTGTTTTGACGATTCCCAAAGACTCCGGAGGGATTTTGAGGTGGGACCAGAACCATTCGAAAGTTTATCTTCTCCTCTTTCCGTGCATATGTAGAACGTCGAAAACGGAGTCCGTATGCCTCCTGGGCGTCTGTTTTAAGGTGGACTGCTCCTGGACTCCAAGTTGAACTCGAGTCCGAGTTGTAAACTGTTTCCATCAACTTGTGGACGTCCCAGCTGGTTCTCCACGCTCCCAAGGCCTCCTTCCTTCACTTGTTGATCTTCTCCATTATTCCTAATAACAATTAAATTATCACATAGCAATCTATTCTCAAACTCACATGCAAAAGAAGTTAGGAACGAATTCACCTGCTGATTTAATAACCGTGCTCGTGCTCTTGTGATTGGTCCTTGCAGTTCAATGTGCGTCTCCGCTGTTGTGATGTCCTCATCATCCTCCCCCTCTTGAATTGGAGTCTTCCTCGACTCAAGTTCATCTTCTTCTCCCAAGTACGGTCGCAAATCTGAAATGTTAAATGTAGGACTAACCCCAAAATCGGGAGGCAATTCAAGCTTATATGCATTATCATTAATCTTTTCAATGATCTTAAAAGGACCAGCAGCTCGTGGCATAAGTTTAGATTTTCTCAAGTCGGGAAATCGCTCTTTTCTCAAATGTAACCACACCAAATCACCCGGTTCAAGTTTTACTTCTTTTCTACCTTTACTACCTGCAATCCTATACTTATCATTCATCATTTCAATATTTTTCTTTGTAGTTTCATGCATCTTAAGTATGAATTCAGATCATTGTGTAGCATCCAAATTTATAGTTTCAAAAGGAGGCAAAGGTAGTAAATCAATAGGAGCACGGGGATTGAAACCATACACTACATGGAATGGACTTACCTTTGTCGCGGAGTGAACGGATCTGTTGTATGCAAATTCTATATGTGGTAAACACTCCTCCCACAACTTCAAATTTGTTTTCAAGACAGCCCGCAACATAGTGGATAAAGTACGATTAACTACCTCGGTCTGTCCATCCATTTGTGGGTGACATGTAGTTGAAAACAGCAACTTGGTTCCCAATTTATACCACAAAGTTCTCCCAAAATGACTTAAAAATTTTGCATCACGATCAGAAACAATGGTATTTGGCACACCATGTAAACGAACAATTTCCGTCATAAATAAATCAGCAATGTGTGAGGCATTATCATTCTTATGACAAGGTATAAAGTGTGCCATTTTGGAAAAACTATCAACAACTACAAAAATACTATCCCTCCCCCTCTTAGTCCTAGGCAATCCCAAAACAAAGTCCATAGAAATATCCTCCCAAGGTACACTAGGAACAGGAAGAGGCATATAAAGACCATGTGGGTTAAGGCGAGACTTAGCTTTGTTGCAAGTAGTGCATCGTGACACGTAGCGCTCGACATCACGCCTCATATTTGGCCAAAAGAAGTGTGTGGACATCACGTCTTCAGTTTTCTTCACTCCAAAATGTCCCATCAAACCTCCTCCATGTGCTTCCTGCAAAAGCAATAGACGAAAAGAGCTAGCTGGAATGCATAGCTTGTTAGCACGATAGAGGAGACCCTCTCGCAGCACATATTTATTCCAAGTTCTTCCTTCTCTACAATTTTCAAAAGCATCTTTGAAGTCCAAATCAGTAGGATATAATGCTTTAATTGTTTCCAAACCAAAGATTTTATGATCAAGTTGGGACAGCATGCTATAACGCCTAGATAATGCATCGGCAATGATATTTTCATTTCCTTTCTTATGCTTAATGATGTATGGAAACGACTCTATGAACTCAATCCATTTAGCATGTCGTTTATTCAGATTGGTTTGACACTTAAGATACTTCAATGATTCATGATCGGAATGTATGACAAACTCCTTAGACCAAAGATAATGTTGCCAAGTTTGTAATACACGCACTAAGGCATACAATTCCTTATCATAAGTAGAATAATTCAGAGAAGGACCATGAAGTTTTTGACTAAAGAAAGCAACGGGTTTACCTCCTTGTATGAGAACGCCTCCAATACCAATGCCGCTTGCATCGCATTCTAGCTCAAAGGTCTTGTCAAAATCAGGAAGTTGTAGCAACGGTGCTGTGTAAGCTTCGATTTGAGAGCATCAAAAGCTTGCTGCTGCTGTTCGCCCCATCGAAATGGAACTCCCTTCTTCGTTAGCTCATGTAGAGGTGCTGCAATGGTGCTGAAATCCCGCACAAAGCACCGATAAAAACCTGCAAGACCAAGAAATCTATGAACCTGTGTGACGGTTGTTGGGGCTGGCCAGCTGGTGATTGCTTCAATTTTGGCCTCATCCATCTCAATTCCCTACGAGGAAACGACATAGCCAAGAAACGAGACTCGATTGGTGCAAAATACGCACTTTTCGAGGTTACCAAACAAACGTGCATCTCTCAAAACAGTAAAAACAGCACGTAAATGATCAAGATGTTCATCATATGACTTGCTGTAAATGAGGATATCATCGAAGTAAACCACCACAAATTGTCCAATGAAAGCACGTAAAACCTCGTTCATTAATCGCATAAAGGTGCTTGGTGCATTAGTTAAACCAAAAGGCATGACTAACCACTCATAAAGTCCAAACTTGGTTTTAAATGCAGTTTTCCATTCATCTCCTAGTGCCATTCTAATTTGGTGGTAACCACTACGCAAGTCAATTTTTGTGAAGATGATAGCACCACTCAATTCATCAAGCATGTCACCTAATCGAGGAATAGGATAACGATATCGAATGGTGATGTTATTAATCGCTCGACAATCAACACACATGCGCCAACTACCATCTTTCTTAGGAACCAAAAGAACAGGAACGGAACAAGGGCTAAGGCTTTCACGAATGTACCCGCGGTCCAAAAGATCTTGGACTTGTCGCTGAATTTCCTTAGTTTCTTGTGGATTCACCCTGTATGCTGCACGATTTGGCAAACTTGCTCCTGGAATCAAATCGATCTTGTGTTCAATGCCTCTCATCGGTGGTAAACCAGGGGGTATCTCTGAGGGAAACACATCCTCAAACTCCTACAAAAGGTTAGCAACAGTAGGGGGCAATGCAATAGACAATTCATGAAGTGAAAACATGGCTTCTTTGCAAACTAAAGCATAGCACATCCCCTTAGCATCAAATAAATCAGCAAGTTCAGATTTAGTTGCGAGCAACGATGGTGATTTTAACTTAATAACTTGCTGTTTTTTAGATTATAATTTTGTTGCTTTGCCCTCACGAATTTTACTCTTCTCAAAATGCACAATTTCAGCAGGAGTCATGGGGAGCAAAGTGATTTTCTTTCCCTTATGCATGAGAGTATATTTATTGGTTCTACCATGATGAATAGCATCTGTATCAAATTCCCAAGGACAACCCAATAAAAGAGAACAAGCATCCATAGGAACAACATCAAAATCAGCAAAATCATGGTATGAACGAATTGAAAAATGTATTCTCGCTGTTTGTGTTACCCGAACCTTACCGCTGTTGTTGAACCATTGAATGTGGTACGGATGAGGGTGTGCTCTTGTTGTCAAACCCAGTTTCTTGACGACGTCCGTGTTCACCAAGTTATTGCAGCTACCTCCATCAATTATAGTGTGTACACGGCAGTCCTTGACGACGAGAAACATGTGGAAGAGGTTGTGTCGTTGTAGCTTCTCGTCGGTCTCCACTTTGGAGCTCAAGGCACGCTGCACAATGATGCTCCTATAGTTCTCCGTCGCTGCTGTACCAAGTACCTCTTCTTTGGTGTGTTCGTCATTTGGATCTGTAAAGTCAGTAGCAAGAGAATTTTCATCTTCAACATCCGAAGTACTATCATACCCGCCATCGTCGCGTGCTATGTATGCTCGTTTGCTCGGGCAATCTCTCATCGTATGACCAAGTCCCTGGCAGCGGTGACACTTAATGTCAGAAGTACGACCCGTAGAAGGAGTGGATGACGAAGGCTTGAATGATGTCGCCTTGCTGCCTTCCGGCACGCGAGAAGGTGGAGCAACAGGTATAGTTCGTTGGCTGCCATTGGGTGGTGTTGTCGCTGCACGGGGGGTCGAAGATGGTGCTGTTTTGGATGGTGTAGTCGCTGCACGCGGCGTGAAGTTGCTCCTCGTGCGTTGTTGCTGTTGTTGTCGACCCTGCAATTCTTTTTCTGCCAACATACCAAGCTGAAACAATCTGTTAACAGTGTCATATTCCTTGTAATCAACAATGTCCTGAATTCCATGCCTCAGCCCCCCATAAAAACGAGCTATTTTATCATCCATGTCCTCTACTACCCCACAATGCAGCATACCCTTTTGTAACTCTTGATAATACTCCTCTATTGACATGTTACCTTGGTCTAAACGCTGCAATTTTTTGCGAAGGTCCCGCTGAAAAGATGGAGGAACAAATCGAACACGCATAGCTTCCTTTAATCTATCCCATGTTGGATGATCAGTTCTAGTTTTAACAAGATCATTCCGCCATATGATAGCAAAGTCCTTAAACTCACTAGTGGCTTGACGAACTCTATGTTGTTCAGGAACAAGATGGGAATTAAATATTTGCTCTACTGTCATCTCCCAATCAAGATAAGCCTCAGCATCATAAGCACCAGAAAAAGAGGGTATAGTAAATTTCACTTTAGCAAAAGGATCATCAGGAGGGCGATTATAATTGTTATAATTATTACCTCCCATACCTCGACGATAAAGTGGCAGTCTTGGCTGATTATTGTAATCTTCCAGTTCATCATAAGCATTGTCTTCTTGTCTTCCAGCGAGAGGCAACCGAGCCTCAAAAGTATTCATCCGAAGAGCAAGGTCATCCAGTTGGCGAGTCAAGTTCGCCAATGACTCCTCCGTTACTGCTTTGTATTTGGCGAACATATCCGTCATGGTCTTCATCATATCACGTAACTCAGCATGTTGAACACATTCGTCATTATTGTCTTCTCCTGCCATTGTTAGTTGGAAACAAAAGACAACAAAAAATATGTTATCCCTATCAACTACAGTGACAATGTGGAAGGTGGAAGAAAACAATCTCTCTCGCTCAAGCGTCTTACCACGCTCTTACAAGTGTTCTTACCGACACAGCAGGTGGTGTGGGTGGTGAGATGAACCAATGAAGTGTGGGGTGATTGCAAAGGAACCTGTTATGCTCAAGAGAAAGGTGGAGCTTGGATGGCACAATATAGTGGCTAATAAGCAGAAAATCGTTAACAACTAAATAAAGTTGAATAAGTATTCAATGTAGGAAACTGTTGCTGGTCAACCGAGTGCCCTAGAGCCTAGCACAACACAAGGAAGTATCAAGGCAAAAGAAAGACAGAATGATATAACCAACAAAACAGCACCAAGTGGTATAGGCCAATTGCTTTAATATGCGTGCTCTTCACTATTTTTTTTCTTTTTTTTAATATTTTTTTGATATTTTTTCTTTACTCAGGAGCACAAAGATATGAAGCACACAAATTTTCAGTTCAATTGGATGTAATATGCGGCCTACAGAAAATCAAGAAGATTCTTTAAAATTCGTGCTGAAACTTCGGAGGCCGGATAGCCTATCTTCCGAGGGGAATTTTGGAAATCTAATTTCGCCGAACGCGTCTACGCGGCGGAAAATCAGATGCGAAATTTTGCGTAGATGAATTTGAAAAAAAATCGCCCGATTCGAGTTCGTATGCGAAAGTTATGGCCGTTTTAAGGTAGGCTATCCGAGTTACGATTTTTTAGATGTTGATTCCAACTCGGTTTGAGAACAGAACTCGCAATCGGATACGAAAACGATCGGGAATTTGCACAGCAACTAATGGGGTGGTGTGTGATGATTTAAGGATGAATGGCACAAAGATTTGTCACCTAATCTAGGGCTGGCGATGCGGGAGTTCACGCAAGGCGGCTAGCTAGGGAAACCGATGAATGTGGTGGATCGGTTTGTTATTTAGGAATTGTGGAATAGGTGTCGAATAGCAAGAAAACAAGGACAAAACACGATAACTAGGACCCAAAAACACAAAGTTAAACCAGCAACAAGACTCAACCACACGAATGCAAACTCAACAATGCAAACTGAAAAACGAAACTGCAGACACTATAGTCTAGGAAGCGGTAAAAACGATCTAATTTTTGTTGTGGCTTTTCTGTGGACTCTAGGTACGAAACAAAAATCGATCTAATGGAAGGAAGGAAAACAAATATACCTCACGGGCAACCTGGAAATCTGATACCAATTGATGAGTAGGTTTAGGCCCGATCTTCCGAAAGGTATGTCGATGGGGTGGAGAACTCGACGTTGATGATCCGCGGCACTCGAGTGGTACGATTACCCCTACAATCACTACACCACGGCTCCATTGGTTATCAACCGTGCTGCACACGCTTGACCTCGCCAAGAAGGCTAATCCCTGCAAGTGCAACCGAGAACACGAGCAAGAACGTAGACGACACGATCTGAAATCGCGAAGTTGAGGTCTCACAAACCGTAGAACGGCGATATTATTGATCTAAGCAAAACCCACCGAATATGACCGGCAGCTGCAGTATTTATATGCTAGTGTTCGACCAAAACACGATTAGACGCGTCCCTAATGGACTCTTACGGGATACAAGGCCCAAAGGCCCGATTCGGTGGCGCAGCACCGGACAGAAATCTGGACTCGACTTGTTTCGACGATTCCCAAATACTCCAGAGGTATTTTGAGGTGGGACCAGAACCATTGGAAAGTTTATCTTCTTCTCTTTCCGTGCATATGTAGAACGTCGAAAATGGAGTCTGTATGCCTCCTGGGCATCTGTTTTAAGGTGGACTGCTCCTGGACTCCGAGTTGAACTCGAGTCCGAGTTGTAAACTGTTTCCATCAACTTGTGGACGTCCCAGCTGGTTCTCCACGCTCCCAAGGCCCCCTTCCTTCACTTGTTGATCTTCTCCATTATTCCTAATAACAATTAAATCATCACATAGCAATCTATTCTCAAACTCACATGCAAAAGAAGTTAGGAACGAATTCACCTGCTGATTTAATAACCGTGCTCGTGCTCTTATGATTGGTCCTTGCAGTTCAATGTGCGTCTCCGCTATTGTGATGTCCTCATCACCCACCATCTTGTTTCGCAGACCAAAGTATTCCCTGGCTGCGAGTAAAGGCTCGGGAGGTGGCCAGAAACCATCTCCTGAGGGCCGCTGCCGGCTGCACCCTGGGCGCCGCCCACCTCCTGCAGAGGAAGAAGGGGCCGCCAGGATTGTTTGTGGTCCATGGATCCTGTGTGGCCACACTACTTTTTCTATATGGCCTGGTGTTGCTTTATTGTGACTGGTCCATTCAAAAGCCTGGCCCCTGTCAGGTTTAAAAATGTGGGCCCAGCTGTCATACGTACAACTCCATTTATCTATTAGCAAAATAATTCCAGAAAAGCTTGAAACTTGAAAAAGATCATAGAGACCTGTAGTAGTGTCCAAAAACTCTCAAATAAATTTTGATAGACTCCCCATGGCACAAACTTTGCAGTGGTGCAATTTAATGGCTATGAAAATTTTTGATTTTGGCTCAATAAATCCTCTAATGTAACTCTTTGGGAAATTTAT
Organism: Tuctoria greenei; assembly: GCA_036927565.1. Lineage (NCBI taxonomy): Eukaryota > Viridiplantae > Streptophyta > Magnoliopsida > Poales > Poaceae > Tuctoria > Tuctoria greenei. The sequence continues at coordinate 130,344,526 of JAYESD010000005.1, read as the reverse complement.
TCCCGGTGATCCCTTTTATGAAAAATTCCCAGTTTTTTCCCGAACATGGATTATAATATCCTTGATCTTCATTACAAATTTCAAGTTCATTGGAATTGATTTACAGGACCAAATAGTGTTCAAATCTTCAATGCCCTTACAAAATTCAGAAATGTACAGAAACATTTTCAGAATTTCTTCCAAACTTGTAAAATCAATATCTACCTGTATCAAGCTGATAAAATTGTGAAACCAATTTTGTTAGAACCAGTGAGACCCCATATAATAAAATCACTCACTGATGGCCATGTCAAAGCTCCAGCATTTCCAGAAAAATGCAGTGAAGCATAAACCTTTATGGATTTTTTAGACCACACTATGACATTGCTTTAGCTGGAACTTTGCTAGAACCTTTCTTACAACATATGTGGAATGACACAAAAATCCAAGCTTCATTTGGCTTGATCTTCATCTGCACACCATCATCTATATTTTCTGCTACATGTATGTTCATGTTGAAGATCATAAGGACATTGCCCCCAATTTAGCTTACTCCATTCATTCTTTGCACCAGAACTTGAACACAGTACAGACCCATTTGTAGTTTTTCTACATTATATTGTATTCATCTTGAGCTTCACAAAGTTGTTCTTTTTGTTAAACATAATTCTCATAATGTGCATTTGATATCGATAGTGATCGAGATGAAGGGCTTTGAGGAGGGATTTCTTTTCGACGGGCCAGCAACTGATACCATTGTCTTCACACTGACTTTGTTGACTTTTGATTAAGCCGCAACCTAAGGTAAGCCCCGATTTGCATATAAGAGCCTTTATAAAGTTTTATTTTGTATACACTATACGTATGAGGTATGTATTGTGCATTAGGTCAGGTTTGGTTGAAAATCCACATGCATGACCGAATAATCTTTGGAGTGGCTGGGTAGAACATTACTCCGTTGTATTATATTGCTATGCTAATGTTCTAGGGAAATCGGTTGAAGTCGAGTGGTTGAAACCCACTCGCGAGACACAAATTAGGGTTTACTTGATTATTGGTTCGAGAATGGATTTAGTAAGCTGAAAACGAGACCAGGCGGTAGAATAGGGAGCAAAAGGACGTGGTCCTTGGTGCATAGCCCCACCTTTGTGGGTTGAGGACTGGTCCATATACGGCCCCGCTGAGGAAGTTTGAATTGTACTAGTTGCATACTGGCTATATGGGTCCCAGGAAGGCGATGTAACTCGGGGAACCTCGCGTCAAAACTTATACTATGGTCCCTCGGGGGAAAGAGGACAAAAGGTGGAAATCTGCTAAAGGGTACCTCTAACGTGTCCGTGTAGTGGACTGTCGGTACCCTCCGTACTGGATACCCCTTGGGATTGTAAAGATCACAAGGAAACTCCATATACTAGATTTGAAGACCTCCGAAGGCCCCACATGCCAGGCATAGCCGGACCTGCTCCCCCCGACATGGTTAGTCCCGGGGCCGCCACGTGTATCACAAGACCGGAGCTACCACCCACACCTGGGAAGCTCCAGTCAGAATACCAATATGGCACTCCCCGGACCTAACCCCATACAGAGGGAAGCTTCGGTACTGACACGTGTCCAATAGCACCGGACCTACCCATCCACGACGGTGAGCTCCGGAGCTGTCACGTGGCAACCGCCGGACCTTCAACTTCAACTATCAGGCCGTTGGACTCCACAACGGCTCCGGGCCTTCAAGGATCAATTAAAGACTTCAAGACCCGATTAAGTGTCATTAATGCCATATTAATGACACACGACCGAATGATCCTTAATACTGGTAACAGCACTGTTAAGGCCCGTTACCAGGCTATTAAGGGTAATTAACCCCATTTATTGTGTATCAAGCGTGTGTAACCGCCGGGGCCACCTGTCGGTCCAGGCTGACATTGTAACGACCAGTCCTTGTACTATAAAAGGACTGGTCGACGATACAAAAGGGACGGTTCCAGACCATGGCTGAACACTCTGAGCTAGACGAGCTTCTTCTTCTGGAGCTTCTTCTAGACTCTCGAGCTTAATACATCACCAACACACCCCGTGGAGTAGGGTATTACGCTCAGGCGGTTCGAACCTCGTAAATCCCAGTGTACACGTGTCTTTCACCTTCTTGAATCTTTGTGTGCCCATTACCGAACTACAACTCCTCGATCTACCAAAAGTAGTGTCGGGAGATCTGCCAGTTCCAAACACCGAAAGTTGGCACGCCAGGTAGGGGCGCCCGAGATTTCGAGTATGGTGAACTCAGCTGCTGGATCATCCAACGACATCCCTGCCGTTCAACCCGTTGGAGGAAATCCCTCCAACACGCAGCAACCAGCAGGTGCCGTGTCTCCAGCAGGAGTCATGCCCCCACTACCACCACCTGCACCAGCACGTCAAGCTGAGCAGCGTGACGGTGCATCGGCGTCGGTCACTGCATCGGCAAACAACAACAACCCTGAACACGCGCTTCATGCAGCGCGTGCTCTCCTCCAATGTCCACCACCTCCAGGTGCATCCCAGGGTGCAATGGAGCAGTGGAGGGCTGATTTGGAACACCTAGTTGCAGCAGCAGTCGACCGCATCAGCAACCAAGGTCCTCCTCCATCGGGGCGGGCCCCATCACAGCGCCGGACCGTGTGTGGCAGACTTGGTCCGCATGCTTCCCAGAATAGGAGGCGTGCTGTGTCATAGCAAGTTATGTCGCTACCGTCTGGGGTGCGATGTACTCATACGATAACCAGGATGTCAACTCATGACCTCCGGGTGGAGCTTGATCACTATTACCGCCAACAGGACGGTCGTGTCTATATCGAGCGCGCTCGCGAAAGGCGAGAAGCTCAAGAGAGCCCTGCTCCCGAGGGAGTAGGAGGAGGCTGTTCTGCACTGGCCATGCACCTACGCATGGTTAGATGGCCACAAAAGTTCCGGCCACACTTGCTGGAGAAGTTTGACGGGACTGTTAACCCCGCCGAGTTTCTCCAAATTTACACCACCGCAATCCTTGCGGCCGGAGGTAACGAGGCTGTAATGGCCAACTACTTCCCAGTAGCTTTGACTGGGACCGCCAAGTCCTGGTTCATGGGCCTTCCTCACAACTCTATCAATAGTTGGCAGGAATTGTGCCAATAGTTCACTGCCAATTTCGGGAGTTCATACACCCGACCAGGCACCGAACTGGACCTTTTTGCAGTGGTGCAAAAGGTGGGAGGATCCCTGCGCTCATTCATTCAGAGGTTCTCCCAGGTACAAAACACCATTCCTTCTATCTCTAGCGCTTCTGTCATCGTGGCATTTAGATAGGGCGTGCGAGATAAGAAGAAGCTGGATAAGCTGGTAGTCAAGGAGATCACCAGCGTCACGGAGCTCTTCAGCTTGGCAGACAAGTGTGCCAAAGCTGCAAAGGGCCGTGAGATGCACTCCAAACCACCTCCGGAGGATGGCAAAAAATCCTCCAAAGGTAAAGCCACTACCCCCAGGATTGGCAAAAAGAAGAAAAAGTCCAACGGCAAAAAGAAGCCGTCGACCAGCACATCCACCGCTGCAGCTGCTGCAGCTCCGGGTGGCCGGGGGCCACGCCCTGAGAAACGACCTCGGTCGTCCTCTGAAGACGGTGGCAACTCCAAAATGTGGTGTCCTATCCACAAGTCGAACGTCCACAACTTGGAGGACTGCTGGGAGGTCCAAAACCTTGCTGAGCGCTACCACAAGCGCCAGGAAGAAGTTTTCCGTCAGAGGGAAGGAAAGCAGAAAGTCGACGAAGCTTCGGCTGAAGAGGAGTTGGGCTGCCAGGACACTAAAAAGGTCTTGAAGGCTGTGTACACCTCCATCGACAACAACTCCGATGTCTCCGACAATGAGCATCGAAAGACCATGAACACCATCTTTGGTGGTTCATGGGACATCACCTCCCGCCGTATCCTCAAGACCATGCGGCGAGACATGGCCTCAATAGCTCCTACAGCCTGGTCGAAACCTCATCGGAAGTGGATGGACACTACCATCACTTTTGATGCTTCAGACTGCCCTCAGAACATGATCGGAGCTGGCCAGCTACCTCTGATGGTATCACCTACCATCAACAACATTCAACTCCACCATGTAATGGTGGACGGAGGTTCGGGGCTGAACCTCATAAGCTTCGAGGCTTTTGTCAAGCTTAAGCTCTAACCTTCAGACCTTTGCCCTTCCCGACCATTCTCCAGAGTAGGCCCGGGGGCCATAACACCGCTCGGTGCCATTACTCTCCTTGTGACCTTAGGGACTCGGTAGAATTATTGCACTGAGAAGTTGATCTTTGATGTTGCTCAGATCAACCTGCCCTTCAACGCCATTCTGGGCAGGCCTGCCTTGTACAAATTCATGGCTGCTGCTCATTATGGCTACCTGGTGTTGAATATGCCGACACAGTTGGCGTTCTCCGGATCCGTGGAGACCGTACTACCGGAGTGACTGCTCTGAAGGAACTCCATGCGCTTGCTATAGCACAGGAGGAAGAATCCAGGTAGGTGCAAGCTCAAAAACCCCCGAGCATTCGTTAGCGAGGCTCAACCTCCGCACCTCACGTGCAACCAAGAAGCGACACAGACATCCCCGTCAAAGTCGTCCAAATCGGTTCCGATGCTGTTCAGACCACTCGTATATCGGGAGGTCTGAATGACAAATAGGAACTCGCGCTCATCACTTTCCTCCGGGCTAACGTCGACGTGTTTGCGTGGCAACCGTCACAAATGCCTGGGATCCCTAGGGAAGTGATCGAGCATAATCTGAAGATCTATCCCGACGCTCGGCCCGTACATCAGAAGCCTCGGAAGCAATCCGTAGAGCAACAGAACTTCATACGACAAGAAGTGAAGAAGTTGCTCGAAGCTGGATTCATACGAGAAGTCTTCCATCCAAAATGGCTGGCAAACCCAGTCGTTGTACCCAAGGCCGGCGGGAAGCTTCGGATGTGTATCGATTACACAACACTAAATAAGGCATACCCAAAAGATCCATTCCCACTACCTAGAATAGATCAGATAGTGGATTCCACCTCCGGGTGTGAATTACTGTGTTTCCTAGACGCATATTCTGGGTACCATCAAATCAGAATGTCTAGGGAAGATGAAGAACATACTTCTTTTATCACAGTAGATGGATTGTACTATTATACAGCCATGCCATTTGGTCTCAAGAATGCAGCTTCAACATTTGTACGAGCTATGTACAAATTCTTTGGAGAGCTCATCAGAGACGTAGTGGAAGTGTATGTTGATGACATCGTAGTCAAAATCAAGGACAAGGAGTCACTCCTTGTCACCTTGCAAGCTGTCTTCGACAAGCTGCGGGTCACCCGCACGAAGCTGAACCCAGACAAGTGCGTCTTCGAGGTTAGCTCCGGAAAGCTTCTCGGTTTCCTGGTAAACCACCAGGGCATAGAGGCAAATCCGATGAAGGTTATAGCCATTGAGGAGATGCGGCCACCAGCTCGCATCAAAGATGTCCAGAAACTGACTGGATGTCTAGCCGCCCTCAGCCGGTTCATCCCAAGACTGGCGGAACGGGCGCTACCCTTCTTCAAGCTTTTGAGGAAGTCAGGACCATTTCAATGGTCTGAAGAAGCAGAAAAGGCGTTCCAAGAGCTAAAGCAGCTCCTCACCACTCTACCAACCCTGGTAGCTCCGAACCCTGGTGAGCCCTTACTGCTTTACATTTCAGCAACCGACGAGGTTGTCAGCATGGTTCTCATCGTGGAGACACCAGAACCATCACAAGCTCAGGAATCCAGACCCCTCCGGGAGGGTCCGGAGGTTCCTGAAGGAGAGTCTGGGTCCCAACACCCAAACTTGGATCAACAGGGAGTTTTCCCAGAAGACTTGGACCCTTCTGGGAGGATCCGGATCACTCCAATAGAAGCTTCAGGTTCCTCTAGCTGGAACTCAGAGCTCCCCGAAGCAGGTCCACACCCCTCCGGGAGGGTCCGAGTCGATGTGGAGGAAGCTCTGGGCCCCTCCGGGAGGGACCGGATAGTCCAACGCCCAGTGTACTTCATCAGCGAAGTACTACATGATGCCAAGACTCGATACCTAGAGGTACACAAGCTGCTCTATGCAGTTCTCATCGCCTCTAGGAAGCTTCGCCACTACTTCCAAGCTCACAAGATATCAGTGGTGACCTCTTACCCACTGCGTGCGATCTTGCATAGTCCCAACTCTACTGGGAACATTGCAAAGTGGGCAGTGGAATTGGCCGAATTCGATCTTGAATTCGTCCCAAGGCAAGCGATCAAGAGTCAAGCATTGGTAGATTTTGTGGCGGAATGTACCCCCTCTCCGTCAAACCTTGGGGGCCCTAGTGAGCAGAAGTCAGAACTTAAGGCTCCGATCTTCACCAAACCTCATTGGACCCTCTACTTCGACGGCTCCATGCAAAAGTAGGGGGCCGGAGCTGGAGTCCTTCGCGCTCCAACCGGGGAGAAGGTAAAATACATGGTCCACCTTGACTTCAAGGCGACCAACAACATGGCGGAGTATGAAGCACTCATTTATGGATTAAAGGTGGCACTATCATACGATGTCAAGTAGCTGTTGGTCAAGGGAGATTCGCAGCTCATCATTAAACAGTTGAAGGGTGAATGCTCCTGTAACAATCCTCAATTAGCTGCTTATCTCCTTGAAGTCCAGAGGCTTAAGAAGGACTTCGAAGTCCTAGATCTCCACCATGTCCAGCGTGTCCATAACGCTGAAGCTGACGAACTCTCGGCGAAAGCGTCAACCGGAGCTCCGGCTCCTGATGGAACCTTCATTCGAAGGTTGTCAAAACCCATAGCTCAGCTGCCGAACTGAGCGAAGGGGATGAGACCAGCATCCCGAAGCTGGCGGTCCCGATGGCCCTGTTACCATGGCAGCTATCAAGGGTCGTAGGTGTTGTAGGAAGCTCCGAGCAACCCAACACGCAAGACACGAATGCTCAAGCAAGCTCCGGAGCTACTTGAAAGACAATATCCTTCCCGACGATGATGTATCCGCTGACCGGATAGTCAGATTGGCTAAAAGATACACGTTAGTAGAAGGGGATCTCTACCGGCGCGGTGCCAACAGCGTCCTAATGCGGTGCATCACAAGGGAAGAAGGCTGCGAGCTCCTCGCAAAAATCCATGGAGGCGAGTGTGGGAACCACGCGTCTTCCCGCACGCTTGTCGGTAAAGCCTTCCGGCATGGCTTCTACTAGCCTACAGCGCTCCAGGATGCAACTTAGCTGGTGAAGAAATGCAAAGCATGCCAATTCCATGCAAAGCAAATTCATACACCGGCTCAGCCTCTATAAATGATACCTCCTACATGGCCTTTCGCCGTGTGGGGGATGGACATCTTGGGACCTTTCCCAAGAGCCGTCGGAGGTTACAAGTTCCTGTGTGTCGCCATTGACAATTTTACCAAATGGCCGGAAGCAACTCCAGTTGTGACAATAAACAAGCAATCAGCTATCAATTTCTTGCAGTCCATAGTATTCAGATTTGGAGTCCCAAACAAAATCATAACAGATAATGGGACCCAATTTGCAAGCTCTGCTTTCCAAGGATACTACGAAGACCTCGGCATCCAGGTCAGCTACGCCTCTATAGCTCATCCGGCAAGCAATGGCCAAGCCAAGAGGACAAATGCAGAAATCCTGAAAGGACTCAAGACGCGCACATATGAGCGCCTAAAAAAGCATGGGGCTAACTGGATTGAATAGCTTCTGCCCACTTTATGGGCCAACAGGACTACTCCAAACCAGTCAACTAGAGAGACACCCTTCTTCCTGGTGTACGGAGCTAAAGCAGTCCTTTCTCCGGAAATCACCTTGGGGTCGCTCCGGGTCCGGACCTCCGACGAAGCCACGCAGAACCAGCTCTGGCGTGAAGACCTTGACCTCCTTGAAGAGGGAAGGTGCTGAGCAGTTGTTCGGAATGCTCGATACCGCCAAGCTCTTTAGCGCTATCACCAGTGGCATGTTCACAGCCGACAGCTCGAGGAAGGCGATCTGGTGCTACAGAGAATACAATCCAGAGAAGGGTTAAACAAACTCTCCCCCAGCTGGGAGGTACCCTTCCGAGTGATCATAGTATCCCGTCCCGAATGCGTTCGCTTGGCAACCGAGGATGGGACACCTCTCCCAAATCCTTGGAACATTGAGCACCTCCGTAAGTTCTACTCTTAGTATCAAAGACATGAGTCTATAATTACGTGTGGTGTATGTTATAGAGTCATTGTACATAGTCGGGTAGATCCTCCAGGAGGGCAGCCGGACCTACCCTGCTAGGTCCGCAACGCCCATGCAACACTTGTCACAGTCTCAGAACTAAAAGTGTAGCTAGCTACCTTGGGTCAAACGAGAAACGAAACACACTTAGCCTGGTTCTGTACCCTAAGAGTGTACTTGTTTCCCCTGTACCCCGGACCTATAATGAAAGACATCATTGTGTGAAAACAGACTCCACGTGCATTTAATTTGTACAGGCTCAAAATTTTTTATTTTTCTCTTTCTTGTATATAACAAAGTCGTGCAATTCTTAAGAAACTTTAGCTCGACCAGTTCATGTACAATTCGAGTTGCATTGTCTGTACTTCCGGGTTCAAGCATTGTTGATGGCCTACTTGTCTGAATGTCGCCAAGCCAATCTAGGGCCGGAGTGTGCTATCGACTTAGCCTGGTGCTGCACCCTAAGTACGCCACTCTACCTACACCCTGATAGGCCGAAGTAAGGCGAGTCTAGAAACTATCGGACCCGGAGGAAGCAGGACGGTGCTCTTGATTGTATTTAGGATTGTGCTCGACCTAAAAATTTCTCGGGAACAGTAAGCCGCAATGAAATTATAGATAAGAAATGAATTTCACTATTTTTCTTGACTTCAGTGTGCAGGAAAAATAAATAAGCTACGACATCCTCTAGGCAGCTTGTGCTCAATGTTCAAACATTGACATTGAACATATCCGGAGCTACTCAGTTCCAGTAAAGCTAGGAGGCAAGTCGTCAACGTGAAGATGGTGGAAAGACTCTAAAGTGGAGTCTAACGTTGACACAACACGTGTTGGCGGAGGTCACTGGCGGAGCTACCAAAGCTCCGACACCCCAGAGGACTAACCATCAATGATCCGGAGCTAATAAGCTTCAGCGATGGTCAATGCCAGAGCCACTAAGCTCCGACAGCCTCAGGGGGCCTACACTATCGAAGACTTTAGACCTACATTCTATAAGTTCGAAGCATTCAAGTCTTCAACAACTATTACATCATCTTGGTACATGTTCACAATCAAATTGTGTACATCTACCAGGGGCCAAGCGAGACAAAGGTGTTGAAGACAAAAAACGAAATTTGAATTCACAAAAATTTTGATTTCATTCATCTGGAGACAAGAGATTACAAAATTAGGGATGAAGAAGAGAAAGTACAAGCGGGAGCTACAGGGAGACGATCATAGACCCTATGGAAGAATTGGGCAACCTTCTGGGCCACCTCCGACACGTTGGCTCGTGCGGCTTCACCCTCTCCTTCAATGGGACCTTCAAGCACCGGCTCCAAAGGGAATTGAGGGTCCCGACTGGTGTAGCACGTCAGCACATACTCTGCGACGTTCTTCGCCAGGGCCTGACCCTCTGTTTCCAATTGGTCCGCGATGACATCACCCACCTTGGAGAGCTTGTTGCCTGCTGACCCTAGCGCCTCCAAAGCCTAGTCCAGCTCTGGCTCCGGATCATCCGGACGCACGGGACTGAAGCCCATTGGCGTCAGCGCGTTGTTGGCCTTGCCCAGGAAGTCCCAAACTTGTTGGTACTCCACAGCCCTTGCACCACGCATCTCCGCCAAGGATCTCTTGGCCGCCGCCAGCTCCGAGCTCTCCCAAGCAAGATGCTCCACCTCTTTGGCATTCTGCTAAATCATTTCAGCAACTTGCCTTTCGAGCCTGCTGACCTCTTCCTCCTGGAGGTGGATCTCGTTCCGCTGTTTGACCAAATCTCTCTCCTGGCCCTACACTTTTTTCTCCCGAGCGGCGATGGCATTCTCCTGCTTGTAGAGATACTGCCCTCGCTCCCAGGCTTTCTTCTCCTCCTCCGTTCAACGCTCATCCAATTTCTTGGTGCGTTCTTCAAGGCTCTTGTCAGCCATAGCTGTCTTTTGGACAAGCTCTTCCTCCCTCTTCACGAGGTCGTCTCGCAGATCCAAGAATTTCTGCTCTTCATATTCGAGCCATTTTTCCCGAGCTTCAAGAGCCTCCCGGCGCATGATGAGACTATTGTGGATGGTAGAGAGTCTTTCATGGCGTTCATTAGCTGCACTATTGGCAGCCTTGGCCTGATCATATATGGCCTGGGATTCGTTGTCGAGGGTCCACGTCATGCTTCCCTCTCATCCAAAAACTTACCCCAGTACTCCAGGCGGACTTTCTCCCTTCGCACCCACTCCTTGTCGTCAGCCAGTCTCAACCGTGCCAGCTTGGTCTCAAAATGGAGTCGGTTGCACCACCTCCTAAGTGTTTGACGGTCTCCTCGAGGGCCTTGCTGTCGTTGTGGAAGGCCAGTTGAACCTGGCGAAGGCTGGAGCAGGCGTTGTTGATAGACAACGATAGGGGGATCAGGTCCGGACCTACCGGAGTCATCTCTGCTGGCTCCAGCGGGACATCAGCAACAAAAATTGGGTCCCACTCTACACAAGCGGTACCCTGGGCTTCCACAGCACTGGGGCCATCCTACGGGATAGCCTCGGCCGCCGCTGAGGATGTGCTTGCAGCAGAAGTACCGACCTCGGGAATTTGTTCTGAAGGCCGAGCCATTGGGTCATCAACAATTGGTCCCTCCGACGGGGGGGCCATCAGCTTCATCCTGGCACTCCGGCTCGATAGCGGGCACCTCCAGGACCACTGCATCCAGAACAAGAGTTGAAGGTTCGGCAGGAGCAGAAGCTACTTCTGGCTCCGGCACAGGCGCTTCCTCCGCCTCTGGTTCTGGTGCTGGGACCTCAACCATTATGGGCTCTGGCGCTGGCGCTTCGACCGCCATAGGCTCAAGCGCCATCGCCTCGGCAGCAACTGGCTCAGATGCCGGAACCTCTTCAACAGCTAGCTCCACAGCCAGAACTTCTGCAGCAGCCGGCTCTGCCGCCAGAGCTTCCTTGATGACCGGCTCAAGTGCCGGAGCTGCCGGGGCCTTCTCAACCACCGGCTCGACTGCCGGGGCTTCAACAACATCCGACTCTAGGGCCGGAATCGCAGCTTCCTCCAGCTCTGCGGCCGGAGCGTCCAACATCACAACATCCAAGCCCGGAGCTTCAACCTCCGAGGCAGGCGCTGCTGGTACATCTTCATTCCCGTGGTCCGGCGCTACCACGAGAGCTTTTGGGGATGAGTCGTCCGATACTACGACTACCGGCACCGGGGCTGCCGCAACCTCTGCCACCTCTTGGGGCAGCGCTGGAATCGGAGCTGGAGCTTCAGCCTGCACAGCCTCAATTGCTGCTGCAGGGGCCGGAGCTTCAGCCCTTTTCTTGGGCACGGTGTGAATGAAAGACGAAGAGACTCAAAAAACTGTTAACAATAAAACAACTGACTGAGGTAAAAAATCAGAAATTACCTCGGGAGACTTCCGCACCTGTTCCCGTGGAACCTCTTCCCCGGACGCTCTGGACTGGTCCCAGCCGACACCGGCATGGTAGTCCCGGAGGGCCCCCCGGAGCTTGCTGCTACTGTCGGTGTTGCTCTGTTCGAGGCCCCCCCTTGACCGGGAAGGACCTCCAGACCTAGAGCCCTCAGCTGGCCCTGGGATCGGAATCGCTTGGCCGGAGCTAGCACCCCGGGAAGGTGTCGCAATTCGAGTAGAAGTCGCCGTTGAAGACCTTCCCCTCCGGGGAGAAGGGTACACTACGGAAGAAGAATGCCTGGCCCTTCTGTCGGCATGCTTCCTCTTACGGCTCGAGGGCTCGACTAATTCCTTGCCCTTGCCGACGACTTCGGTTCTTGGCTTAGGGGCGGGGACGGAGCCACCCTCCAGAGCTTCAGAGATTGCCAACCCGGTGGTCGATCGCCTCTCAATGACACTAAGGTCGTCAAGCACCGGCATCGTTCGCCAGAGCTCCCTACTGAATGCAGCCTCCATGTTCAATGGGAGGAAAGCTGGCAGAGGAGCTAAATCGTCGCCCTCGACATTGATGCTGTGCTGGAATTTCTTCAGGTGGAATTCCAAAGTTGCACCCTCCATGCTGGACTTCAAACCGGTCACAATCCGGTCGTCGTCCAGCATACTGTTGAAGGGCCCAAGCCAACTTCTCCCTCCTTTTCAATGGAGCCCACCTGTTGGTCAGGAAGTTGCAAAACACCGCCTGGGGAGTCACTCCTCCTTCCACACAAAGGCGGATCCCGGTCAGAGCAGGATCGAAGGCATCTAACAGCACCAGAGCTTCTCTCTAAACTGCAATGTCAATGTTGGGGAGGCCTTTCGGCAACTCCATCTTCTCGTGCTCCTCCACCCTGATTACAATCCAGTCCTTCTTCCAGTCGTCCCACTTCCGCAAGTACTTGTACGGGCACTTCTTGCGCTTCATGAAATAGTAGAAGCCAAGGTACTCGTCGCTCCGACCTGTGGTCTGGACAGTGAAGAAGGTGCGGAAGAGTTCAATGCAGGGGGGAATCCCCACCCACATCTCGCAGAAGTGGACGAATATGGACAGCAACAGAATGGAGTGGGGGCCAAGGTGGTAAGGCTGCAGACCATAGAAGTCTAGCAACATCAAGAAGAAGGAGGAGAAAGGTGGGATCAGTCCTACCATGGCGTACGCGGAGAAGTACACCATGTCGCTGGCGTGCTCCTTCTCGAACGGAAGCTTGCCGGCGTGGACCAGGTGGTTGAAGAAGTCAGGGGACCATCCCATGAGGGCCCGGACCTTCTTCAAATTGTCATCGGTCTTCAGTCGGCTTTGGCAGAGACCCAACTCCATTGCGGCACAGCATGGCAAGACAGGAAAGGCAAGCAAAAGTTTGGAAGGTTTGAGCGCAAGATCGATTGAAAGGCGTAAAGGGTCCCAAACGGTGCGTGCTTTCCTTCTTAAGTAAGCCCCCGCAACGCCTGGATGGAAACTGCAGAGGAGCCGACGATACCAGTCAAAGATTTCACCCCGCCAATGACAAGGGGCCCGTGGCCACCCCGACGATCAAATCGAGGTTTTTACCCCAGGCGAACGGTTGTCATCATGAAAGGCAGGAAACGCAAAGTCGGCGGCCTGACAGGGCACGTTGAACCGATACAATTTTCGTATCGGGAACCGGCGACCTTTAATTGCGTGAGATCCGCACGCTAAGATCTCACTTGCCGCCTTCAAGATACGCCACACGGCGCAAGTTTAACTGTGAACTACCGCCAACGGCATAACCAAAGACCCTTGAAGACACGGTTCAGAAACCGAAGAATGGACCCACCACCAGCGAAATGTCTTCATACAAAAGGTCTCTCCCGGAGGCGAGTCCAGGGGGCCACTGTCGGTACCCTCCGTACCGGATACCCCTTGGGATTGTAAAGATCACAAGGAAACTCCATATAACAGATTTGAAGACCTCCGAAGGCCCCACATGTCAGGCATAGCCGGACCTGCTTCCCCCGACATGGTTAGTCCCGGGGCCGCCATGTGTATCACAAGACCGGAGCTATCACCCAAACCTGGGAAGCTCCGGTCAGAATACCAATATGGCACCCCCCGGACCTAACCCCAGACAGAGGGAAGCTCCAGTACTGACACGTGTCCAACAGCACCGGACCTACCCGTCCACGATGGTGAGCTCCGGAGCTGCCATGTGACAACCGCCGGACCTTCAACTTCAACTATCAGGTAGGTGGAACCCCCAAAGGCTCCGAACCTTCAAGGATCAATCAAAGACTTCAAGACCCAATTAAGTGTCATTAATGCCATATTAATGACACACGATCGGATGATCCTTAATACTGGTAATGGCACTGTTAAGGCCCGTTACCAGGCTATTAAGGGTAATTAAGCCCATTTATTGTGTATCAAGCGTGTGTAACCGCCGGGGCCACTTGTCGGGTCAGGCTGACGTTGTAACGACCAGTCCTTGTACTATAAAAGGATTGGTCGACGATACACAAGGGACGGTTCCAGACCATGGCTGAACACTCTGAGCTAGACGAGCTTCTTCTTTTGGAGCTTCTTCTAGACTCTCGAGCTTAATACATCACCAACACACCCCGTGGAGTAGGGTATTACGCTCAGGCGGCCCGAACCACGTAAATCCCTATGTACACATGTCTTTCACCTTCTTGAATCTTTGCGCACCCATTACTGAACTACAATTCCTCGATCTACCAAAAGTAGTGTCGAGAGATCTGCCAGTTCCAAACACCGACATGGACCTTCTATGAGGATCATAGAAATGGTTCGGCGTTGGGATGATGGGTGAAATGTGGATACCTATGGCGTGACGTGAAGAGCACCGGCGTGTCTTCCACACGGGCGTATGTGTCATGCACACCAGGTGTCTACTAATTGCAATCACCGTCCCTCGCGGTTATTTCAGTACCACTTGTTCACTGAGTCGTGACGTAGTAAGAAAAATTAGATGAAACTATTGAAATATTGCTTTTTATTAATCATTGTATTGAACATGTATGCCTTAGATGATAGTGCTCACTTAGTTTATGTTCTATGAACCATTAAGTTTGATGCTAAAACCTGAAAAACGAAGGATTAACTTTAGGCGAGTTCTTTATTGCAATTTTAGCTTCCTATCTTACTAGTATCCTTGCATGTAGAGTTTCATACTTTAGGTGAGACGGTTAAGTATTGCTGAGCCTTGTGCTTATGGTTCCTTTATACATATTTTGCAGGTATTAGTATATTTTGGTTCTGCTGTTGCTTGTCCGTGAGGGCTTGAACTTTTTGAGGTGTAAGGCTCATGTGAAACCCTGCCACTGCCATATCTTTTTGTGTTGCTAGTAGGAAGCGTCCGCGGGCATGGACGGCTTCTCTTTTGCTTAGTTAGGTTAAAGAGAGTGAGTATGTATATTCCGCTGCGTGTGTACTCTTTGTACACTTGATTATATTATGAAATAAAGACATTGATGTAATTTGACTATTTATTTCGTGTGTGTTGTTGGGTGTCGCATCGCACGGCACCACCCAATGCGATTCCTGGAAGTTGGGACCCCAGTCCTCACAGCCGATGTAAAAGCCCTAAAATTTCATAGTGCAAAGTTCAGATAGGAAAAATAATAAACTTGAATGGGAAAAATAAGTAAACAGGGAATAGTAAAATGAAGTGAGTTAAACCCTATAAGTGGGAATTCAAAAATTCAAATTAGCTCATGTTCAAACCTTGACAAAATCAAAATTTGAGATAACCATTGTATTCCAAATAGCACCTCTACAAAGTTTCAAAAGTTTTGATGCACATTTGCTATGTAATTCAGTGGAAACATTGAATTCTTTCAAATTCAAATTTGAATTTTGAATGAAACTTGATCAATTCAAAGTTTTGAGTCCAGAATCATTTTCAACACCTTCAATTTTGTCTACCAGAAAATATCTAGGATTTTTGGAACAATATAGGTGGGAGAATTGAATGACCAGAGAAGACAGATTTGAGGGGGCTGTGGGACCCACTGGTCAGTGAGGCTAATATGTGAACACTCTGTTTCTTCACCATGCGACACCGTGCGGCATGCAATGCTACCGAGCTTCCTGCTTGTGTGAATCATGGCGTGCCCTTTCCACTCTCTTCACCTCTATCCTCGCTTCTCTGTCCGAAAGGGATGAGCAAGTGTGGTACTCTGTTCAATTTTTCTCCCCCGAGCGCACACCATCGCCACCTCTCTGTTTGCCCGACAAGCTCTAGATTCTGGCTGAATTTCTTCATCTTCCAAACAGCAAAGTGGTGCACAAGATCTTCCTCGATCTACTCAAGCTTTTAGCTTTTGGTTACGT
Source organism: Tuctoria greenei (assembly GCA_036927565.1). Taxonomy (NCBI): domain Eukaryota; kingdom Viridiplantae; phylum Streptophyta; class Magnoliopsida; order Poales; family Poaceae; genus Tuctoria; species Tuctoria greenei. The sequence goes on along the minus strand of JAYESD010000005.1, from coordinate 130,328,585 downwards.
TGGCTAAAATGCCTGTATTTTTTGTGGATACCGCCGTTCTGCCGCCGTGAGGACGCTGCTGCCTCCCCATCGCATCGGCACCACCGGCCACCTCTCAAGCTGCTACGAAAAGCAAACAGCATCGCTAGAACACCTTCTGGCTCACAAGGAAAACCTTTCTCGAGTTCAGTCTTTATCCAGGAAGAAATCCTCATTTTTGTCTCGGCCTTATTCAAGCTTTGATGCTAGGTTGTGCTTTTAATTTGGTTTGTACGTGTAAAAGTTTTTCAATCCAGTTAAGGATTAGAGACTAGACCCCCATACACAGCTGAAAACAAAAAATAAGAGAAAACCATCAAGTAGTTTAGCCGGGAGTTGAGTTTTCGTAGCCACCTTTTCAAAAATTTGTCAACTCACCGGCGGACTTGACGTTTCCAGCCATTTCACTCCTATTGCACCCCATTTTCGTACTCACCATGATCCAAGGAATCTTTTAGACTGTTTCCCGCGTCGTTTGAGCTTGATTCAGGGATTACCAGTCATCGCCGGAACCCTAGCCGCTATCGCTACCGTCACACGCCGTCGTACGGCCATCGCTCGGCTAAATGGACAGCACCATCGTGTTCTTCATCCCATTTTACGCACAGGCGGCCAGTTTCAAGTCCGGAGGACCTCTGGAGAAGTGGGTGACGAAAGCGCCGCAGGTGCCGCCGCGGGCTCGCCGTCGTCCTGAGGTTGAAGACAACCCGCGCGGGCCACGCGCGTCAGCGTGCCACCGGTAGGATCATATGCGACCGCCAGATCTGTTGTGGCTGCACGGGTTTACCCCGTGGCCCTCGGCGTGGCCCCAATCTGGTTGTCCATTTTAAATGAGTGGGACCCAGCCGGATTAGTTCAAACTTTTTCCTTTCCAAATAATTCCAGAATTTGAGCAAACTTCTAAATTAAATTACTCGTAGTATACTTGCTCAAATAATTTCCAACAGATTCTGGTAGACTCATCATGATCCCAATTTTGCAGTGGTGCAATTTGTTGGACATGGAAGTCCCGTAATTGTCATAATTAATTCCTTTGAGCTAACTGATTGGGAAATTAATTACTCTTGTTCTGCTAATTGTAAAATTCCCAATTTTTGTCACAACCTTCATTATAATACATTTGATATCAAGTCAAAATTTCATGTTCATTGAATTTCATTTATGGTACCAAACAGAGTGCAAATCCCCAATGTCCATACAAAATTCAAAAATGTACAGAAACATTTCCAGATTTTATCCCAAACTTGTAAACTCAATTTGTCCTTGTAGGAAGCTCAGAAAATAATGAACAAATTTTTCTAGAACCAGTGATACCTCCTCTATCATGATCATCCCCTGTTATCCATGACAAAGCTCGAAATTTAATACCAAATTCAGAGAATACTTTTACTTGTTGGAATTTTAGAGACAACAAGCTTCCTTGAACATCTCCAATTTTTTGTCCAGATCTTCCTCATAGAACCTAGTATCCACTGTAAAATTTCCCAAAGCCAATAAAAATCATCTACATACAAGTGCTTAGAAAGTCTTTGATATAGATTCAATATCACTCATGTACTTTATATATTGCATATCATATAGTTACTGAGTTCGAGGAGGAGCCGGAGTCCTTGGAGAGTATACAACCAGGAGCTAACTTTGATTTTGACTTGCAGCCAGGCAAGCCCCGGTTTGCATCTAAGTGCTTTTGTAAAATTTTGATTTGTATCACCTATGTCTAGGGTGAGATATGTGCATTATGTCTAGGGTGATTGAAACTCCACTTGCGTGACCCACAAATCCCATGGAGTATTGGGTAGTCTACAGCCTGCCGAGTAGAAAAATGCCATGCTAATGTTTTGAGGAATCCGGTAGAAGTCGAGTAGTTGAAATCTACTCGTGAGATAGGATTTTATCACACGGGATGGAGTTGATCAAAGAATGGCTTATGATGAATTTGAGACCGAGCAGCGGAAAGGATGCAGCGAGACGTGGTCTCACGTGCATAGCTCTGCATGTGTCGATTGAGGACCGATCCGTGTGCGGCCCTGCTGGACAAGTTTGAACTGTACCAGATGCATACTGGCTATATGGAAACCAAGAAACTGATGTAATTGGTTAAGCTGGGTGTCAAGGCTTAAACTACCATTTTATAGGAGTGGGTTGAGGGCAGCAAGGTGTAAATCTTCCGGCGGACACAGACACGCTCCGCGCGGGGACCTCCTGCTCGATATGGAAGGACTGGTTTGGCATTTGTGTTTCCTTTGAAAGGTTGCAGCATACAACACAATATTGAAGTGTTATTTGCTCCACTTCCGAAATGGTTGTGTGTGACGTTTTATCCAGTTGTCTACTGATTGCAATAACTGTCCCTCGCGGATATTTGAGTACCGCTTGTTCACTGCGTTGTGACGTAGTAAATATTGAAGAAGCCAGAAGAATATGATATATTGAATTATAATTGTTTTGCAACCATGCCTGTTGTAGTATATTGCTCACTATAGTTACATTATGAACAATTAAATTGCTGCTAATAACTTGGAAGTAAGGATCAACTTGTAGGCGAGTCATTTATGCAATATCACTACCAATGTTTATATGTATCCCTGCATGTAGAGTTCCATGCTTAGGTGAGACGGTTAAGTTTTGTTGGGCCTTCATGCTCACGGTTGCTATATTAAGTTGTTTGCAGGTGAGATGTATGAGAAAGGGCCCTAAGATGAGGCGATGCCCCCGTCAGGGTATGCCGCCGAGTGGGAGCACTGCACACCGCCGTGAATTGTTGTGTATTGCTAGTGTGTAGCGTCCCCGGGCTGGATGGATGCACTTTTGTGTAGCTAGGCTGAGACTTTAGCAATGAGTATTACTTCCGTTGTACATTAAGTATTATAAAAGACTTCCGATGATTTTATAAATAAAACTTTGTACTTTGTCGTATTCTTTTTGTGCATGCTGTTGGGTGCCGCATCGCATGGTACCACCCTCTGCGATACCTAGAATGTGTGGACCCGGCCCTTACAAATTCCTGAATAGAGGATACTGAATTTTTTGAAAAGGGAATAGGCATACCAGACTAGTTCGGTTTCAGAGGCCGGACAAGTCCGCACCTTAAGAGACTGAAATTTCTAGTTTAGCCCTAAATTCATTTTAATCTTGTTCCTTTTTACATGGCTTAATGTTAAACATGTATGAGGATGTATGCACTGTATTATGCATGAAAATGAGGGTGTTACAGGTACCCACCTGGCAGGGACCTAGAGAAAGCACATCCCAAACGGAGCTGTGACCAGGTCGACCGACCTCCCTAGTCGGCTGACTTGGGAGTGGCACCAAACCCGGTCAAATGCCACTTGTTGGCTCCTACCAGCTTGGAAAAGTAATGGGTGACTGATTCACATTCATTTGGTGGCGGGAACTGACCTTCTCCCCTTTATAAATAGCACCCCATACCTCACTTCACACACACACCAAAAATTGAGAATAGAATACAACTCCTAGGGTTTAGAGTAGTCCTAGAGGCTGCCAAGTAGAAGGAGAGTGTGGTGAGAGTCTAGGAGAAGGAGGCTTGGGCTTGTCAAGTCCCTCTTCTATACTTGTACCCCTACAACTGTGTTATTCAAATCAAGTAAGCCCTTTGTGAATTCAATTCAAGTTTGATTCTCAATTCAATGTAGTTTTCACAAGTAGTTACTTGTGGGTTCATTGCTTTAATTCATTAGAGGATCTAGTTGTAGATTTGTGTTCAAAACAACTAGAGTTGTGATTTAAAACGTAAGCGTAGTGCCTAGGTTAGAAATCACCAGTGAAGATCTCGTAGACCCACGGGTTGAAGAGGTAGGCAGTAGGTGGTGACAGCCCTATCTGTCCTTTGTAATCTTCCACGTTCGGCTATGCCATAGGCGCCTGGCGGGAGTGGACCTAGTGTTGCTAGGTGTAAACCCGTGCCCGAAGCAAGCAGGTAATGCAAATTCCATTGAATTAGAATCAATACATTGAATTCCTCTCTCTTCCTTGCATACAAAACAACTTTGTATCCTCGGGTGGATTAGTTCATAAGATTAGCACACACGTTCTTTGCATTCAATACCATTGGGAATAATCCTAATGGGAAGTGATACACGAAAGTTTCCATGCGCTTGCGGATTTTTATCTGTGACGTAAGAAACGTCAACACTGTGCATGATGTCTTCCCAAGAATCATTGAAGTCAGTACAAGGATCCTTTCCAGCCAGATGTAGTTTTCCTCAATTGCTTCCTTGTGCACAAACTTTTCGTCTTCCTCCTTCGTGCTTTAGCTCTCAACTTTCATCCATATCCAGTTCACCACTTCTCCCAATGGCGACCAGCCTGCTTTCCTCTCGTATTCGCACGGACGAAGATCTGAAGCGGGTGAGGCAGCTGCTCGGCTGGTATGCGGCCGAGAACAAACTGATGATCCACTGCAGGACCATCCCGCTCACTGACTTGCAGTATGGCAAGGTCATCCTCTTCGCCGAGTTTGCTTTCCTAGCATCCTCCTTCTTCCTCATGTTGTTGGAGGTCTACGGCATTCAGCTGCATCAACTATTACCGCACTCCTTCACACTGGTGACGATCTTCATCTATTTCTGTGAGATGTACGTGGGAGTGCAGCCGTCAGCGCGACTGTTTAGATTCTTCTTCGTGTCGCGGTCTTCATAGAGAAGCGCAAGCCAACTAGGGGCCTACTACTTCCAACACTGAGGCAAGACTTTTGCCAAGTACATTTCACCCTTCAACCCCTCCAAGTGGGAGAACTAGAGGGAGGATTGGGTGATCATTAAGACTGACGTCCATGACCATCTCGACTTTCCATTCAATGCTCCAACCTCCAAGCATGCCTTCCGGGAGTAGTTCCCTTAGCTGAAGAAGGAGTACGACCTAGTGCTGGCGAGGTTCCATCTCTTGGCGGAGAAAGGTGTGACCTCACTGATGGTGTTGGCGGACTTGTTGTCCCACCACATCGCTCCTCTCCAGCAACGCACTCGCTCGGCCTGGCATACACTAGATAGCATGTTACCATTTTGCTGAAGCACGACAGCGGGTCGAGACAAAATACGAAGATGTTGGACTGCATGTTGGCAAAACTAACCACCAACCCAATATCCCAAGACCTCATCACCCTGTCGCCGGCTTGTCTTCCACTCTTAATGGACCTAGTGGCGAGGTCGAAGCTGTTGAAGGAGATGCGACACTGGACGACCTGAACATTGCCGTGTAGCAAGTTGGAGACGCATCCCAGGGCGTGAAGATCCCCAGGGCGGATGGTGCTAGCAGCCAGGGTAAAGCTGTGCCCAACCCGAGCCTCGACAAGGGCAAGGGGAAAGCAACAGCTTGAGGGTCCGCTTCCAAAGTGCAGCCTTGCTCTCCGTCTAGGTACATAGATCTTGAGAAAAGAGCCCGACCACCCTACCCAGAAGAAGTGGAAGCTGACACATTTGTATGGTGTAGGATCGAAGAGCACGTGAAAAGCTACCAAAGGGGGGGGGGGGGTGAATGGTAGATTTAAAAATCTTACGCAGCGGAAACAATTAAACACCAACCCCTTCGGCAGAAAAACGATCTGTTAAAGAAATCTGTGTGAGACTAATCTAAAAATGTTTCACCATGAAAAAAGTGATAGATATCAGTGAGAATCAAGTCACGAAGACAACACAACAATAATAACTCAAATTCGTCGAGAAAAACTCAAGTTATGATCAAAAGATCAAACAAAGGTCAATCTGCCCTACCCGGGAAAAAACAGTTCTGGAACGCTGCAAAGAAACTCGTGGAGATCATAGACCACAAATCCAATGACCGTGAAATTTTGACAGATGATAGATAATCAAGTTTTGAAGACAAACCAAAAAGAATCACGTAAATTGGATCTGTAAAACTCGAGTTATGATAAAATCACCGACAAAAGGTAGTGCTGTCCAGAAACTAGACGAGTAAATTTTGTCTGGAACAAGTCGGACGAACAAGGCACAAAAGTTCCTTCAAACTACGAATTTTATTTAATAGAACGCAAGAGGAACAGCCCCAAAGTCGTACACCACGAGATCTGGGCTCCCTTGCTTATATAACCAGCTCGAAAGCCAACTCAACTCAGATCAGGAACCTAATCCTACTCTGTTCACGAATTGTAACTTTCCATAACTGTTTAGGATTCTTCTATACGCAGATAGAAGCAATCTTAAGACTTCCAAACACCTTAGGAACATATCCCACATTCCTAAACAGCTCAAATTCGTGACCCACACAAAATCCTATCATAACTAACTCAAATCTTTCCATACTTGAATCAAACCCGACTCAGCCATAGCCTGAGTCCATAACCTAGTCGGATGGACTTTTCCGACCAACTCTTTACGTCCATATTTCTTCATCACGTCTTGGAACCATGTAGCCATGTCCATGCACTCCTTGCACACGTGCAAACATCTTCCAATGACGTTCATGATACCTTCACATGCATTGTTCTTGATTCAATCATGCTGCGCAACCTCCTGATCAGCTCAACCACAATTCCTCCTAAATTTGGTTGTTGGAACTCAAGAAACACCTGCACATGAACAAACAACTAATCCGTACGAGCCCAAGTCCTCGACTTGACTCAAGTTAGTTCTGAACACAACACCTTACGTGAGAACCTCACATAAGCATGTTGCAAAACCACAGTAACACGATATCATCCATGTCAACCAAAAACACAACAAAGATTTAGCAAATGAATACTAAGAAATCTTTCCAGAGATGTAAAGCAAGTACAAAACATTGCAAATGAAAAACAGAAGCATTGTGGTCAAGTTTCGGACCATGCCAGAGCAACCCGAACCTTGAGCCGGAGCTAACAAAAGCTAGTAGAACCTAGCGCCGGAACTTACCAAAACTAGTATAACCAAGCTCCCGCCGGAGCTTACAAAACTAGCAGGACCTTAATAAAAAGGTGTTTTGGTGATATTAAAAACTTTTATCGTCAAAGCAAGTGTATTCACTACAAGCCAATGTATTCAGCACACATAGGTCTTACAGATGGGACCCCTATCTCGCAGACCAAAGCTGAGGAGCCATAGGCCGTGAGCAACCTGCTGCGAGTACGGCGAAGGGCATTGGTGGCGGCTGTGATGGTGCTGCAGCTGGGACTGCACTGGTGGGTGTAGTGAAGGCACATGTTACACCTCCAGCCCCGAAGCCAACAGCGGAGGGGACTGCTGCGGTGATGGGGTTGGATGGCTCCAACCCTCCGTGCAAGCCGCTCCGTGCCACTGGAGCTGCCAGGGACCTTAGTAAGGTGTACTCGCTGAGTCTAAATTATTTATTTTCATTATTTTTTGTTCGATTGGATTTGGTTTCTGCTTTGCAGGGCATCGCAACTGGGTGCCACGCCTTTTTCGCAGTGTGCAGCAGCCCAGAAAACTATTGCATCCGGTGGCACAAGAGGCTCAGCTTCTGGACACGCGGCAGGGCTAGCTCGAGACACCATCCCTCCTATCTCTAATACCAACGCTCCACCGGACGTGCTATCCTGGTGGTGATGCAGCCCCTTTCGGTGGCACGCAGGGCTATACACCGGAAGGAGCATCAAGACTAGCTCTGGAGATAGAACCTGGCGCCGTGCCTCTTTCGGATCATCCTGCAGACCAGGGTGCCCCCGGAGGCTCAATTTCAAAGGCAGCATCGGGAACTTCCTGGGATGCTGACTCTCCAACCTTAAGGACCAGTGTTCCGATGGATACAGCCATACCTGGTGGCAATGCGGCTCCCTCCGGAGCCTCGGTCAGAATGTCTCTAGCTCTGACGGGTCTGGCAGCAGCCCCACCGGAGGACAACGATGAGCTAGAGACGGTCATTGGGCATCCCTTCCTAATGATGCCGGAGCCGATCTCTCTCTTTGAGGCCATTGGTGTGGTGCACCCTAGCCTTCATCAAGTGCAGAGCACATTTCACCGGTTGTGGGAGAAACAGTGACAGAGCAGTAGTGCCTCAAAGACTGGGGCTCCCTCCTAAAGATCTGAACGCCGCATGTTTAGCAGCAGAGAGGCGGATGCAGGTAGAGGAGATGGAGAAGGTGCTTGAGGAGGAGCAGGTATTGATCAGGATACTCGATGAAAAGACCTGAGCGCTCTTCGAGGAGGCCGAGCAGTCCGATGCCACTGCTGACGCTCGCGTTAATGCCTGCCAGCAACTGCGGGAAGACCTCATCCGTTGCGAGGTTGTCATCTTCGAGCGGGAGCGAGAGCTTTAGGAGCAGGGAGAGGAGGCCTCCCGCAAGATTGAGCTGGAGCGGGACAAGCTGAAGTCTCGTGCCGATGACCTTGAGAGCTGCGAGGCTACCTTGGTGAGGGAGCGGTAGTGCTAGGACCTTCTCAAGCGTGAGCTTGCTGCCTCATTCTGGGAGTCCTCCCTGGGGCCCTGTGCCACGGAGCTGGCAGCCCGAGAGAAGGCTCTGGCAGACAAGGAGAAGAATTTCTCCGAGAAGGGGCCGCAGGAGTTGGCCACCGCACGACAAAGGGTAGAGAGGCTCCAGGCTTCGCATGCGGCCGAGGCACAAAATGTTTGGGACTTCTTGGGTTGCTCCAAGACTGCGCTGACGCCTCTCGGCTTTATCCCTATGCGCTCGGGGAAACCGGCATGGGAGGTGAGCCATGTGCTTCCAGCACTTGACTCTGCCGAGGCGATGATGCAGGTGCTGGAAGCAGTCATCGGCGACCAGCTGGAGATCAAGGGTAAGGTCTTGGTTGAAAAGATGGCTAAGCACATGCTGATGTGCTTCTGGAGCTGGGACCTCAGCACCTCACTGGAGCCAGTGGTGCAGGGACCCGTCGCGCAGATGGAGGAGGCGACCAACTCAGGTGTAGAAGACGTCGCCAAGATCATAGCCGCATGGTTCCAACATCAGGCCGACGAACCTTAGGGTTCCCTCCTATCTTCTATACAATGTAGGTCTTTTGTATCTTTTTTGTGAATAAATTGATGAATTGGATGTTGATCTTGACTTCTATTTCATAGCTTGTTCTCCTCCAGTCCATAGCAGCGCAAGGACCCGAAGAAAAATTTTGATGAACCCATTAGCTTGGTGTAGACATTCTCTTCTGGTCCTTAACATCACAAGGATTCAAAAAAAAACTTCGGCACACTTGTTAGCTTGAAGCATTCATTTTCCTCAGGTCCTTGGCAGCACAAGGACCAGAAAAAAACTTCAGCAAACTTGTTAGCTTGAAGCAGTCGTTCTCCTCAGGTCTTTGGCAGTCCAAGGACCCGAGAAAAAGCCTCGCCCATGATCTTGTGGCTGCTTTCTTCGGGTCCTTAGAGCGCAAGGACTCGAGAAAAAACTTCGGCAAACTTGTTAGCTTGAAGCAGACGTTCTCCTTGGGTCCTTAGCAGCATAAGGACCCGAGAAGAAGCCTCGCCGATGATCTTCTAGCTGTTTTGCTCGGGTCCTTAGCAACGCAAGGACCTGAGAAAAAAACGTTGATGATCTTGAGGCTTGTTGTGGTCGACTGCTCCGGCACTTATTCAGTACCATAGTGACTCCAATGTCCTGCGCGGAGACCCTCGTAGTGGCTCCTGGTAGGTGTGGCCAATAGTGTGAGGCGGGAGATTGACGGCGGGCCCACAGAGGGGATACCTGAGCTTGGGGTCCGGGCGCGCCCACCTTCAATACAAAGACCATCGACGGCGGGCCTCCTGGGAGGCGCCGCAGCTTGAGATCCGGGAGCGCCCACCTTCAATGCAAAAAACATCGACGACAAGCCCCCTAGGAGGCATCGAAGCTAGAGATCTGGGAGCTCCCGTAGTTGGTGTAAACTAGGACCTGAACAAGCAAGATAGACAATAAGTAATTGTCCTCGCTGGTCATCGCTCCTCTGCTCTTTAGTTTTGTTGTGTCTTATGGTCCAAAATCGGGGTACAGGGCTTGGGTAGTTCAGTGCGCCAGCATCCGCGGTATAGTCATTGCCCTGCTCAGGAGCATGTGTTGCCTGGCCCCCAATACTTGGTCGTAGCACTAGGGAGGCAAGGTGTACACGCTTAGGATGCAGGACCAGGCTAAGCAGGGTGCACACCCAGGACCTCCCACTTGGCATTAGCTTTTTAGGGGAGATGACCATTCAGTGCCACAGGATCATGAGCAAGAAAGCAACAAAGGGACCCCAGATACATTGTAGGTACCTCAAGAAGACCCGTCTGCAGTAGGATAGCACAAATTCAACTAGGGGCGAGACAAGGAAAAGTGACCGAGCATATGACGGGCGATATGCAAAAGTTAGTGTGATTTAATTAACACAGAAATTAAAACATAATTTAATGAAAATAAATGTACACGGGGTAGGATAGAAAATTTCCAGATGATGGTATTTCATAGGAGAAGGCACGCTTTACAAGAAAATAATGACCCGCTCCGGATGATAGGGGAGGCGAAGTGTACACGATTAGGCTGCAGGACCAGGCTAAGGAGGTTGTATTGAAAGTTTCCTAGAGGGGGGGGGGGGTGAATAGGCAATATGACCTGAAATGACTCAATAAAACGAGATTAAATGACAGGGACTGAACTAATCTGGGTCAAGGACGGACTAGTCTGTTCAACACACAGGGAAATTCTAAAAACAAGATTTTTATGAGTTTTTAGTGGCTTTTAGTTCAACAAAATATGGGTACAAAATCTAGCAACCTAATACAACTTGTATTGACATGAAAGAATGATTAGGTTGCAAGATTACAACGAAGAACAATGTGATGATCAATATGAACCCTAAAAGTAGTGATGAGCAGAAATTAAAATGACAAGCGAGACAAGATTTGTCCCGAGGTTTAGCTTCACAAAGGAGCCTATGTACCTGCTGAGAAGTCACCAAGTGCAAATGATCAATAACAAAAAACACATGAAGCTCAACAGCCACAAGTTGCAAAACGCAACACCAAGTGCAAGAGATCAAACAGAGAGCCAAAGCAAGATGTTCTCCCTTCTCTTCACTTCCCAAATCCTAATCCACTCATGATTTGGTTCTAGAGGGCAAGTAGGCAGAGGAGAAGGCTTTGGAAGGCTCAAGGATGCTTGTGGCAGCGCTAGGGTTCCAGAGTTCTGAGTTGGAGGCCGGGTGTGTCCCTTTTTATAGGGGTCCCGAAATCCAACTGTTGGCAGCATTAAGAGTCCGGACTAGTCTAGCCAGGACTCTAGACTAGTCCGGCCTACTGGGTCCACAATACGTCACACTCTGCAGAGGGTGATGTACCCTTCAACGTTTGAATGTCAAACGGTCATGGTGCCATGGACTAGTTCGAACTGGAATAGAAACATTTAGTCCAAATGAAAACAAACTACTCTGGAGTATCCGTGATATGAACACCACGATAAGAAGGTAGGAGATTCTGGTGACAAGAATCGAGATGGCACCAAGCATGCAGCAGCCTAATCACAATCTCACGATAATGGATCAGTAGTCTTTGTCTACAAGGCAGAAATACAGCACACATCACACGTTGGCTTCCGAGGAAAAATCATTCACCAACACACGATAGTCTTCTAGGGATGAGCCTTGATTTCAGTAAAAGATTGCAACCCTCTCAATGGAGTCCAACACACCCAAGGAAAAAAAAAACTATGATAGAAAACCTGATAGCCTCCTTCCACCCACGGCAAAGATGCACCCGAGCAGAAGGTTGGATTCCGGTGAAATCAAAAATGCACTCAGATCAACAACCTGATCACGTGCTTCTGCAAGCCTCCAAGAAGGCTGCAAATAAGATAATCAAAAGAGAAGATCGCCTCCATAGCAGATTATGTTCTTCTACATAACAGATTGGAACTTCCTTCGAAATAAACACAGGATGAAAATAATATCTGATCGTCTCTTTACACGGGGGATCACGTCCAGCTTTTATGTGGCTAGCAGGCCCACCAACTGGACCAGGCAGTTGTGTTGTACTCAACCAGGAGTCCATCCTAATTAAACTAACTAGCACTAGTACGTGACTAATTCCCAACCAAATAAATAATAAATATTCCGGCAAGCATACAAATGACTAAATAAACCTATGACATACGTGCATGTCTACTCCTGATATTTCAAACCTTTCAATGCATAACTATTGCATTTGGCAGAGATCTAATATAACTTTAGTTTTTACTTGTATCTCTGGTTCTGAAATTTTCACCTTGGACCTCTCTTCAATAAGAATTGGAATATCACCTATTAACACAGAATACACATGTAAATCACCACTGCTGCCCTTGCAATTCATTTTTGATATGTAATCTTTACCCTGACTAGCTAAAATTATATATTGCACCACGGGCTCATCATTCTCCCGTCCTTGGATCAAAGCCGTCCTCGGCTTTGCGGGCGCATAAATTATTTTTTTCTTATCTGCAACTGTATTCCGTATTTAGCTTTCAATTCAGCCCACATGAAAGTCGTCTAGAGGGGGGGAGGGGTGAATAGGCAATAAGACCAGAAATGACTTAATCAAAAGAGATTAAATTCCTAAGGCTGGACATGTCTTAACAGGGCCGGACTAGTCCGCTCAGCACAGGGAGAAAACCTAAAAACTTTGTTTTGACAAGTTATTTGCAGAATTTAAATTCAACCAAGATGTAAACAATGTATAGTAACTTGGTACAACTAAGATTGGAAGATTTAAGCACTTAGATCACAAGATTTTAACAAGGATCAAAAGTTAAAGGCAATATGAACAATATGAACCCTAATAGCAGTACTAGTGATCACAGAAGGTAAAAGACAAGTGAGACATGATTTATCCCGTGGTTCAGCTCCACGAAGAAGCATACATCCACGTTGAGAAGTCTACACAAGGACCGGGTCTCACTTGACCCTTCTCTCACCAAGTCACAACAATGGCCGGCTTGGTTTTCACTATATCAATGGGTAATCACCAAGTTTGATGGGGATGCTCACAAGTTGAGGCTCCCACAAATTAATACAATGAGGAGCACACGAAGCTCAACTCATAGAAGCCACAAAACATAATCACAATGTGCAAAGAGATCAAACTGAGAGCCCAAGAACAGTGATCTTCCTTCACTCTCCTCCCGAAACCCTAATCTCTGCAAGATTAGGTCTTCGAGGGCTAGTAGGATGAGTAGAAGGCTTTGGAAGGCTCTTGGTCACTTTTGGCGGTGTTAGGGTTCAAGACTTATTCAAATGAGGCCAGGGGTCCCCTTTTTATAGGGGTCCCGAGCCCCGTCTGCTGACCTCAGCAAAAGGGCGGACTAGTCCGACCACTGGCCTCGGACTAGTCCGACCCAATGGGACCACTGACCTTTGGTCAGGTCCCGACAACTGCCACACTGCGCGACATCGTCATGCTACCCGCCAAATTTCAAAATTCAAACGGTCACTAAACGACGGACTAGTCCCGTCCAAAATGGACTAGTCCGAAGTAGGACAGAAGGGTTTAGTCCGTCCAAAAATGGTCTCAACGGGTAGTCCCAAACTAGTCCGGCCCTCTAGGGTTTCTCTCGGTTTATCTCACTAAGTCTCAAACGGACTAGTTCGTACCCAAACGGACAAGTACGAACTTTTCAAGAGAGCTTTGGTCCGTCCAAAATGGGACAAGTCCAGTCTTCTTGGACTTAGCTCCAAAATCACCAAGAATCACTCCAGAGACCAATACAAGGATTCCGCCCTGTTGCAACGATTGTACTGCAATGAGTACTAAATCATTGCAGTAAGCTTGGTCTTTTGCCACGAGTCACTAGTTCGTGGCATTAGCATCTATCGCCACAGAACACGATCGTTGCTGTTGGTACCCTGCATACTGGCTACCCTTTGGGACTGCAAAGAGCTCAAAGAAACTTCACCTGTCCGAGTTGAAGACCTCTGAAGGCCCCACGTATCATACGGAACCAGACCTGCCTCCCTTCTATGGTTAGTCCCATTGCCGCCACGTGTATCGTTAAACCATAGCTACATTCCACACATGGGAAAGCTCCGGACTAGATACCTGTATGGCACCCACGTACCTAACCCCCGACAGAGGGAAGCTCCGATACTGACACGTGTACAACACAAGACCTACTCCTCCAAGACAGTAAGCTCTGGAGCTGCCACGCGTCCAACCGCCAGACCTTCAACCTCAACAAGCAGGGTGGTGGACTTCCAACGGCTCAGACCTTCAAGGAACATTAAAGACCTCAAGACCTGATTAAGTGTCATTAATGCTACCTTAATGACACACAATCGGAGGGCCCTTAATACCAGTAACTCCACTGTCAAGTCGCGTTACCACACTATTAAGGGTAATTAAGACATTAATTCATTATTAAGCATCAGTAACCGCCAGAGCCACATGTCGGGCCAGGCTAACAATGTAACGACCAGTCCTTGTACTATAAAAGGACTGGCCAAGTGATACACAGGAAAGGCTTCTACACACGCCCATAAGCGCTCAGACGCTCAATACAACAACAACACACACCCTTGGAGTAGGGTATTACGCTCAGGCGGCCCGAACCACGTAAATCCTCGTGTCTACTCATCATCCTGTTCTGAATCTCTGCGCGCCCACAACTGAACTATGAACTCCGCGAGCTACCAACGGTAGTACCGGGAGAATTGCCGGAATCACACTCCAACAATTGGCACGCCAGAAAGGGGTGCACCCGAGATTCAAGGATGAAGAACTCTGCGGCTGGATCATCCAACGGCAACCCTGCTGCGCAACTTTCTAGAGGCATCCCCTCCAACATGCAGCAGCCAGTAGGTGCTGTGGCTCCAATAGGAGTCATGCCACCGCCGCCACCATCTGCTCCTGGGAATCAAGCTGGACGTCGAGATGGGGCGTCTGCGTTGGTCACTGCATCGACGAACAACAACCCTGAACACGTGATTAATGTCGTGTGTGCTCTTCATTGCCTCCAGGAGCACCCCAGGGTGCGATGGAGCAGTGGAGAGCTGATGTGGAACATCTGGATGCAGCAGCCGATGGCATCAGAAATCAAGGTCCTCACCCCTTGGGGCGGGCCCCATCGCAGCATCGGACCATGTCGGGTAGACTTGGTCTGCACGCTTCGCAGCACAGGAGGCGTGCTGCATCTCAACAAGCAATGTCGCTGCCTTCTGGGGCGCGACGTACTCACACGGTAACCAGGCTTTCGACTCACGACCTCCGGGAGGAGCTCGATCGTCGTTACCGGCAACAAGACGACCTTGTCCACATCGATCATGCTCGCGAGAGGCCAGAGGCTCGGGACAGCCCTGCTCCTGAGGGAGTAGGATGAGGATATTCTGCCCTGGCCATGCACCTACGCGTGGTCAGATGGCCGCAGAAGTTCCGGCCTCACCTGCCGGAGAAATTTGACAGGACTGTCAATCCCGCTGAATTTCTCCAAATTTACTCCACCGCTATCCTTGCGGCTGGGGGAAATGGGGCCGTGATGGCCAATTATTTCCCTGTGGTTTTAACTGGGACCGCCAGGTCTTGGTTCATGAGCCTTCCGCCTGACTCCATCAATAGTTGTGCTGAACTGTGCCAACAGTTCACCGCCAACTTCGGGAGCTCATACACCCGAAAAGGCACCGAGCTGGACCTTTTTGTTGTCAAGTAAAAAGGGGGAGAGTCCCTGCGATCCTTCATCCAGAGGTTCTCCCAGGTACGAAACACCATTCCTTCTATCTCAAGCGCCTTTGTTATTGTAGCATTTAGACAGGGCGTTCGAGACAAGAAGATGTTGGAGAAACTGGCGACCAAGGAAGTCACCAACGTCACGGAACACTTCAGCTTGGCAGACAAGTGTGCCAAATCTGCAGAGGGCCATGAAATGCACTCCCAACCACCTCCGGAGGACAACAAAAAGTCCTCCAAGGGTGAAGCCTCTACCTCCAGGAGTGGCAAGAAGAAGAAAAAGTCCAACAGCAAAGAAGCCTTCGGCCGGCACACCCACTGCCGCTACTACCGTAGCTTTGGGTGGCCGGGGGCCACGCCCCGAGAAATGACCTCGATCATCGTCTGAAGACGGTGGCAGTTCCATGTTGTGGTGTCCCATACACAAGACGAATAGCCACAACCTGGAAGGCTGCTGAGAGGTCCAGAACCTTGCCGAGCGCTACAACAAGCGCAGAGAAGAAGCTCCTTTCCATCAAAGGGAAGGAAAAAAAAAGTCGATGAAGCTCCGGCTGAAGAGAAGTTAGGATTTCAGGACCCTAAAAAGGTCTTGAAGGCTGTTTACACCTCCGTTGACGACGACTCTGACGTCTCCGACAATGAGCGCTGGAAGACCATGAACACCATCTTTGGTGGTTCGTGGGACATCAGCTCCCACCGCCAGGGCGGAGCCGCACTGGAAGTGGATGGACACTGCTATCACTTTAAACGCTTCGGACTTCCATCGAAACATGATCGAAGCTTGCCAACTTCCTCTAATGGTATCTCCGACCATCAACAACATCCATCTCCACCATGTAATGGTGGACGAAGGTTCGTTACTTCCTCATAAGCTTCAGCTCCGACCTTCGGATCTTCGCCCCTCCCGACCTTTCTCCAGAGTAGGTCTGGGGGCCATCACTCCACTCGGTGTCATTACTCTGCCAGTGACCTTCGGGACTCGGGAGAATTACAGGACTGAGAAGTTAGTCTTCGACGTGGTGCAGATCAACTTGCCATTCAACGCCATCTTGGGCAGGCCAACCTTGTACAAATTGATAGCTGCTCCTCATTATGGCTACTTTGTGTTGAAGATCCCAACCCCAGCAGGTGTTCTCCGGATTTGCGGAGATCGCACCGCCGGAGTTACTACTCTGGAATAACTCTATGCGCTTGCTACAACACATGAGGAAGAATCCGGAAAGGAACAAGCTCCGAAGCCTCCGAGCATTCGTCATCGAGGCTCATCCTCCGCACCTCGCGTGCAACCAAGCGGCGACACTGACATTCCCGTCAAAGTCGTCTAAATTGGTTCCGACGCCGCTCAGACCACCTGTATATCGGGAGGTCTAAATGAAAAATAGGAACTCACGCTCATCACTTTCCTATGGGCTAATGTTGACGTGTTTGCTTGGCAACCGTCACAAATGGCTCCGATCCCTAGGGAGGTGATTGAGCACAATCTGAAGATTTATCCTGACGCTCGGCCTGTACATCAGAAGCCTCTTAAGCAATATGTAGGATCGAAGAGCACGTGAAAATCTACCAGAGGGGGGACTGAATGGTAGATTTAAAAATCTTACGCATCGGAAATAATTAAACCCCAACCCCTTCGGCGGAAAAATGATCTATTAAAGAAATTGTGTGTGAGACTAATATAAACGTGTTTCACCGTGACAAAAGTGATAGATATCAGAGAGAATCAAGTCACGAAGACAACACAACAAGAATCACCCAAATCCGTCGATAAAATTAAAGTTATGATCGAAAGATCAAACAAAGGTCAATCTGCCCTACCCGAGAAAAAACAGTTCTGGAACGCTGCAGAGAAACTCATGTAGATAATAGACCACAAATCCAATGACCGTGAAATTTTGACAGATGATAGATAATCAAGTTGTGAAGACAACCCAATAATAATCACGTCAATTGGATCTGTAAAACTCGAGTTATGATAAAACCACCAATGAAAGGTAGTGCTGTCCAGAAACTCGACGAGTAAAACTTGTCTGGAACAAGTCGGACGAACAAGGCACAAAAGTTCCTTCAAACTATGAATTTTATTCAATATAACATAAGAGGAACAGCCCCAAAGTCGTGCACCACGAGCTCTGAGCTCCCTTGCTTATATAACCAGCTCGAAAGCCAACTCAACTCAAATCAGGATCCTAATCCTACTCTGTTCACGAATCGTAACTTTCCATAACTGCTTAGGATTCTTCTATACGCAGATAGAAGCAATCTTAAGACTTCCAAACACCTTAGGAACGTATCCCACATTCCTAAGCAACTCAAATTCGTGACCCACACGAAATCCTATCATAACCAACTCAAATCTTTCCATATTTGAGTCAAACCCGACTCAGTCGCAGCCTGAGTTCATAACCTAGTCGGTTGGACCTTTCCGACCAACTATTTACGTCCACATCTCTTCATCACGTCTCGGAACCATGTAGCCACGTCCATACACTCCTTGCACACGTGCAAACATCTTCCAATGACGTCCATGATACCTTCACATGCATTGTTCTTGATTCAATCATGCTGCGCAACCTCCTGATTAGCTCAACCACAATTCCTCCTGAATTTGGTTGTTGGAACCTCATCTCCTCCCTGAGACTAGTCCAATGGATCCCATCACCAGCAATGTCTTGAACTCAAGCAACACCTGCACATGAATAAACAACCAATCCATACGAGCCCAAGTCCTCGACTTGACTCAAGTTGGTTTCGAACACAACACCTTATGTGAGAACCTCACATAAGCATGTTGCAAAACCACAATAACACCATATCATCCATATCAACCAAAACACACCAATGACTTAGCAAATGAATACTAAGCAACCTTTCTAGAAATGTAAAGCAAGTAGGAAACATTGCAAATGAAAACCAGAGGCATTGCGGTCAAGTTCCGAACCTTGCCAGAGCAACCCGGACCATGACCCGGAGCTAACAAAAGCTAGTAGAACCTAGCGCCGGAACTTACCAAAACTAGTCGGACCTTAATAAAAAGGTGTTTTGGTGATATTCAAAACTTTTATCGTCAAAGCAAGTGTATTCACTACAAGTCAATGTATTCAGCACACATAGGTCTTACAATCTCCCTCTTGATGAATGCATTGGCAACACCATTTAAAATCCGAACATTAGCTTATTCACATAAAAGTTTTGATGACAATTTCTCCCCCTTTGTAAATCAAAAGTAAAAATGAGAAGAAAATCAAAAAATTATACCATATTATCCCTCCCCCTTTATTATCTCACCTTATGCACATATTCTCTTTCCCTTCATGCTTATCTCTCCCCCTTTGACAATGTATTCAGCAAGTCATGAGCATATAAACAAATTATTTCTCCCCATTTAGTTGTTATGAGCATATTATAACATATACATATAAACAAAGCTCATCCAAGTCATACTATCAAGTACCTTACATTATCACATCAATGAAATACATAAAGTAGTGTAAGCCATGCTAGAGATCAAATGTAATTTTCAATTTAAGTAAGTCATGATCTCACAAACTTAACTATTTCAAAACCTGCAATCATGACACTAGTTGCTGCATTTTATTATTTTTCAAAGCATAAATTTAGATCATATGATATTTGCAAGAGATTATATGCGCATCTGCCTTATTCTAACCAACCAAGCCAAGCCTATGTCATTTGACAATCAGAAGCTTAAGGACATGGTTTTAGTCATACACAACTTCTTCCAAGTTCATATCTAAGTGCAATGATAAGCCATATCAAAAGAAGAAGTGCGATGCATGCATATTCTCTTGATCTTTTCCCAATTTATATTTGTTCATAAAAACTCAACATGTGAGTTGATTACTTGATTAATTCTTAATTATTAAAAGCACTTGTGAACATGTAACAAGTTCAAAACAGCTAGAAAGTTCGACCATGACCAGTTCTAGTGTAAGTAATTATTCAATTACTAGACATGGCAAAAACTACAAAATGTATAACACGAGTAATGTAGTAAGAACTTTCAGCATGTAAAAGGAATCACAAAGTCATATATGTATGAAATACTATGCTCATATTATTTTAATTTTAGATTCTCACATAGACTTCCCAAGTTTCAAAACTCACCCTCAATTTAAGCCATGAGGATGCATAACCCCTATTTCACTACGAGTGTAACAAAAATGAGTGAAATCCAAAGGTTTTGCAAAAATGTCAGCGAATTGTTGTTCGGTATCTACATGGTGAAGCACAATGTTTCCTTTTTCAACATTATCTCGGAGAAAGTGATACCTAATGTCAATGTGCTTAGTTCTAGAATGTTGCATGGGGTTTTTAGGAATGCAAATGGCACTAGTGTTATCACAGAACAGTGGAACACTATCTAGATTAACCCCATGGTCCTTAAGTGTTTGAACAATCCGAAGAATTTGTGAGCAAGCACTAGCAGCAGCTACATATTCAGATTCAGTTGTAGATTGTGCAACTGAATTTTTTTTTCTAGAGGTCCAAGCAACAAGAGAATTACCAAGAAAATGACAAGCACCGGAAGTACTATTACTATCAATCCTACAACCCCCAAAATCAGCATCCGAAAAAGCTTTCAATGTAATGGTTGAGGAAGAAGGAAGAAAAATTCCAAATTTTTGAGTTCCATGTAAGTACCTGAGAATCCTTTTGACGGCTTGACGATGTGAAACACGTGGGGAGGCTTGAAACACGTGGGTACAAAAGTGATCCGATCATGCTTCTATATTCTTTTTGATCCACGGGTTCACCATCTTCATCAAGTCCAAGTGTTGTTGCTGTTCCCATTGGTGTCCGAAGAGGCTTGCTTTTGTCCATGTTGAAGCGCCTTAGGAGATCTTTTGTATACTTCATTTGATGCACAAAGGTACCCTCCTTTGTTTGCTTGATTTGCAGCCTCAAAAAGTAAGTGAGTTCACCTATCATACTCATTTCAAATTCGTAACTCATCATTGCTGAAAACTTGGACACAAGATCATGAGAAGCACAACCAAAGATAATATCAGCCACATACACTTGAACGAAAAATGAGTCATTGCAATGCTTAAGCACAAAAAGAGTTTTATCAACCTGGCCCATGGTAAACCCTTTTTCAAGTAAGAATGTTTTTAACCTATCATACCATGCTCTAGGGGCTTGTTTGAGACCGTACAAGGCTTTGAACAGTTTGTAAACATGATTAGGAAAATCTGGATTTTCAAAATCCGGTGGTTGTTTCACATAAACCTCCTCATCTATGTAGCCATTAAGAAAAGCACTTTTAACATCCATTTGATATAGCTTAAAACCAATAGATGTAGCAAAAGCTAACAAAATTCTTATGGCTTCTAATCTACCAATAGGAGCAAAAGTTTCATCAAAATTTAGACCTTCAACTTGAGTGAAACCTTGAGCAACCAAACTAGCCTTATTCCTAACCACGACCCCATCCTCACTTTTTTTATTTTTAAATACCCATTTAGTTCCAATTAAAGTGTGACCTTGAGATGGAGGTACAAGTTTCCGAACATTATTTCTTTCAAAATTTTCTAACTCTTCTTGCATGGAAATAATCCAAGTTTCATTAGTGAGTGCATGTGATATATCTTTGGGTTCAAAAGAAGCAACAAAAGCAGAATGAGCATAAGAGTTTGGATCACAAAACCTGGACCGTGTGACTTGTTCGTGCAAGCTTCCAATCATCTGTTGTCGGGGATGATCTTTGTAAAACCGTAGGGGAACAGATGTCTCATAAGCTTCTTCTTCTTCTTCATGTTCGTCAAAAATCGATGAGCTTGTGACTTGAGGATGATTTGAATCAGCATTGATGGTTGTCGGTGCTGGTTGAGAATTAACATTCGGAGCTGAACCAAAGTCTTTAGCTGCTGAATTTTCGGGCAGCAGCTCCAATTCTTCCTCATCTTCAACGAAAATGCTCTCCCCCTGCAGATATGGATCTGGACCTGCAATGTTTGAGCTAGTACCTGGGCTAGCTTCATCAAAAGACACTTCACAAGTCTCCACAATTTTGTTAGTGTCAAGTAAAAGCACACAGTAGCCTCTAGTATGAGATGGATAACTAAGAAACATGCCATCAATGGATCTAGGTTCAAGATTACCATGTTTCTTAACAAAGCAGTGGCAACCAAATACCCGAAAGTGTGTAACACTAGGCCTATGTCCAAACCAGAGCTCATATGGTGTTTTACCTATCTTAGCACGCAAGAAAACACAATTTGAGACATAACAAGCGGTTGCTAACGCATCAGCCCAAAATTTTCTAGGAGTTGGATATTCATCAAGCATAGTCCTAGCCATCTCAACTAAGGTTATGTTCTTTCTTTCTACAACACCATTTTGTTGAGGTAAATATGGTGAAGAAAATTGATGATCTATTCTATTTTCAGCACAAAAGTGATCAAAAGATTGATTTTTAAATTCAGTTCCATTATCACTTCTAATTGCTTTTAAAGATCCTGGGTAATCAATTGATAATCTAAGAAATAAAGTTCTAAAGTGACTAAAAACTTCATTCTTAGATGTCATAAAGTAAACCCAAGAGTATCTAGAATAATCATCAACAATCACAAGTACATACCATTTACCTCCGAAGGATTGAACACGTGAAGGTCCTACGGTGTCAAGGTGCAAAAGTTGACATGGTTCAGTTGTCATGATCATTGTGAGAGGAGTATGTGAACCTGCAACCATCTTAGCATGTCTACAAGAAGAGCACATAATTTCTTTGTCCCCTTTAAGCTTAGGCAGCCCACATATGCGATCAAGAGCACTAACACGCGTTAGGTGATCAAAACCAACGTGACCAAGTCTACGATGCCAAAAATATATGTCCTTTGAATCATTAGCAACTAGACACCTATGCTTAGAGGAAGACCTATTCAAATCAGCTTTAAAAACTCTCCCAAACTGAGACATGTTAAAAATAAGCTCAATATTTGAACTTACAACTTTGCAGCAGTTTTTATTGAAAATAATTTCATGATTTTCATCTAGCAATTGTGAAACAGAAAGCAAGTTGTATTTCAAATTTTTGACAAGTGCCACATCCTTCAAAGTGTAGTGATCATTTACTCTAACCGAACCCTTAGCAATTATAGGATTTGAAGAATTATCGGCAAAAGTAACATTCTCTACACATGACACAAAAGAGAGGGAGGAGAACCAATCTTTGTTACTGGTCATGTGGTGTGAGCAACCTGAATCCACAATCCAAATGTTCTCATTCCTCAAACGTGTAACCTACATAGAAGCACAATATGTCGATGACTCAATACTGGGGTTAGTCAAAAGGCATTTAGGAATCCAGTACAGAGTCACGCGACGTGCAACAGGAAAAACACGCGAAAGCTGAGACAAAACAGCAGGTTTATGAGTCAAAGTTTGAGATTTTTTATTCTTAACTACTGACCTATAAGGTGTTACTTGTGTAGCACAAAAATCAGTAGCTTTGGAGGCAAAAACAGAAGGTCCGGAGGTAAACTTTGAATGTTTTTGACTCAAAACAGCAGGTTGTACATTCGGTTGAATATGTGCAGCAAATTTTGCATGAAAGTTATGAGATCTAGCAACCATTATCTTCCTTTTCTGTTGTTTAGCTAGTCTATAACAAAAATCTATGACATGACCATCTCTACCACAGTAGGTACAATGAAATTTAACTTTGTGTTCATGTCTAGATGAGCAAACAACATTTTTATTTGAAACCGAATGAGACAATACTCCTGCAGATTTGAAAACCACTTCTTTTTGTTTAGGAACTGTTTGAATCAAAACACTTCCTAATGACTTTACAATTTTAGGTGGATGTGCCTTAGCATGAGGATGAGAATGAAATCCTAAACCAGTTTTATCATTGCAAAACTTGGATGAATTCAGCAGCAATTTTAGGTTCTTATTCTCATTACAAAACCGATCAAATGTCTTATGCATGTTATCAAGTTTATTGGACAGATCAAGGCAATTTTCACATGAATTTTTTCCTTTTAATTTGCAATTGGAACAATATTTAACTTCATGACAACGTAAAGCATTGTTAAATATAGAGATTTCATTCATAGCATCTTGCAGTTTCTTATCAAGATCATCACAACTAGAACAATGCAAATCAATTGTAGAACAAGAAGCATCTTTTAGGTTTCCAATATTAAGTGCAGCAAGCTTTTTGTTCTTTTCAATTTCAAGTTCAAGTTTATCAAGTGTGCAGGTATGTGCACTTCTTAGGGAGGACAATTGTTCATATATTAAGTCACATGAGGAACAAGAATTATCTCTAGGAATCAAAGATTTCAAACGATTAATTTCAGATTCTAGTGACTCAATTTAACAGCATTGTCCCTAAGCTTTTTGTCCTTTTTCTTAACAATAACAGTGGCACGAGAAATAGCATCACACATTTCTTCGCAAGTAGGACATACCTCTTCATTGTCGCAGTTGTGTTTTGCCTCCTCCATACTTGATCTTGACTTTCCCGCCATGAAGCACAAGTTTGCCAAATCATCTTCATCTTCATCACTTCCAATGTCCACGTCGCTTGAGCCAAGTTCCTGGAGTGCTGCGATAGAACTGCTCACCATTTGACGTCCTGTAAAACCCTTCTTTTTCTTCGTATATTTTGCAGAGGAGTGCTTCGTTCTTGTTTTCTTTTCATCCCGGGAAGTAGGACCTAAAAGGTTAGGGCAATCTAAACAAAAATATCCTGTCTTACCACATTCAAAGAATCGTTGAGGTCTGGAGCTTCCTCTCCTTCTAGTTCTCACATTTTGCAATGCTTTTGAGAACAGGTTAGAGATGAGTGCTAGCTCCTCCTCTGGAAACTCCTCAATCTGTTCAAGGGTTAGAGAGGACAACAAAGCAAGTGTACCACAAGATGATGTTTGACCAGAACTAGGCATGTCATGTTGAGAAACAAAAGCAATAGACTTGTTGGGGTTCTTACGTGAGATTATGTCAATTTCATGAGTTTTAACTTGGAATATAGCACATCTAAAGTAAGTGAACTCATGACAGTAGATTCACGAATAGATGTGACTTTCATCTCCCAAATTGACATATCTAATGCACTTAGCTATTGCCTAGCATTTTCAGCATCTGAAAAATTAACATTGACACCACGCAAGTTGTTGAGAATCTTATTAAAGCGAGCAAAAAGGTGATCAATAGACTCACCGGGTTGCATCTCGAAGCGCATGTATTCTTTATTGACCATGTCTTGCCTTACCTGTTCGATCGTGTTGGATCCTTCGTGGTAGTAACAAAGTGCTTTCCACACATCGTATGCAGATCGGAGGTGTGCAACACGGTCGAAGTCGCTTTGTGTTAATCCTTTATGATCAAGTTCTGAGCCTTGTTGTTGTTGTCGACATCTCTCAGATTTGTAGCTGTAACTTGATCGTTTGATGGCACTTTGTAAGACTTGTATACCTTCTCCCATATTGCAAAGCCTTGTGCCTGGATGAAAGCCTCCATACGTGCCTTCCAAACCTGAAAATCAATACCAGCGAACAAACAAGGTTTGACAGAGTACTTCTCCATGATGATTAGTCAAAAACATGCGCAAATCACAAAGATTAGAGCACCGTGGCTCTGATACCCATTGTAGGATTGAAGAGCACGTGAAAAGCTACCAGAGGGGGGGTGAATGGTAGATTTAAAAATCTTACGCAGCGGAAACAATTAAACCCCAACCCCTTCGACAGAAAAACGATATGTTAAAGAAATCGTGTATGAGACTAATCTAAATGTGTTTCACCAGGACAAAAGTGATAGATATCCGAGAGAATCAAGTCGCGAAGACAACACAACAAGAATCTCTCAAATCCGTCGAGAAAAACTCATGTTATGATTGAAAAAGATCAAACAAAGGTCAATCTGCCCTCTCCGAGAAAAAACAGTTCTGGAACGCTGCAAAGAATCTCGTGTAGATCATAGACCACAAATCCAATGACCGCAAAATTTTGACAGATGATAGATAATCAAGTTGTGAAGACAACCCAAAAAGTATCACGTCAATTAGATTGGTAAAACTCGAGTTATGATAAAACCACCAATGAAAGGTAGTGCTGTCCAGAAACTCGATGAGTGAAACTTGTCTAGAACAAGTCGGACGAACAAGGCACAAAAGTTCCTTCAAACTATGAATTTTATTCAATAGAACACAAGAGGAACAGCCCCAAAGTCGTGCACCACTAGCTCTGGGCTCCCTTTCTTATATAACCAGCTCGAAAGCCAACTCAACTCAAATCAGGAACCTAATCCTACTCTGTTCGCAAATCGTAACTTTCCATAACTGCTTAGGATTCTTCTATACACAGATAGAAGCAATCTTAAGACTTCCAAACATCTTAGGAACGTATCCCACATTCCTAAACAACTCAAATTCGTGACCAACACGAAATCCTATCATAACCAACTCAAATATTTCCATATTTGAGTCAAACTCGACTCAGCCGCAGCCTGAGTTCATAACCTAGTCAGTTGGACTTTTCCGACCAACTCTTTACGTCCACATCTCTTCATCACGTCTCAGAACCATGTAGCCATGTCCATGCACTCCCTACACACGTGCAAACATCTTCCAATGACGTCCATGATACCTTCACATGCATTGTTCTTGATTCAATCATGTTGCGCAACCTCCTGATCAGCTCAACCACAATTCCTCCTGAATTTGGTTGTTGGAACCTCATCTCCTCCCTGAGACTAGTCCAATGGATCCCATCACCATCCATGTATTGAACTCAAGCAACACCTGCATATGAATAAACAACCAATCCATACGAGCCCAAGTCCTCGACTTGACTCAAGTTAGTTTCGAACACAACACCTTACGTGAGAACCTCACATAAGTATGTTGCAAAACCACAGTAACACGATATCATCCATATCAACCAAAATGCACCAAAGACTTAGCAAATGAATACTAAGCAATCTTTCTAGAAATGTAAAGCAAGTACGAAACATTGCACATGAAAAACAGAAGCATTGCGGTCAAGTTCCGGACCTTGGAAGAGCAACCCGGACCTTGAGCCGGAGCTGACAAAAGCTAGTAGAACCTAGCGCCGGAACTTACCAGAACTAGTTGGACCTTAATAAAAAGGTGTTTTGGTGATATTCAAAACTTTTATCGTCAAAGCAAGTGTATTCACTACAAGCCAATGTATTTAGCACACATAGGTCTTACACAATCAGTAGAGCAACAGAACTTCATACGTCAAGAAGTGAAGAAGTTGCTCGAAGCTGGATTCATCCGGGAAGTCTTCCACCCAAAATTGTTGGCAAACCAAGTCGTTGTACCCAAGGCCAGTGGGAAGCTTCGGATGTGTATCGACTACACAACGTTGAATAAGGCATGCCCAAAGGATCCATTTCCACTACCCATAATAGATTAGATAGTGGATTCCACCTCCGGGTGTGAATTACTGTGTTTCCTAGATGCATATTCTGGTATCATCAAATCAGAATGACTAGGGAAGATGAAGAGCATACTTCCTTCATCACAATAGATGGATTATATTGTTACACTGCCATGCCATTCGGTCTCAAAAACGCTGCTTCAATGTTTGTACGAGCTATGTACAAAACATTTGGAGAGCTTATTAGAGATTTAGTGGAAGTGTACGTCGATGACATCCTCATCAAAATCAAGATCAAGGAGACATTCCTTGACACTTTGCAAGCTGTCTTCGACAAGTTACGAATCACACACACAAAGCTGAACCCAGACAAGTGTGTCTTCGGGGTTAGCTCCGGAAAGCTTCTTGGGTTCTTGGTGAACCACCAAGGAATAGGAGCAAATCCATCGAAGATTAAAGCTATTGAAGACATGCGGCCACCAGCCTGCATCAAGGACGTCCAGAAGCTGACTCGATGTCTAGCTGCCCTCAGCCGGTTCATCTAGAGACTGGCGGAATGAGCACTACCCTTCTTCAAATTATTGAGGAAGTCTGGACCATTCCAATGGTCTGAAGAAGAAAAAAAGGCTTTCCAAGAGCTAAAGCAGCTCCACACCACTCTACCAACTTTGGTAGCTCCGAATCTTGGTGAACCATTTCTGCTCATTTCGGCAACTAACGAAGTTGTCAGCATGGTCCTGGTTGCGGAAAGACTTGAACCATCTCCAGTTCAGGAAGACAGTCCCCTCTGGGAGGGTCCAGAGCTACCTGAAGGCGAGTCTGGGTCCCAGCCCCCAGACCCAAATCCTCAAGGCGAGATGCCAGAGGATCAACCTCCTTCAAGTGGAGGAGTTACTGTTGCTGAAAAAGAAGATCTGGACCCCTCCGGGAAGGTGCGGGTCACTTCAGAAGAAGCTCCAGGTTCTTCAAGCAAGAACCTGGAGGTCCCCGAAGAAGGTCCGGACCCCTCAGGGAGGGTCTGGGTTGATGAGGAGGAAGCTTTGGGCCCCTCCGAGAGGGTCCGGACAATCCAGCACCCAGTGTACTTCATCAGTGAAGTACTTCATGATGCCAAGACTCGGTACATGGAGGTGCATAAGCTGCTCTACGCAGTTCTTATTGCCTCTAGGAAGCTTCGCCACTACTTCCAAGCTCACAAGATTTCAGTGGTAACCTCTTACCCACTGCGCGCAATCTTGCATAACCCTAATTCTACTAGGAACATTGCAATGTGGGCAGCAAAATTGGCCAACTTCGATCTTGAATTCGTCCCAAGACAAGCAATCAAGAGTCAAGCATTGGCGGACTTCGTGGCGGAATGGACCCCTTCTCCATCAAACCCTGGGGGGGCCCAGTGAGCAGAAGCTGGAACCCAAGGTTCCGGTCTTCACCGAGCCTCACTGGACTCTCTACTTTGACGGCTCCATGCAAAAGCAGAGGGCCGGAGCTAGAGTTCTTCTCCTTGCTCCGACCGGGGAGAAGGTCAAATTCATGGTTCACCTTAACTTCAAGGCGACCAACAACATGGCGGAGTATGAAGCACTAATCTATGGGCTCAAGGTGGCACTATCATATGGTGTCAAGCAGCTGTTGGTAAAGGGTGACTCACAACTCATAATAAAACAAGTCAAAAGTGAATGCTGCTGCAACGACCCTCAACTAGCTGAATATCTACTTGAAGTCCAGAAGCTTCAGAAGGACATCGAAGTCCTGGAACTTTGCGATGTCCAGCGTCTCAACAATGCTTAATCTGATGAACTCTCAACGAAAGCTTCAACCGGAGCTCTGGTTCCCGATGGAACCTTCGTCCGGAGATTGTCAAGACCAACAGCTCAGCCTGCCGAACTGAGTGAAGGGGGCGAGACCAGCACCTCGAAGCTGGCGGTCCTGATGGCCCCGTTACCATGGCGTCCATCAAGGGTCGTAGGTGCTGCACGAAGCTCCGAGCAACCCAGCACGCAAGACTCAAATGATCAAGTTAGCTCTGATGCATGGATATCGGAGATATAGAGCTACTTGAAAGACAATTTCCTTCCTGAAGACAATGTATCCGTTGACTGGATCGTCAGATTGGTTAAAAGATACACACTGGTAGAAGGGGATCTCTATCGGCGTGGTGCCAACGGCGTCCTAATGCGGTGCATTACAAGGGAAGAAGGCCGCAAGCTCCTTGTGGAAATCCATGGAGGCGAGTGTGGGAACCATGCATCTTCCCACACGTTGGTCGGTAAAGCCTTCCAGCGTGGTTTTTACTGGCCTACAACACTCCAAGATGCAACCGAGTTTCATGCAAAGCAAATTCACACACCAGCTCAACCTCTACAAATGATACCTCCTACATGGCCATTCGCTGTGTTGGCTATGGATATCTTGGGACCTTTCCCAAGAGCCGTTGGAGGTTACAAGTTCTTGTAAGTTGCCATCGACAAGTTCACCAAGTGGCCGGAAGCAACTCCAATTGTGACATTAAACAAGTAATCAGCTATCAACTTCTTGCAATCCATAGTATGCAGATTTGGAGTCCCAAGCAAGATCATAATTGATAACGGGACCCAATTCACAAGCTCTGCATTCCAAGAATATTGCGAAGACCTCAGCATTCAAGTCCGCTATGCATCTGTAGCTCACCCGACAAGCAATGGCCAAGACGAGAGAGCAAATGCAGAAATCCTAAAAGGACTCAAGACGCGCACATATGAGCACCTGAAAAAACATGGAGCCAACTGGATTGAAGAGCTTTCGCCCACCTTGTGGGCAAACATGACAACTCCAAACCGGTCAACTGGAGAGACACCCTTCTTCTTGGTGTAGGGAGCTGAAGCAGTCCTTCCTCCGAAAATCACCTTGGGGTCACTGCGGGTCCAGACCTTCGACGAAGCCACGCAGGACCAGCTCCGGCATGAAGACCTTGACCTAGTTGAAGAGGGAAGGTGCCGAGCAGCTGTTCGAAATGCGCGATACCGCCAAGCACTCTGACGCTATCACCAAAGGCATGTGCATAACTGACAGCTCAAGGAAGGCGATCTGGTGCTACGGAGAATACAAACTCGAGAAGGGTTAAACAAACTTTCCCCCAGCTGGGAAGGACCCTTTCGAGTGATCAAAGTATCCCGTTCCAGATGCGTTCGCTAGGCAACCGAGGATGGGACACCGCTCCCTAATCCTTGGAACATTGAGCACCTCTGCAAGTTCTATGCTTAATATCACGGAGGTGAGTCTGTAATTACATGTGATGTATGTTATAGCGTCATTGTACATAGTCAGGTAGCTCCTCCGGGAGAATAGCCGGACCTTTCCCGGAAGGTCAGCAAAGTTCAGGCAACACATGTCACAGTCTCAGAGCTAAAAGTGTAGCTAGCTACCTTGGGTCAAACGAGAAACGCAACATACTTGCCTTGTTCTGTACCCTAAGAGTGTACTTGTTTCCCTTGTACCCCGGACCTATAATGAAAGACATCATTATGTGAAAACAGACTCCATGTGCATTTATTTTGTACAAGCTCAGTATTTTTTATTTTTCCCTTTCTTGTCAATAACAAAGATGTGCAATTCTCAAGAAACTTTAACTCAAACAATTCATATATAATTCAAGTTGCATTGGTAATTCTTTCGGGTCTTAACATTGTTGAATGGCCTACTCGACTGAATGCCGCCAAGCCAATCTAGGTCCAGAGTGTGCTATCGACTTAGCCTGGTCCAGCACCCTAAGTATGCCACTCTACCTACACCCCGACAGGCTGAAGTAAGGCGAGTACAGAAACGATCAGACTCAAAGAAAACAAGCAAATAAACTTGATTGTATATAAAATTGCATTTGACCTAAAAGTTTATTTCGGGAATAATAAGCCGCAAACGAGTTATAGATGAGAAATGGATTTTACTGTTTTTCTTAACTTCATTGTGCAGGAAAAATAAAGATCTCATGATGATGGTGGATGAAGCCGGAGCTATCAAAGCTCCGACACCCCCTAAGGTGATCCGCTGTCGATGTCTCAAACATTGATAGTAGGCGTCGCCGGAGCTACCAAGATTAGGCAAATCCAGGGGGCCAGCCATCAACGTGAAGAAAAGATGATAGAAGGACACCCTAATGGGATCTGCCGTCGATGCTCTACGTGTTGACATTGGACGCTGCCGGAGCTACTAAGCTCTAACAACCTCAGGGGGCCCTGCTATCGACGACTTCAGACCTATACTCTACAAGTTCGAAGCACTCAAGTCTTCAACATAATGTTACATCTTCTTGGTACATGTCCAGAATCAAATTGTGTACATCTCTAGGGGGCCAAGTGAGACAAACATGTTGAAGACAAAAAATGAAATTCATATGAAATTCTTAAATTTCTTGGATTAATCTGGGGGCAAGAGATTACGAAAATTGGGGAAAAGAAGAGTAGATACAAGCGGGAGATATAGAGAGAAAGTCCTAAGTCCTATGGAAGAATGAGACAACCTTTTGGGCAACCTCCGACACGCTCGCCTTGGCGGCATCTCCCTCTCCGTCAATGGGACCTTCGAGCACCAAGTCTAGTGGAAAATGAGGATCCCGGGTTGTGTAGCACGTCATCATGTACTCTACGACATTCTTCGCCGGGTATTGTCCTTCAGTTTCCAACTGGTCCACGATGACATCGCCCATCTTGTTGAGCTTGTTGCCCGCCGAGCTCAACGGCTGCAACGCTTGGTCCAGCTCTGGCTCTAGGTCGTCTGGATGCACGGGACTAAAACCCAGCAGCATCAGTGCGTCATTGGCTTTGCCCAAGAAGTCCCA
This sequence comes from Tuctoria greenei, assembly GCA_036927565.1. Classification (NCBI taxonomy): domain Eukaryota; kingdom Viridiplantae; phylum Streptophyta; class Magnoliopsida; order Poales; family Poaceae; genus Tuctoria; species Tuctoria greenei. Next base: position 130,296,818 of record JAYESD010000005.1, on the reverse strand, counting down.
AACTTGTTGGGACTCCGCAGCCCTTGATCCTTGCACCTCTTCAAAGGACCTCTTGGTCGCCGTAAGCTCTGAATCCTCCCGGGCAAGGCGCTCAACCTCTTTGGCGTTCTTGTAAGTGCATCTAGGATATCCCTTGTGGGTTTTGGCTAATTGATGACAAACATATGAAATCCTAATGAATCCACTGAGATGATTGCAGGACAAACAAGTGAAACAGCTCGGTGCACACAAAAAGGTGAAAAATGAGGTGGTGTTCAAAGGGAGATACTTTGATGAAGCTTGGAAGACTAAATTAGATTTTGAATGTATAGGGAGTGTATGAAAGACACACTCCAAGAGCTCACAACTTTGCGCGAGGGTAAGGGATTAAAATTTACCTAACTTTCACAAAGCACAGGACTAGTCCGATCATGGATCGGAATAGTCCGTTCATCTTTCTGGTATCCCACTTATAGGTAGACTGGACTAGTCCATGCATCCACTGAACTAGTCCGTTGATGTTTCTGGAGTCCCTCATATCGAGGGACCGGACTAGTCCGATCATGGACCGGACTAGTCCGTTGAACTTTCTGGAATCTCCCATTCGTGGAGTTCGGACTAGTCCGATGAACATTCTGGAGTCACCTACACATAGCACCGGACTAGTCCGAGCTTGGACCGTACTAGTCCGACAGACTTTATGGACTTCAAAATGAACTGAGACCGGACAAGTCCAGACTTGCACCGGACTAGTCCGGTGTTATGGTTTTTCAACAGCTACCTTTTGGAAACCCAATAAATCGAGAGTCCACAGCTTTCCTATTAACACACACGTCAAATACTGATCAAAAAACAAACCCTAGCGCCGCCACTTCGTCCCAAGAGCCCAAAACACATCTCCCCGCACATCTAAAGTGCAAAAAGAGTGAAATCAATTGAACACTTGGATTCGGGATTGGGAGATCGTCGTTCTTTCATTGCGAGCTCTTGGGGTTTGATTTTTCTACACTCATACCCTGCATTGTAATACTTTTGAGTGTATTTGATCACTTCTTTTGTTGTAATTCTCATGGGAGCCCTCAACGTGTGAGGTTGCCCCACAAACCTGGTGATTACCTGTGATAGTGAGATCAAGTCGGCCTTCGTGGTAACTTGAAGAGGGAAAGGGTTGGAGACCCGGCTCTGTGTGAGATTCCTCAACGAGGACATAGATCTCGTGGTGAGATCGAACCTCGGGAAAAATTCGTGTGTCTTGCGCCTTATTTCATTTAAATTTTGTTCACTAGATCACTTAAGTGCGAAAACATCAACCTAAGACAATTATAAGTTTTACCTACATTCTTATACTAATCTCAAATAAAAATATCAGTTGTTCTCATTTCTGCTGCTAAAGAAATTTAAATTCCCAAACAACACTTGATCAACACACATATTTTTAGCACACCGGACAAGTCTGCCCACACGACCGGACTAGTCCGGCCAACCAAGTTTTGACGATCCTATTAGGTGTGCATGGAATTCAAAAGGCCTATTCACCCCCCTCTAGGCCACATTCAATTGGTATCAGAGCAAGGTTCTCCAACAACGAGACTCACATCTCGGAGAGATCAATGGCCTCTGAGAAGAACAACGATATCTCGAAGATGAACATTAATGAGGAGGAACAAGAAACTAAAACTTTTGATGTGCTGAAAGAGAGCCCACACGATGATGAAGAAGTGCGACAATTAAAGGCACTTCTGAGAAAGAAACTGCTAGGACAAAAAGGAAAAGAAGAAGAGAAGACGACGGGGAGTGGTTATCACGACTACTCCCGACAGCCTTACAACTACAACCGTCTCAATTCAAACAACCATTATCTTTCCATTCCTATGGGATAACCTCCACAGTTTGACAGAAGCGACTATACAATGTGGAAGTACAACATGAAGATGCATCTAATATCTCTAAATCCTAGTCTGTGGCACATTGTTTGCACTGGCATAGACATCCCAGACACGGATGAAGAACTCACCCCAAAACAAGAACAAGAGATTCACAGAAATGCACAAGCCGTCGCCGTGATCAAATCATCACTAAGCAGAGAGGAATTCACTAAGATTGATGGCTTAGAAAGTGCAAAGGAAATCTGGGATACACTCAAGACAGCTCACGAAGGAAATAGAAATGCTTGAAGGAGAGTTGGGGAGATTCGCTATTGAAGAAGGCGAATCACCTCAAGACATGTACAACCGGATGAAGGCATTCATCAACAAAATATGTGCCTATGGAAGTAAGAAATGGACGGATCACGAGGTAGTCAAGAGAATGATTAGAGCCTTCATGCCAAGAAATGTCACACTTTGCTCAATGATTAGAGAAAGCCCCGGGTTTCACAAAATGACTCCCGATGAGTTGTTGGGAAAGATCATAAACCATGAAATGATGGAGAAAGAGGCACAATACGTCAAAGACTTTGCCGAACTCACTTCCTCCAAGAAGAAGGAGGTTGCTCTCAAAGCAACATGCCGACCCAAACTCAATGAAGCTCGTGAAGATAAAGACGATGGGCATACAAGTGACGAGAGCACCGATATTGATGATGAAGAAATGGTACTCTTTAGCAAGAAGTTCAAGCGAATGATGAAAAGAAGACATGGCAACAACTCAAATGATGCAAAAGAAAGGATAAAGGAAAGTCCAAGGCTTGACGGACTTGCTACAACTGCGGAGAGTATGGTCACTTCATGGTGGACTGCCCTTATGAAGAAAACAAAAAGAAGAAGGAAACAAGATCTCAAGAAAAGAAAAATTTCAGAAAAAGAAGACAAACCCATCAAGCTCACATTGGCAAGGAGTGGGACTCAAACGACGAGTCCTCCTCCGATGAAGAAGAAGAGATGGCCACTATCACAATCAAGAAACCTACTATGAAGGCCACACTCTTTCCAAACATGAGAGGATGGGACATGAACAACCACACATGCCTTATGGCTAAGGAATGCAAGAAAAAGGTACAGCTCACTCCTCCTACGCTAAATTCCTCTATTGATGACTTTGAATGCTCTAGTGATAATGAATAAATGTTTAGAGGACTAAGTAAAATTGCTCTAAAGAAAATGGAAATGTTGTCGAACGAAATCTTTGAAAAGGAGGAACTTCTTGACCGACAAGAAGATATGCTCATCCGTGAAATGAAGAGATATCAAGAATTTGAAAAGCTTCTCGAGCTTGAAAGAGAGAAGAATGAGTCGCTTGAAGTTGAGCTAGCCTTGAGTAAGGAAACTTACTCAAAGCTAGAAGACTCACATATTGCAATCAAGGAAGAACTTGCTAACTTGTCAAAAGCTAACAAGATCCTTGAGGTGCAAGTCGAGTCGCTCAAGCAAAGTGACTCCTCTTCCTCCAAGAGCTCTTCCTCCAAAGATAGTTCGACAACAATCGGAACTTGCAATTGCTCTAGTAAGAAGAATATTATGTCTAATACTTCAACATCTCATAATATGCATGCCCCTCCAAGCGGCATCTTTGATAAGGAGAAGATCAAATATGCACGCAATGCATATATGGTCACTAGACCTCCTAATGTCAAAGATGGACTTGGTTTTGATAAGAGCAAACACATGTCTACTTCTAATCATGCTAAAAATAAAATTGTCTTTGTTAAGGAAAAATAACATAAATCTGAACCACATATATTGTTTCATACATTTAACGCTTCTTATGTTCTTATGAAAGCCAAATATGGAAAAGTAATTGCCAAATATACAGGGCCAGGCAACAAGAACTTGAAAACTTGTGTGTGGGTGTCCAAGACTCTTGTTAATAACCTGAGAGGACCCAAGCAAGCTTGGGTACCTAAAACCAAGGAATAATTCTTTTTGCAGGCTTACTCCTCCGGTGCAACAAAATGGGTACTTGATAGCGGATGCACAAATCACATGATCGGAGAGAGAGGTATGTTTGTGGAGTACGAGTACAACAAGGATCCAGGTGAAGGCATATACTTCGGAGACAACAGCCAAGGAAAGGTCCTTGGAAGCGGTAACATTGAAATATCCTCTCAACATACCTTATCAAATGTCTTACATGTAAATTCTCTAGATTATAACCTTTTGTCAATATCCCAACTATGCGACAAAGGTTACAACTGTTTAATCACTAATGAGGGTGTGAATGTTTTTAGAAGAAGCGATGGCTCGATTGCATTCAAGGGAATGTTGAAGGGCAAGCTTTATCTAGTTGACTTCAACAAAGATAAAGCCAAACTCAACACTTGCTTGGTTGCTAAGACCAACATGGGATGGCTGTGGCATAGACGGCTAGCCCATGTTGGGATGAGAAATCTGCAGAAACTTCTAAAAGGCGGTCACATCCGTGGTCTTAAGAATGTGGTTTTTGAAAAAGACAGGCCATGCAACGCATGTCAAGCAGGAAAACAAGTCGGAGCACCACACCCCGCCAAGAATGTGATGACTACCGCAAGACCGCTGGAACTTCTCCACATGGATCTCTTTGTTCCTGTTTCGTACATCATCATCGGCGGTAACAAATATGGATTAGTAATTGTTGATGATTTTTCAAGATTTACCTGGGTATTTTTCTTGTATGATAAATCAGAAACTCAGGGGATCCTCAAGAAGTTCTTGAAAAGAGCTCAGAACGAATTCTCATCAAACATAAAGAATATTAGAAGTGACAACGGGACAGAATTCAAGAACCTCCAAGTTGAGGAGTTTCTCGATGAAGAAGGGATAAAGCATGGATTCTCGGCACCCTACTCCCCTCAACAAAATGGAGTGGACGAAAGGAAGAACAGAACATTAATCAAAATGGAGAGAACTATGTTGGATGAATACAAGACATCAGATCGTTTTTGGGCAGAAGCAGTGAACACCGCTTGCCATGCCACAAATTGATTGTATCTCCATCGACTTCTGAAGAAAACTATATATGAGCTCCTTACCGGTAAAAAGCCCAATTTTTCGTATTTTAATGTATTTGGCTGCAAATGTTTTATTCTGAACGAGAAACCGAGGGCCTCGAAGTTCGCTTCAAAGTCCGATGAAGGATTCTTGCTCGGATATGAGTCGAATGCCTACGCCTATCGTGTCTTCAACAAGGTGTTCGGCCTTGTTGAAGTAGCACGTGACATAGTGTTCGATGAATCTAACGACTCACAAGTTGAGCAAGTTGATAAGTGTGTGCTAGATAAAGAGGAAGCTCCATATGAAGCACTGAAGAAAATGGGACTTGGTGATATCTTACCACAAGAGCAAACATTTGACTCAAATGCACAAGATGAACATCAACACGGAGGCAATGATCAAGGGGGAGCTCTTGCACAAGATCAAGAGGAGGAAAATCAAGAAGATCAGGACAATCATGGAAACCATGATCTAGGGGGAGACAATGCACCTGAAGATAATGAAGAACAAGCAACTACACAAGCTCCACACCCAAGAGTACACCAGAGCATGCAAAGAGATCACCCTTTCAACAATATCATCGGAGATATTGCTAAGGGAGTAACTACAAGATCTCGAGTTGCAATTTTCTGTGAATCCTAATATTTTGTATCTTTTCTGGAACCATACAGGGTAGAAGAAGTCTTAAGAGATCCAGACTGGGTGATTGCAATGCAAGAGGAGCTGAACAACTTCAAGAGAAATGAAGTATGGGAGCTGGTGGAAAGACCAAAGGCGAACATAGTTGGAACCAAATGGGTCTTTCAGAACAAGCAAGATGAACATGGAGTAGTAACAAGAAATAAGGCAAGACTGGTGGCCAAAGGTTATTCTCAGGTCGAAGGTTTGGACTTCGATGAAACTTTCGCTCCTGTAGCTAGACTTGAGTCCATTCATATTTTATTGGCATATGCTACTCACCATAATTTTAAGCTGTACCAAATGGACGTCAAGAGCGCTTTCTTAAAAGGCCCAATCAAGGAGGAAGTCTATGTGGAGCAGCCACCAGGATTCGAGGACCAGAAATATCTCAACCATGTCTACAAACTACGTAAGGCTCTCTATGGCCTCAAACAAGCTCCTCGAGCTTGGTATGAGTGTCTTAGAGATTTTCTATTACAGAATGGATTCAAAATTGGTAAAGCTGACTATACACTTTTCACTAAACATTGTGATGATCATTTATTTGTATGTCAAATTTACATTGATGACATTATCTTTGGATCCACTAACAAATCCTTCTGTGAAGAATTTAGCAAAATTATGACAAATAGGTTCGAGATGTCTATGATGGGCGAATTAAAGTTCTTCTTGGGATTCCAAGTGAAGCAACTAAGAGAAGGTACATTTATAAGTCAAACCAAATATATACAAGACATTCTCAAGAAATTCAATATGGACAAAGCCAAGCCCATCAAGACACCCATGGCCACTAATGGACACCTCGACCTCAATGAAGATGGTCCAAATGTGGACCAAAAGGTATATCGGTCCATGATTGGCTCCTTACTTTATTTATGTGCATCTAGGCCAGATATTATGCTTAGTGTTTGCTTGTGTGCAAGGTTTCAAGCTGCACCTAAAGAGTGTCATTTAGTTGCTGTAAAAAGAATTCTAAGGTACCTTGTGCACACACCCAACTTGGGCCTTTGGTATCCCAAAGGATCCAAATTTAACATGATAGGGTATTCCGATGCCGACTATGCAGGATGCAAGGTCGATAGAAAGAGCACGTTAGGGACTTGTCAGTTTCTTGGTAGGTCCCTGATATCTTGGTCATCTAAAAAGCAAAACTCCATTGCCCTTTCCACAGCAGAAGCAAAATATATTGCAGTCGGTAGCTGTTGCGCCCAATTACTTTGGATGCGGCAAACCCTTAGGGACTACGGCTACAATCTTAACCATATCCCACTTCTATGTGATAATGAAAGTGCTATAAAAATTGTACACAACCCAGTAGAGCACTCAAGAACTAAGCACATAGATATTCATCATCATTTTCTTAGAGATCATTCATTAAAAGGTGACATTGCTATTTCTCATGTTAGAACTGAAAAACAACTTGCAGATATTTTTACCAAACCATTGGATTAGAAAAGGTTTTGTGAACTTAGGAATGAACTTAATATTCTTGACTCTCGAAATATGGCTTGAAACGTTGCACACCTGGTTGAAACTTCAAATGTTACATTTTATTGCTAAAACTGCCCCTCACCTCTTTTTATCCTAAGAAAACTATTTTTAATGAAGAAATCTTGGATTTTATGACCATTTTTTTGTGTTGATTGCCTTCTGGTCATAATCACCAAGATTATTTGCAAAACATGTCCTTGGATGACTATTAGTTATCTCTAAATACTCAGTTTTTCCAGGGACACGGGACTAGTCAGGGTTGCCACCGGACTAGTTCGGACAGTCCCTCCTTCTAGGTTTTCCAGGGGCACCGGACTAGTTCGTCCTCTGATCGGACTAATCCGGTCGGCCGCGTATATAAGTAGCTGGTCGGCCCAAAACAGTTTCAAACCTCCCTCCACATTGAGTTGAACCCTCACCTCTCAAACCTTAGCCCCCAAAAGTGATTTTCGAGTTGAGCCCTCAAAATTCAAGCTTTCTCCATGGGAAATCCTCCCCTCGACGAGTTTATACTCCACTCCAAACTCATCCGGACAGATTCGTGCTCCTTCAATGCAAATCTTCAAATCCCGGTAAATGTCTCCCTAAATTTAAACTCTCAACTTTTCTAGTTCTAGCTTATTTCTCTTGATTACAAGGAAGTACATTAGCTTCAGAAATGTATTCCTTTCACCTTCATGCTCCTTTGCATCCTTAGATAGAAGTTGTGATTCTAGTTTTGTTAGGGTTCTTGTGCCAGGTCGGACTAGTTCGGCTCCCAGGTATGGACTAGTCCGGTACACCGGACAAGTCCGCACTCTGAAACCGGACAAGTCTGGTCTCTAACATTTGAATCCTCACATCACCTTCATTCTTAGTTTATTCTCATCTAAATCATGAACTCCTTGTTAGGCATGATGTCTTCAAGCTCAGATGACAGCTCCTTCCATGTTGATGAAGAAGTTGAGCGCGAAAAAGTGAAGAGAGCCAAGGAGAGGTACATGAAGAAAAGGCATGATGCAAATGTGCACTCTCCACCCTCCGACGACAACTTGCCCAAGAAAAGGAGGGTAGTTGTGAAGAAGTCCCAAGGAAAGGCTGGTGAGAGCTCCTCAGGGCCAAAGAGGACTCTCAACAAAGGAAAGGGGCTTGCTAGTGGTCCCATTGGACCCCTGAAAATGAAGAACCCAAGTCACCGCAATAGGCAGCGCTCAAGTAAGGATTTCACTAGAAAAGGGGATGAGCTTGCCGATAGCTTTAGGCAAGTTAATGTGTATGCTCAACCTCGGCAATGCTCAGACCCAAGATTTTGGAGCAACTTCCATGCCGACTACTACGAGCATGTGTACATGAAGATGAAGAATCCCATTGTGAACAGTCAATGGGTGAACATTGGGTACATGCAGTCAAAGAAGTATCCTGCCTTCTGTGAGGTGGTTGAGTCCCTGGAGAGGCACGAATTGAAGGAACTGTTTTCCTTTGAGAATGATTGGAACAATGAGGTCATCACTCAATTCTACTCCACCCTCTACTTTGCTCGTGGTGATGGAGACAGTCTCACCTGGATGACTCATGGTTCCAAGTATAGTGTTACTTATGATGAGATTGCAAGAATTCTCCACCTTGAACACACTTTGGATCTTGATCTTGTTATCCACAATCTGCAACCTTGGAGAAGGATGAGCTCAAATTTCTCTATGACACAAGGATGCCTTATGTCCCTCCCAATATCAATTATTTGAAGCCCTTCTATGTGGTCCTCAACAGAATTTTGAGGAAGACAATAGCCCCGGAAGATGGAGATGCGGGGACTATTCAAGGAACTTTGAGGACCCAAATGAAGGTCATTGGTGGGAGGAGACCGTTCAATGTCTTTGAATACATCTACAATGACATTGTGAACATCTCAATCACTCCAAACAGATCCTACGGGTATGCCCCGTACATCATGTTCATGATTGAGAAGGTGACTGGACTTGAGTTTGTCAAGGATGTTCACCATACGGGGTTGAAGCCGCAAAAGCCCACCGAGTACACTCTACCTTCGGCTCCTGATGCACCTCCATCCCCTGAAGCTGAGAGGAGGACTAAACAAACTCGGGATGTGAATGTCACTAGATCATCAGCTGCTCCTCCTAGCTCTGCACCTGCTCATGAATCCTCCGATGGTGTGCTCAAAATGCTCACCTCTATCTTTGCTTGCTGCCGCAAGATTGAAGTCCAGCAGAAGAAGCATCAGCAATATGTCAATGCCAACATCAAACTATCTGTGACAAGCTGGAGATTGATCCGGTGGGATCCCCGCCCGCCTTTGAGGACTCCGAGTAAGAGTCTGCTCCGGTGAATGATGATGATGGTGGTGAAGATGACGACCGGACCGAGACTGAAGAAGAGAGTGGCGATGAGTGATTCCCCTCAATTTTTCCCTTTTTGGTGCCTTGATGCCAAAGGGGGGGGATTGAGACTAGTAGCTTGAGACCATCTCTAGTTTGTGTATTTATGTTTTTGTGATCAAGGACATGTACTTATTTTTAAAACCTTGTAATGCACTATTTCTTCTCTTATGTTTGATGCTTATTGTTGCTTGGATGATTATATCTATGTTCATTATTGATCACCTTTACTTCATCACACCTTGTTAATCACACACCATTTAGGCACCCCACCATTAGGTGTGTGCATATGTGAGAAGATTTTTGTGGACTTATCATTATTCTCATATGTGCACACCTTATGAAAATCAAGATTTTATTCTCAACTGTGATATCTCAAATGGTTGTCATCAATCACCAAAAAGGGGGAGATTGTATGTACATCTAGGATATCCCTTGTGGGTTTTGGCTAATTGATGACAAACATATGAGATCCTAATGAATCCACTGAGATGGTTGTAGGACAAACAAGTGAAACAGCTCGGTGCACACAAAAAGGTGAAAAATCAAGTGGTGTTCAAAGAGAGATAATTTGATGAAGCTTGGAAGACTAAATTTGATTTTGAATGTATTTGGAGTGTATGAAAGACACACTCCAAGAGCTCACAACTTTGCGCGAGGGTAAGGGATTAAAATTAACCTAACTTTCACAAAGCACCAGACTAGTCCGATCATGGACCGGACTAGTCCGTTCATCTTTCTGGTATCCCACTTATAGGGAGACAGGACTAGTCCGTGCATTAATCGGACTAGTCCGTTGATGTTTCTGGAGTCTCTCATATTGAGGGACCGGACTAGTCCGATCATGGACCGGACTAGTCCGTTGAACTTTCTGGAATCTCCCATTCGTGGAGTTCGGACTAGTCCGCGGACTAGTCCGATGATTTTTTTGGAGTCACCTACACACAGCACCGGACTAGTCCGAGCTTGGACCGGACTAGTCCGACAGACTTTCTGGACTTCAAAATGCACTGAGACCGGACAAGTCCGAACTAGCACCGGACTAGTCTGGTGTTAGGGTTTTTCAATGGCTACCTTTTGTAAACCCTATAAATAGAGAGTCCACAGCTTTCCTATTAACACACACGTCGAATACTGATCAAAGAAGAAACCCTAGCGCCACCACTTCGTCCCAAGAGCCCAAAACACATCTCCCCACACATCTAAAGTGCAAAAAGAGTGAAATCAATTGAACACTTGGATTCGGGATTGGGAGATCATCGTTCTTTCATTGCGAGCTCTTGGGGTTTGATCTTTCTACACTCATACTCTGCATTGTAATACTTTTGAGTGTATTTGATCACTTCTTTTGTTGTAATTCTCGTGGGAGCCCTCAACGTGTGAGGTTGCCCCACAAACCTGGTGATTACCCGTGATAGTGAGATCAAGTCGGCCTTCATGGTGACTTGAAGGTGGAAAGGGTTGGAGATCCGACTCTATGTGAGCTTCCTCAACGAGGACGTAGATCTCGTGGTGAGATCGAACCTCGGGAAAAATTCGTGTGTCTTGCGCCTTATTTCATTTAAATTTTGTTCACTAGATCACTTAAGTGCTAAAACATCAACCTAAGGCAATTATAAGTTTTACCTGCATTCTTATACTAGTCTCAAATAAAAATATCAGTTGTTCTCATTTCCGCTGATAAAGAAATTTAAATTCCCAAACAACACTTGATCAACACACATATTTTTAGCACACCGGACAAGTCCGCCCACACGACCGGACTAGTCCGGCCAACCAAGTTTTGACGATTCTATTAAGTGTGCAGGGAATTCAAAAGGCCTATTCACCCCCCTCTAGGCCACACTCAGTTCTGCTAAATCTTTTCAGCAACGTGCCTTTCGGGTTTACCAAGCTCTTCTTCTCGGATGTGGATCTTGTTTCAGTAGTCGACCAAGTCTTTGTCTCGGCCCCACACTTTCTACTCCCTGGCAGCAATTTTATTTTCCCTCTTGGTGAGGTCTTGTCCCCGCTGCCAGACCTTCTTCTCCTCTTTCTCGCAGCGCTCCTCCAACTTCTTGGTGCGCTCCGCGAGGCTCTTGTCACCCAGAGTCAGCCTCTGAGTATGCTCCTCCTCCCTTATCACGAGGTCATCCCGCAACTCTAGGAGTTTTTGCTCTTCATCTTTGAGCTTTTTCTCCTGCTCCTCAAGAGCCTCCCGGCGCTTGACGAGGCTGTCGTGGATGGCGCTGAGCTTCTCTTGGCGGTCATTCGCTGCTTCATTAGCAGCCACGACCTGTTCGTGGATGGCCCGGGACTGGTCGTCGAGGGATCGCACCATGCTCTCCCTCTCATCCAACAGCTGACCCCAGTACTCCAACCGGACCTTCTCCATTTTCACCCATTCCTTGTCGTCAGCCAACCTCGTCTGCGCCAGCTTGGTCTTGAATTGGAGCGGGTTGCGCCACCTCCTATGGGTTTGGCGCTCCTCCTCGAGGGCCTTGCTGTCATGGTAAAAGGCCAGCTGAACCTGACGAAGGCTGGAGCAGGCGTTGTCAATAGACAGTAACAGGGGGATCGGCTCCGGACCTGCCGGGGTCCTCTCCGCTGGCTCTAGCAGGTTCTCCATAACAAAAATCGGGTCCCACTCCACAAGAGCGGTCCCCTGGACTTCCGTGGCACTAGGGCCGCCCCCTGGGATAGCCTCGGTCGTCTCTGAGGAAGGTCCTGCAACGGAAGTTTCCACCTCTGGAGTAGGCTCTAAAGGTCCCGCCGCAAGGTCATCAGCAACTAGTCCCTCAGGCGGGGGACCGACAGCTTCGTCTTGGCACCCTGGCTCAGGTGCGGGCACCTCCGGAACCATTACCTCTGGGGCAGGCGTAGAAGATTTGACTGGAGCTGAGGCCACTTCTGGCTTCGATGCTGGCGCCTCCTCCACTGTTGGCTCAGGCACTGGCGCTTCAACCTCCATCGGTTTAGGCGCTGGCACCTCTGCAGTAACAAACTCGAGCACCGGAAGTTCATCAAACACTGGATCCACCGCCGGGGCTTCAACAACATCCAGCTCTAGGGCCAGAGCTACAGCTACCTCCGGCTCTGGGGCCGAAGCGTTCGTCATCACAACATCCAAAACCGGAGCTTCAACCTCCGGAGCTAGTGTCGCTGGTACATCTTCATTCCCGTGGTCCGGCGCTACCACGGGAGCTTCAGGGGATGACTCGAGGTCAAGGACCATGACATCTGGCGCCGGAGGTGCCGCAGCCTCAGCCACCACTTGGGGCAGCGCTGGAACTGGAGCCCGATCCTCCGTCTGTGCAGCATCAGTTGCTGTTGCTGGAACCGGAGCTTCAACCCCTTTCTTGGGTACCCTGTGGATGAAGGACGAAGAAACTCAAAATATGACTACATCAAAGACAATCAGCTGAGGTAAGAAATCAAATTTACCTTAGAACGCTTCCACTCCAGCTAGCGCGAAACCTCTTCACCAGACGCTCGGAACCAGTACCTCTTGCCACTGTCGTAGTAGCTCCAGAAGGCTCCCCGGAGCTTGCTGCCGCCTTCAGCGACGTCTTGTTTGAGGCCCCCCTCGACTAAGAAGGACCCTCAGACCTAGAGCCTTTAGTAGGCCTCGGTACCGACACGTGTACAACAGCATCGGACCTACTCTTCCAACACAGTAAGCTCCGGAGCTGCAATGCGTCTAACCGTCGGACCTTCAACCTTAACAGGCAGGGCGGTGGACTTCCAACGGCTTGGACCTTCAAGGAATATTAAAGACCTCAAGAGAATGCTATCTTAATGACACACAATCGGAGGGCCCTTAATACCAGTAAAGCCACTGTCAAGGCGTGTTACCACACTATTAAGGGTAATTTAGAACATTAATTGTGTATTAGGCATCAGTAACTGCCAGGGCCACATGTCAGGCCAAGCTAATGATGTAATGACCAGTCCTTGTACTATAAAAGGACTGGCCGAGCGATACACAGGGAAGGACTTCTACACACGCCCATAAGCGCTTAGACGCTCAATACAACAACAACAACACACCTCGGGAGTAGGGCATTACGCTCAGGCGGCCCGAACCGCGTAAATCCTCGTGTCTACTCATCATCCTATTTTGAATCTCTGCGCGCGCACAACCGAACTACAAACTCCGCGGGTAGCCAACGGTAGTACCGGGAGAATTGTCGGAATCACACTCCGACAGTTGCATTAGGATCTGTTGCCACGGTTCACTAGTTCGTGGAATTAAGATCTATCGCCATGAATCTGTTGCCACGATTCACTAGTTCATGGCATTAGCATCTATCACCACGGAACACGATCGTTGCATTAGGATCTGTTGCCATGATTCATTAGTTCGTGGCATTAGGATCTATCGCCACAAATCTGTTGCCACGATTCACTAGTTCGTGGCATTAGCATCTATCGCCACAGAACACTGTCGTTGCATTAGGATCTGTTGCCACGATTCACTAGTTTGTGGCATTAGGATCTATCGCCACAAATCTGTTGCCACGATTCACTAGTTCGTGGCATTAGCATCTATCGCCACGGAACACGATCGTTGCACTAGGATCTGTTGCCACGATTCACTAGTTTGTGGCATTAGGATCTATTGCCACGAATTTGTTGCCACGATTCACTAGTTCGTGGCATTAACATCTATCGCCACGGAACATGATCGTTGCACTAGGATCTGTTGCCATGATTCACTAGTTCATGGAATTAGGATCTATCGCCACGAATCTGTTGCCACGATTCACTAGTTTGTGGCATTAGCATCTATCGCCACGGAACCCGATCGTTGCATTAGAATCTGTTGCCACGATTCACTAGTTCGTGGTATTAGCATCTATCGCCATGGAACCCGATCGTTGCATTAGGATCTGTTGCTACGATTCAATAGTTCGTGGCGTTAGCATCTATCGCCACAGAACCCTGATAGTTGCATTAGAATATGTTGCCACGATTCACTAGTTCGTGGCATTAGCATCTATCGCCACAAAACGCGATCATTGCATTAGGTTCTATTGCCATGATTCAATAGTTCATGGCGTTAGCATCTATCGCCACGGAACACAATCGTTGCATTAGGAACTTTTGCCACGATTCACCAGTTGGTGGCATTAGGATCTATCGCCACGAAACACAAACGTTGCATTAGGAACTTATGCCACGATTCACAAGTTCATGGAGATAGGATCAATCACCACAAAATACAATCGTTGTATTAAGATCTGTTGCCATGAAATACCGGTTGGTGACGTTAAGATCTATCGCCACAGAACACAAAAGTTGCATTACATAGTTCACGTACAGTAGCAGGAATAGAGGAGCTTTAATAGGGCGCATTGGGTGGTGCAAGGCGAGGGCGCACATTACTTCCTTGTAGCTGTCCTTGATATGGCGCCTTCGTCTTGATTTCTTGCTCCTTCTCACGGATCTTGTTCTCAACCACAATTGCTTTGTCCACAAGCTTCTGAAAATTGGCATAATCCCAGTTGAGTAGTTGCACTTGGATCTCATTGTTCAAGCACCTCATGAACAAGCATTGCTTCCGGCTGTCCCGACTAACATCCTACGGCGCATACCTTGAGAGTTGAGTGAATTTATTGAGATATTCACTCACACTTGATCTTCCTTGCCTTAAATTCTCAAATTCTTGCCTCTTCAAGATTATAACACCCCCGGGCACATAATGAGAACGAAAATTCTCCTTGAATTCAGCCCAAGTAATTCTCTCTTGGTTCTCATGAGCATTGCAATAAGCACCCCACCAATCCGCAGCTGCTCCAACTAGTTGATGAGAAGCAAACAAGACCTTCTCCCGATCACTGCATTGGACAATAGCTAGCTTCTTCTCCACGGACTTGAGCCAATCATCCGCATCCATAGGGTCGGCAGCTTGAGCAAAGGCCAGCGGCCTAGTCCTCATAAACTCTCCCAATCGGTTATGAGGAGGCGGGGTTGGCGGTGGAGGCATGTGGGGCTGATTGTTGATGTTGCCAGCCTGCAGCTGTCCCATAGTCTGTATCATGGTCTACATGAGCTAGTTTTGCATAGTCAAAAGCTGCTCAATGTTGATAGCTCCATGAGCAGGTCCTTGCCCATTGTTTTTTGAGGTACTCCATTGTTCTCCTCCTCATCATTGTCATCCCTCTGGTTGCGAGTCCTCACCATCTGAAGAAAAGCAATAGGTAAGAATTAGAAAATGTCCCCAACTATATGCATCAAGGGATATGAAGCTAACCAACTAGCTATACTAGCCTAGGTGGACATGGCAATGCTAAGGCATCCCAAAATCCTCTATTAAGCACACAAGCGAACAATATATAGCAAACAACACACCAACCAAAACACATCGATTCCTGAGTACCCCTATGTGCTCTTAAGTGTCCATTCTATCTAGGCTGCCTCCTACGGTCAACCTGTGGCTCTAATACCAATCTGTGATGCCCGGTTCCAAAAATGAACCAAGCTAACGCATATGTGTGCCCAGGATGTTCATCACACATACACGAGTGCAATCACAAAAGAGTATACAGAAAATTACCACAAAACAAGATTAATTAACCAAATTTTATTACACAAACCAGATTATCCTCGAATACAAGCTCTAATGAATATTTATGACAAGTTCAACTAATGCAGCGGAAATAAACTAATTAAGCAAACTCAACAGCTAGGCAGCATAAGCAATAGGGTATAGCGCAGCTCCAATAACACCACAGGCAAAGTTGACGGTAGACACAGTCTAGAACTCCGCATTATCACCATTAAACTCCCAATCCTGACCAGCAGCTGTTAGAGGGGGGGATTGCAAGAGTGAGTACATGTCGTACTCAGCAAGTGTGGAAAGTATGACATGTGTCTTATTCAAATGTCGACAATAATAATGGTTAAGTGCTGAAAGTACATTACAACGTTTGAAAAGCAATATATTATATCTATGTGAAGTAAACCCATCATAATCATAAGTAATACCATAATACCAGTTCACAATTCACCATCCTCATCAATAATTCCAGATTTCACCATTTGCCAATAACCATATTCAATACCAGAAATAAATCCATAACCATAACCATTAACAAACCATAACCATCCTAAATTCCAATTTCCCTCTAATCATGGAAGTTGTCCAGGTGCTCATAACCGGGAGCACGACTATCATGTTAGTTTTATTTAACTCTGCAGAGTTTGTACCACTTTACCCACGTGTTTGTGATTTCATCACCTTTCAGTGACTAAGAACCTCTATTATGCCGTCTCAAACTTCCGTAGGTGTGTGGCCAAGAGATCACAAAATAGCTTTTACAAAGGGATTACTAGCCTATTTAGACCCCACTGAGGTTGCACCGGTGGCGATGCCTCCAACTGAGCACATCTTCAACCAAGGGCCCCCTCTTGAGCCATTCGGATCCCAGGGTAGTCCCACCAATCATCAACAAACCCAATCTGACTACCCCTTCCCCGAGCATCCTTAATGGTCCAAATAGCACTGGCAGAGCCCTAATTAATTAGCCACGCCGCACCCATACTTGGCCTCGTGGTGGCACTGTAATCCTGGCTTATTCTTGCATGAACCGGTCCTTAGATCTAAAGCAAGCAACCACCATAACATCCAACCCATCCACATACCAGGCTTGCTTAGATCACCCATTACCATACCGTATTGACCAGTTCACATTAACCAGAATATCATTAATGCATAATTAAATTGAGTGGTATAGTTGTTTCCCATCCCAGTTGATTAAGCGAAGCAAAAGGTAAAAACCCTTCCCGACTCTCTACCATGTATTCCAAGCGACAAGGGTGGTTTAGCAAATCTAGTAAACTTCCTACCATAGGATTCCCATCAAATTGACACAAGCATGCAGTTTTGCAAACAAAACATTTATTTTAAAACAGGGTCAATATGCTTCAAGGACACTTGCCTTGCTCTTGCTATTGATTAGGATCAAAGCCTTCAAACTCTTGGTGCTGTAAATCCTCCACGGCACTTTCTAGCACAAATCCGTCTAATCCACACAATAAACATACAAGACAAGAAACACAATCAAAGAGTGCACAAATATTACTCAATATGACATGAATGCATGATTGATGCAAATGCAAGGTAGAACTTGTTACTAGATTGCTTTTAATGATCACTAACTAGTTCTAATAGCTTTTAACAAGTTTATACAGGTTTGAATTCGATTAGATCAAATTTTAAAATTAATTCAACACAATTGAACCAGAAAGATCGGACTAGTCCGCTAGGGACCGGACAAGTCCGCACTCCGCGAGATCAGCAGATTAGGGTTTTCTATATCAACGTGAATTTGGAGATTAGGGGTTGAATTATCGTATGGAAGAGATAATAGAAGGTATTCCAGGTGTTTAGAACTCCAATGAATCAAGAAACTTGGAGGTAAGACTTGGATCTTGATGATCTCGGGTTGGTGGTGAACTTGGGGATGAATTGGTGGTGATGAACAAAACTTGGTGGAGATCTTGATCCTCTTTCATTTCCACCTCTTCTTATTCTTGCTTGGGATCTTCTCCTCCCTCCTTGATGGTGGCTTCCACAAACTAGGGTTTGGGTGGGTGGAAAAGTGGCAAATAGATGTCAATCCAAGGGGTGGGGCTGTTTATATAGAGGTGGAGGCTAGGGTTAGATGGATTTCGAGTTTTGGAATGAGTAGAGGCCGGTTTAGAGTCCCACATGGGCTCTAAAAGAGTTAGGCACGACGTCCCTAGGCCCACTTAACGTGAAACCCAAGAAACAAGTCATAAAACAAAAGATCAACTCGAAGTCGTGAAATATCGGACAAGTCCGAAAAGGACCGAACTAGTCCGAAGTCGTCCAGAGAGAAAATCGGACAAGTCTGGCCAAACATCGGACAATTCCGACTTTAAATAGAGAGGAAATCGGACAAGTCCGCTGGAACACCGGACGAGTCCGGAAAGGTCCAAGGACTTAGCAAATTTTCAAGGATTCTTGGAATATAGGACTAGTCCGCACAAAATTGGACAAGTCCGAAAGTTTCCAGTGCCAAATATCAGACTAGTCCGCAGGAAAAACGGACAAGTCCGTTTTTAGCCAGAGAGAAATCGGACTAGTCCTCAGCAAAATCGGACTAGTCCGCACTTTCCGGTATTTTAAGTGCGGTTTTGTTCCAAATCAATTTAAAATGCTCCGAATCAATTTTAAACTCATTCCTCTTTGTGTGGGTTAATGTTAAACATGTATATGAGTGTATGTAGGGCATGATGCATGAAAATTAGGGTGTTACACCAAGTAACGTACTGCACAAAGTTAGGGGATCCGTGTCCCTCTGTCTCTGGCAATTTGTAATCTAAATAAGTTAATGTAGCAATGGGGGTGGTATTCTGGTCAAAGGGGAAAATTTGGCATCATTAAAGGAGATGTTTTTGGATAAAAGGAGAAATTTTTAGTTTGACACGGAAAGGGCCCAGCGTAAGCGTGGAAAATTATGATTATAAAAAACCGCGGTTTGCATCCCTCTCGGTTATCACGACGCCTTGACGTGTCCCATCGGCTTCACTGGTAGTTTTTAATTTGACACGGAAATGGCCCAGAGCTTATATAAATAAACATCCGGCCTGGTACACGCCTCATTCACGTTCCATTTGACTTTGACCGGGCGAGCGGCTAATGACGAAAGGAAAGTGGCTGAGTCTTGTACGACATATTGTTTCAATCGAATGTCTGACTACAATAGCGCGCGTTGCTTTATATTGTCATTGCAACGAGCTCAACTTTCCGAGGTGGGACAAATCGTTCACAGCTTGTCAAAATCGCTCGCACGAATTCGTTAAGGACGTCGGGTATAGGAGTATTGGTAATGATTACATCGCATATAGGAGCATTGGGCATGTGTTATGTTGGGGCCAGTGGTATATAGACGGTGCCACGATCAGGGAACGGCGATTGAAGCACGAGAAGGAAGTACGTGTGGCACCATCTCAGAACGGTATGAACTTGCTCCTCGGTGCATCGTTAAAGGAGATGTTTTTCGATAAAAGGAGAAATTTTTAATTTGACACGCAAAGGGCCCAACGTATGTGGGGAAAACTTATGCTTATAAAAAACCGCGATTTGCATCCCTCTCGATTATTGCAAGAGCTCGACGTGTCCCATCAGCTTCGCTGGTAGATTTTTAATTTGACATTGAAATGGCCCAGGGTTTTATATAAAAAACATTCGCCCCGTAAATGCCTCATACACATCCCGTTCGACTTCAATGTAGCCGTTTGATTTCAACCGGGCGAGCTCTGTTGAAATCAAACGTGGCGTGCAGGAGTCTTTTACGACATCTTTTTTAAATCGAATGTCTAACTACAATAGCGCGCGTTGCCTTATATTCTTGTTGCAACGAGCTCAACTTTCCGAGGTGGGACAAATCGTTCACAGCTTGTCAAAATCGTTCGCACGAATTTGTTACGAACACCAGATATAGGAGTAGTGGTAATAATTACACCGCGTGTAGAGGCATTGGGTCAGTGTTACATTGGGGCCAGTTGTATATAGATGGTTCCACGATCAGGGAATGGCGATTGAAGACACGAGAAGGAAGTACGTGTGGCACCATCTGATAATGGTATGCACTTGCTCCCCGGTGCTTCGTTAAAGGAGATGTTTTTCGATAAAAGGAGAAATTTTTAATTTGACACGCAAAGGGCCCAATGTACACGGGGAAAAATTATGCTTATAAAAAACTGCAGTTTGCATCCCTCTCGATTATCGCAACGGCTCGACGTGTCCCATTGGCTTCACTAGTAGTTTTTTAATTTGACACAGAAATGGCCCAGGGCTTTATCTAAAAAACATCCGCCCCGTACACGTCTTCTACACGTCCATTTTGATTACGATCGGGCAAGCAGACGATGTCAAACGAAGCTCGCCAGGTCGAAATCGAACGGAGCGTGCAGGAGTCTTGTACGACATTTTTTTTTCAATCGAATGTCTGATTGCAATAGTGTGCGTTGCCTTATATTGTCGTTGCAACGAGCTCAACTTTCCGAGGTGGGACAAATCGTTCACAACTTGTCAAAATCGCTCGCACGAATTCATTACGGACACCGGTTATAGGAGTAGTGGTAATGATTACACTGCGTATAGGGGCGTTGGGCCAGTGTTACATCCTACGGTTATTAAATCTTTTCATTTAACCCCTTCCACCCCCACCACCACCCCTCCACCTGGTGGAGGGGTTTAAATAAAAGATTCAATGCCCGTAATGTAGATCGATCCAATTAGGACAAGTTTTATAGTTCAAATATGAACTAAAAAACTTGTTCTAACGACAAGTAATATAGGTAGGAGGTTGTAATGTTTTATGATAATGAACTCAATGTTGTTCGTCTGTTCTATCTGTTATTTTGTTTTCTATCTGCCGTTTAGTGAACTATCTGTTCTATCTGTATTATCTGTTAATGAATGACCCTCCACACCACCGATGGCTTGTAAAGTTGCCTGTACGATACTTTAGCCGCTAGAGGTGCTAGGAGATCGCCCGTAGCAGGGCCTGCAAAGTGGTCTGTAAAGTAGTACAATATACAATACTAACAAGTAGCGACGACTGGAAAGAAATGTAGAGACAATCAATAGAGAGAAAAGAAAAAAAAGGACGAGAAAAATGTTAGAAAAAGATAGGTAGAATCCAACGTACCACTAGCCCTATTCCCCTAGACGCGGTGTAATCATTACCACTACTCCTATACACAGCCAAAAGTTATTACCACTGCTTCAAGGGAAGTGTTGCGGACTATATGTGCCGATTATTTTATTTTTTGTTTATCGGGGATGATGTAACATCTAGTTCTGTCGATTAGCGACGACTGGAATGAAAAGTGGAGACAATGAACAGAGAGAAGGGAACACTGATTTCCTTTGTTCCAAACTACTGTATGATTGAATGTATTCATTTCCGGAAGAATCCATTTCTTTAAATTGTCCCGTGAGTTTCCTTTCATGAAAACGGGGCTAAACAAAAGACGAGCGCGCATAGGGGAAACACAACAAGTACAACGTTCATCAGAGACGAGCGGGCATAGGGGAAACACATATACTACAAGTCTATTTTATATACTCCCTTTGTTCTCTTTTAACTGGCGTTGGTAGAAATAGGGGTGCATCCAAACGGGAATGGAGGGAATATAACCCATAGAGTACAGTGCCTGATGGCAGAACAGGTCATGCTCGTGCTTAATCCTACAGTTCTCTGTATAGAAGACTGTCCACTCCTCCCACGTAGGCCTGCTGCAGAGGGCAGTTCCCTAGTTCCCCCTATTGAGCAGCCCCAAGCGTCATCATCAATGTTGGGCACCGCCACCGGCGGCGCTTCTGGACGAGGCCTGCCCAGGAACCTCCTGACGACACCATCGATACTATTCATGGCTTCATGCCAACACCGGTAGCACTCCTTGTTGGTCCACTTCAAGGCGACAGACCCGGCGGCGTTGTAGCCGACGTGGGCCTCACCTTCGACCTACCAGATATACTTGAAGGCGTCGCGGGCCCCGCGGTCGGTGTCGTAGTGGAGCATGGCGAGGATGTAGGCTGCCACCATGTGGCCGTTCGTGGCTGCCTGTGCAAGGAACTGGGTGCCCGGCTGCGCGCGACCGTCCAAGAAGACAAGGTCGAACCCGGTGACGTAGCATGCATGAGGGTTGCCGACGATTGCCAGGCGCTCCGTGAGGCGGTCGTAGCTCTAGTTAAACTTCCAGATACTCTCCCGCTCCAGTGCCAGGTGCTCCACGAGGCGGTCGTAGATCCATTTAAACTTCAGATGCTCTCCCGCTCCAGCGCCAGGCGCCTGCCCACGTCGCGATCCCGGCACGCCGCGTGCATGGCCTTGCAGGTGGCGCACAGACTGGAGAGGTCATCCATGGGCTGTGGGGAGGTTGCGGCGACCCACCCCGTGATCAGGACCGCAATATCGTGCGGTAAGGGGAACTCCATGGGCTTCGAAGGGAACCAATGAGCACGCGCGTGACGGAGAACGAGAGAAAGAGTACACGCGGAGAAGAGGATGGCCTGTGTGTGTTACGGAGAAGAGGGTGGTGTGTCTTTATTAGTACGCGCGGAGAAGACGATGAGACGCGCGCAGTGATGATTATGGCTTCTGAAGTGCACCATTTGGAATGCTACTTGCAAAACTCGTATGAATATCTTTCCCTTCCGGAGGATTCCATTTCATTAAACTGTCCCGTGAGTTTCCTTTGATGCAAAATGGGGTTACGGCTTCTAAAGTGCAACTGTACGCTACTTTGCTGGAGTTGTCAGCACGCAGGAGATCGCCCGTAGCGGGGCCTGCAAAGCGGACTGTAAAAAGTACTCCTCCCTCCATCCCAACTCAACTCTATTTTTAGTTTTGGTCAAACATACCTTTGACCAATGATTTCTTGTCTGGTCCTTATCCTGATCACCAAAGTCCTCCGCCTTCTGCCCCATATGACTTGGGGCAGAATGATCCTGGCGACCAGAATGAAGTGTCGGGTATTTTGTCCACGGCGCAGGGTTATTCAACACAAGCAATAGGTAGCATATCCTAATATTTCTCCTCATATATAGCTTGTTAACTAATTTTTTGGCCCCAAACGATCTAGAAAAATTACTCCAGATTTGATGATGCCATAAATTAATCGCTGCTCAAAACAATGACAGTGCTCATCAAGCTCCCAAGCTCAACTTCATTCATCCTCAAACTAGCTAATTATTTCGGATGGATTTACGTTAGGGGTGTGCATTCAGTCTACCCGATATTTTGGTTTGCGTATTTCGGTCTTTTTCAAAATTCGGTTTCTTGAAATCACTACCCAAATTGTTGTAATAATATTAGGTACCCGAACATTTTGGGTACCAAAATTCCGGTACGGTCTTCGGTCCTACCCGATATATCCGAATTATACATTATATCCATGTCATGTTGCACAAATTTAATATGATTGATAAATTTAATCCCATGAGGTAATTTATTATAAATTGACAAATGAAAAATAAAAAATAAAAGTTTAAATCCAACAACTTCACACATCACAACTTGAAAATAAAATATCTAAATTTGAATTGTTCATAGTTTAGCACGTATAATTTAACTTATTATTTGATGGACTGACTATTCGGTTATTTTAGTTACCCGAGAGTGGTACCCGAACCCGACATTCAGCTATTTATATTTGCTACCTGAAAAGTACCTGATACCCGATATTTCGGTCTTTTCGGTTCCGGTCTCGGTCTTTTCGGTTTCGGTTTTTTGGTCTCGGTTTATTTGCCAACACCTAATTTACGTAGTAGTAGCATATGGGATATACATATTTCTCCTCCATGTTTTTTTTGCAAAACTATCAAGTGATATATTGTAAGACCTATGTGTGCTGAATACATTGGCTTGTAGTGAATACACTTGGCTTTGATGATAAAAGTTTTGAATATCACCAAAACACCTTATTATCAAGGTCCGATGGTAGGTCCGGCTTGTTTTGGGTAGCTCCGGCTACGTTAGATGCTAGGTCCAGCTTCTTGGTAAGGTCCGACTAGCTTTGGTTAGCTCCGGTGAGCTTTATCTTTAGCTCCGGCATGTCTTTGATAGCTCCGGCATATACTTGATAGCTCTGGCATGCTTTTGCTAAGATCTGACGTACTTTGTCTAGCTCCGGTTTTGGGTTGACTAGTTTTGACTAGTTTTTGGTAAGCTCCGGTGCTAGGATCTACTAGTTTTGGTAAGCTCTGGCGCTAGGTTCTACTAGTTTTTGTTAGCTCCGGCTCATGCTCCGGGTTTCTCTGGCAAGGTCCGGAACTTGACCGCGGTGCTTCTGCTTTTCATTTGCAATGTTTCGTACTTGCTTTACATTGTTGGAAAGATTGCTTAGTATTCATTTGCTAAGTTTTTGGATGATAAGGATGATATCGTGTTACTATGGTTTTGCAACATGCTTATGTGAGGCTCTCACGTAAGGTATTGTGTTCGGAACTAACTTGAGTCAAGTCGAGGACTTGGGCTCGTATGGATTGGTTGTTTATTCATGTGCAGGTGTTGCTTGAGTTCAAGTCATGGCTGGTGACGGGATCCATTGGACTAGTCTCAGGGAGGAGATGAGATTCCAACAACCAAATTCAGGAGGAATTGTGGTTGAGCTGATCAGGAGGTCGCGCAGGATGATTGAATCAAGGGCGGTGCATATGAATGTTACTGGACGTTGAAGGAAGGTGTTCACACGTGTGCATGCGGTGCATGACGTGGCAACATGGTTCCGAAGATGGGATAAGGAAGGGAAGATCTGATTGGAAGGATCGGATCATATCGGTTGAAGACTTAGGCTGCGGCGAAGTCGGTTATGGCTCGGTATGGAAATATCGAGTTGGTTATGATAGGATTTCGTGTGGGTCACGAATTTGAGTTGTTTAGGAATGTGGGATACGTTCCTAAGGTGTTTGGAAGTCTTAAGATTGCTTCTATCTGCGTATAGAAGAGTCCTAAGCAGTTATGGAAAGTTCCAATTGTGATCTGATTAGGATTGAAGTCCTAGTTGAGATTGGGATGGCCTAAGGGTTGGTTATATAAACAAGGGAGCCCAGAGCTCGTGGAAGACGGCTTTGGGGGGCTGTTCCTCTTGTGTTCTATTGAATAAAATTCGTAGTTTTAAGGAACTTTTGTGCCTTGTTCGTCCGACTTGTTCCGGACAAGTTTTACTCGTCGAGTTTCTGGATAGCACTATCTTTCGTTGGTGGTTTTATTATAACTCGAGTTTTACAGATCCAATTGACGTGATTCTTTTTGGGTTGTCTTCATAACTTGATTGTCTACCATCTGTCAAAATATCACGGTCATTGGATTTGTGGTTTCTGAGCTACACGAGTTTCTTTGCAGCATTCCAGAAACTGTTTTTCTCGGGTAGCCAGATTGACCATAGTCTGATCTTTCGATCATAACTTGAGTTTTTCTCAACGGATTTGAGTAATTCTTTTTGTGTTGTCTTCGTGACTTGATTCTCTCTGATATATATCACTTTTGTCACGGTGAAACATGTTTAGATTAGTCTCATACATGATTTCTTTAACAGATCGTTTTTCTGCCGAAAGGGTTTGGTGTTTTAATTGTTTCCGCTGCGTAAGATTTTTAAATCTACCATTCACCCCCCTCTGGTAGCTTTTCACGTGCTCTTCGATCCTACAATTGGTATCAGAGCCACGGTTCTCTAATATTTGTGATTTGCACGTGTTTTTGACTAATCATCATGGAGAAGTACTCCGCCAAACCTTGTGTGTTTGCTGATATTGATTTTCAGGTTTGGAAGGCACGCATGGAGGCTTTCATCTAGGCACAAGGCTTTGCAATATGGGAGAAGGTGTATAAGCCTTATGAAGTGCCACCCAATGATCAAGTCACGGCCACAAACCTACGGGACGTCGACAACAACAACAAAGCCCGAAACTTGATCATCCAAGGACTCACTCAAAGCGACTTTGATCGTGTCGCGCACCTCCGGTCAGCATACGATGTTTGGAGAGCTCTCTGTGATTATCATGAAGGCTCCAACACAATCAAGGAGGTAAAACAAGATATGTTCAAAAAGGAATATATGCATTTTGAGATGCAACCAGGTGAGTCTATCGATGACCTCTTTGCTCGATTCAATAAAATTCTCAGCAACTTA
Organism: Tuctoria greenei; assembly: GCA_036927565.1. Classification (NCBI taxonomy): domain Eukaryota; kingdom Viridiplantae; phylum Streptophyta; class Magnoliopsida; order Poales; family Poaceae; genus Tuctoria; species Tuctoria greenei. The sequence continues at coordinate 130,270,735 of JAYESD010000005.1, read as the reverse complement.
CGTAGTGTCAATGTTAATTTTTCTGATGCTGAGAATGCTAGGCAACTTCTTAGTGCATTAGACATGTCAATTTGGGAGATGAAAGTAACATCTATTCGTGAATCAACTGTCATGAGTTCTCTTACATTAGATGTACTTTATTCTAAACTAAAAACTCATGATATTGACATCCTAGCACGTAAGAACCCAAATAAGTCTATTGCATTTGTTTCACAACGTGATATGTCTAGCTCCGGCCAATCATCATCCTGCAATACTCTTGCTTTGTTGTCCCCGCTAACCCTAGAACAGATCAAAGAATTACCAGAAGAGGAGTTGGCACTCATCTCTACTAGATTCTCAAAAGCATTGCAAAATGTGAGAACTAGAAGGAGAGGAAGCTCCAGACCTCAATGCTATTTTGAATGTGGTAAAATAGGACACTTTCGTACAGAATGCCCTAACCTTTCAGGTCCGACCACCCGGGAAGAAAAACAAAGCAAGGTCCAGACCTCCTCTGGAAACTCCAACAAGAAGAAGAAGGGTACCATAGGACGCAAGATGATTAACAGCTTCATCACCGCACGTCAAGAACTTAGTTCAAGTGATGTAGACTTTGAAAGTGATGAAGATGATGACGACCTGGCCAACTTATGCTTCATGGCGGGCAAATCAAGATCAAGATCAAGTCAGGAGGATGCAGAACACAGCAGTGAAGACGATGAGGTATGTTCTACCTGCAATGAAATGTGTGATGCTATTTCTCGTGCAACTATTATTGTTAAGAAAAAGGACAAAAAGCTTAGGGATAATGCTGCTTAAATTGAATCACTAGAGTCTGAAATTAACCGTTTAAAAACTTTGATTCCTAGTGATGATGCATGTCCCTCATGTGACTTAATCTATGAACAATTGTCCACATTAAGAAGTGCACACTCCTCCATTCTAGATAGACTTGATGAAGAAATTGAAAAGAGCAAAGATCTTGCTGCACTTAATGATAAAAACTTGAAAGATGCTAGCTGTTCTACAATTGATTTGCATTGTTCTACTTGTGATGATCTTGATAAAAAATTGCAAGATGCTATGAATGAAATTTCTATATTGAACAATGCTTTACGTTCTCATGAGGTTAAATTTTGTTCCAATTGCAAACTAAAACGAAAAACTTCATGTGAAAATTGCCTTGATCTGTCCAATAAACTTGATGACATGCATAGGACAATAGATCAGTTTTGTAATGGGAATAAGAATCTAAACTTGCTGCTGAATTCTTCCAAGTCTTGCAAAGATAAAACGGGTTTAGTTTTTGATTCTCTTGTTCATGCTAAGGCACATCCACCTAAAATTCTAAAGTCATTAGGAAGTGGTTTGATTCAAACAGTTCCTAAACAAAAAGAAGTAGTTTTCAAATCTGCAGGAGTGCTTTCTAATTCTGTTTCTAATGTTGGGTGCTCATCGAGACCTGATTACAAAATTAAGTTTCATTGTACCTACTGTGGTAGAGATGGTCATGTCATAAATTTTTGTTATAGACTAGCTAAACAACAGAAAAGGGAAAGAATGTCTGCTAGATCTCGTAACCTTCATGCTAAACCAAAAATTAGAAACATGCAACCTGCTTTAATGAGTCAGAAATTTGAAAAGGTAGCTTCTGGAACTTTTGGCAAGAAATCTACAAAGGCAGCTCTGGTAGTTCTGATAGCTCCGAGAGCTCCCGGATCTTCTGTTGTTCCCTCCGGAGCTTCAGTTTTTGCCTTCGGACCTTTTGCTTTTACCTCCGGAGCTACTGGTTTTCACTCTAAACAAAACTTGTAAATCAACTGTTAAGAACAGAAAACCTCAACCTTTGACTCATAAACCTGCGGTTTTGTCTCAGCTTTCGCGTGTTTTTCCTGCTGCACGTCATGTGACTCAGTACTGGATACCTAAATGCCTTTTGACTAACCCCAGTATTGAGTCATCGACGTATTGTGCTTCTATGTAGGTTACACGTTTGAGGAAGGAGAACATTTGGATTGTGGATTCAGGTTGCTCACGCCACATGACTGGTAACAAAGTTTGGTTCTCCACCCTCTCTTTTGTGTCACGTGTAGAGAATGTTACTTTTGCCGATAATTCTTCAACTCCTATAATTGCTAAGGGTTCGGTTAGAGTAAATGATCACTACACTTTGAAAAATGTGGCACTTGTCAAAAATTTGAAATACAACTTGCTTTCTATTTCACAATTGCTAGATGAAAATCTAGAAATTATTTTCAATAAAAACTGCTGCAAAGTTGTAGGTTCAAACAGTGAGATTATTTTTAACATGTCTCGGTTTGGAAGAGTTTTTAAAGCTGATTTTGATATGTCTTCCTCTTAGCATAGGTGTCTAGTTGCTAATGATTCAAAGGACTTATATTTTCAGCATCGTAGGCTTGGTCACGTAGGCTTTGATCACCTAACGCGTGTTAGTGCTCTTGATCGCATACGTGGGTTGCCTAAGCTTAAAGGGGACACATAAATTGTGTGCTCTTCTTGTAGACATGCTAAGATGGTTGCAGGTTCACATACTCCTCTCACAATGATCATGACAACTGAACCATGTCAACTTTTGCACCTTGACACCGTAGGACCTTCACGTGTTCAATCCTTCGGAGGTAAATGGTATGCTCTTGTTATTGTTGATGATTATTCTAGATATTCTTGGGTGTATTTTATGGCGTCTAAGAATGAAGTTTTTAGTCACTTTAGAACTTTATTTCTTAGATTATCAATTGATCACCCAGGATCATTAAAAGCAATTAGAAGTGATAATGGAACTAAATTTAAAAATCAATCTTTTGATCACTTTTGTGCTGAAAATAGAATAGATCATCAATTTTCCTCACCATATGTACCTCAACAAAACGGTGTTGTAGAAAGAAAGAACAGAACCTTAGTTGAGAGGGCTAGGACTATGCTTGATGAATATCAAACTCCTAGGAAATTTTGGGCTGATGCGTTAGCAACTGCTTGTTATGTCTCAAATCGTGTTTTCTTGCGTGCTAAGCTAGGTAAAACACCATATGAGCTTCGGTTTGGACATAGGCCTAGTTTTACACACTTTCGGGTCTTTGGTTGCAAATGCTTTGTTAAGAAACATGGTAATCTTGATAAGTTTGAACCTAGATCCATTGATGGCATGTTTCTTGGTTATCCATCTCATACTAGAGGCTACCGTGTGCTTTTATTTGACACTACCAAAATTGTGGAGACTTGTGAAGTGTCTTTTGATGAAGCTAGCCCAGGCACAAGCTCCGGTGTTGCAGGACCAGATCCATATCCTCAGGGGGAGGGTATTTTCAAAGATGAAGAAGAGCCGGTGATACTGCCTGGTAGTTCCGAAGCTGACACGTATCCAGCTCCGGACATTGAACAAGCTCCGACTATCCCTCTGCTGGTCCTGATCGTCCACAAGTCACAAGCTCATCAATATACGATGAACCTAATGAAGAAGAAGCTTGTGAGACATCTGTTCCCCTATGTTTTTACAAAGATCATCCCCCACAACAGATGATTGGAAGCTTGCACGAACGAGTCACACGGTCCAGGTTTTGCGATCCCAACTCTCATGCTCATTCTGCTTTTGTTGCTTCTTTTGAACCTAAAGATATATCACACACACTCACTAATGAATCTTGGATTATTGCCATGCAAGAAGAGTTAGAAAATTTTGAAAGAAATAATGTTTGGAAACTTGTACCTCCACCTCAAGGTCACACTTTAATTGGAACTAAAGGGTATTTAAAAATAAACAAAGTGAGGATGGGGTTGTGGTTAGGAATAAGGCTAGGTTGGTTGCTCAAGGTTTCACTCAATTTGAAGGTCTAGATTTTGATGAAACTTTTGCTCCTGTCGCTAGATTAGAAGCCATAAGAATTTTGTTAGCTTTTGCAGCATCTAAAGGTTTTAAGCTATATCAAATGGATGTTAAAAGTGCTTTTCTTAATGGCTACATAGATGAGGAGGTTTATGTCAAACAACCACCGGGTTTTGAAAATCCATATTTTCCTAATCATGTTTACAAACTGTCAAAAGCCTTATATGGTCTCAAACAAGCCCCTAGAGCATGGTATGATAGGTTAAAAACATTCTTACTTGAAAAGGGGTTTACAATGGGCAAGGTTGATAAAACTCTTTTTATGCTTAAACATGGCAATGACTCATTATTCGTGCAAGTGTATGTGGATGATATTATCTTTGGTTGTGCTTCTCATGATCTTGTGTCCAAGTTTTCAGCAATGATGAGTTCCGAATTTGAAATGAGTATGATGGGTGAACTCACTTACTTTTTGGGGCTGCAAATCAAGCAAACCAAGGAGGGTACCTTTGTGCATCAAACGAAGTATACCAAAGACCTCCTAAGGCGCTTCAACATGGACAAAAGCAAGCCTCTTCGGACACTAATGGGAACAGCAACAACACTTGAACTTGATGAAGATGGTGAATCCGTGGATCAAAAAGAATATAGAAGCATGATCGGATCACTTTTGTACCTCACGGCATCAAGACCGAACATACAATTCAGCGTATGTCTTTGTGCACGGTTTCAAGCCTCCCCACGTGTTTCACATCGTCAAGCCGTCAAAAGGATTCTCAGGTACTTACATGGAACTCAAGAATTCGGCATTTTTCTTCCTTCTTCCTCAACCGTTACTTTGAAAGCTTTTTCCGATGCTGATTTTGGAGGTTGTAGGATTGATAGGAAAAGTACTTCTGGTGCTTGTCATTTTCTTGGTAATTCTCTTGTTGCATGGTCCTCTAGAAAACAAAATTCAGTTGCTCAATCCACAGCCGAATCTGAATATGTAGCTGCTGCTAGTGCTTGCTCACAAATTCTTTGGATTGTTCAAACACTTAAGGACTATGGGGTTGATCTAGCTAGTGTTCCACTATTCTGTGATAACACTAGTGCCATTTGCATTGCTAAAAACCCCGTGCAACATTCTAGAACTAAGAACATTGACATTAGGTATCACTTTCTCCGAGAAAATGTTGAAAAAGGAAACATTGTGCTTCACCATGTAGATACCGAACAACAATTGGCTGACATTTTTACAAAACCTTTGGATTTCAGTCGTTTTTTTTTTTCATTCGTAGTGAAATAGGGGTTATGCATCCTCATGGCTTAAATTGAGGGGGAGTTTTTTGAAACTTTGGAAGTCTATGTGTGAATCTGAAATTAAAATAATATGAGCATAGTATTTCATACATATATGACTTTGTGATTCCTTTTACATGCTAAAAGTTCTTACTACATTACTCGTGTTATACATTTTGTAGTTTTTGTCATGTCTAGTAATTGGAATAATTACTTACACTAAACCTGGTCATGGTCGAACTTTCTTGCTGTTTTGAACTTGTTGCATGCTCACAAATGCTTTTAATTATTAAGAATACATCAAGTAATCAACTCACATGTTGAGTTTTTATGAACAAATATAAATTGAGAAAAGATCAAGAGAATATGCATGCATCGCACTTCTTCTTTTGAGATGGCTTGTCATTGCACTTAGATATGAACTTGGAAGAAGTTGTGTATGACTAAAACCATGCCCTTAAGCTTCTGATTGTCAAATGACATAGGCTTGGCATGGTTGGTTAGAATAAGGCAGATGCGCATATAATCTCTTGCAAATATCATATGATCTAAATTTATGCTTTGAAAAATAATAAAATGCAGCAACTAGTGTCATGCTTTCAGGTTTTTAAATAGTTAATTTTGTGAGATCATGACTTGCTTAAATTGAAAAATTACATTTGATCTCTAACATGGCTTACACTACCTTATGTATTTCCTTGATGTGATAATGTAAGGTACTTGATCGTATGACTTGGATGAGCTTTGTTTATATGTATATGTTATAATATGCTCATAACAACTAAAGAGGGAGAGATAATTTGTTTATATGCTCATGACTTGCTGAATACATTGTCAAAGGGGGAGAGATAATCATGAAAAGAGAGAGAATAAGGAGAGATGATAAAGGGGGAGAGATAATGACAGATAATATGGGATAATTTTTCTTCTCATTTTACTTTTGATTTACAAAGGGGGAGAAATTGCTTTCAAAACTTTTATGTGAATAAGCCAATGTTTGGATTTTAAATGGTGTTGTCAATGCATTCATCAAGGGGGAGATTGTAAGACCTATGTGTGCTGAATACATTGGCTTGTAGTGAATACACATGGCTTTGATGATAAAAGTTTTGAATATCACCAAACCACCTTATTATCAAGGTCCGATGGTAGGTCCGGCTTGTTTTGGGTAGCTCCGTCTACGTTAGATGCTAGGTCCAGCTTCTTGGTAAGGTCCGACTAGCTTTGGTTAGCTCCGGTGAGCTTTATCTTTAGCTCTGACATGTCTTTGATAGCTCCGGCATATACTTGATAGCTCCGGCATGCTTTTGCTAAGCTCTGACGTACTTTGTCTAGCTCCGGTTTCGGGTTGACTAGTTTTGACTAGTTTTTGGTAAGCTCCGGTGCTAGGATCTACTAGTTTTGGTAAGCTCCAGCGCTAGGTTCTACTAGTTTTTGTTAGCTCTGGCTCAAGCTCCGGGTTGCTCTGACAAGGTCCGAAACTTGACCGCGGTGCTTCTGCTTTTCATTTGCAATGTTTCGTACTTGCTTTACATTGTCGGAAAGATTGCTTAGTATTAATTTGCTAAGTTTTTGGATGATATGGATGATATCGTGTTACTATGGTTTTGCAACATGCTTATGTGAGGCTCTCACGTAAGGTATTGTGTTCGGAACTAACTTGAGTCAAGTCGAGGACTTGGGCTCATATGGATTTGTTGTTTATTCATTTGCAGGTGTTGCTTGAGTTCAAGTCATGGCTGGTGACGGGATCCATTGGACTAGTCTCAGGGAGGAGATGAGGTTCCAACAACCAAATTCAGGAGAAATTGTGGTTGAGCTGATCAGGAGGTCGCGCAGGATGATTGAATCAAGGGCGGTGCATATGAATGTTAATGGACGTCGAAGGAAGGTGTTCGCACGTATCATGCGGTGCATGACATGGCAACATGGTTCCAAAGATGGGATAAGGAGGGGAAGATCTGATCGGAAGGATCGGATCGTATCGGTTGAGGACTTAGGCTGCGGCGAAGTCGGTTATGGCTCGGTATGGAAATATCGAGTTGGTTATGATAGGATTTCGTGTGGGTCACGAATTTGAGTTGTTTAGGAATGTGGGATACGTTCCTAAAGTGTTTGGAAGTCTTAAGATTGCTTCTATCTGCGTATAGAAGAGTCCTAAGCAGTTATGGAAAGTTCCGATTGTGATCTGAATAGGATTGGAGTCCTAGTTGAGATTGGGATGGCCTAAGGGTTGGTTATATAAACAAGGGATCCCAGAGCTCGTGGAAGACAACTTTGGGGGGATGTTCCTCTTGTGTTCTATTGAATAAAATTCATAGTTTGAAGGAACTTTTGTACCTTGTTCGTCCGACTTGTTCCAGACAAGTTTTACTCGTCGAGTTTCTGGACAGCACTACCTTTCGTTGGTGGTTTTATCATAACTCGAGTTTTACAGACCCAATTGATGTGATTCTTTTTGGGTTGTCTTCACAACTTGATTTTCTATCATCTGTCAAAATTTCACGGTCATTGGATTTGTGGTTTCTGAGCTACACGAGTTTCTTTGCAGCATTCCAGAAACTGTTTTTCTCGGGTATGTCAGATTGACCATAGTCTGATCTTTCGATCATAACTTGAGTTTTTCTCAACGGATTTGAGTAATTCTTTTTGTGTTGTCTTAGTGACTTGATTCTCTCTGATATCTATCACTTTTGTCACGATGAAACACGTTTATATTAGTCTCATATACGATTTCTTTAACAGATCGTTTTTCTGCCGAAAGGGTTTGGTGTTTTAATTGTTTCCGCTGCGTAAGATTTTTAAATCTACCATTCACCCCCCCTCTGGTATCTTTTCACGTGCTCTTCGATCCTACATATATCCTATTTGCATATTACATATGTAAAACTAATGTAAAATATAAAACTTTTTCAAAGGGAAGTCTTAGGTTTCGTCAAATCTATCTTTGAGATTTACACAATTTTGATTTGTTTTAACAATACAAGAATTGTTTTGTTAGATTCACCATGAAAATATTTCCATAATATGCAATCTGGTACTACATGTTATTGAAGTTAATAAATTCCATATAAATCATTGGTCAAAGGTAATTAGTTCGACCAACACAGAAATAGAGTTGAGTTGGGGCAAAGGAAGTATTATACGTTGCTGTTTGCCGCATAAGGTTTGGTCCTTCATTCCAGCCGTAGCCATTTGTACAGGCGGCTGATGCGACCGGGCGCACCGAACTTACGTGTGCGCCAGTCACCGAGGCGCCTTAAACGCGCGCAGTGCATGCACATATTTGAATTCAATTGGAATCGCTCCGCGTCCCATCACCACTACTCCGCGCGTCAAGAGACAAACAGCCAGGCGGGTTCAAATCCCCTGCAGTACTGTAGGTGCAGTAGAGATGGCTGACATGAGGGCCCTACAGTGTGTGGGAGCCACATGTCAGCCACCTCTACTGCACCTGTAGTACTGCAGAGGATGAGCACCCCAGCCAAGCTGCTACTACGCTATAAGATCACCCAGGAACGCCATCGTCTTCTCCACACAGCCACTCTTCCTCTCTTCCCAAAACCGCGCCAAGAACAACATGGCTGACAAGACAACACCGCCGCCAAGCCCGCCAAAGGACGCCAAGGGGAAGCGTCCACGATCAGACTCCCCCTCGGACAAGAAGTGGGCTCTCCAGAAGATGGCACGCGATGTATTTTACAATACATCAAGCTCCATGCGTCGCCTTGGGCTTGGTCCCCTTCCAGAGTATGCCGCAATGGGGACCATGGGCCACTACGTCTTCGGCATGACGCACTTGGCCGGTCGCCTCGACGTCTTCTGGGAGACGCTGGCGGACGAGCTCGGCATCGCCGGCCACGACAACCTGGTGGCGGCGACGTCCAGGAAACTGGGCTTCCCGTCTCCGCCGCGGGAGGTGCCCCCGCCCAGCCAGGAGCCCAAGGAGGAGGAGGAGAAGGAGAAGGAGAAGTAGGTGGAGCGAGGTGGAGGAGAAGTAGTTTTTTCTTGTTCTTAGTTGTGTTGTTTTTCTTTTCTTGTTTGTAGTTTGTGTTTTTCTTTTTTCTTGTTTGTAATGTATCATCTTAAGGTAATGAAATCTATATTTCTGTTCATTCGTGCGCAAAAATAGTTCTAATGTTGCTGTTCTAACAATAAACTAGTGGACTATTTATCTCTTTTATCTTTTATAATGGAATATATTTCCACTTCCAACTCTACTGAGCTGGAGATCTAGAAAGTGACTATCACCTAGTTTATCTGATAGGACCAGCAGGGAGAAGCCCACTCCCTATGTTCAAACCCAACACAGTTCCAACATCATGAGCAATCAAATAGCAAAGCACGTAGTAAATCACAAAAAACGCAACAACAATTTTTGGAGTACGTATCAACTTTAGCCCAGATTAGATGCTCGTGGGCATCATTGCAAAAGGATGAAGAGAAAAAAGACTTGATTCAGATGGCTTGCAAAAACAAACTAGAAGTCAGGGTCATCAAAATTTTTGCCCGATTTGGATTGAGTATTAGTTATATGCTTTCATAATAATAAAATGTATCGAGTATTTTACTTTCACAAGTGTGTCATAAAATGTATCGTGTGTTTTACTTTCACTAATGTGTCATAAAGTGTACGCCGGCCACGTATCCTGGTCCAACCATACAACTTCAAATAAAGGAGGGTTAGAATATTGGTGATAAATAATATGAACTTATAAGAAAAATGAGAAGAAGAAAAAGGATAACGCGCGTTTCGATACATGAACCGTGACACTTCTGACATCCTTCTTCATTGGCCAATTCCCAATTCTGCTGATCTCTCCAGCATGTATTCACACTAGCTACTCTCTGGTGACTGGACCCAGGGTATCCCGTGGCCCAACTGGCATATCCAGTGGGTGGGCTCCTGAGAAATGTTGTTATTGTTGTACGTGGTGTTAGGTTGAGACAATGCAACTTGTGGTCATAATGATAAGAATTAAAAATTAGAAAGAGTATATAAGATTCAAAAATCTTCATTACTCTCTTTACTCCGGGCTCGGGCCCGCCGAATTCAGAAACTCCTCCGCTCATATCGTAACTGCATCAGTTATATATCCAGGCCCATTTCTAATTAAAATCAAAACTAAAGTTGTAGACAAAGGTTTTGCACAAGAGAGAAGTTGTGTCGCGCCGCCGCAGATGGCAACCGTAGGGACGACAAGGAGAGAGACCCAATGGCAGGGACTCAGGTGTACAACGTGATGCTCGAGGAAGACGTGATCACCACCACCGTGACGTCCTCCGGCAAGGCTGTGGAGGATTGGATCGACGAGGTCCTCTCCGTCCACCGTCGGTGCCTTCACAAGCTCGTCGTCGAGATCGACGTCGAGTGGCGCCCTAGCTACTCCGCCGACCAGAATCCCATCGCTGTTCTACAGCATCGCGTCGGTCGCCGCCGCCTCATCTTCTAGGTCATCCACACTGACTACTTCCCCGACAAGCTGGAAGATTTCCTCGGCGATACCGACTACCGCTTCGTCAGTGTAGGCGTGGAGGGTGACGCCGACTGAATTTGGAAGGACTGGTAGCTGAAGGTGGCCAAAACGATGGACCTGGCCGAACTCGCAACATTGGAGATGGATCTCCCGCGCCTCCGCCGCGCGGGGCTAAAGGACATCGCGAGAGCCGTGATCGGTGCCGACATGGAGAAGCCTTACGGGGTGAGGACGAGCAACTAAGACGCGTACAATATCTCCGGCGAGTAGATCAGCTATGCGTGCATCGACGCCTTCGACTCCTTCGAGATCGGCCGCAAGCTGCTCTCCAGCGACTACTGATCTTACCACCGAGTTTGCGGATCGACTGTCGTCGATCATCTCGGCATATGGAATTCGTAGGTGCATCGCTCAAGTTCTAGCTTTTGTGCTTGTGCGACCAATCTCTCATAAAATTATTTTTTCTTGAGGAAGCACTATATATTGCTTTTAAAAACATGCAAGAATAGAAAAAGGAGCTTGTTTATTGGCTCTTTAATCTTCCTTTTAATCTTGCTTTTAAAAATGTGCATCGAGGTCTTTCACATGCATGTTAGTTGCCCATGCATGCTACACCCCAAACATGATAAACGAGCCTCAAACATGACGATCTCTCAACAAAAAAGGGAACACGTAACGTCAGCAAACATGATCGAGGTCTTTTGCATGGATGTTAGACGTACATATGCATGCTACATCCCAAACATGTATTCCAAGAATAGAATAATATTTCCTACGATGTATATATATTTCTATATTTATCATATTCTCTACCATGCATGTGTGTATGCTCTCAACCTATATGGCAGTATAACTACCACACTAATGAAGAATATTATCCTGTCATCAATAGAGATAACAAATTTGACACAAAGATGTTCCCTCGACGGTACGAGGATAGAATGTGGACTACCATCGTCTAATAAGCACACAGCTCTCACTACGTACGTACGTGGTTCATCAAATTAATCGATCGCATGCTGCCATTATGTATCGCTGACTCGTCTTTTGAAGAAACGACAGGTGTAGGCGCTAGCCGCTACGTGTTCTGATTTTAGGAACAAATGAAAACACTTGTGAAAACACGTACATGCCACATCCGATCCTCAACGTCATCCAATTAACATGTTCCTCAACAAGGGGCACAAAAATCCTCAACACATGAACAAACATGCTTGATCGCGTGTCTCTTTCACATGCATTACATTCATGTCCACCATCATCCATGATCACGACAATTATCAATTCGATATGGACTCTCAGTCCGCAATGGTCGGATCCTTAAAAAAATATATGGACTCTCGGTCGATTGCCACGCGCGTTCACGTCAATCTTCGCACCTTTGCATGTCAAATTAAAAAACTGGCCGATGGGACGTGTTGAGCCGTTGCGATAACCGAGAAGAGGCGAACCGCGGTTTGGAGTAACTCTGACCGTCGATTCAAAAGCACAATTTTTTTAAGCTTGTGATCATCTCCACTCATGCGCTTAGACGACGACCCGCTATAAAGGCACACCGTCCTCTTCTTCTCCGCCGCACCTCTCAATCAATTTTAGCCTCCAAACTTCTCCTCTTGCTTCTCCGCCGCACCACCGTCGACCACCTCTCTTTCTTTGTTCGCACCTCTATTGCCGCACAAATGGGTAGCCCCGCAATGAAGCACTCCAGGTCATCGACGTCCTCCGAACCTCCTTCTCCATTTCTGTCGCCGCCAAGGCCAGTGGAACTAGAGGCGGCAACCGCACCTCCTCCACTCCTTTCTCTGCTCGCTGCGCCCACACCTCTTCCGTCCGACTATGATGAGACTGTCCGCCTCATCGAGGAAAGCATTGACAAACTCGACGGCAAGCTTAAGGAGGTCACCGGCAGCCTGTTCGCCACCGACGTTCAAGCAAAAGTGCTCGACAAAATGGCGCAGGATGTATTTCACAATACATCTCACTCCTGTCACCGACTGGGACTTGGTATCCTTCCCCACCACACCAGCATGGAATCCACCGGCTACTACATCTTCAGGTTAGCCTTTGTTGCCGCTCGTCTCGACTGCCTCTACGAGACGATCGGTGAGGAGGCTGGGGTGGAGTTTCGCGAGCAACTCATGAATGCCGTCAGTCGGAAGAAGTTCGATCTGGTGTTGGAGGATGCTCCACCGATGGCTGCGGCGGAGGCGGAGGCGCCGCTGGCGGAGGTGGACATGTCCTCCTCCGAGTAGAGTAGGATGAGTAGTAGTTTATTTTTTTGTTTTCTATGTGTTTTTTTCTTGTTTGTAATATATGTGTTGTATTTATGTTAATGAAAAATGTATTTTATTTAATGTTCATGAACAATGTGTCCTACAGTATATGCACTAATGAAAAACTCCTCCTTTTATCGAAAAAACATTGCATATGGAAAATTAACACACTAGTAATATTATACTGTATCTAATAAATACTCCTTAGTTCATATCTAGTTCAATGCTTCGTCCAAAACGTTAAATAAAAGAATAAAACAAATTAGTAGGATGTACGTAGTAGAATTATATTTCAAAAATTACGAAAATAAAAAGCTACATACTAATTAATTTTATTTCTTTTCTCTTTACCAGCTGTCATCGTTCCCGCCCCACCACCCCCACCCACCGGCCTGGCCCTATACAGTAGCCCACAAATTTTCTGCGACCCTGCCTCACAGCATCGTGCGTGCACCCCCACCTCACACGCCGTCCGATGAAAATCGCATAATCGTAGGAGCGGGACAAGCGAGATTTCCATCCTTCAGTGTCCAGACAACAAACCCAGCGCGAAGCGAAGGATCTCAGTGGGATTTCCATGGGACGGCATGCGGGGCGGGGGCGCACGCGCGACATTGTGCGGCAGGGTCGCTGAAAATTTATTTCCGCCCACCTAGGCCCAGAGCCGGGCCTGCCTTTAAGACCATCCGCAGGGGTTCACGGTAAAGCTTTAGGCTGTGTTTGGGAGCATAGTTTTTCAATACTAAAGTTTTGGAAACCACAATTTTTTAAAATGACATAGCAATACCAAAGTAATTCAATAACACAGTTTTGTAATACCACAATTTTGCAATACATAGGACTGTTTGGTTGACAAACATCATTCTGTAAAAAATACCATAGTAATCTCAAATACCACGGGATTGCTAATTGCTCTAAAACCCCAAAAATATCGTGTTCCCAAACACCATTACTGGCCTGCGAATCAGATGGTCTTATCTCCTAACCCCTTGGTGCGGAAATCGAATTCTCTACGGCCCTTCCGCACAGCCGTCTCTATGCGACCCTGCTCAGATGGTTGCCACGTACGTTCACGCTCCAAATCTTACAGCCAAGGGCGCACTACACGGTTCCTGCGACTGTACCAACCCGGACCGATGATTGCCACGTATGCGAACGCACCGAATCTTGCAGCGCGCACGGGCACATGAACTCCACGTCCGAACTTTGCTCAGCGATCCGAATAACTCGGCGCTCGGCGTGCACGATCGATCATCATGTGCACGAGCACGTACGACGCGGCCAAAAAGATCTGTGTTTGGTTGCTTGTCTTGGATTGAATTGACTTGGATTAATTGGATGGTCCAGTCATGTGTTATTTGTTCCGCGGTCAGACGGGTGATCCAGGTTTGAGGAATATAAAATATTCCTCGCAGATGCTAGATAAGATGGTCCAAGATATTTGGTTGGATGTGAGTCCATCCACCTTATCTAATTATGCCTCTTAGCAATGTAATTAGTGATAATTACCTTGTTTATTGTTGATTAATAATTACAATTGTGATATTAACATTAATATTTGCTAGTAATATGATAATTAGTATATAAACAATTAATATTATGAAATTATTAGCTTTGATGATTCAATAATCCAATCAAGTTTCATCCAACCTACCAACAAAAAATTAGATCGTCCAGTCCATCCAACACAACGTTAATTTGGATGATCCGAGACATAAATAAATGGATGATATATCTCCAATCCAACTTCGATGTCAAACCAAACGCAATTGATTACTGAGCACTTTGTCACATGTCACTAGAGTGTACGCACAAATGACAAATGCATGGCCTCAACACCGGGTTTGGGGTGCATCGTGGACTAACCACATGACCCGACCAAATACTCACGTAATTACCATACACCTGCAAGAGCAACTACCTGCGCCTCCAATTTCAGTCCCGCCTATTATTGTAACCCTATTTCAGCGACGATGAGTATAAATGGAAACACTGGCCTCCGTTCGCGACACATCTCTGCCCCGCCCTTCCGGTAAACTCGCAGTACTCCAAATGTGTTGTCTCTCTGTCCTGTGTTCCATACTTGTATTCTTATGAAATTCCCGTGTTTTCATTTCCCACGGTTTTTACAATATTCCCCCCATGGATCTCGCAGCGACGCATCGAAGCTCTTGGTGGTGTTGACTCCTGGGTACAACGTCGGTGACCAAGTTTGACGTGCTCTACCAAACCTCTTCGTCGCCGACACCTCCCTACGACATCGAATCCCGGACTCCAGTTTTATGCTATGTAAACTACACGATCCATGCCGTTTTTTATAGAGCTATATTGGCTTGGTTCAACATGATCCATGCAGTTTTGGCCTAGTTAAGTTATACCTTATCCATCCTGATATACGAAGATTAAATAAATTAACAAAGAAGAAATGTGGTCTTCTGTTTCACAAATTTAGTTATATATATTATATATATATATATATATGTCGCTAAATAAATGTTGCTCCGACAGCTTATTACAGTAGTGTACTTCTAGTTCAATTCCTGGCCGGGAACGACAAATACTAAAAACCAGAGGTAGTAGTATGTAATTTCTGGATTTAGAAGTAAATGACGCACGGGTTACCTGATCAACCGCTCCAAATGTTTTACTCATTCCTGTTTGACAAATTTGTATTCCTAAGATTTCTAGTTCCCATGGTTTTTATACTTTTTTCTTTCTTGCGGTTTTTTCGGATCATACGTTTTTTCTATTCTTTTTCTTTTCTAATTCCTCCGTTAGTAACAAACACTGCAGTTTATAGAAAGCACACCGTCCGATCAAAAATATACGTTGGTCATGTAATCTGATGTTATCACTGTTATTCAGAATGACTACTTACAATGCTCTTTACATTAGGAACAAGACATCAAACCGTGATGTCGTCTACAAGCATTCATGGTGGTCAACAAGCACCTGGTATAACTATAAATGTGTTTACTATCAAAATTAAAAAAAATTAGACAACATTAAATCGTTTGCATGGTGCGTAGAGAATATTGCAGCACATGATGTTCAGGAACTGCGAGGTTCTTCACTCCCTGGTACTACGATGCATGAACCAATAACAGGTATAGATATACAAACCAGAAATACTCCTTCTGCCCCAACGTAATTTTACTTTTGGATCTTAAAAAATTACCCACTCCAACTCTATCCTCGGTAGTAGCTTCCAACTACCCATATCACATCACATTACTATCTGCCTCTCTACCGTGCCATTTGTTTTGGCAGAGCGTGTTAGTTTTTAACTCCTTTGGCAATGAATTTGGAGCCTGAGTGATGGCGTGATTTTTGTATGCCTCCACGCTGTGCTCTCTCGCTGCCGGCCACTCCGGCCGGCACCAGCGCCCACGCCCTGCTGTTGGTCACTTCAGTGTCCTCCCTGATGCGTCTCCCTCGCCCATTGCCATGTCCTATCCTTCGCGTGCCATGATTACCCTGCCGCCCGCAAATCCCTGGCCATTACTCGCCATGCCACCAATCCTCCTCGAGAGTTTCGGCGACACCAAACCCTTGCTTTTTTGAGCTTCGCAAGCTGGCGCTATGCAGTACTGCACCTGCAGTAGTCGCCACTGACAAGTAGACCTGATGTCTCATGGGCCCACTTGTCAGTGGCAGCTAATGGAGGTGCAGTATTGCGGAGGATTTCAATCCCACAAGCTGCCTGCCTTATCTATCTTGCATTCGCCACCTGCTACCGCTGGCGTTCATTACTTGCCCTGCAACTAATAATACTCTTCGAGACGCGCTCCGGCTGATGTCAGTCAGACCAAACCGGCGAACCCTATGTTTGTCTAGTCTAGCGTTGCCAGCTGCATGCCCCCTCACAGTCTTTCCTGCATCGCTCATGGACTGGAAATCCTCTACAGTACTACGAGTGCGTACCGCCACTGACATGTGTACCTGATGGCTCATTTCAGGGTATGAACAGCAACAAAGAAGTCAATAATGTAACCCCCCCCCCCATCAAAATAGTTGTCATTCGGACAGTCCTAACTACTATAGTAGTTCATTTTTAATTCATTTCTTGGTCTGATACGACAATTAATATAAACTAGGAGGGAGTACTACATAACAAAATGGTGCTGGCATGACGCGGTCGTCCCACGCTCGTATTTGCCGCACTCGTCTTGAAGATGGTATGAACATCAGACTTTTCTTCTTTTCACACTATTTGTACATCATACTAAACTTGTTCAGGTGGTAATTTGCTTTAATCGTTTACCTTTTGAATCAATGTAACATAAGAAAGGAAGCTAGGAAGAAGTGTGGCTGAAGGACTTAAGGTTGCCAGAATACGCTATGCATCCCAAGTTAGTAGAACGGAGCATGTGGAGCTACCAATTCAGCTTTCTACTAGGTTGGGTGCTGCGGATGGTATTAATCAGCGGCACTTTGTCGATGATGTGGTTATGTTTACAAAAATACATGCATCCCTTAGTGGTGCAAGGAAGTGGGCAGAGGTTGGCCATAGTAACAAGAGAGATATAGTACGAGACATTCTTGTTAGTGTTGTCACACCCCCATACAAGTATTTTTTCTTGCAATCTCCATCCTGTACATATACAACAACTTGTTATATAATTTACAGGATTCCTGGGACATGGAGGACACACCAGAGAGCGCAAGAAAAATTTTGAAAATTGCTGGTGAGCGCTACAAGGGGTGGCGCTCGACTTTGCATGCCACCTATAAGAGTTATTCTAGTGATGAAGAACGTATACGAAACTAGCCTGCTGACGTAACGGCGCCCGAGTGGTTGCACCTAATAGAATATTTTGGGTCTGAGCGATTCAAGGTCAGCTAAATTTTTAATAGCTTTGCATCATACAAAAAATATTTCATTTACTTTCATTCGTGGAATTAATTCTTAGAATTATTGCAGTCAATAAGCAGGACCAATTCTCAAAATCGAAGAAGACAAAAGGTGTGGCACTTGCTTGGCTCCAAATCCTACGGCCAACTTAGTTACGAGAAGGTATGAAAAATAAATCACGCTTTTACTTTGCGCTGCAAATAATATGTATACCGACATGTTGAAGTTTGCTTGTATTTTATGTAGCAAGACCAAGAGACCAGAGAAGAACCCAATGACATTTAACTGTGGGAGGCAAGCCATTTGTTGGAGAACGGTAACTGGGCAAACTAGCTGGCAGAAGCTGTACATGTGAGTAACACTTCAAACAATCCCCAATTAAATAAATATTTGCAAATTACCTGTGACTTTTCTTTTCGTATATAGATCTAGGCACATGCCCAACTGGACGACATGGAAGCTAAGCTGGGAGGCCCAATTCCAAATGAGGAGGGAAACCACATCTTCCAGTGTTGTTATAGATCCTCAATCGGTTGTGCAGGATCGCAGGTTCGGAGGCGTGGTTATATGGCTAACCCAACTGGTCCCGAACGTGAACATATGCGTATCAAGATGTCTGAACACCTCAGCGATTAAGTTCAAAACTTAGAAGATAGAAATGCAGGCCTCAATCAAATAGTGTAGGAGTTTGAAGGAAGAAATGATATCTTAAACACCCAGATGGACTGCATAAACCAGAAGAATGAAGAGTTAACCGTTGAAGTCCAGAACTTACAAGGTCATATAGCAGCTGATCCTGAACAGACAGCTAAGAAAATGCAGGACATGCGCGCCTCAATGGCTGAAATGCACAAAATGATGATGGCGACCACTCCACAGAAGGTCCACCAAAGGAACCTCCAAAAGCCACCTGCTCCAACAATTAGTCCCGGTCGGCTTAGGAAAACTCTTAGCATGCAAACACGTTGCTTTAGTAATCATTGAGTGTTGTTATGCGTGTTGTAATATCAATTGATGGATGTTTATTGTTAAACTCGTGATTCTGTTGCCACTAATTTTCAAACCTGGTGCATTCGGGTTCTACTGCAGCTAATTATAAAACGTGGCATTACGAATTTCTTGTCATGAATGATAAATTGTTGCAATAGGAAGCTATTGCCAATACAGATGATAAAACGTGGCAATAGAATGACAAAACATTGCAGTATAAACATTTGGCAACGACTCAAAAAACGTTGCATTAAAACACTATTGCCACAGATAAGAAATCGTTGCAATACCAAACTATTCGCCACAAATGCGAAATCATTGCGGTACCATACAAGTTCCAACAGATCTGAAATCATTGTAATACAGTACTATTCGCCACGTTTGTGAACTCGTTGCAATACCCAACTATTCGCTAAGGATACGAAATCATTGCAGTACCAGACTAGTTCCAACGGATCTGAAATCCTTGTAATACGGTACTATTAGCCACGTTTGTTGACTCGTTGCAATAACCTACTATTTGCCACGAACGTTAAACCATCACAGTATTGTACTATTTGCCACGGCTGTGACATCGTTGCATTACCATACTATTTGCCACGAATGTGAAATCATTGCAATACTGTGATATTCGTTGCCATATGGTAAATCGTCGCTACACCATAACCCGTTGTAATAATTTACTATTTGCCACGACTTTGAAAATCGTTGCAATACTGTAGTATTTGCCATGAATGTGAAAATCATTGCAATCACATACTATTACCACGAACGCGAAATTTTTGCAATACAATGCTATTCGTTGCAATACGTTAAATCATCGCAATACGCTAAACCGTTGCAATAACATAGTATTCGCCACGAATGTGAAATCGTTACAATATCGTACTATTGCCACGCTTGTGAAATTGTTGCAACCACATACAATTACCACGAATGTGAAATTGTTGCAATACCATGCTATTTGTTGCAATACGTTGAATCGACGCAATACGCTAAATCGTTGTGACAACATACTATTTGCCACGAATATGAAATCATTGCAATACTGTACTATTTGCCACGATCGTGAACCTGTTGCAATATCGTACAATTCGTTGTGATTTGTTAAATCATTGCAATACATGAAAACGTTGCAATAACGTCCTATTTGCCACCGATGTAAAATCGTTGCAATACCATACTATTCACCACAGATGCCAAGGCGTCGCAAATAACCTATCGCAGCGGGAATTATTATGGCAATTCGTAAAAACTATTGCCACGCTCTTTTTCATTGCAACAGTCACCTATTGCGACGAAAAACAACCTATTGCGACGAATTTTTTTGTTGCGATAAACCGGAATCCTTGCAGTGGACGTTTGGTCCGTCTGAAAAAGGACTGGTCTGCCTGGCCGGACTAGTCCAGCCTTGAGGCCCGGACTAGTCCGGCCTTCTAGGGTCTTTTCTCATTTTTGGCTTCTCACTTAGGTGTTTCTCTCAATCACCACTTTGAGCCCCTTAGAATGATCTCAATGCACATGATACATCCACCCTCTCACATGACACGGCTCATATAAGCTCAACTTCATAGAAACCCTAATTCCTAATCTTGAGCCTTTGATGCCCGTTATGTACTTTTCCTTTTTGAAGGGTTTCATCTCATTTTAATCATTGTACCTGTGCTTAGGATCAACTTATCTCATTAGACTCTTAATTGTTGTCATCAATCATCAAAAACCCACGGGGATGCCTAGATGCACTTTCAATCTCACCCTTTTTAGTGATTGATGACAACACATTAAGACTTCGACAAAAAGGATAATAATTTGTTTTCATAACATGTATTAGTATGAGTGACTCCCCCTCAATGCATGCATCAAGAGTATGAGTAATTGAGAGAGTTCTCATACATATACATGTTATGGTGGGGTGCCTAAACGATGTGCTCATAAATTGTGATAATGCAACAAATGTGCAAGATAAACATGTAATTGAGACAACACATCACAAGTTAGACATAATAGAACCACAGTTTAAGTCTTACAACATATATTAAGTCTTACAACAACTTTAAATAAGATTTTAACACAAATGAATCAATCTCTTAATCATACAACTAAGTAGAACTCCCAATCTCTCCCCCATCATAACTAAGTAGAGCTCTCAATCTCTCCCCCAAAGTAGAACTCTCTCCCTATCTAAATGCCGCATCCACCAATCTCTCCCAATCTCTTCCCCTTTGGCATCAAGACACCAAAAAGCAAAAGAAGGAAGGAAGAGCCCTTAGGTCTACTCGTCATCATCATCAACATCATCATCGTCGTCATCTCCGCCTTGGTGCCCGCTATTGCTCTCCGTGGCCTCCGGATCAATATGAGCATCATCATCGGACGGGGCCGCGGTGGAAGTACCATCTTCACCAAATTGAGCTAGCTCCTCGGTGGTGAACTCCAGGAATGGAGTGATCTCTCCATCACTCTCCTTGGTAGGAGACATGGGGATGTCCAACTTGTTGCACACCGCCTTGAGATACTTCTCTTGGCGATTCTCCATGCGACGTTGCCAAACTTCGGCCTTCCGGCAAAAGAAGAAAACAGCTTTGAAGCACTTGAAGAATCCGCTCCCGCATTGTGATGAAGGCAGAGGTGGCGGAGGAGATGGCACAAAGCGAGAGGAAGAAGCGGGAGGATCCGCATTCTTCCTCCAAGGGGCAACAGGCTCCGGAGGAGGGAGTTGAGGTCGAAGCCTTCGGTGAGTGATGTCTTTCTTGAAGTTGAGTCCGGAGACCTTCTCGATCATGTACATGATGTAAAGAGCATATCCACATGATCTGTTTAGAGTATGGGAGATGTTGAAGATGTCCTCAAAGATGTAGTCAACCACATTGAAGTGGACATATCCATCAATGAGTACCATCAAGTGCCTCGGATTTCCCTGAATAATCCCCGCATCTCCATCCTTGGGGGCAATGGTCTTCCAGGGTACCCTGTCGACGACACTGTAGAAGGGACTGATGTTCCTTATGTGCCCCGCCTCAAATGGTACATGGCTAGGATACATGTACTCCAGGCTATCGCGATCAACTGGCCTCAAGTTGGGGATAATGATTTCATTGTCCAGTTGATCCTCTAAGTCAAGTAGCTGAACAAACACCTAGCAGGTGGTGGAGTATTGCTCTCCATGGGTTATCCAGGTGATCCGTCTGTCTCTATCAGCGTGGAAGTAGATAATGGAATAGAATTGAGTAATTACTTCCACATTCTAGTCATACTGAAAAGGCATGAACTTCTTCAGACCATGGCGCTCGACGGCCTCAATCACGGCATTGAAGGCCACGTGATCCTTCTGAGCCATGTAGTCCCAGTCAATCCACTGAGCATCAGTGACCAGGGTTTGCTTGGACATGTAGACAGTCCGGTAATAATCACAGTGGAAGTCACACCAGAATCAGAGATCCACTCTGCTCCTGTCCCTCTGATAGACATTGATCTTTCGGAGCTTTTGTGCCTTCTCGGCCCCTTTACCCTTGAAGATGTTGGCATTGAAGGCCGCTGCACGGTTTGGGTTCCGTGCAGGAGAGGACATCCTCAAGGGCCGTATGGGCTAAGAGGCACCCTTCTTGGCCTTGCTTGCAAGATTCTTAATAACAATCACTCTCTTCTTGGGTTAACATCGACTGGGGCTTTTCCCTTATCTTTGGAGGTCCTCGCCTCCTGGGCTCTAGCTTCATCCCCCAATGTCACAAGTCTTTTTTTTTGTGCTGCCTCGGCGGCAGCAGAGTTGTGGGCTTCTAGCTGCATCTTCTTGGCTTTCCTTGATTCAATGTAGGCATCAGCCATTTCGTGCTCCTCGCGTCTCCAGCGGTAAAGAGCTTGCCTTCCCACTTCAGCCTCGGAGTCAGAGAGTAGAACATACTCGAAATCCAACATGGTTGCTGATAAGAGAAGCAAGGGAATGTGTATGAGTCCAAGGAGTCAAGACATAGTGGTATAATTCACAGAATCGATCAAGTTTAGGGTTTTTGCTGTGTAATCCGAACTTGTCCGCCCAGGGGTCGTGCTAGTCCGCACCCAACCGGACTTGTCCGCCCTGAAGCCGAACTAGTCTGGTTCACACATCAAGAACCCTAATCTAGAGAAATTTTGTGAAAGCTACAGATCCTACCACAAAAATAGAGGTACATGATCACAATGATGTGCAGAACAACATTTGTGATGAAGTTTCTATCA
Organism: Tuctoria greenei; assembly: GCA_036927565.1. Lineage (NCBI taxonomy): Eukaryota > Viridiplantae > Streptophyta > Magnoliopsida > Poales > Poaceae > Tuctoria > Tuctoria greenei. Next base: position 130,247,824 of record JAYESD010000005.1, on the reverse strand, counting down.
ATAGACCCACAAACTATGACCATGGTTCACAAGGATTCAATAATTTCAAAATAATTTGCAGAAAATTGAGGAGGATGAGTTTTTCGCAAGCATGTGTGAATTTTGAATGTGACAATTAGATGTGCGAGATTCAAGCCACATTTTGAGAATCCAAGATATTAAGCTCACTCCTAAGTTCACAAAATGTTTTCTCATCTAAGGGTTTAGTAAATACATCAGCCAATTGTTTATCGGTTCTCACATGTGAAATTGCAATGTCTCCTTTGATGGAGTGATCTCTCAAGAAATGGTGTTGAATATCGATGTGCTTGGTTCTTGAGTGTTCAACTGGATTATGGGCTATTTTGATGGCACTCTCATTGTCACATAGGAGGGGAATATGGCGCAAGTTTATGCCATACTCCCTAAGAGTTTGTCGCATCCAAAGAAGTTGTGCATAACAACTTCCGGCGGCAACATACCCCGCTTCGGCCGTGGAAAGAGCAATGGAATTTTGTTTCTTTGAGGACCAAGACACTACAGATCTACAAAGGAATTGGCCAGTTCCCGATGTACTCTTCCTATCAACATTGCACCCCGCATAGTCTGCATCGGAATATCCAATGAGGTTAAACTTAGAGCCTTTGGGGTACCAAAGTCCTAGGCATCGTGTGTGAACCAAATATCTAAGAATTCTCTTAACGGCGGTCAAATTACACACCTTAGGAGCATCTTGAAATCTAGCACACATACACACACTAAGCATGATATCGAGCCTAGATGCACATAAGTAAAGCAATGAGCCTATCATGGAACGATATACCTTTTGGTCCACACTTGGACCATCTTCATTGAGATCGGGATGCCCATTGGTTGCCATAGGAGTCTTGATGGGTTTGGCCTTGTCCATGTCAAATTTCTTGAGTATATCTTGTGTGTACTAGGTTTGACTAATGAACGTGACTTCCTTGAGTTGCATCACTTGAAAACCTAGGAAGAACTTCAACTCCCCCATCATGGACATCTCAAATATTTCCGTCATTATCTTAGAAAACTCCTCACAAAAAACTTTGTTAGTAGAACCAAATATAATGTCATCACATATATTTGGCAAACAAAAAATCATCATTGAAGTTCTTAGTGAGTAAAGTGTAATCCGCCTTCCTAATTTTGATACCATTTTGAGTTAGAAAATCTCTAAGGCACTCATACCAAGCTCTAGGAGCTTGTTTGAGTCCATAGAGAGCCTTAAGCAATTTGTACACATAGTTTGGGAATTCTTCATCTTCAAATCTGGGGGGTTGCTCCACATACACCTCTTCCTTGATTGGACCATTGAGGAATACGCTCTTGACGTCCATTTGATATAGCTTGAAATCATGGTGAGTAGCAAAGGCAAGTAATAAACGAATTGATTCAAGCCTAGCTACGGGAGCAAAGGTTTCTCCAAAATCCAAACCTTCGACTTGTGAATACCCTTTGGCCACAAGTCGTGCCTTGTTCCTTGTAACCACCCTGTACTCATCTTGTTTGTTGTGGAACACCCATTTGGTCCGTACAACATTTGCATTAGTCCTCTTCACAAGCTCCCATACTTGATTTCTTTCGAATTTGTTGAGCTCTTCTTGCATGGCCATCACCCAATCCAGATCTCGTAGTGCTTTTTCAACCTTGTGGGGCTCCAAGGAAGAAATAAAAGAGTAATTTTCACAAAAGTTTGCAACACGAGATCGAGTAGTTACCCCCTTGGAGATGTCTCCAAGTATATTGTCAGCGGGATGGCCCCGTTGAATGTTTTGATGTACTCTTGGGTGAGGCGCTGGAGGTCTTGAGTCATCATCGTGGTCTTCCTAATCCTCATTGTCTCCCCCTTGATTGATGCCTCCATTTTCATCTTCTTGGAGCGAATCTTGGGGAACTTGATCTTGATCATTTGAGGAGGAGCTTGCTTGATGTGTAGGATGATCACTTGAGTGTTGTGGTTGTTCTTGTGGTCGAATATATTGAAGTGCAATCCTTCCTATAACCACTTGTGGAGCATTGAAAGTGCATCTAGGACTCCCTTGTGGGTTTTGGATGATTTATGACAAGCAATTGGGATCCTAATCCTTTTGTTGAGATGAATGCACGCAAATAATGAAAAATGAGCAAAATGCCAAAAAGAAGGGAAATGAGAAGCAAAGTGAATTTGAGCTCAAGGAGATGAAAATAGTAGATTATTATGTATGGAGTGTGTTAAGGAAACACACCCAAGAGCTCAATCACTTTCAAGCACACACACACAATGCACAAAGTTATACAGGACCGGACTAGTCCGATATCACATTCTGCACTAGATCGGACAAGTCTGGTATCCACCGGACTAGTCCGATATCTTTCTGATCCACTTCGGACTAGTCCTCGCCAATGTGGACTAGTCCTCAACACAATGCACAAGTCACACAAAATCGGACAAGTCCATTGTGATCCGGACTAGTCCGATATTCTTTCTGATCCACTTCGGACAAGTTCGGTGTCTACACGGACTAGTCCGATATACACACTGATCTAAATCGGACAAGTCCTCCATGTGCGGACTTGTCATCCTAAACACTTAGGGTTTCATATGTCCGGACAAGTCCGATGGCAATCAGACTAGTCCGAAGATTTCCAGTAGTGAAATCGGACAAGTCCGTTTTCAACCGGACTAGTCCGATATTCCTGGACACTTAGGGTTTGCTACACACAGCACACCGGACTAGTCCGGTGACCACCACGGACTAGTTCGATCTTTCTGAACCCTAACGGTCACTTTTAGAAACCACATATAAATAGAGGTGCACGACCCACTTTTACAAACTCTCGAACCCTAGCGCCGTCACACCTCCCAAGAGACTCAAAAACCACCTCTCTCCATGAAATGAAGTGCAAAATCAATCAATCTATTGAAGATCACTTCTAGATCATTGGAGAGACACTTGGCACACATCATTGAGCTCTTGGTTTTATTCTCTAACACACTCTTGTGTTTCAATTTGTAATTTTCGAGTGTGTTATTGGTGGCTTTGTAAGTTGTAATCAAAGGAGCTCTCACCGTGTGAGAACGCCACTTCAACTTGGTTATTTACCCTTTGTGATTAGTGGAAGAGGATTGGCCTTCGTGGCGATCCGACGAGGGAAGGGTTGGAGAAGACCCGGTCCTTTTGTGGGCTCCTCAACGTGGACGTAGGTTGCCTTCATGGTAGCCGAACCACAGTATAAATCTTGTGTCTTTTCCTTTTGCGTTCTTCATCTTAATTGATCAACTTAATCTAGGGTTTGATTCACTTTGTTCAATTTGAGTTAAATTGTTGAACAAGAGCCTTAATTGTAATAGAATTTGACATACAACTATTAGACTGTCATTCAAGTTTATATTTCCGCTTCAAACATTAACGAATCAAACAAATTGACTGAACTTGATCAACTTAGCCCGTGAAAACCGGACTAGTCCGCACTTTACCGGACTAGTACGATATCTCTGGTATTGACTTTGTTGTTGAGTGTTACAGGAACCGAGAAAATTCAAAAAGGCCTATTCACCCCCCTCTAGGCCTACATTCAATTGGTATCAGAGCAGGTTCTTCAAGAAAGAGTGCAACCACTCGAAGAGATCATGTCGGACATGAAGTAAGTTCAGAAAATCAACAACCAGGAAGAAGTGAACAACGACAAGAACCAAAAGCTGGAAAAGTATCTCGAAGCAATTCAAGACTTCGATGATGATGACGAGGAGACGCTGGAGCTGAAAGCACTCCTCAGAAAGAAAGCACTTTCCAAAGGGAAAGCTAAAGTTGAAGAAAAGAAGAAGGGGAGTAGTCACACCGACTACTCCCGATATCCTTTTAACTATGATCGTTTAAATTCAAACAATAGCCATTACCTATCTATTCCTCTTGGAAAAGCCCCACACTTCGATGGGAGTGATTACTCCATGTGGAGGCAAAATATGAAGATGCACTTGATTTCCCTTAACCCAAGTTTATGGCATATTGTGTGCACAGGAATAGACATCCCAGATGACGACAAAGAGCTCACCCCAAGTCAAGAGCAAGCCATCCACAGAAACGCTCAAGCCACAGCCGTAATCACCTCCTCTCTAAGTCGAGATGAATTCACAAAGGTGGACGGACTGGAGATTGCCAAGGAAATATGGGACACACTACAAACAGCCCATGAAGGTGACCGGCATGTGCGGGAGCCGAAAATTGAAATGATCGAAGGCGAACTAGGAAGGTTCGCAATTGAGGAAGACGAGTCTCCCCAGAACATGTACAACCGATTGAAGACACTTGTAAACAAGGTTCGATCATATGGGAGCAAGAGGTGGAATGACCATGAGGTTGTAAAGCTCATTCTTAGAGCCTTTATGCCTCGCAATGTCACACTATGCTCTATGATCAGAGAAAGTCCCGGGTACAAGAGGATGACTCCAGATGAATTGCTTGGCAAAATCATCAACTTTGAAATGATGGAGAAACAAGCCAAGCACGTCAAAGAAATAGCCGACCTCGCATCGGCCAAGAAGAAGGGAATTGCCTTAAAGTCCACACTGAAGCCTCTATCCAAAGAAGCAAGAGAAGCACAGCTTGAGGAGGACAGCGATGCTGAAAGCAGTGAGCTGGACGAAGAGGATATGATTTTGTTCATGAAAAAGTTCAAAAGAATAATGAAGAAAAGACAAGGAACAAAATCAAGTGAAGGCAAGTACAAGGAGAGGACAAAGCCGAAGATGAGGCGGGCGTGCTATAATTGTGGTGAGTATAACCACTTTATAGTTGATTGCCCGTATGAGGACAACAAGAAGAAGAATAAAGAAGCCAAGCCTCAACCGAAGAAATTCTTCAAGAAGAAGAAACAAGCTGAACAAGCACACATTGGAAAGGAGTGGGACTCAAACGACGAGTCCTCATCATCCGATGAAGAAGAGATGGCTAGCATAGCCATTGAAAGCACGTCCAAGAAACCCACACTCTTCCCCACGCTCGGTACAAAGAAGGGAAATGGCACTTGCCTCATGGCAAAGGAAGGTAAACGCAAGGTAAACATCAAAACTCCTTCCATGCATTCCTACTCAAGCAATGATGAACTAGATAGTGATGATGAAGATATGTTAATTGGATTAGATAGAAAAACTGCTGCTAAAATGAAATTTTTACTTGACCAACTTGTTGAGAAGGAACGGCTAACTGATCATCAAGAGGACATGATTATCTCCGAAAAGGAGAAGTATGTCGAACTTGACAATCTTCTAGTTCTTGAAAAGGAGAAAAACAGCTCACTAGAGCTTGAGCTAGCTTCAAGCAAGAAAACTTGCTTGGAGTTAACCAACTCAAACGTTGCAATCAAGGATCAACTTGATGACCTGATCAAGGTTAACAAGATCCTTGAAGTGCAAGTTGAGTCACTCAAGCTAAGTGAATCTTCCTGCTCTTCAAGTCTACCTTCTCAACCCACTTCAACTAATCTTGTTCATATGTGCAAATGTGGTAAAATCAACACCAGTTTGAAGGAAAAGTCTACCTCCACAAAGGATAAAAATCCTACCCAATGTGGAATATTTGACAAGGAGAGGATCAACTATGCACATAGTGCATACTTGGTCCAAAGACCTCCAAATGTCAAGTATGGCATTGGTTACTCTTATGATGGAAAGCAAAATGCTGGAAGTCATAAGAATAACAAGGGAAGGATTACCTTTGTGAAGGGAGGATCCTCACAACCTGGTAACTCAAAAATTAAGAACCTGAACTCTCATGAACACCGAACTAGTCCGGTTGTGGTCCGGACAAGTCCGGTCATCCGGACAAGTCCGGTCACCCAGACTAGTCCGATCCTTAAACAATAGCAACTTTTGTTCAAAACCTTTGATGCCTCTTATGTATTAATGAGAAACAATCTTGTTAAAGTTTATGCTTATTATGCTGGGCCACGCCATGGGAACACAAAATCCCATGTGTGGGTGCCCAAATGTATTGTAACTAACCTCCAAGGACCCAAGCAAGCTAAGGCATAATTTGTTTCTGCAGGCCTATTCCTCCGGTGGATCCAAATATGCTAGACAGTGGATGCACCAACCACATGACCGGAGAAAGGAGGATGTTCGTGGAATATGAAGAAAACGAGGACCCAAACGAAGGCATCTACTTCGGGGATAATAGCCAAGGAAGGGTGCTTGGTACCGGTAAAATAGCAATATCCTCTGAACACACTCTTTCTCATGTTTTACATGTTGAATCTTTAGATTATAACCTGCTGTCCATATCTCAATTATGTGACAAAGGTTATAATTGCTTGTTCACTAACGAGGGTGTGACCGTCTCAAGGAGGAGTGATGGTTCCGTTGCATTCAAGGGTATGTTGAAGGGAAAGCTTTACCTTGTTGACTTCAACAAGGATAAAGCCGAACTCGACACATGCTTGATTGCAAAAATCAACATGGGTTGGCTGTGGCATAGACGGCTAGCACATGTTGGTATGAGTAATCTTCAAAAACTCCTCAAGGGCGATCACATCCGATGTTTGAAAGATGTTGTTTTTGAGAAAGACAGGCCTTGTAGCGCGTGCCAAGCCGGGAAGCAAGTTGGAGCACATCATCCCGCAAAGAACATCATGACTACGACAAGACCGCTCGAACTACTTCATATGGACTTGTTTGGTCCAATTGCTTACATAAGCATCGACGGTAATAAATACGGTTTAGTCATTATTGATGATTTTTCCCGCTTCACTTGGGTGTTCTTTTTGCATGACAAGTCAGAAACACAAGGGACACTCAAGAAATTCTTCAAGCGAGCGCAAAACAAGTTCTCACTATCGATCAAGAGTATTCGGAGCGACAACGGCACGGAGTTCAAGAACATACAAGTGGAGGAGTACCTTGATGAGGAGGGAATCAAGCACGAATTTTCAGCACCATACTCTCCACAACAAAACGGAGTTGCCGAAAGGAAGAACCGAACGCTCATAGAGATGGCAAGAACAATGCTCGATGAATACAAGACTTCGGATCAATTTTGGGTGGAAGCAATTAACACCGCTTGCCACGCCGCAAATCGACTCTACCTTCATTGACTACTCAAGATGACTCCTTATGAGCTACTCATCGGTAACAAACCAAACATTTCATATTTTTGAGTTTTCGGCTCTCCATGTTATATCTTAAACAAGAAGCCCAGGACTTCAAAGTTTGCTTCGAAGTCCGATGAACGTTTCTTGCTTGGTTATGATTCGAACACTTACGCCTATCGTGTTTTCAACAAGGCCTCCGGACTTGTTGAAGTGTCACGTGACGTAGTGTTCGATGAAACTAATGACTCCCAAAAGGAGCAAGTTGATCAATATGAATTAGGTAAAGAAGAAGCTCCTTATCAAGCATTTAAGAGAATGGCTCTAGGCAAAGTTCGACCACAAGAGTCATCGTCACAAATACAAGAGGAGATCAACAATCAAGGGGGAGCTTCGATACAAGATCAATCACAAGAATATGAAGATGATCAACAAATCAAAGAGGGCAACCACTCAGGGGGAGAAGAAAATGATCACCAACACACAACTCTCCAAGTGCCACACCCAAGAGTACACCAATGCATTCAAAGGGATCACCCAATCGACAACATCATCAGTGACATCCAAAAGGGAGTAACCACTATATCTCGTATAGCTAATTTTTGTGAGCATTACTCGTTTGTCTCCTTTTTGGAACCACGCAGGACTGAGGATGCATTGAAGGATCCGGACTGGGTGGTGGCAATGCAAGAAGAGTTGAACAACTTCAAGAGAAACGAGGTTTGGGAACTTGTGGCAAGACCCAATGCAAATATATTGGGCACCAAGTGGGTCTTCCGCAACAAGCAAGACGAACACGGAGTGGTGACAAGAAACAAGGCAAGACTTGTGGCCAAAGGTTACTCACAAGTCGAAGGTTTGGATTTCGATGAGACTTTTACTCTGGTAGCTAGGCTTGAATCAATTAGAATATTACTTGCATATGCTACTCACCATGATTTCAAGCTGTATCAAATGGACGTGAAAAGCGCCTTCCTCAACGGACCGATCAAGGAAGAGGTGTACGTGGAGCAACCACCCGGGTTTGAAGACGAAGAGTTCCCCGACCACGTATATAAACTGCATAAGGCTCTCTATGGCCTCAAACACGCCCCTAGAGCTTGGTATGAGTGTCTTAGAGATTTCTTAATTGATAATGGTTTTCAAATTGGCAAAGTAGAATATACATTATTCACAAATAATCTAGATAATGATCTTTTTATTTGCCAAATCTATGTTGATGATATAATTTTTGGGTCAACTAACCAATCTTTCTGTGAAGAATTTAGTAGAATTATGACAGACAGGTTTGAAATGTCAATGATGGGAGAATTGAAGTACTTCTTGGGATTCCAAGTGCGGCAACAAAGGGAAGGAACATTCATAAGCCAAACCAAGTACACGTAGGACATACTCAAGAAGTTTGGCATGGACAAGGCAAAGCCCATAAAGACTCCCATGGCTACGAATGGCCACTTGGATCTCAATGAAGATGGACCGAGCGTCGACCAAAAGGTATATCGCTCCATGATTGGATCTTTACTCTACTTATGTGCATCTAGGCCAGATATTATGTTGAGTGTATGTTTGTGTGCAAGATTTCAAGCCAACCCTAAGGAATGTCACTTGACAGCCGTAAAAAGAATCTTGAGATATTTAGTTCATACACCCAACCTTGGTCTTTGGTACCCAAAAGGCTCCAAATTCAATCTCATTGGTTACTCCGATGCAGATTATGCCGGGTGCAAAGTTGATAGAAAAAGCACCTCTGGCACATGCCAATTCCTAGGAAGATCTTTGGTTTCTTGGTCATCTAAGAAACAAAATTCCATTGCATTTTCCACAGCCAAAGCGGAGTATGTTGCAGCCGGGAGTTGTTGTGCACAACTCCTTTGGATGCGACAAACTCTAAGGGATTACGGTTACAATATGAACCGTATTCCTCTCCTTTGTGATAATGAGAGTGCCATTAAAATAGCCCACAATCCAGTTGAGCACTCTAGGACTAAACACATAGACATAAGACATCATTTCTTGAGAGACCATTCCATGAAAGGAGACATAACCATCTCACATGTCAACACCCAAAAACAATTGGTCGACATATTCACCAAGCCACTTGATGAAAAGCGTTTTTGCGAACTCCGAAATGAGCTAAATATTCTTGATTCTCGGAGTGCGGCTTGAAAAGTTGCATACCTGTATGATTGCTTCAAAAATGTTGATTGAATTGTCAAAATCATCCCTCTCAATTTTTCTCTCAAAAAACTATGTCAATTATTAGATCTTGATAAATTTTGATCATTATATGATTGTTGTATGCTTACTGGTGAGATTCATCAAGATTACTTGAATTGTTTTGCCTCTCTATTCTCTTTTATTGAACCTTCAAATATATATGAATGGGCTATGCAATTTTTTCCTGGTGACCACGGACTAGTCCGTGGTTACCCGGACTAGTCCGCCCATGCAGACTAGTCCGCAGAGTGCCGGTTAGGCCGAACTAGTCCGATAGACCACGGACTAGTCCGATATAGGTCTCTGGATGACTTCGGACTAGTCCAGTCATGTCCGGACTTGTCCGATTTTTCGTGTCCATAACCCTAGCCGCCACCAAACCCTAATATCCTCACCCTCACATTCGCTCTAGGCTTGCTCTCTCTTGCGCTCGAGCTCCCAAGGCGATCTTTTGCATCCTCCGTCGAAAAGCCACTCATTTGGGCGGACATCAAGCTTGAAGGCTTGGGGATTGAAGCTAGCGGACCAGTCCGGCCTCCAACCCCCAAACCTTCGAGCCTCCATCGATTTCTTCGGTAAAAATCTTCAAAATCCTAGAAATCGTGTTTTTCTCAATTGTTGATCGTTTGGCCTAGCACCCTTCACTAGTTACATGTTTAGTTGATGTACTACGTGTATGCTAGACTAGATTTGCATTAGGGATTGTATCCTGTCCAATCTGTTAGGTTTTTGAGGATGAACACCGGACTAGTCCGGTCCATGCACGGGCAAGTCCGGTACCCCGGACTAGTCCATGCCTGAGAACCGAACAAGTCCGATGTTTCTGAACCTGAAACCTAATTCCTTAATTCCTTAATGCCATCCATTGCTATCTTGTCTTACCTATGCCTTGTATAACTTGTCATTATTCTTGCTCAATCATTCTCAGATCATGTCGAGCTCCGACAACGAGATCTTCGACTTTGAGGCCGAGTTGGACCACGAGGTGGCACCTCGGTCATCGGCGGGTCTTGGCAAGAAACGCCAAGAAAGACCTTCCGAGCCTGCTACCTCCCCTCCCCAGGTTCGGAGGAAGGTTTGTGTCAAGAAGCCCGCCTCGAAGGCTGCTACGTCTTCAAGCGGCCTTCGTCAAGCAAAGGGAAAGGGCAAGGGAGTCGCAACGGGGCCAGTTGGGCCCTTGAAGCTTCATGCTCCCAGAGAAGGGGTCCGGGACCCCAATGAAGACAAATTCAATGGGAAAGGCAGCGACGTGGCAGCCAAGCTAAGAAGCATTGATTGCTATGGAAGGCCAAAGCAGGCAGCTGATGGAAGGTTTTGGTCAAACTTCCATGCAGATTTCTACAGGCTGGTTTACCTGCCGATGAAGACTCCGGTGGTGCATAGTCAGTGGATTGACTGGGCCCACCAAGAGAAGAAGAAGTGCTCAGCTTTTGATGAGGTCATTGCTGCAGCAGAAAGGCATGGTCTGAAGGATCTGTTTGCCTTCAGACACAATTGGAATGATGAAGTGATTGCACAATTCTATGCAACGTGCCACTTCTCGAGTGAAGATGAAGAGAGTGTGACTTGGATGACCCATGGATCCAAGTACTCCATCACTCAGGAGGATTTTGCAAACTTGCTCCATTTAGACTCTGCTGGACATGACCACCTGATCATCCACAGCATAGGGGTCATTGAGAGGGACAGAATGAAGTTCTTGTATGAGCCCAACTCTAAGTATGTTCCTCCCGCCACAAAGAACATGAAGCCCTTCTTTGTGGTTCTGAACAGAGTTCTTCGGAAGACCATTGCCCCCAAGGATGGGGATGCAGGGAGTGTACAGGGCTACCTCTGGACTCTGATGAGGGTCATAAGCAAGAAGAGACAGTTTGATGTTGCAGATTACATATGGAACGACATGGTCAACATCTCAAGCACCCCCAACCGGTCCTGTGGCTATGCTCCCTACTTGATGTTCATGATTGAGAAGGTCACAGTAATAGAATTCGTGAAGGATGTAGAGCACACTCCCCTGAGGCCTCAGAAGCCTCAGCCTGTGAGTGTCCAGGCTGCTCCCTCGCCGGCCTCAAGTCTTGAGGCACCGACAAGAGAAAGAGATGCTGCTAGGGCTCCTCCCCCCTCCAGGGAAGCCCCTCGGGGAGGATCCGCCAGTGGGATCCTCAAATACTTGTCCGCGATATTCTCCTCCTGCAAGAAGACTGAAGTAAAGCTTCATAAACTCAATCAGAAGAGGAAGGAGGATATGAGATATATCAAAGCCAATGTGAAGCAACTGAGTGAAAAGCTGGAGATCAACCCCATTGGATCTCCAGTAATTTCTGAAGATTCTGATCTTGACATCTCCGAGCTCGGGCCCTTGTCCCCCCCCCCCCCCCCCCCCCCGAGCTTGCCTATTTTGGCATTGGGGGCTCGAGCAGCTCCGCTCCTCCTCCTCCCTCTCCTCCTCGTCAAGCGGAGAGCGAAGAAGACGAAGAAGATGACGAGAGGACAGACAACGAAGAGTGAAGAACCTAGGACCTTCCTCTCTCTCTTTTTGGTGTCTTGATGCCAAAGGGGGAGAGATTGAGGGGGAGTCAAGTCTTAGATTTAGCTGTAATAGGATGCGAGGAGAGAGCCTTCTCTGTACTTTTATTTGTGATTTTAATAGTTTAACACTGTTTTCATATTATGTTTGGTCTTGTGATGAATTGCTCAATTTATTTGCGAGTATGTGATGAAAACTGCATTTGTTCTCCTGGAATGTCATATGCACTTGGTATCGGTTGATTAATGTAAATTCTGTCATTCTCAATGTATTCATGCACTTAGTATGCATCCCACCATAAAGAATGCACATATGGATAATTCTCTTGTTGCTTGATGTATTTTTGAGTCATATGTGCATACTTTATGAAAATCTCATTTTTTTGCCTTATTTTGTGAAATCTCAATTGGTTGTCATCAATCACCAAAAAGGGGGAGATTGAAAGTGCATCTAGGACTCCCTTGTGGGTTTTGGATGATTTATCACAAGCAATTGGGATCCTAATCCTTTTGTTGAGATGAATGCAGGCAAATAATGAAAAATGAGCAAAATGCCAAAAAGAAGGGAAATGAGAAGCAAAGTGAATTTTAGCTCAAGGAGAAGAAAATAGTAGATTATTATGTATGGAGTGTGTTAAGGAAACACACCCAAGAGCTCAATCACTTTCAAGCACACACACACAATGCACAAAGTTATACAGGACCGGACTAGTCCGATATCAGCCGGACTAGTCCGATATCACATTCTAAACTAGATCGAACAAGTCCGGTATCCACCGGACTAGTCCGATATCTTTCTGATCCACTTCGGACTAGTCCTCCCCAATGCGTACTAGTCCTCAACACAATGCACAAGTCACACAAAATTGGACAAGTCCGTTGTGATCCGGACTAGTCCGATATTCTTTCTGATCCACTTCGGACAAGTCCGGTGTCTACACGGACTGGTCCGATATACACACTGATCTAAATCGGACAAGTCCTCCAAGTGCGGACTTGTCAACCTAAACACTTAGGGTTTCATATGTCCGGACAAGTCCGATGGCAATCGGACTAGTCCGAAGATTTCCAGTAGTGAAATCGGACAAGTCTGTTTTCAACCGGACTAGTCCGATATTCCTGGACACTTAGGGTTTGCTACACACAGCACACCGGACTAGTCCGGTGACCACCACGGACTAGTCCGATCTTTCTGAACCCTAACGGTCACTTTTAGAAACCCCATATAAATAGAGGTGCACGGCCCACTTTTACAAACTCTCAAACCCTAGCGCCGTCACACCTCCCAAGAGACTCAAAAACCACCTCTCTCCACGAAATTAAGTGCAAAATCGATCAATCTATTGAAGATCACTTCTAGACCATTGGAGAGACACTTGGCACACATCATTGAGCTCTTGGTTTGATTCTCTAACACACTCTTGCGTTTCAATTTGTAATTTTCGAGTGTGTTATTGGTGGCTTTGTAAGTTGTAATCAAGGGAGCTCTCAACGTGTGAGAACGCCCCTTCAACTTGGTTATTTACCCTTTGTGGTTAGTGGAAGAGGATTGGCCTTCGTGGCGATCCGACGAGGGAAGGGTTGGAGAAGACCCGGTCCTTTTGTGGGCTCCTCAACGTGGACGTAGGTTGCCTTCGTGGTAGCTGAACCACGGGATAAATCTTGTGTCTTGTCCTTTTGCGTTCTTCATCTTAATTGATCAACTTAATCTAGGGTTTGATTCACTTTGTTCAATTTGAGTTAAATTGTTGAACAAGAGCCTTAATTGTAATAGAATTTGACATACAACTATTAAACTGTCATTCAAGTTTATATTTCCGCTGCAAACATTAACGAATCAATCAAGTTGACTGAACTTGATCAACTTAGCCCGTGAAAACCGGACTAGTCCGCACTTTACCGGACTAGTCCGATATCTCTGGTATTGACTTTGTTGTTGAGTGTTACAGGAACCGAGAAAATTCAAAAAGGCATATTCACCCCCCCCCCCCCCTCTAGGCCTACATTCAAGCTTCCTCTTGGTCTAACACATGATGATCAACTCGCCCCACTTGGGAGCCATTAGTCCCATCAAACACCACGTCACGTGCTACTTCAACAATTACGGAGGATTTGATAAGACACAATATGCGTAAGTGTTTGAGTCATAACCAAGCAAGAAACCTTCATCGGACTTGGAAGTGAACTTTGAAGTCCTAAGCTTCTTGTTAAGAATGTAATATTGGCTCCCAAAAAAACATGAAAGTAGGAAATGTTTGTCTTGTTACCGGTTAGGAGCTCATAAGACATCTTCTTATGTATGCGGTGAAGATACAACCGGTTTATGGCATGGCAAGCGGTGTTGACCGCTTCCACCCAAAACCGGTCCGACGTCTTTGTTGACGGTCCTTAAGTACCATATTTTGACCGTCAATTCACCTCTTAATGTGCATAAAAGAAACACAAAACATAATGGTAGGGCTATACACTAACCCAATTCCACAAGTGTTGGTGTCTATTTGTATGCAGGTGAATTATTACCCAAAATACCAAAACATGCAGGGATGAATCCATGAAAATGGATTTCAACGAATCAGGCAATGACACGTAGCAACACATGGATCAAATGGCCCACAAACAGAAGAATACGAGGAGATCCAACGGTGTTGCACCCATATACATCAAGGGGGCCCACCTGGAAGCCACTTGGAGGAAGCACTCCCCGAGGGGAGGCTTGACCAGGTCGGCCGAACCAGGGGTTCGGCCGACCCCTTCCTGGCACCAAACCCGTTCAAATGACACGTGTTGGCTCCCCCCGACTCCCTGGATTCAATGGTGATTGAATCGCACGTTAATTGTGGCGGGAACCGACCCTTCTCCACCTATAAATAGACCCCCTCACCTCACTTCTTACACACACCAAAAGTTGAGAATAGTGTTGCACTCCAAAGGTTTAGAGTAGTCCTAGAGGCTACGAAAGTAGAAGGAGAGTGTGGTGAAGAGTTTAGGAGAAGGAGGCTTGGGCTTGTCAAGTCCCTCTTATACACTTGTATGCCTACAAAGGTTTTACTCAGTAAAGTAAGCCTTTGTGAATTCAATACAAGTTTGATCTTTTATTCTTAGTAGTTTGCACAAGTAGTTATTTGTGGGTTCACTGCTTTAATTCATTAGAGGCTCTAGTTGTAGCTTTGTGTTCGAAACAACTACAGTAGTGATTTAGAATGTAAGCGTCGTGCTTAGGTTATAAATCATCAGTGGATATCTCGTAGACCCACGGATTGAAGAGGTAGGTAGTAGGTGGTGACAGTCCTATCTGTCCTTCGTAATCCTCCACGTTCGGCTATGCCATAGGCTCTTGGCGGGAGTCGTCCTAGTATTGCTAGGAGTAAGGCCGTGCCAGAAGCAAGCATCTACTGCAAACTACCTTGAATTATGATCAATACTTTGAATTCATCTCTATTCCTTGCCTACCAAAGAACTTTGTGTCCTTGGGTGAGCTAGTTCGAAAGATTAGCACACACGTTCTTTGGATTCGATACCCTTGGGAATACTCTTTAAGGGGAAGTGCTACAACGGTATTTCTGTGCGCTTGCGGATAACTTTGTGGTCTTAAGAAATACCAACAAGCATTTTTGGCACCGTTGCCGGGGAATGGTTGCTGTTAATCTTCGAACCAAGATCACCCTCGTATCATATACCCCTTATCTATCATCTTACCTTTATAATTCTTACCTTACCACAACCATATAAATGGAGCAACCCACCATTCTTTCTTACTCTGCTCCGATGGGCAAGTTCTGTGAGCCACCGCCTTCGGCGGAACCTATTTGTTCAACCAGCTATGAACTTCGCCCTGACTTTATAGCCATGGCTCGGGAACAATCCTTCTCAGGAACGGATTGTGAAAGCCCTTACCATCTACGAGAGTTCGAACAATTGTGTTCATGCCTTCTAATCAAATGTATGAAAACAGAAACTCTCAAATGGAAGTTGTTTCATTTTTCCCTCAAGGAAAAAGCCAAACAATGGTACAACCACTAAGTTGGGAAGACAAACGGTGATTGGAGTGAATTACGAGACAAGTTTTGTCTTGCTTTCGTTCCAATTGCCAGAATTGTTTCCTTACAGAGCGAAGTACTATGCTTCCAGCAAGTGGAGAACGAATCCATAGGTGCAGCTTGGGATATATTTTCTCTTTTGAAAAATTCTGGCCCAGATTTGTTAATCCCTGATCCAATGCTCTTGCAACGTTTCTTCATAGGATTGAACAAAGAGTCTACCCTCTATCATGACATTATGGCTGGAGGATCTTTCCCCCATAAGACTCCAGAAGAAGGTAAGGATCTTCTAGATAGAATTCTAGAAAATTCTTCCTTCATTATGGGTCTTAATGAGCCCCCCCCCCCCCAAGAGGAAGTCGTGTCAAGAACGGAGGATACACTCATGGACAAGGATGAACCCATTTCTTGTTTACCCCAAGCCTTGCTAGAGGAATGCTCTCCCGAACCTGAGACTACGAAGGTAGAAGAAATTCAACCCTCTCAGTTTCCATTTTACTTCGAGGAAGAGCTTTTTGAAGATTATGGAAATACCTCAAAGTATTGTTGCTATAGGAAACCTTCATTGCCACCAACTCCACCTGAACCACCTGACGGGGTGTTCGTCCATCAAACGGTCAAGGAGTTGACCTCTATCCTAAGCAGAGAGTGGACAGCTGAAGTCGAGAATTCACTCAAAATTCTTCGAATGAACTCACCTTTGGCTACCATTTTATGTTCTATTAGAGGGACACCAATGAGAATCCTATAGAACCCTACTGTTGCAGCAAATCTCATTTCCGATTCTTGTGCTCTCGCCATTCTTGGCGATGTGCCATTGGAACCAACACACAAATCCTTCTAAGATTCATTCGGAACCATTCTTGAAGGATGTGGGGTTCTGCAACAAGTGTCTGTTAGACACAAAGATGTTGAGGCTCTCCTAGATTTTCACGTGTTCGAAATCCGAGATTTCGACATCATGATAGGGATTCCCATAGAGAAATTTCTCATGGAAGTTCCTTTGGAAGGAAGCCTCAATATCAATCTTGGAGGGAGAAATTTCTCCAGCCTATTCTGCATTCAAAGAACACATCTCCAGGATCTCCCGTCCAAGATGAGCCAATAGAGGAGGTTAGGACTCTTCAATTTTTAGAACCCCCTGAAATTGAAGGATAAGAAGACTTCATCCAAGAGGAGGATGAATTTCAGGAGGAAATTGAATTGCCAAAAGAAGTGCCCTCCCCAAAACCTCCTGTTGAGCTCAAGATTCTACCTCTAGGCCTAAGTTATGCCTTTCTAAATGGCGATTTGGAAGCCCTTGTCATCATAAGTGACAAGCTTTCATACGATGAAACACCAAAACTCATAGCCATGTTAAAAAGGCATAGAGCTGTTTTTGGATATTCACTTCAGGATCTCAAGGGAATTAGTCCAGCCTTATGCACCCATCATATTCCTATTGACCCTGAGAGTGGCCCCTCAAGGGAACCTCAAAGGCGATTGAATAATACGATGTGGGAAGTTGTCAAGAGAGAAGTCTTGAAACTTCTGCATGCCGGGATTATTTACCCTGTTCCTCATAGTGAATGGGTAAGTCCAGTTCAGGTAGTGCTTAAGAAGGGAGGTATGACGGTCGTTCAAAATGAGAGGAATGAATTAATTCCTTAACGGACCATCACGGGATGGAGGATGTGCATTGACTACCGAAAACATAACAAGGCAACAAGGAAAGACCATTTTCCATTGCCCTTCATCGATGAGATGTTAGAGCGATTGTCAAAATGCTCCTACTTCTGTTTCCTTGATGGGTATTCGGGATATCATCAAATTCCTATCCATCCCGATGATCAAAGTAAGACCACGTTCACATGTCCTTACGGGACCTATGCCTACCAGCGTATGTCCTTTGGACTGTGTAACGCTCCTGTCTCTTTCCAGAGATGCATGATGTCTATATTTTCAGACATGATCGAGGATATCATGGAAGTTTTCATGGATGATTTCTCTGTCTATGGAAAATCTTATCATTGTCTAGAAAATTTAGAAAGGGTCTTACAGAGATGCCAGGAGAAGGACCTCGTGCTTAATTGGGAAAAGTGCCATTTCATGGTCCGAGAAGGCATCGTTATTGTACACTTGGTGTTTGAGAGAGGGATAGAGGTGGACAAAGCTAAAATTGAAGTTATTGAAAAACTTGCACCTCCTTCAATGTTAAGGGAATCCACAACTTTTTAGGTCATGCGGGGTTCTATCGACGATTTATCAAGGATTTCTCCAAAATAGCTAGACCCCTCACCAACCTATTAGCTAAAGAAGATCCCTTTTATTTCGATGATGAATGCCTTAAATCATTTGATATACTCAAAAAGGCACTCATCTCAGCTCCAATTATCCAACCTCCTGATTGGATGCTGCCATTCGAAATCATGTGTGACGCTAGTGACTTTGCTGTTGGTGCGGTCTTAGGCCAAACCAAACATAAAAAGCATCACGCAATAGCCTACGCTAGCAAAACTCTGACAGGAGCCCAACTCAATTATGCCACAACTGAGAAAGAGCTCCTAGCAGTAGTTTTTGCTATCGACAAGTTTAGATCCTATTTTGTTGGAGCAAAGGTCATAGTCTACATAGACCATGCTGCTTTGAAATATCTGCTTGCCAAAAAGGATGCTAAACCCAGGCTAATTCGATGGATTCTTCTACTCCAAGAATTTGATCTGGAAATAAGAGATAAGAAAGCAGTAGAGAATTCAGTAGTAGATCATCTTTCACATATGGAAGTGACACAAACCATGGACATACCTACCAATAACTTCCTACGAGATGATATGCTCCTCAAGGTGACAGACTCTCACCCTTGGTATGCGGATATCGTGAACTTTATGGTCATGGGATACGTACCACCAGGGGAGAACAAAAAGAAACTCATTTATGAGAGTCGTAGACACCTTTGGGATGACCCTTACCTCTATCGAGTATGTGCCGATGGCCTTCTTAGAAGGTGTGTCCCATCAATCGAAGGCACCAAAATTATAGAGAAATGCCATGCTGGCCCCTATGGTGGTCATTACGGTGTTTACCGTACTCAGGCAAAGATCTGGCAGAGTGGATTCTATTGGCCTTCAATGTATGAAGATACCAAGGAATTCATTCGCATATGATGGAAATGCCAGAAGCATGGAGGAATCTCTGCTCGCGATGCGATGCCCCTAACATACAATCTCCAAGTGGAATTATTTGATGTATGGGGTATTGATTTCATGGGACCTTTTCCTAGGTCTTATGATTGCGAGTATATTCTGGTTGCTGTCGATTATGTGTCAAAATGGGTAGAAGCATTGCATGCAAAAATGCTGATTCCAAGCGAACAAGGAAAATGTTCCATGAGATCATTTTCCCACGCTTTGGAACCCCCGTATGGTCACAAGTGATGGAGGGTCACATTTCATAAATAAGACCTTCTGGAACTTTTTAAGGGAACTTGGAGTCCAGCATAACATTGCTACCCCATACTACCCACAGACAAGTGGTCAAGCAGAAACATCTAATAAGTAAATTAAGAATATTTTGCAAAATACTATCTTCGAAATGGGAACGGGATGGAAGAAAAAGCTACCCAACGCATTGTGGGCATATCGTACTGCTTACAAGACACCTATGGGCATGTCTCATTTCCAACTTATCTATGGGAAGACTTGCCATCATCCCGTAGAATTGGAATATAGAGCGTATTGGGCCATCAAGCGGTGGAACATGAATCTTAATGAAGCTAGAAATCACAGATTGAAGAAAATCTTTGTGTTGGCAGAATGGAGAGATAAGGAGTACCATAGTGCCACAATTTATAAAGGGAGAACCAAAAGATGGCACAATAAGAGGATTACGGTGAAAGAGTTGAAACCTGGAGATAAAGTTTTACTCTTTAACTCTAGGGTTAAACTCTTTGGACATGGGAAGCTTAGAAGTAAATGGGAAGGACCTTTCACTGTAGTAGAGACTTCATCCCATGGAACAATCACACTCCAAGGTGATGATGGTCAACTATTCAAAGTTAATGGGCACTGACTCAAATTATTTCTCGATTCCCAAAAGGATATAGAAACAGAAATTGATGTGGTAAATCTAATCGATTTCCTTGCCATTTCTTTCAATTTTGTTTAAATTCTCCACGTCCAACTAATGGGCCCA
Organism: Tuctoria greenei; assembly: GCA_036927565.1. NCBI lineage: Eukaryota > Viridiplantae > Streptophyta > Magnoliopsida > Poales > Poaceae > Tuctoria > Tuctoria greenei. The sequence continues at coordinate 130,227,809 of JAYESD010000005.1, read as the reverse complement.
TCCAATTCTTCATCTATGAGGCCCATTTAATCGACCTGAGAAATTGTGGCCCGAACGGAGCCAGAAGGGGGTCAGCCGAACCCTAGGATCACCCGACTCTCCCTTCGCGCCGTTCGCGTTGTGTTTTCTCGCATTGATCCTCCTCGATATCCTCAACAAAATCCTTAGTGAAACGCGTCATTCCAAGCCTACTTAAAGGACGGAAACAGAAGGAAAGTTATACACCTCATTGAATCATCATCTTCCTCCCGTCCTCACTATGGCCGACAAGAAGATTGTGCCTCACGCCTCCTCCAGCTCAACCTTCAACCTGAACGGGGACATTACACCGGCCAACGACAAAACTTCCCTCGCCTTGGAGTCCGTCATGGTGATCGATGTCAAGCCCCTTGCCATGATCCTGCCTGCGACGACTCCGCGCGGGCGCAGCCCTACACCTCATAGCATTGTCCGGTCGCTCTCCCCTCAGAGAACGCCGATAAAATCGATGACGCCACGCCGTCCGACTTCGGCTGGATTGAACCCAATCAAGACACGTCTTTTCCACGGAAAATACAAGTCTCTCCCATCGTTGCTGCCCAGCAAGGAGTTCATGTACACACTGAAGACTAAGAAGGGCGATGTAGTGAGCCACTATTACAAGACGCCCATCTGTACCTCGCCGGAACGCATGGGATATTGCTTTCTTACCACGGGGTGCGCAAACCCGAAGGAGGCTACGCTAAGGTCCTATTCAAGTGCGTGGATAATCTGGCGATGGAGGAGTCGACAGGCTCGTCGCCCTCCAAGATTAGGCGACACGTCCCACCACCTGCCATCAACGGGCCACCCGGTCAGTTCGAGGGCAGAGATGAGGACACTCCTCGTGCCCCTGAAGTGGCACGTCTGACTAAGGAGTTCGCTTCTCTCCGCTTGGAGAACAAGAAGCTGACTGACTTGATGGCTGAAGGGCGCATCGAGAGGGCGGAACTGAAGGACGACATCATGGCCCTCAAGGAGGAGATTGATGGTCTTCGCCGTGGCATGAGCGCCAAACTGCGGCGCTTGTGCAATGCCGTCGGGGAGCCCGACATCTACAAAGCACCATAGTTTAGATGTTCTGACAGCATAGGGTGCTTACTACTTAGGATTTTATTTAAAAAAAAGCATTTGTTGTCTAAATCTAGGTTAAGTAATGTAAGCATCCCCATATTTTGATTTCAATAAAGTGAACTTACCGGTTCATCTAGCACCGGTAAAGTTCCCCCTTTAGTTTCTTTTGTTGAATAAAGAATTCAGGAAACAAGTATGGGGGAAACATGTCTCCAAGTCATGAAACCCCGACGTGAAAAATCAACGTTGCATATCAAAACACATCATGACCGAATGAGCAAAACGACACAACGAAACAGAGCCATAGAAGAGCCAACAAGAAGTCGGCCAAACCCCCTGGTCGGCCGACTTGTTTTCTGCACCGTACGACTCCGTTTCGCTCCAGAAAATCAGTTTGGATTTATTTTCCGCAGTTTTATGCGCCACCCTGCTGTTTGAGTTGATTTCATATTATTCATGGCATATCTAAAATGAATCAACTCAACAAATTTAAAAAAATTTGGTAGTCAAGAATTCGCTTAAGCAGAAAATTTGAATACTTTATATTTCAATTCATTACCTTGTTTATGATTCCCATAATTCAATAGGAAAAACACATCATCTAGGTATTTGACTAGTGTGATATGATAAATGAGTTCTTTAGAAATCATCATTTTGCTTGAAATTGATTTTGACATTTGTATCTATTTGAAGTCTTGAACATTGCCTAAATCTCTCATTGGAAATTTATATACCCACCAAGGCCATATGATACATTCATTGAAAACCACAAGCATATGCCACTTTGTTTTTCATTGAACATTGTCAAACCCGTGACCCAATTGAGTGACATGCATGAACCTTTTGAATTGAAAACTCTTGTGCACTCTATTCATACAAAATTTCTCACATTGAGAGTTTGCATCCATCGATTACCCATCCGTCAAAAAGAAACTCCATACAATACAAATGAAAGCCTCTCTAAAAATAAAAAGGAGTAGAAGACATGGCTACAAGAAAAAGAAAAAGCATCCACTCTTGAAAAAGAGTAAGAGTGCTAAAAAAAGTAGCCATGTTTCATCCTTAAAAAAAAGAGCAAATTCATGGGAGTTATCAACACACCTCTCCATTCCATTCATGTGCACAAGAATTTTCTCTTCACTTTGTTCATTGCATAAGTCTCTCATAGGATCAAGTTTTTGACTTAGTAACATATGCATTGCAAATGTGTGCCACGTTCATCCCTACCAAGCTCCAGATATAGCCACTTTTAGTATAGGGAGAATTGGCAAAACATGCCATGGTGAGGACTAAAACACTTTGAGAGATTTGAGAGATTCCAACCGAGAAGGCAAGGGCAAATGTTCCTATGACTTTCAATATAGCAATTGCCAAATCATTTAAGCGAAGAATGATCCAAGGGAATTATTACCCAAAATACCAAAACATGCAGGGATGAATCCATGAAAATGGATTTCAATGAATCAGGCGATGACACATGGCAACACATGCATCAAATGGCCCACAAACAGAAGAATATGAGGAGACCCAACGGTGTTGCATTCATATACATCAAGGGGGCCCACCTGGAAGCCACCTGGAGGAAGAGCTCCCTGAGGGGAGGCTTGACCAGGTCGGCCGAACCAGGGGTTCGGCCGACCCCTTCCTGGCGCCAAACACGATCAAATGACACGTGTTGACTCCTGCCAACTCCCTGGAGTCAATGGTGACTGATTCACACGTTAATTGTGGCTGGAACCGACCCTTATCCACCTGTAAATAGACCCCCTCACCTCACTTCTCACACACACCAAAAGTTGAGAATAGTGCTACACTCCAAAGTTTTAGAGTAGTCCTAGAGGCTACCAAAGTAGAAGGAGAGTGTGGTGAAGAGTCCAGCAGAAGGAGGCTTGGGCTTGTCAAGTCCCTCTTCTACACTTGTACCCCTACAAAGGTTTTACTCAATCAAGTAAGCCTTTGTGAATTCAATACAAGTTTAATCTTTTATTCTTAGTAGTTTGCACAAGTAGTTACTTGTGGGTTCACTGCTTTAATTCATTAGAGGCTCTAGTTGTAGCTTCGTGTTAGAAACAACTAGAGTAGTGATTTAGAACGCAAGCGTGGTGCTTAGGTTATAAATCATCAGTGGATATCTCGCGGACCCACAGATTGAAGAGGTAGGCAGTAGGTGGTGACAACCCTATCTACCCTTCGTAATCCTCCACGTTTGCCTATGCCATAGGCTCTTGGCGGGAGTTGTCCTAGTATTGCTAGGAGTAAGCCCGTGCCCCAAGCAAGAATCTACTGCAGACTACCTTGAATTAGGATCAATACTTTGAATTCCTCTATGTTCCTTGCGTACCAAAGAACTTTGTGTCCTTGGGAGAGCTAGTTCAATAGATTAGCACACACGTTCTTTGGATTCGATATCCTTGGGAATACTCTTTAAGGGGAAGTGCTTTAACGGTATTTTCGTGCGCTTGCAGATAACTCTGTGGTGTTAAGAAATACCAACAGTCTTGTACTCATTAAATATGGTTCTTGACATCTCAACTAGAGTTCTATTCTTCCTTTTGGCCACCCCATTTTGTTGAGGGGAGTAGGGAGCCAAGAACTCATGCTTGATGCCTTCCTCATCTAAAAATTCTTCAACTTGAGTGTTATTGAATTCGGTGCCATTGTCACTCCTTATTGTCTTGATACTAAAGGAGAACTCATTTTGAGCTCTCTTCAAGTACTTCTTGAGGACACCTTGAGTCTCACTCTTATCATGCAAAAATAATACCCAAGTGAAACGTGAAAAATCACCAACAATAACAAGACCATATTTGTTACAGCCAATACTTACGTAGGCAATTGGACCTAAGAGATCCATGTGTAGAAGCTCCAATGGTATTGATATTGTCATAATGTTCTTGGATGGATGTGGTACTCCAACTTGCTTTCCGGCTTGACATGCACTACATGGTCTATCCTTTTCAAACACAACATTCTTTAAACCACGAGTGTGCTCGCCTTTAAGAAGTTTTTGCAAATTCCTCATCCCAACATGGGCTAGCCTTCTATGCCACAGCAATCCCATATTAGTTTTTGCAATTAAGCATGTATCAAGTTGAGATTTATCCGCAGAAAAATCCACAAGATAGAGCTTTCCCTTGAGTACACCCTTAAAGGAAATTAAGTCATTGCTTCTCCTTGTGACGGTCACACCCTCATTAGTGAATAAACAGTTATAACCTTTGTCACATAGTTGTGATATGGACAAGAGATTATAATCAAGTAAATCAACATGTAAAATATTTGAAATAGTGTGATTGGGGGATATATCAATTTTACCGGTGCCAAGGATTTTTCCTTGTCTATTGTCCCGAAAATAGATTCCTTCACTTGGATCTTCATTTAGCTCATAGTCCACAAATATCTTCCTCTCTCCAGTCATGTGATTAGTGCACCCGCTATCGAGAACCCATTTGGTTCCACCGGAGGAGTATGCCTACAAGAAAGATTTAAGCCTTGGCTTTAGGTACCCAAGCGGTGTTGGGTCCTTTGATGATAGTCAAGAGGCACTTGGGCACCCACACACAATGCTTAGGACTCTTGCAGTGTGGCCCAACATACCCAACATAGGCCTTTCCAAACCTGTTCCTTAGTAAAAAATATGATGCATCGAAATCATGGAACAATGGATGAGGTTCTTTCTTAGGAATTTTGGGTGAAGTAGCAATGTTCTTCCCTTTATTGCTGCATGAGCCTCATTTGACAAAAACAATCAAGTCTTTGCCATTCTTGGGAGTTTTGGCGTTTTGCCTCATCTCCCTATAATAACCAATCCCATCCTTGACAAAGGGATGTCTTGTGTTGGTATATGCACTAAGTGCATATGCCACCTTCTCCTTGTCAAATATGTCACCCTTTGGTGCTTGACTGGTTTGTGCCAACTTAAGCTCATCTTTAAGATTTATGATCAAGTTTGATCATTTACACGGTTCAGATGCTTTGGATTTAACATTTGTGGAAGATGAGCTTGTAGAGGAAGAAGGTGCATTGACCTTGAGAGACTTCACTTGTGTCTCAAGGATCTTCTTAGCTTGTGTCAAACTAACAAGTTCACCCTTGAGCACAATTGTAGTGTTCTCAAGGTTTGAGCAAGTTTCCTTGCTCAAAGCGAGTTCAAGCTCAAGTGCCTTGCTTCTTTCTCTTTCAAGCTCCAAGAGCTCCTCAACCTCTTGACATCTCTCCTATTGTTGGATGAGCATGTCCTCTTGACGGTTGATGATCTCTTCCTTCTCAAATATTTCCCCTGCCAACAATCTCAATCTTTTCAAGGTAATTTTACTCATGTCCTTAAGCATATGTTCATTTTCACTACTACTATCAAAATCATCATGATAATAAATTGAATAAGAGGATTTAGATTGAACCTTCTTTCTTCCCTCTTTGGCCATGAGAGATGTTGGCCTTGAAGTCTCCAAGTTTGGGAAGAGCTTGTTCTCCGTAGTTGTCTTCTCCATAGCAATAGTTGCTATCTTCTCTTCTTCATCGGAGGAGGATTCCTCATTTGAATCCCACTCCTTTACAAGGCAGGCATATCCGGGTTGCTTCTTCTTCTTGAAGTACTTCTTCTCCTTGGACTTACGCTCCTTCTTCTTCTTGTTTTCTTCATGTGGACAATCCACAATGAAGTGGCCATACTCTCCACAATTGTAGCAAGCCCTCTTTGATCTTGTCTTGGGCTTGTCTTTGCTCTTTCTTTCATTTTGGTAGCTCCCCATCCTCCTTCTAAACATCCTCTTAATGTTGTTGATGAATAGAGCCTCTTCTTCATCGATGTTGGGACTCTCTTCATCACTCTCTTCCTTTTCTTGTGATCCTGAGGATGTTGCCTTGAATGCGGCATCCCTTTTCTTGGAGGGGGAAAGCTTTTGTAGATCATTGTAGAACATAGCTTCTTGCTCCATCATCTCATGGTTGATGATCCTTCTAAGCACTTCTTCGGGAGTCATCTTGTGAAAGTCCGGACATTCACGAATTAGTGAGCAAAGAGTGACATTTTGAGGCATGAATGCTCGAATCATCCTCTTTACCACCTCATGGTCGGTCCACCAGGTTCTTCCATAAGACCGACTCTTGTTGTTGAGAGTCTTGAGGCAATCGTACATGTCTTGGGGGGACTCACTATCCATGATGCTAAACCTCCCAAGCTCTCTTTCGATCATCTCGATCTTCGCCTCCCTAGTGACGCGGTGGCCTTCATGCGCCATCTTGAGGGTGTCCCATATCTCCTTGGCAACCTCTAACCCTTCAATGCGGTTGAACACCTCTCGAGTCAATGAGGAGGTAATCACGGCTTGAGCATTGTGATGGAGAAGAACGGCTTGTTCCGGAGTGATGTCTTCCTCTTTCTATGAAAGATGAACACCTGTTATAACAATTTGTCACAAGCTAGGGTTTAAGGAAATGGGGTGCATCTTCATATTATGCTTCCACATAGAGTAATCATTTCTATCAAATGAGGAGGTTTGCCAGTGGGAATAGACAAATAATGATTGCTCGTGGTAAGTTGCTCATAATTGTAAGGATACCGGGAGTAGTCTTGTGACCTACTCCCATTGTCGACATTGGTCGGAGCAATTTGCTTGATCTCCTTTTTGGGCGCATTGAGCTTCTCATGAAGCCGTGCCTTGAGCATCCGAACTTCTTCGTCGTCGTTTGGATCATCTTGACGAACATCGACGTTCTTCATCTTGGTGTTGTCGACGATCACCGGAACCTCGTTGTCATCCCTTCCGGCCATTACTTCTCTGAGTTGTTAGACTCTTGTGGAGAAGCCTTCTCTAATACCAATTAAAAGTCGCCTAGAGGGGGTGAATAGGCAATAAGACCTGAAATGACTTAATATAATGAGATTAAATTCCTGAGGCCGGACTCATTTGGACAGGGTCAGACTAATCCGCTCAGCATAGGGTAAAAACCTAAAAACTTGGTTTCGACAAGTTATTTGCGGAATTTAAGTTCAACCAAGATGTAAACAATGTATAGTAACTTGATACAACTAAGATTAGAAGATTTAAGCACTTAGATCACAAGATTTTAACAAAGATCAAAAGTGAAAGGCAATATGAACCCTAATAGCAATACTAGTGATCACAAAAGGTAGAAGACAAGTGAAACAAGATTTATCCCGTGGTTCAGCTCCACGAAGAAGCCTACATCCATGTTGAGAAGTCCACACAAGGATCGGGTCTCACTTGACCCTTCTCTCACCAAGCCACAGCGATGGCCGACTTGGTTTCCACTATATCAATGGGTAATCACATAGTTTGATGGGGCTGCTCAAAAGTTGAGGCTCCCACAAATCAATAAAATGAGGAGCACACGAAGCTCAACTCACACAAGCCACAAAACACAATCACAATGTGCAAGGAGATCAAACTGAGAGCCCAAGCACGATGATCTTCCTTCACTCTCCTCCCCAAACCCTAATCTCTTCATGATTTGGTCTTAGAGGGCTAGTAGGACGAGTAAACACTCTTGGTCACTTGTGGCGGCGCTTGGGTTCAAGACTTATTTAAATGAGGCCAGGGGACCCCTTTTTATAGGGGTCTCGAGCCCCATCTGCTGATCTCAACAGAAGGGCGGACTAGTCCGGCCCAATAGGACCACTGACCTTTGGTCACATCACGACAACTGCCACACTGCGCGACGATCGTCACGCTACCCGCCAAATGTCAAAATTCAAACAGTCACTAAACAACAGACTAGTCCGGTCCAAAATGGACTAGTATGAAGTTGGACAGAAGGGTTTAGTTCGTCCCGAAATGGACTCAACTGGTAGGCCCGGGCTAGTCCGACCCCAGGGGGCGGACTAGTCCGGCCCTCTAGGGTTTTTCTCGATTTATCTCACTAAGTCTCAAACGACTAGTTCGTATCCAAATGGACAAGTCCGAACTTTTCCAGAGAGCTTTGGTCCATCCAAAAAGGGACAAGTCCGGTCTTTTGGGACTTAGCTCCAAATTCACCAAGAATCACTCCAGAGACGTTTGGTCCATCTGAAAACGGACTGGTCCGCCTGGCCGGACTACTCCAGCCTTGATGCCCGGACTAGTCCGGCCTCCTAGAGTCTTTTCTCATTTTTGGCTTCTCACTTAGGTGTTTCTCTCAATCACCACTTTGAGCCGCTTAGAATGATCTCAATGCACATGATACATCCATCCACTCACATGACACGACTCATATAAGCTCAACTTCATAGAAACCATAATTTCTACTCTTGAGCCTTTGATGTCCATTATATCCTTTTCCTTTTTTAAGGGTTTCATCTCATTTCAATCATTGTACCTGTACATAGGATCAACTTAGCTCATTAGACTCTTAATTATCGTCATCAATCATCAAAAACCCACGGGGATGCCTAGATGCACTTTCATGTACCACATCAGAACTAATAGCGTTAGTGAAGCTACCACCATCAACAATTAATTTGCATACCTTGTCTTAAATTCTGCATTGTGATTGGGAAAAAGAACAACGCTGCCCTTTCACATGAGCAATGGTACCATCGTATTGTACTTCTTTAGGAATCAATGATAAGCCTTGCACCACATTATCAGCATCATTAGTTTCAGATTTATTAGCATCACCAGGGAGCTGCATAACAGAAGTTTCACCACTTACAGCAGCAATATTCGCCTCGGGCTCCATAGAAAAAGATGAATGTTCAGAAACAACAGGTTCAACCATGTTGCATTGCATAACACTACTGACATGCACAAAGGAAGAGACAAACTTTTTTGTATCTGTAGGAGCTGAGAAGATTCTAGAACCAAAAGACTTATACTTTTTGCAATGCAGCAATTTATTTGTTAATTCAGCAAACTGAGGGACCTTGATTTTTTTGCAAACAATTGCTTGAGTTGGGACTGTATCTTTTTTGGTAGGAAGAGAAGAATTTACTGCAAAGACAATATTTTCTTTAGGAACTGTGATCTTACCAGCTTGTGTCCTGAACTTGTTTTTGCATGTAATGTCCTTGGCACCAAAAGAATATTTGACAGTAGTAGCTGCAGTTCTCTTTGGATGGAAAATATCCTCCATTGGCGGATCATATTTACGCTGTAGAGCATCTCATCGCTTTCCAAGATGTGCCATCATAACCATATTGTCGCTGCCAATTGAACCACCACTGCAAAACCGAGTCAGAGAAGGTTTGCTTTGCAAAATTTACCAATTGGTTTGATGGCAATTCACCACTCCAACAGAAACCCAATATAGCACCCTCCCATTGATAGTACTCAGATGGTGAACTTGTTGTATAAAGCTTCAGCACAAACTTAGTATATAAATCAAAATTGCAGTAAGCCATCATCACAAAACAGCAAAAAGTACCGTGAGCAACCTAGTAATCTGATACCAGATGATATGAACACGAGGGTGTGTTTGTAGTTTTGTCTCAATCTTTCACGGTACCAAATAGTTATACGTGACTGGCCTCAGAAGTAACAGCAGTACAAGCAATAAAATATAAATCCAGTAGAATGTAGATGCAAACCAAATCACAGAAAAAGTTTTCCAACAGTGGCACTGAAACACCACGATCAGAAGGTAGGAGATTCTGGTGACAAGAATCCAGATCGCACCAAGCATGCAGCAGCCTGATCACAATCTCACGATAATAGATCAGTAGCCTTTGTCTTCAAGGCAGAAATACATTACACATCACAAGTTGGCTTCCTAGGAAAAGTCATTCACCAACACACGATAGTCTTCTAAGGATGAGCCTTGATTTCAGTAGAAGATTGCAACCCTCTCAATGGAGTTCAACACACCCAAGGAAAAAAAACACTATGATAGAAAACCTGATAGCCTCCTTCCACCCACGGCAAATGTGCACCCGAGCAGAAGGTTAGACTCCGGTGAAATAAAAAACGCACTCACATCAACAACCTGATCACGTTCTTCTGCAAGCTGCCAAGAAGGCTGCAAATAAGATAATCAAAAGAGAAGATCGCCTCCATGGCAGATCATGTTCTTCTCCATAACAGATCGGAACTTTCTTCGAAACAAACACACGATGAAAATAATATCTGATCGTCTCTTTACATGAGGGATCACGTCCAGCTTTTACGTGGCTAGCAGGCCCACAAACTGGACCAGGCAGTTGTGTCGTACTGAACCAGGAGTCCATCCTAATTAAACTAACTAGCACTTGTACGTGACTAGTTCCCAACCAAATAAATAATAAATATTCCGGCAAGCATACAAATGACTAAATAAACCTATGACATACGTGCATGTCTACTCCTGATACTTCAAACATTTCTTGCAAGTGGCAGGGATCTAATATAACTCTAGTTTTTACTTGTATCGCTGGTTCTGAAATTTTCACCTTGGACCACTCTTTAATAAGAATTGGAATATCACCTATTGACACAGAATACACATGCAAATCACCACTGCTGCCCTTGCAATTCATTTTTGATTTGTAATCTTCACCCTGACTAGCTGAAATTATATATTGGACCACGGGCTAATAATTCTTCCATCCTTGGATCAAAGCCGTCCTCCGCTTTGCGGGCGCATCAATTAATTTTTTCATATGTGCAGCAACTGTATTACCGTATTTAGCTTTCACTTCAGCCCCCATGAAAGAATACTTCATAGGCCTTAGATTAGAGAAAATATCTTCCTTCTTCTCCTTCAAGTTGATTGTCATAGAATCAATATAAATAGAACTATTTGAATTCTTGCAACTAGATTCATCATCATCATCAGCAATATCAACTATTGTAACATCTTTGGGATATATATAAAAAAAATTTGGAGTTGGAACAACCACATCATTCTTTCCCCCCTGCAGCAAAGCCGTCCTCGGCTTTGGAGTATCTTTGGGTGCCTTTTTCTTTTTTAAAACGGCATAAAACTCTTCTTCTTTGATAGCACTTTCCTTCATCGGCTTCAGCACATGAGACACACCTTTATGAACGAACAAATAAATATTGGAACGACCTACATGTGTTGTATCGAGATCAAATTGCCATGGCCTTCCTAGTAACAGATCGCACGCACTCATCGGTGCCACATCACAATTAACTGTATCAATATACTTTCCCACTGCAAATTTCACTCTTGTCTTGTGAATAATTTTCAGTGTACCACTTTGATTCATCCATTGCATATAACGTGGAGTAGGCAGCCCCCATGTTGACAAAGACAATACATGTACCACATCTGAACTAATAGCGTTAGTGAAGCTATCACTATCAATAATTGATTTGCATACCTTGTCTTGAATTTTGCATTGTGATTGGAAAATAGAACAACACTGCCCTTTCACATGAGCAATGGTACCATCGTATTGTACATCTTTAGAAATCAATGACAAGCCTTGCACCACATTATCAGCATCATTAGTTTCAGATTTATTAGCATCACCAGGGAGGTGCATAACAGGAGTTTCACCACTTACAGCAGGAATATTCGCCTCTGGCTCCATAGAAAAAGATGAATGTTCAGAAACAACAGGTTCAACCATGTTGTATTGCACAACAATACTGACATGCACAAAGGAAGAGACAGGTTTTTTTTATCTGTAGGAGCTGAGAAGATTCTAAAACCAAAAGACTTATCCTTTTTTCAATGCAGCAATTTATTTGTTAATTCAGCAAACTTAGGGTCCTTGATCTGTTTGCAAACAATTGCTTGAGTTGGGACTGTATCTTTTTTTGGTAGGAAGAGAAGAATTTACTGCAAAGACAAGCTTTTCTTTAGGAACTGCGATCTTACTAGCTTGTGTCGTGAACTTGTTTATGCATTTTCTCCGGTGACGGGTTCACTCCAAGATGAACATGTATTCTGCTTGGCGCCACAAGAATATTTGCCAGTACTAGCTGCATGCAGTTCTCTTTGGATAGAAAATATCCTCCATTGGCGGATCATATTTACGCTGTAGAGCATCTCTCATCACTTTCCAAGTTGTGCCATCATAACCATATTGTCGCTGCAAATCGAACCACCGCTGCAAAACCGAGTCAGAGAAGGTTTGCTTTGCTAAATTTACCAATTGGTTTTATGGCAATTCACCACTCCAACAGAAACGCAATATAGCACCCTCCCATTGATAGTACTCAGATGGTGAACTTGTTGTATAAAGCATCGACACAAACTTAGTATATAAATCAAAATTGTAGTAACCCATCATCACAAAGCAGAAAAAGTACCGTGAACAACCTAGCAATCTGATACTAGATGATATAAACACGAGGGTATGTTTGCAGTTTTGTCCTAATCTTTCACTGTACCAAATAGTAATACGTGACTGGCCTCACAAGTAACACCAGTACAAGTTATAAAATATAAATTCAGTAGAATGAAGATGCAAACCAAATCATAGAAAAAGTTTTCCAACAGTGGCACTGAAACACCACGATCAAAAGGTAGGAGATTCTGGTGACAAGAATCCAGACCACACCAAGCATGCAGCAGCCTGATCACAATCTCACGATAATGGATAAGTAGTCTTTGTCTACAAGGCAGAAATATAGCACACATCACACGTTTGCTTCCGAGCAAAAATCATTCACGAACACACAATAGTCTTTTAGGGATGAGCCTTGATTTCAGTAGAAGATTGCAACCCTCTCGATGGAGACCAACACACCCATGGAACAAAAACACTATCATAGAAAACCTGATAGCCTCCTTCCACCTACGGCAAAGATGCACCCGAGCAGAAGGTTGGATTCCGGTGAAATCAAAAACGCACTCAGATCAACAACCTGATCACGTTCTTCTGCATGCCGCCAAGAAGGCTGCAAATAAGATAAACAAAAGAGAAGATTGCCTCCATAGCAGATCATGTTCTTCTCCATAACAGATCGGAACTTCCTTCGAAACAAACACAAGATGAAAATAATATCTGATCGTCTCTTTACATGAAGGATCACGTCCAGCTTTTATGTGGCTAGCAGGCCCACCAACTGGACCAGGCAGTTGTGTCGTACTCAACCAGGAGTCCATCCTAATTAAACTAATTAACTAGCACTTGTACGTGACTAATTCCCGACCAAATAAATAATAAATATTCCGGCAAGCATACAAATGACTAAATAAACCTATGACATACGTGCATGTCTACTCCTGATACTTCAAACCTTTCAACGTATAACTATTGCATGTGGCAGGGATCTAATATAACTCTAGTTTTTACTTGTATCTCTGGTTCTGAAATTTTCACCTTGGTCCTTTGTTCAATAAGAATTGGAATATCACCTATTAACACAGAATACACATGTAAATCACCACTCACTAGTACAATAAGCCTCATCACAGGCGGCTCCAAACCTATTTTCATAAACGGCTTTTAAAACCGCCTGAAACGAAGAGCCTGTGATAATCCGCAATTTCACGGGCGGAGAAGTGATACCGCCTGTGAAGACAAATTATCATAGGCGGTTCTTTACTTAGGCGAGCCGCCTGTGAAGATATTTTATCACAGACGGGCCGTGCAGCATATATAACCGCCTGTGATAAATGTCTTATCACAGGCGGGTATTGAAGCATAACTAACCGCCTATGATAATGTGTCTTCACAGGCGGGTATTGAAGCATAACTAACTGCCTATGATAATGGTGTTATCACAGGCGGATGTTTACCTACATCAGCCGTCTGTGAAGACCTTTTAACGTAGCCGGTTTCTACCATAACATTCACCGCCTGTGAAAATTAGGCTATCACAGATGGTTCTTTACATGTATCTAGCCGTCTGTGATAATTGTTTTTCATATCCATGCCTAGCCGTTGGTTAATAACCGCCTGTGATAAGGTATAACCTATGCAGTACTACTGCTGTTATTTCTAATTTCCAGGACAATTCAATATAATCACAGAACAAAAAACAACAATATCATCACAGAACACAAGTCAACAATATTATCATCACAGAAGTCAATTTCACTAAAACAATATACATATGTACAAGTTACAGATACAATTCATCTCAAAGTTTACAAGTTTTCACTAAAAACTGTTTCTATTGGCATAGTCGCAAAGTTCTGACATATCAGCTGCTGCACAATTCTTATCAAAGAACTTCCCTTTTTATGCAAAATTTCACGACGAATGAACTGACAGAGTTCAGCAGCAATCCTATCGGCTCATCCACTAGGAATACTTCTACAAACTGGCCATTCTTTGTTCAGATTCTTCGTGTGCTGCAATATAACACATAACAAGCTTTAGAATGTATTGGTTTGAACAATCTCAAAGTATAGATCAAAGTGAGAGCATACAGGAATTTATTTGGTATTTTTGGAGCAGTTGTACTATGAGCAGTTGAATTTTGAAGTTGGAATCAAAATATGAAAATAATATTTCTGGTAATATTGAACAGCAGAGAATATAAGCATTAAACTATGCTAGTTACAATGAAAATGAAACACAAAAGTAAGAAAATAAGGTATCGACATTAAGGATAACTTACATCCTCACGATTCACTCTATATACGCCGGCGGTCCGAAGATGCTCGCATACATAATACCCGCATAAGACACTCCCAGCAGGCTGCTTCGGACAAGCATAATACGTTTTAATGTTCAATGCATTCGTATTAGGAGGTCTCTGACTGCCAAGCTGTTCCCCGTAAAACCGCCAAGCGCTGTAATACAAGAAATGTCATATAAAACTTGTCAACACATTCTAACTGTGCGTAAATTAAAATTATTGAATAAACGTACAGTTTCAAAATGGAAAGGAAATCTTTGTAACGATCTGGTGAGAAATCGGCCGAGTCCAAGACTGTTGCCATTCCCTGCGTTGGCTTGATGAAGATCATTATGTAGTGATTACTGCAAACATACAAACACACGTGTTAACAATTACCAATAATTGCTATTTTAATGTCATGTGTCGAACTTACTCGAAGTGGTACGGAGCCTTTACGAAGTCCTTGCCGTCTCTTACAAAGTTAAACATAGCATGTCCTATGTAAGCTGCAACTTCTGTCTTTCTATCCTTCTTAAGTTTTGCAATTGCTTTTTCAAAATCTCTTTTGTTCATGTGTTTGTACTATCCGGACTCTTGATTCGTCTGGACGTCGAATAGCGACTTTCCAATCCTAGGGTCAAGGATAACTGTCTTGTGCTCCAACTTTTCATTATCCATATATTGCATCCTATTGAAGAAGTCCAGAATTGTTATAATCTCATGAAATGCGTATGCGTGTAGTAAGAAAAGCAAATACAAAATATTAAAACAATTACAAGCATTAGACGAGCAGCAGGTTGATTTCGAGCATGCCCCGATGGAAAAGGGAATGCAGCTCTTCAAATAAAATGACTCGTTTATCTACTCCAGTGCTCCAGAATGCTGCTTTTGGAATACGAAATGTGACGCAATTAAGACCATATTTTGTGCTGGCAGTGATGTACCACTCATCCATTCTTCTGAGCTAAATGGGTTGTTTTCTAAGTTGTACAGATGTCATGAACGGCTTTCCATTCGCAAATTTAGGAGGAACATCCACAAGCTTGTATATTGGAACTCTTGGTTTAACTAAAGCTGTCTGCCGATTATACATGACGTCGTCTTCTTCCCATCCTTGATATCTTCTAATGCTGGCTCATGAGAAGAATGAGATGCACTCGATTTTCTAATATTTTCCTTCATAGCTTCCAAATACTTTGACACTTCTGATGAAGGTTTATTAATTTCGTATGAGGTAACTTTGATAGGCACTGATGATCGAAGAGTAGTCGTCAGAAGTTGGACACTGGCTTGTTGTTGAACCTGTTGTTCAACTGATTGCTCTTTACTCCCAGCAGTTGGCTCTAGTACTACTTCAAGTTGTTGCTCAATTGGTTGTTCTTTACTAGCAACAGCTTGCTCTGGTACTGCTTGAAGCTGTTGTCCAACTTTTTGCTCTTGGATATCATCCTTGCTGAGACATAGGGGGAGTGGATCTTCCCGGACTGGGAGTGGATCTTCATGCACTTTCGCCTTAGAAGATGGGGTTGCAGTATTCGGAGATGCGACGGGGCTAGAAATTGGCTCATCGTCCAACACGATATTGCATCGGTGCCAAAGGATTAATTGGTTGATAGCCTGCCCTAGAGTCATGATTCCCTCAGGTGTGACGTGGTCTATTTCATAATCTTCACAATCATTATCAATGATCTGAAGAACTTGCACCACAACATAATACAACGGAAGTGGATTCCCGTTGAAGTCACGATCAGGCTTTGCCATAGCAGTGACAAAATTTTTGGTTTTGTTCCTTGCTCTGCCTATCGGGACAAGAAGACGACAAGATTTGTCGTTAGCAATATCATCGACAAGGAACTTATGGGTTGACCCTGAGCCTGGCACGAAACCAACGCTGCTAGTAGGCAGTTGGAGATACTAATTGCTCCTTTTGCACCGGAACCATCACTGTACTCGGTGCCACTAATTGTCCTGATTGTCTAAGTTGTTCCTATTTCTTGCATATTTTCTTTGACCTTTTGAGCAATCATTTCATTAAGTGTTTTCTTAAAACTTCTCACGTCTTCTATATGTGTCTTTATCTTTAGGGAAACCATCTAGCCAAGACATTTGGGAAGAGACCGCTCAAACCCATCCGCTGTGTTCAGGGTTTCCTAAGATAGCGGTAAGTTGGTCATTCTCTCTCTTCGGCTTGAAGAGACCCTTCTATTGCTTCTCAATTACTTCTTTCATTTTATCCTCTACTTCATTCCGAGAGTCGGGCTTTTTAAGTTTGACCTCGCTGG
Source organism: Tuctoria greenei (assembly GCA_036927565.1). NCBI lineage: Eukaryota > Viridiplantae > Streptophyta > Magnoliopsida > Poales > Poaceae > Tuctoria > Tuctoria greenei. Next base: position 130,210,975 of record JAYESD010000005.1, on the reverse strand, counting down.
TCAAACCTGACCGAGCAAAAACCCAGCGTTGGGTTCGCTCATCACACCCTTCTAATGGGTGAGGATTGTCCTTACTGGTAATTTCGTCTAATATATTATTCTATTTCTGGACTTTGGGGGTATACCCGACAGACCCCAAGCGATGATGGTATTTGTTCTTTTTTGCAAGCTCTGACCTAGTTGCACTTAGAGCTTTAGCATCAGGTGTGCTCTTTTGACGAACAAACTCTTGCTACTGAGCTTGTGTGATTTTTCCCATCTTCCTCGGGCTAGGGACCTTATCGGCCTTAACATAAGCATTCATTTCACTCTTCCAGCATCGAAACTTCTTGCCGCAAGAGACTAATGTTGCTTTCTTTATAGCTTCTTCTGTGCCTTTCGGAAACATGAATTGTTTCTTTATCTTTTTCCACAACTCATTCTTGGTTTGCTCGGGTAATTTCCTCCGATTCTCGGTTGCGATCGGCACAACCTCCCTAACAAGAAAACCGCATGCATTACGGTACTTGGTAACTGAATCCAGTGGTTCATGGGGAAGCCCACCTGGACTGACCCTTGTTATGTACATGATGCGGTCCAATGGACCCTTATTGGGACCTCGTTGCCCTTGTTTCCGCTTGAGTGAAGCTGAGGATTCATCCATTGGAGAACCTTCTACGGTTTTAGGAGCTGATTTCACCACATTGTCTTCGCGATTAATCTAGGTAGAAAAAAATTATAAGACTTTGTATACTTGACAACCAACATTAACTTGAACTGTTGAAGTTAAGATTCGTGATCCATACCTCGTCGGCAGGATCATATTCCGGGTCTAGATCCACTGAAGTCTTTTTAATTTTTATATTCGGAAAAGGATCTGATGGACTGTGATAGGAGCCTGAACTGCTGGAGTCAGTAAACTCCATATTGTCTTCTTTGTTGTTACTATCAGGACCAGTCTTCTTAGGGCTTTCCATGCTAGATCTAATAAGACAAAAAATCTAATAAATGGCATATTAACTCTACATGAAGTGTTGCATGAAGAAAAAGATGGAAGCATTCTAGGATTTGATAAGGCATTCTAGGGTTTAAGGCGACTGACCAAAAGGTTCCTATACATTGCGAGGGTGACAAGCATGTTAAAGTTGATCACCAGCAATGGCAATTTTATCTTTTTATTCTAAATAGGCTAGCTTCGTTTAGAGTAGCTGCAGGCGAGAAGAGACACTCTTTTTCAGCGATTATCTCTACAACCGTGGGATTTGCACGGTAAAAAAAGATAAAAGACCCACATTCTCAAACGAATTAGGAATCCAGAAACATTCGCAAAAATCTAATCCCGGTGTGCCCGGCCGCACCAAATGGGCTCATCATGGCAGTAGGTTCAGCCATCATGAAAGGCATTACGTACCCCACATATGATGCCACGAAGGATTTCTGGGATGGTCAATTGTCCTGGCTGTTTAGAAAACAGAACAGGGAAGTCGGCGCCTCCTATAGTGATAAACTTGGTGAGTTCTAGATGTTCACGAGGTTTAGGTGACTTGATCAAGTATGGGCATATGAAACCTTTAGTGGAATATTTCTGATAGGATGGGATTAACCAAGTCGAGGGGTTGGGGGCTTATTTATGAAATTCCCCTTCATGTGACTCCAAATCCTATATGGATTGTAACTCAATTCGTACTAGGACTAGGACTGGTTCCTAAACTGAATCTGACTCCTAACTCTATTCAGAGTAGGACTCTACTAATATCGTTAAGGATGAAATCTCCTTTATCTAGAACAATCATATACCCCTAGACTGGTGTTTCCGCAACTTTGTCCAAAGTCCAAGTTTGACTCTCTACTGGGTGCACCAGATACCCAGATCATCCAACAAAAATGGAGTCCCAATATATCTAGTTTGATACAAATGGTGCTAACAAATCATAAATGGGTACATAAACTTTTTTCCTGTGAAATGCCTTAATATTAAGCTGAGTTCAATAATGGTATACATAATTGTTTTAACGCATGCAATCCTTATGTAATTATTCACATCATCATGATTGAATAAGCTATTCAATAAACAAACTCATAGTCATATAACAGCTACACTATCACCAAGAATTATTCAACATAGTAATATATCATTCTCTAAAGGATAAGATACATATATGTTTATTGTACGTGTTCATGTATTTCAATTTGACCATTGTACTAAAAAATGCAAATCGTAGCCACTAATTTCGTTCAATTGTGCCAATATGGCCATTATCATCACATTCCTACGTATTTGAGTAACACATCATATGTTTGGCATCCTGCACCCCTAGAAGATGGACACACCTACTTCCAATAGAGTTCTCATTGCAGTTACCCCCTCAACCTAACTCATTTTGTGTATCGAGTGTGAGTCACCATGAATATTCCAGTTCATTACGTATTCGAATTCCGGTCAGGTGAGGACATTGGGTTGCTAGAACTGCTGTTGCGTAGAATTGATGGAAGTACACCGACAACCCAAGGATGCCTACCCACCGAACCCTAACCAAAGATGCCACCAAACTTGACAATTTTTCGAATTCCACCGAACCCTAACCAAGGATGCCTACCATTTTCCAATTCCCGAACCCTAACCAAGGATATGCAAGGCGGCGGTGAGGGCGGGGAGGGAGGTGGCACAGCGAAGGAGGATGGAAGGTCGAAGTGTTTAGAGTTTACCTTGAAGCTCGACGGTGACGGCAATGGCTTCGCTCGGCATACCTGGAAGTGACGAGGGCGAAGCTCGGCGGCGACGGCGAAGCTCAGCAGCGTACCTGGAATTGACGAGGGCGAACACTTGGCGGCAAACAAAATATTGGCAGCCTAACGGCGCCAAAGTGTTTCGCCCAGGTTAAGTTTTTCCAACGCCGCCGAGGGGTATATATAGACTCCCATTTTCTCAGGCGGATATTAAGTACCGACCGCCCGAGACGATTGTTACCTCAGTCGGGATTTACTTACCAACTGCCTAAGAAGATACAATTATCTCAGGGGGTTGTTTAGTAACACCCGTCTGAGATAAACATCTTTTCAGATGGTTATTAATTACCAACCGCCTGTGAAGATATTTACTTCTTCTTAATTAATATGCGTTCATAATTTGATGAACGCCTACATAAAGACCCCTCACCAACCGCTTGTGAGGTTCTTAATTAATATGTGTCGACGATCGTGCGCGACCTTTCTTTTCCCCGAGGCGCAACCTTTCAATGCGCGGTAAACCAACTGCTCCATCTTCCACTCCGCGTGGCCTTAAAGACGCGCTATCACCCGTTAGTTCTCCACAAGAGCATCGCTCACTTTGAATCCTCTTGTTTTCTTCGTCTTCCTCCGCTCCGACGACCCAACACCACTATGGCCGACCTTCCGCCGCAAAGCCCTCCGAGGGAGCCTCCTTGCAAGAAACTATGTTGCAGCTCCCCCGAGAAGATCAACACCGAGCAGCGCCTCCTCATGGCGCGAGAGGCGTACAACAATACGTCTTGCACCATGAGTGCCTTGGGGCTGGGTACCCTTCCAGAGTATCCTAGAATGGGTACCATCGGCCACTACCTCTACGCCCTCATCGGGGTGGCTGATCGTCTCGACATTCTGTTCGCGACAATGGCCCAGGTTCTTGGCCCCGAGGGTCGTAGAACACTGGTGGAGGCGACGGTTAGCAACGTCGGGGTTGCACCGCCGGTGCAGCCGGTGCAGCTGGCCCTGTCTCCTGTTGCACCAGTGCCGGAGTCGCCGCCGGAGGACGAGGAGGAGAAGGAGGAGGAGGAGGAGGAGGAGGAGGAAGAGGAGTAGGAGTAGGAGTAGGATTTAATTAGTTTTTCTCTTTGTTGTTTTTAGTTGCTTCTGTTTTGTAAATATTGTTAATGAATGAAATCTATCTTTGCTCATCTATGTGATTGAATATTACTTGTGTATCTTGTGTGTTCTTGTATGTTCTTGTGTAAATATTGTGCATCTTGTGTGTTCTTTTCTGATATGTGTGATTGAATATTGTTAATGAATGAGTATCTTGTGTGTTCTTCAACTGTGTGAATGAATGAATGTGTAGTGTGTTCATCGTTAATTAAAACACGTCTGAGAAGAAGATTATCTCAGACAGTTGGTAAGTAATACCCGCCTAAGATAAACATCTTCTCAGGCGGTTGGTAAGTACCAACTGCCTATGAAGATATTCACTTCTTCTTAATTAATATTCTTGATTAAATGTGGTCCTTTAAAAAGGCAAAAATCCACTTTCTTGTAATATTATTGATAAGTAAAGGTTACCATTAAATTTCACTTCATAAATTCTTTGAAATTGGTCAGAACATAAAAAACATACAACAAATGCTATTTTTCTTTTTCTATCTGAATAAAAAAGAAGCAAGGGATAAGGAAACTGAAGAACAGTATCGGGCATTCTCTCAGACGGTTGGTAAGTAAAACCCGCTCGAGATAAACGTCTTCTTAGACGGTTGGTAAGTACCAACCGCCTGTGAAGATATTTACTTCTTCTTAATTAATATTCTTGATTAAATGTGGTCCTTTAAAAAGGCGAAAATCCACTTTCTTGTAATATTATTGATAAGTAAAGGTTACCATTAAATTGCACTTCATAAATCCTTTGAAATTGGTTAGAACATAAAAAACATACAACAAATGCTATTTTTCTTTTTCTATCTTGATGAATATAATGCTTTTTTTATTTATTTTTTCAGTGTACATTTTTACTCATCATACCAACCTCTATGAATTTTTTCAGATTTTTTGAAATATTTTTGAATCAATGTGTGTTCATAATTTGATGAATGCATCATATGTATATGAGCATTTAGTTAGAATGGTGGATAATTTGAAGTTTGACATGTTGGAATGCTTTTAAAAAAATTAAAAAAATTCATACATGTATAAATTATACAAATATGTTCATACCAACAATTTTGATTGAAGGAACTTTTTTTATGAGATACACAAATGTGTAATTTGACATTTACAAAAACATTACAATGTCAGCTATACAAGTTTTAAAAATATTTTGTTTAGGTGGTAGATGTTAATTTTATAAAAATGTAGAAGAAAGAATCATCGAACTTGGACACAATTTGCAGAATCTAAACATGTTTGAGTATTTATATTGGAATCGAAATAAAAAAGAAGCAAGGGATAAGGAAACTGAAGAACAGTATCGGGCATTATCTCAGACGGTTGGTAAGTAATACCCGCCTGAGATAAAAATTTTTGAAACTACAAGATGTTAATTAAAGGCCTGAGAAGATGTTAATTAACTGACGCACCGCATGAGGTCTGCAGAGAAGTTAAGAAGCCGTGGTGCAGGGACGCGTTCCACATATGTATCTGTAATGGACTGATGAACTTAACTGTAGTTTGTTTTTCCGTCTTGTTTGTTATTGGTATTTTCAATTTCTCCACGTAGGGTTTCTCTGCGAAGCCTGAATCGGGAGATTTATTGAAGTGGCAGTGCATCGTCCCCGGTAAAGAAGGGGTAAGTCATGAAGAACAAGCACAATATGAGTTTAACCATCGTCCTCCTATTAATAAATTTCTTTTGCAGACTGAATGGGAAGATGGTTACTACCCCCTCACAATCTCCTTCTCTGAGGACTATCCCTTGGTGCCTCCAAGATGCACCTTTCCAATTGGGTTCTTCCATCCAAATGTCCATCGTTCGAGAGCACTCTGCATCGGGATTCTTGATCTAGAGACTGTAAGATAGACCTATTCTATTCATGTAATTATTACATATAATTGTTGTCGAACTTATTTGAACTGGTTTCTTATATTGCTTAAATTATATTTCGTAGGGGTGGTGCAGTGCTTTTACAATCAAAACTATACTACTTGAAGTTCAGCATTTGCTGCATCAGCCAAATGTGCCTGATGTTGAAAATGATTGCTATAATCTACTTATCAAGGTTAGATGACACTTTGAATTAGTGACCAATGTAGGTTATTCATTCCTCCTTCGACATTTGTTAATTTAAATAATGTCAATATTTTCAGGATCTAGCGGAATATAAGAGACGTGGTCGGGAGCAAGCAGGACGGTACAATTTAGATTGATCGATGGGAGCTTCATCGTCAATCTACAATGAATGTAGCATGATTTTTGTTATCATTGTGTAAAGAAATTATCTTTGAACAATTGTAAAGCCTCTAATGGTGTATTATCAAAATTAAGCCAGCCTCACTGGTGATCGAGCATTTCCTATAATGCATTACTGTACTAGTATCCGCTCATCTGTGTTTTTTCCTGATACAATTTTCCCTGCAACGACTACATACGGTTGTGATAATTGCAACGACTACATCCCTGTAATTTCAATGAAAACCGCTTGTGATAATTGAACAACTACATACGGTACTTAAACAATGACCGCCGCTGAAAATACATGATCTTCTCAGGCCGTTGTTAATAAAGAACCGTCTGTGAAGTTCATTACATTACAGGCGGTTATTAATTAAGAACCGCCTATGAAGATCATGTATTTACCCATGCGGTTATTTCTTAAAATCCGCCTGTGATGTTCATTGCATTACAGGCGGTTCTTAATTAAGAACCGCATGTGAAGATCATGTATTTACCTAGACGGTTGTTCTTTAAAATTCGCCTGTGTTGTTCTTTCATCACAGGAGGTTATTATATCATTCGTCATCACAGTCGCATTTTCTTAAGGACCGCCTGTGTTTGAAAATTTGAGGCGCCTGTAAAAATGCTTTTTGTAGTAGTGACTACTGCCCTTGCATTTGATTTTTGATTTGTAATCTTCACCCCGACGACTAGCTGAAATTATATATTGAACCACGGGCTCATCAGTCCGGACTAGTCCTGCCTCTTTGGCAGACAAGTCCGGACTCTCGATACTTAGCTCCAAAAACTCTCACCAAATATAGATCGGGCTAGTCCATCCCCAAATGGATAAGTCCGAACTCATACAAAAACACTTAGTCGGTCCCAAAACAGACTAAGCCGACACACCCAAACTAGTCCGGCCTAGAGCCCGGACAAGTCCGGCCCACTGAAATTTCTCTCAATAGGGCTTCTCTCTTAGGTTTTCTCTCGACCAAGACTTTGAGCCCTCTTCTTTGATATCAATTCACTTGATACACACCCTCACACACTATACGCTAGTCTAAACTAAACACATAAGAAACCCTAATTTCTATGCCTGAGTCTCCGACGCCTGTTTCAATCTTTTCCCTTTTGAGGGTTTCTCATTCATTTCACTTTGACACCTGTGCTTAAGATCAACTAAGCTCATTAGTCTTTTAATTTGTCATCATCAATCATCCAAAACCTACAGGGATGCCTAGATGCACATTCAATCTCTTCCTTTTTGGTGATTGATGACAACACATTAAGCTTCAATAAAAATGATATAAATTGCTTTTCATAACAGGTGTGTGTATGAGTAGCTCCCGCTCAAAGTTTGCATCATGTATGAAGGATTTGAAGGAGTTATCATACATAAACATGTTATGGTGGGGTGCCTAAGTGTTGTGTCCATGATTTGTTTCATTGTTATGTTATGTCACGGCCCCGGCAACCTAGGGAGATAGATCCTAAACCCACCCAAGAGTGATCGAGCGGAGAGTGCCAATGACGAGATGCGTGGTCCGGATACAAACAAAATTTCAGCAGCATAACCCCGCTGTTCTGCACTACACGCCCGAAAATGGTGCAGTAGAGAACAATAGGGTTATGCCATCGGAATCTCGTCCAGATCCAGACTTGCGTCTCGTCACAAGCCATGCCCCCTCGGTCACTCTCAGGCTTTCCAAAAAGGGACGATTCCGAACCTGCACGTCTCACATGCCAATAGCATGTGAAACATGCTGATTCGAAACGGGTAAATAAATTCTATAGGTTACGTTGCTCATTTCCATTTTTCGATCATTTACGAGAGAGGAAAGAACAAGACAGAGGGGGAAAGTTGGTAAGAGTTGAATGTTCCAAGTCCAGGTCTACCGTCCACGCTTGTCTTGACGCTGTACACAAATGTGCTTGTCTTCATGCGTACGTTACAACTACGATCATCTCTGAGCATTCATGCAAGATATTGAGCATAACTAAACTTCCAAATTTAGTATAACTAAGCATTCAAACATTTCAACATAATACAAAATTGAAATATAAATGCTTCAAGTTAATTAAAGTTTTAACATGTAATCAAGCTCGCATATACAAGATAACCATTGCTAACTCATACAATGTATTTGTCATATTAACAAGTTAAGCATTGCCAAAATCATTAACATGTAATCAAGCTCACATGATCATATTAGTGTGACACATTAATATCTTCAATTTTAGTCGTCATTTATACAAATTAAAAGTTTATAAAATTACAACTTAGTCATCAAGAAATAATAATTTGTATATTTAGATACTATCGTTTCTAGCTAAATAAGAACATTCACTACACCGAGAACACAATCATCAACAAATATTCATCTACAATGCAAAGATTCATCCACAATGTAAGAATTTTACCTTGACCGGTGGCGGGAAACGGGCGGCGTAGCCTGACCGGTGGCGGGGAGTAAGGGCGGCGCACCCGGCGGTAGGGACAAGGGCGCTGCGGCCTGCAGCTCGACCGGAGGCGGGGACTAGGAGCGGCGCGGCCCGGCGCAACCAGCGATGCGGCTCGGTTGCTGCGTAGCGGCGGCGACTTGGGCGGCATGGTCGACGGTGTGGTGTAGGGAGAGTCGGCGGGGAGACCTCTCGCACGGGCGCATGAGCGAGAGAGACTGTCACGAGAGATGGAGACGATAGGGTTGGCGCACGCGAGATGGAGACAGTGGTGGGCCCCATGTATGAACATCAGTTTTAAGCCAGTGACTTTAGTAAAGACGTCGGTTCCCGTAGCTCAGCTGACGTTTTTAGTAAAGACGTTGGTTCCAACTGGACGGCAGACGGCTATAATGTAAAGCCTTCGGTTGGTCCTGGTTAGCCGACGGCTATAAGTTATATGCGTCGGTCCAAAGAAACCGACGGTCATATGTTATTTAAATGCGCGGCACCGACGCCTCTAATATCCCCGACGTCCTATTGCCCGTTTCTTGTAGTGAATGTTCACTCTTCTCCTCCCGACGATGCTCTTCCTAAGAAGAGGAGAGTGGTAGTGAAGAAAGATATAAGCAAGGATGGTGCTGGAAGCTCATCGACACCTAGGAGAAGCATCAACAAGGGCCAAAGACTGGCTAGTGGTTCTATTGGTCCGTTGAAGATGAAGGCCCCTATTCACCGCATCAGGCAGCCTTCAGATGATGATTTTACTGGAAAGGGAAGTGAATTGGTTGATAGATACAGGAACATTGAAGTCTATGAGCAGCCTAAGCAGTCTGCTGATACCAGATTCTAGAGCATTTTTCATGCTGACTATTATGAGCATGTTCATATGGAACCCTGTGATTGAGTGTTAGTGGGTCAATGTCACCTACCTCTAGTCCAAGAAGTGCCAAGCTTATTAAGTGGTTCTGGAGGCTTTGGAGAGGCATGGTTTGAAGGATCTTCTACCCTTCCGATATAATTGGAACAATGAAATCATTACCCAATTCTACTCCACTCTCTACTTCACCCGTGATGATGGGGATAAGATGATTTGGATGACACATGGATCCATGTATAGTGTCATTTATGAAGATTTTGCAAGGATACTCCATCTTGATAATTCCTTGGACAATGACCTTACAAATTCACAACCTAAAACCTTTGGAGAACGATGAGCTGAAATTCCTATATGACACAAGAATGACTTACAAGCCTCCACCTACCAAATATTTAAAGCCATTCTATGCAGTGCTGAATAGAATTTCGAGGAAGACTATAGCTCTCAAAGAAGGAGATGCAGGAACTATCCAAGGGACTCTAACGACCTTGATGAAAGTGATAAGCAAGAGAAGGACCTTCAACGTCTTTGAATACATCTACAATGACATTGTGAACATCTCCATTGCTCCAAAAAGGTCATGTGGCTATACACCTTATATTATGTACATGATTGAGAAGGTGACAGGACTTGAGTTTATCAAAGATGTTCCTCACATAGTCCTCAAGCCCCACAAGCCTATAGTTTACATCGTTCCCTCTGCTCCTACCTCTCCAGAAGTGGAACAGAGATCTAAGCGAGCTCTTGAAGGCTCAAGGACTCTAGCTACTACTCCTACCCCTCCACTCTCTAGAGAGTCCCGCAGTGGTGTGCTAAAAATGCTTTCCTACATCTTTGCATCCTGGCGCAATGTGGAAATTAAGCAGCACAAGGAGAGTTTGGTCAGGAAGAGACATCAAAGATGCATGAAGGCCAACATCAAAGCTATTTGTGAGAAGTTGGAGATTGATCCAGTGGGATCACCTCAGATTTCAGAGGATTCTGAAGAGGATATCAATGAGGTGGCACCCCTCTCGGAGCAAGAACTGGCATAATTTGGACTAGCAGGTGTCTCTGCTCCTCCTCCTCAACAAGCACATGGAAATGAAGAAGAAGATGAAGAGGCGACCGAGAGTGATGAAGGCAGTGGTGATGAGTGATTCCACTCAATTTTTCCCTTTTTGGTGCCTTGATGCCAAAGTGGGAGAAATTGAGACTAGTAGCTTATTTTGTAGCCTTAAGGACTTGTGATCGAGGACATGTATCTTAATTTCAAATTATTGTAATCTCTTTTATATGTGCCTATGTTACTTAATGTGTGATGCTTAGTTTAATATTAATGTGATGGTTGCTGCTATAATTGTTATGTTCTTATCTTTTGCCCATCACATAAATTGATCACTCACGTAATAGACACCCCACAATAAAGAGTGCATGTATGTGAGAAGTTTTCATTACTCATTTGTCATTCTCATATATGCACACTTTATGAAAATAAATTTTTACTCTTAATTCTGAAATCTCAATTGATTGTCATCAATCACCAAAAAGGGGGGGGGGTTGAAATTGCATATAGGCATTCCTTTGTGTGTTTTTGACGATTGATGACAAATGAATGAGATTCTAATGAACTTGTTGAGATGAATGCAGGTCAACTCAGATGAGATAGTTTGGTGCACTCAAAAAGTGAAAAATGAAGTGATGAAGAAAAAGAAAAGCCCAATAGATGAATGAGCACAAAGTAGTCTTAATTGTATAGGATGTGTGTGAGAGACACATCCCAAAACCCAAGTCTTTGTGTAGGGGTAAGGGCTTAAAATCAACCTTAATAATTCACTAAGCACCGGACTAGTCCGTTCACCAACTTGTCTAGTCCGTTCAACTCTCTAGAGTGTCACTTCATTGTGCCTCGGACTAGTCTGTTCAACTCTCTAGAGTCTCACTTCACAATGAAACAGACAAGTCAGTTCATGGACCAGACTAGTCCGTTAAACATTCTGATGTTCTATTAAATTGTGCACCGGACAAGTCCACTCATGGATCGGACTAGTCCAAAAAACTCTCTGATGTTTCACAAGACTATGCACCGGACAAGTCCGTTCGTGGTCCGGACTAGTCTGAGAAACTTTCCGATGTTCTGGACAAGTCCGAACTCCTACCGGACTAGTCCAGTATACCTCACACATACTAGGGTTTTTAGTGTGCTGCACGTTCCACGCGGATTTTTCACAGCACACCGGAAAATTCTGGTACCCAGTACGGACTAGTCCGGCCGTCAGTATCCCAAATGGTAATAATTTTGGAAACACTATAAATAGGAGATCCACGGCCCCACAAACACAACTCTCGTATTCTACTATTCATAACTGAAACCCTAGCGCCACCACTTGTCCTGAGCATAAAAACACATCTCCCCATGCATTTATGTTCTCAAAAGTGAAAGTCCTTGAGTATTTTGATTTGGGATTGGGAGATTGTTGTCTACACGTCATTGAGCTCTTGGTGTTTGATCTCTATACACTCTTGCATTATTTGTAATCTGTCCAAGTGTATTCAATCATTTTTCTGCTGTAATTCTTGTGGGACCCCTCAACGTGTGAGATTGCCCCACCAACTCGGTGATTACTCGTGATAGTGGAATCAAGTCGGCCTTGTGTGGTGACTTGACGAGGGAAAAGGGTTGAAGAGACCCGGCTCTATGTGGGCTTCCTCAACGAGAAGTAGATATCTTTGGTGAGATCGAACCTCAGTAAAATTCCGTATCTCGCGTGCTTTACCTTTTTACTTTTGCAATTATCATCATCTAGGGCATTATGTTTGATCAATCAAGTAATTTGTGCTCTACATGAAAATTAAGCAATCATATCTATTGTTCAAGTTGTAAGAATATTAATTACATTCCGATGTCATTCATTTGAAATTTCTGCATCAACAGTTAATAAATTCGCACCACACAAGCACACTAGATTAGTTTGCAGTAACACTAGACAAGTCTGGTCCACCATGAATTTAACGATTTGATTAATTGCGCAGGAAAACTTTAAAAGCTTATTCAACCCCCCACCCCTCCAGTCCACATTCAACCTCTACCAATTTTGACACATAACTGATGGCCACCAGAATATACTTGCAGTCATGAGACTTTGGAAAAGGTATTACGAAGTCTATACCCCACACATCGAATAATTCGACTTGAATATTATATGTGAGAGACATGGAATTATTAGTTGTGATTCCTACATCCTTCTGGCATTTCCAACATTGGTGAATGAATTCCTTGGTATCTTCATACATTGAAGGCCAATGGAATCCACTTTCTTTGATCTTTGCCTTTGTATAGTAAACACCGTAATGGCCTTCATAGGGGCCAACATGGAACATTTCAATGATTTTGGTTCCTTCGATTGTGGGGACACACCTTCTATGAAGGCCAACGACACATACTCGATAGAGATATGGGTCATCCTACAACTGTCTACAACTCTCATAATTGAGTTTCTTTTTGTTTTCCCGGTGCAGTACGTAACCCGTGACCATGAAGTTCACCATGTCCGCATACCAAGGGTGAGGGTTGGTCACCTTAAGAAACATGTCATCACGTAGGAAGTCATTCATGGGTACATCCAAGTGTTGTGTGACTTCCATAGGTGAGAGATTATCCACAATGGAATTATCCACTCCTTAATCTCCAAATCAAAATCTTGGAGTAGGATAATCCAACAAATTATCCTTGGTTTAACATCCTTTTTGGTAAGCAAAAATTTCAAGGCAGCATGGTCTGTGTAGACAATGATCTTGGCTCCAACCAAATTGGACGTAAACTTATCGATAGCAAAGACTACTGCATGGAGCTCTTTTCTGTAGTGGCTTAACTGAGTTGTGCTCCTATTAGAGTCTTGCTAGCGTAGGTATGGCATGATGCTTCTTATCTTTGGTTTGGCCTAAGACCGCACCAACAGTAAAATCGCTAGCATCACACATGATTTCGAATGGTAGCATCCAATCAGGGGGTTGGATGATTGGAGCGGAGACAAGTGCCTTTTATAGTGTATCAAATGATTTAAGGCACTCCTCATCAAAATCAAAGGGAGCATCCTTAACTAATAGGTTTGTGAGGGGTCTAGCGATTTGGAAGAACTCCTTGATAAATCATCGGTAGAACCCTGCACGACTTAAAAAGCTGCGAATTCCCCTAATGTTGACCGAATGTGGAAGTTGTTCAAGAACTTCAATTTTTTCTTTGTCCACCTCTATCCACTCTTAGACACTAAGTGTCCATGAATAATGCCTTTACGGACCATAAAATGTCACTTCTCCCAGTTTAGTACTAGGTCCTTCTGTTGGTATCTTTGTAAGACCTTAACTAAATTTTCCAGACAATGATTGAATGTTTTTCCGTCGATTGAGAAATTGTCTATGAAAACTTCTATGATTTCTTCAATCATGTCGAAAAAGATAGACATCATGCACCTTTGGAAAGAGGAGGCCACATTACACAGTACAAAAGGCATTCACCAGCAGGCGTACATCCCATATGGACATGTGAATGTGTTCTTACTTTGATCGTCACGATGGATAAGAATTTGATGATAGCCCGAATATCCATCACGGAAACGGAAGGAGTGTTTTGCCAACTGTTCCAACATCTCATCGGTGAAGGGCAGTGGAAAATGTTGTTTCCTAATTGCTTTGTTGAATTTTTGGCAATCAATGCACATTCTCTCTCCTGTGATGGTTTGTTGAGGAATTAATTCATTCTTCTCATTTGGAACGACCATCATTACTCACTTCTTTGACACTACATGGATCAGGCTAACCCACTCACTATGAGGCATAGGATAAATAATCTCGCCATGAGAGAGTTTCAAGACATGCTTCTTGACAAGCTCATGCATCGTATTATTTAACCGCCGTTGAGGCTCCCGAGAGGGTGTACTCTCGGGATCAATGGGAATGTGACGGGTGCAAGAGCAGGGCTGAAGCCCTTAAGGTATTGGAATGAGTAGCGAAAACAGTCCTATGCTTTTCTAATATATATATGGTTTCATCGTTTCATCATCTAAAAGCTTGTCACTTATGATTACAGGGGCTTCCAAATCTCCATTTAGAAAAGCATAGCGTAGGCCTAGAGGCAAGATTTTTTGCTCAAAAGGAGGTTTAGGTGTGGCATCTTCTTTTGGAAATTCAAAAGTCTCTTGAAGCTCATGCTCTTGATGGATGAAATCTTCTCCTTCTTTTACTTTAGGAGGTTCCAAGTATTAAAGAGTCCTAACCTCCTAAATTGGCCTATCTTGGAGGGGTGGTTCTGCAGATGTGTTCCTGGAATGCAAGATGGGAATGGAAATTTTGATCCCTCCAAGATTTATGTTGAGGTTTCCTTCAGAGTGGAATTCTGTGAGAAATTTATCAATGGGTACCCCAGTCATAACATCAAAGTCCCGGACAACGAAACATGAAAATCAAGCTGAACCTCAACATTTTTGTGTCTTACTGACACTTCTTGTATAACCCCATATCCTTCAATAATATTTCCATATGTATCTCGGAAGGATTTTTGCGTCCGTGCCACTGGCACATCGTCCAAAATAGCGAGAGCACAAGTATCGGAAATGATACTACTCCAACGTAGGGATTATAAAGGACTCGCATTGTTGCTCATCCAATATGGCATACAATGGTGGCTAAGGGTGAGAGCATCCAAAGAATATCGGGTGAGTTCTCCGCCTATGCTGCCCATTCCGAACTCTGAATAGAGGTCAACTCCTTGACCTTCTTCTGGAGGTATACTCCATCATGCTGGTCAGGTGGTGTTTGAGGCAATGATGGCTTCTGTTGGTAATAATACTTCAAGGTATTTCCATAATCTTCAAAAAGCTCTTCCTCGAAGTAGAATGGGAATTTCGAAGGTTGGATTGCTTCATCCTTAGATGGTTTAGGTTCAGGAGAGGATTCTACAAGCAAGGCAGGTGATGGGCATGGTTCTGGCTCTTCCTTGGCTATAGGAGTGTCCTCGATACTCGACATGGCTTCCTCGTGGGGAGGTCCATTAAGACATGTAATGAAGGAGGCATTTTCTAGAATTTGATCTAGAAGTTCCTTCCCTTCTTCCGGCGTCATACTGAGGAAAGATACTACAATAGTAATGTCGATATATGGGGAATACTCTATGTTAAGTACCATGAAAAAATGTTGCAATGACAACAAATATGGGATTAACAAATCTGGGCCAAAATTTCGCAAAAGTGAAAACTTGTGCTAGGATGCACCTTTTGATTCCTTCTCCATCTGTTGGAATCTTAGTACTTCCATTCGTAAGGAAACAATTCGTGATATTGGAAAGAAATCAAGACAAAATTTGACCTATAATTCTTTCCATTCTCCATTTGTTTCCCAACATTATAGGTGTACCATTGTTTTTCTTTTTCCCTGAGACAAAAGGAAACAAATTCCATTTGAGAGTTTCCTGTGTCTGGCTAAAAGGTAAGAACAAAATTGTTTAAACTCTCGCAGATGGTGTAAGGGTTTTCACAATCCATTCATTAGAAGGATTGTTCTCGAACCATGGTTATAAAGCCAGGGCGAAGTTCATAGATGGTTGAGAAAATAGGTTCAACCGATGGCAGTGGCTCACACAACTCGCCCTTTGGGGCAAAATATGAAAGAATTGTGGGCTGCTCCATGGTAATGGTGAAAAGATAAGGAGTAAATAAAGGAAAATAGATATGAGGTTGAACAAGGTTTGAAGATCAAAAGCAACCGTTCCCCAGTAATAGAACTAGAAATTCTTGTTTGTATTTCTTACGAAAATAGAGTGATCAACAAGCGCACAAAATATCGTTTTAGCACATCCCCTTAAAGGGTATTCCCACGGGTATCGAATCCAAGAGACGTGTGTGATATCTTGTAGCTAGCACACAGTTTGTTTGGTAGGCAAGTATTTGAGAGGAATTCAATGATTTGAAATCTAGGCCATAGTAGTGTACGATAGCTACTTGCTTCGAGCACATGTTTACCCTTGGCAACACCAAGACGATTCCCGCCACGAGCTTATGGCATAGGCAAACAATGGAGGATTACTAAGGACAGAAAGGGCTATCACCACCTAGTGTCTACCTATTAAATTTGTGGGTCTACGAGATATCCACTGATGAATTCTAACCTAAGCACCACGCTTAAGTTCTAATTCACAACTCTAATTTTTTTGAGAAAGCTACGACTAGAACCTCTAATAAATTAAAGCAGTGAACCCTCAAGTAGTTACATAAGCAAACTACTATGAAATAGAAATCAAACTAATATTGAATACACGGAAATTTATTACTTAATTCTGGCAGAACTTCTGTAGAGGTACAAGTATGGAAGAGTGACTTGACAAGCTCGAGCCTCCTCCCCCTAGCTCCAACTCACTCTGCTTTTACTTGGCTGGCCACTTGGGCAGCTCTAAACCTTACGAGTGTAGTACTATTCTCAAACTTGTGGTGTGTGGAAAATTGAGGGAGTGAAGGTGGTATTTATACACGAGTTCAGTCAGTTTGATGCCGCAATTAGCGTGAATAAGTCGTTACCAGCATCAGGGAGCCACTGAAGGCCAACAAGTAGAGGCTGACTGAGTTTGGCGTCAGGACCAAGTCGGCCGACTAGGGGTGTCAGCCGACCTGGTCCAGCCCCCCCCCCCCCCCCCCCCCCCCCCGCGGGTGTGTTTTTTTGGGGTGACTTCCAGGTGGGCCCTAACCCCCTTCCTGGGTGCAACACCGTTGGATCTCCTTTAATACGCACGGGAATGAGACATGGGTCCATGGGATGCCAGAGTCGCCGGCTGATTTGTCGAATGGTAACTTTTTGGATTACTCCCTACATGCTTGGGTATTTTTGAGGTTTAATTCACTTGCATCCAAATAGACACTAATACTTGTGGAATTTGTTAGTTTTAACTCCTACCACTATGTTGTGTTCTCCATTTTACAATTTTTATGCAGCCAATTGACGGTTATATTAAGCATTTAAGGACCGTCAACTAATATGCATGGGGTTTATAAAATTAAAATATCATATGGCTTTGGTAGGAAATTCAAATCAAATGAGGAACTTTATTTTAAATCAATTTGGAAATTTCTCCGGGATCAAGTTTCACTTTGATTAGGAAACTAGCAGCCCTATATTCTATCTCATATCTCACAACAACCTAGAATTGGATCATGCTTATGCTACCCACAATTTCTAAAATCTAAGCAAAGTATTAAAATCCAATAATCTCAATAGTAGGAGAAATATTAAATTGTAACTTAAGTGCTACAGAATAATAAAACAGAGCAACTTTTCATCATTCCATGTTATGAATGAAGCAAACATTCTTACCACGCATATTTTAATCTATTAAATCTATCCTAAGTGTTTTATCCTTTTTTACAATGATGTGGAAAAAGGAAAATAATATGCAATATGGGATGTGATACAAGTTAACTCAACCGGGGATTCTCCCCCAAGCTTGTTCCTTGTCAAGGTCCGCGATAGGTGTTGAAACTCTAACAGTGGAGGTAGGCCATGAGGTTAGCCTATCCTTGATGCAGCATGGCTTCGACAATGGAGGGTTGAGTGTCGATGTTGTGTTGCCTCCCGTGGGTGCCATGAGTGTGGTAGAGGAGAGTGTTGTCGGTGCCGCTCATCCACAGCTCAAGATCTCACATGCAATGGGTGTCATTCATTCCTTGACTAAGGTCATGATGACCTCTAGTCTATAAGGAACAATGCACAACCAAAGATGGTGGCAACTACTTTGATCTTGAATGGGTGCTTAGGATAGTTGGGAGCATAGGGATCACACTTATTCATAGCAGCCCATTGGTTCCTCATGGAAGGTTTCCATGTCAAACATCCGGCCTCACAAAGCTATGATTGACCTTCGGAATTAAATCCTTATAGGTTTCAACCATGCTCGATTACTCATTGCCCAAGAGATATTGAAATGGTACCTCCAAATCGTCCTTCAATAATTGACTTCTTGTATGCCTATATAGAAATATTACTCCTTCAAGCTTCCTCTCTTGGATTGAGATGGATGGTTAGGTTCCGGTACATGTACAATTGAAGCTTCGGGTTACGTAACCAAATTTCATTTGTACATCTCGAGAAGAAAAATGGCAAAGATGCATGGGTTCAGTTTTGAGTGTGCCCATAAACAATGTACTATTCGTTGATATAAAAGTGGAGGCTTACAAATTAATCAATTGCACATTTTCTAAAGCTCCTACTCGTAACAATGCAAGTGATGGTTGTACACACTATGGACTCCTTCATATTAAATTTTTTTAACCATCATGACTCTAACAAGAGCAAAATTTTGTATTTTGGATCATGGAAAATAAGATTCTCAATTTTATCCTCCTGTACATTTTCAATTTCTTGTCTAGGAATTTGAAAGCTAGTGATCCATGTATGAATGAGTTTAAATCAAACTTATGGATATCACAGTTCTGAGGTGGCTACAAGCCAATTTTGTAAGCTTTATTTACTAAACCTAGGCATAAAATAAATAAGTCAATTAAAAAATGCTTTTGAAGTTGAATGAACTCATAATGAGTCCTTTTCAAAGTTGAGTTTGGAGTTGAACGAACCTCATCTTGCTCCTCCATCGGACCATCATCTTGAGCATTCCTCCATCATGAACTCAAAATGAGATCAGTGAAGGGATATGCGCTTGATGAGGCCTTCCAACCTCTTTACACAGTTCCTCCTTTCTACACTAAAATCCAGAACAAACAAAACAACTCGAAAATGGTTTATGTTAGCCAAAAGCAAATTAAACCCTTTTTAAAATTGTCTTGCCTAGCTTGAAAAAACATTGAAATGCAATGAGGATCAATTAGAAATCTTTTGGTTCAAATTAGGAAGATGAATTCATGTGGTTATGCCCAAAGTTCATATCCAAATAAATTTATTTACTGTTTCAAAGTTTTATTTTTATGACGGTTGGCAATTTTACTTTCCAACATGCAAGTGTGAAAATAAACATGACAAATGCAAATGCAAGGGTTCATTATGAATTTAAATATGTAATTAGAAAATCAAATATGAGATTACTACCAATAAACCTATTGACAATAACTCACCAAATTTTTGAAGTCCGATTAGTGGGACTTACCTCCGTCCTTTTAAACATGATGATGTGTAATCCATATCCGGATATGAAGGTGTGGATGACTTCTATTGATTGACATGCCAAACTTTCTTTAGCATGTCATTTGGACAAGTGGGCCACGCGATAGCTCGGCCTGTATGTCGTCTTGATGGAGATTTGTTGATGTTACGATGGATTTTTCTTAAAGATAATCTTTTCTCACTTGGTGAGGTATGTCCTTCTTCTGCCATTCTTTTGGAGGCTTAGTGGACTTGGGCCATTTGAATGGCCCTTGCTTCTCCATCTTCTTAGAATGTCATCGTGGAAGACATGGAGTCTCCTCAAGCCTCATAAAGGCAATGAGGATGTCCCGTTACGGGGGTGTCACTTCGACCTTCAAGATGTTCTTTTGATTCTACCCATTGCTGATCTTGGATCGAAGGTTTCCTTGGGCATGATGACATGTGGAGTCCATAATCAAACAAGGAACCCGCTTCATCCATAGTGTCATTTTTCCCAAGGTTGCACGGGCTTGGTCGGTGTTTTAGGGTCCAACAAGTTATTGCGGAACCCTTGGATCCTGAATGCTCTTCAAAGTGTATTGTACTTCGTCAAATGCTTCATGTTGTTGTTGATTTCTCCTTGTCCATAGACAATATACTTCAAGGTAGGGTAGTTGAAGTTGAATTCATTGGAATTCAAATTCACATAGCCTCCTTGATTGTATTGATTCCACTTTTGACCTCCTTGTGGGTGGTGGCTTTTGGAGTAGTTTGGAAATGAAAGACCTTATGAGTCTTAGCGAAATAAACCCTCAAATGTCCAATGTTGACATGGATTTAACAAATAATGTGAATATCCATGGCATGGATCATCCAAAATCTTCTCCATTTGCTTGACCTTCTTGATCTTTTAATAGGAGGTCCAGTTTTGTGTCTATAATGTCCACCTTGTCAGGTGTGCATGCTATGCAAAAGGACTTGAAGCATTCATTGATCCACCCTTTGATTGTTGACCATCTTGTCAATCAAATCTTCATCCTTTCTCATCATGAATGAGAAATAGGTCATCTCCGACGTTAGCATGAATTTGATCTCGGGTCGTTGAAGTCAACCTGTTGTAGGAGTGTTTGACGATGAACCAAATATCCACCCCCATGGTGAACGCAAACCAAGGTATAATCCTAGAGGCTCCCCAAGCTTTGGGGATAGATGCCGTTGGCTCCTGCTAGAAGCTGTAGAATCCTCTCGTTGTGGGCAATGATGTTGCCCAATGAGACGAAATAGTTGAGGAATGCTTTGAAGTACTATTGGAGTTACGCTCTTGCGTCCTCTTTGGCTTTCCCAAAGAATAGACTAGACAAACACTACCCTGTTTTCATACAACGGAAAAAAACAAAGCAAGGGTAATCCTATCAAATAATTACTAGTACCTATAGCTTAATCATAAGTGATATATATCCTTCTCTTCCTTCACCTTCCCTAGAAACAATGCCAGAAATGATTGTTGGTATTTCTTAACAGCACAGATCACCTCCGATAAGAGATGAGATCAGCAAGCGCATGAAAGATACTGTTGTAGCATTTCACCCAAGAGTATTCCCAAGGGTATCATATTTATTCCAAAGGAAGCCAATGAAGCAAAGTAAACACTATTCTTGTGATAGGGTACTGGGTACTAAGTACAATATGTTTTCCCGAAGTGAAATCCCTTACCTTGTCAGAACAGGGGTAAGATGATAATAGGGGTAATGTGACACACACCTAAGCAATCTACTCTAATGGGTAAGGATGTCCTAGTGAATGTCAAGTTACGAGATGGAGTTACTCTACTGTGCTTTGATTACACATATACAGAGCCTACTAGTGTACAAACGAGTATACTAACAATGAATACTAGGGCATAGTGGTCCAACATATCGCGCACGGGTTTACCCCTGACAACATCAGGATGATTCCTGCTTTGATCATGCAGCGTAGACAAACGTGGGAGTGTACAAAGGATGGATTGGGCTGTCACCACCTGCCGCCTACCCCTACAACTTGTGGGTCTACGAGACATCTAACGCTACTTAACTACCTAAGCACCACACTTACACATTAAGTAAATACCTTAAGAGTTGCAATATAATATCCATCTTAAGGCAATGCCTAATATAAACACCGTTGAACCAATGTTGGAATGAAATATTAACATATTCATATTAACATAATCATATTATTACCTAATTAGACTATAGTGGTGGTGTATGATTTTTTTGATAACATGATATGGGCATTATGATCATATCATAATAACATATACACATAGAACATACATGGCCTCCACAATCAAATAACAAACGCTTTGCCCAAGTATATCAATAAAGATAGACTAATAATATTATTATTATAAAGCATAACGTCACAAAAGTAAAGAAAAATACATGAGCCATACCTTTCCCAACTTGGACTTGGGACTAGAGGCTCCTCTCTACATCCTAACTCTCACTAAGGAACTAGGAGAACTAGTGTATACAAGAGAGAGTGCTTGAGTGGTGTGTGAAGTGAAGTAAGGAACCTACCCCCTATTCATACAAGGAGTTGAGGCGGTTCCACCACCAAAAGCGTCAGGTTGGCGGCATCGTTATCAAATCACCGTAGGAGGACGACACGTGGAAGTTGATCGTGTTTGGCTATAGGAAGTTGTCGGGTGAACCAGGGGTTCGGGCGACATGCACTACAGGAAACACGAAAATAGACGACGGCTAAAGTTATAGACGACGGTGCCGTCGTCTTTAAAGTTATAGACGACGGCTAAATATTACCGTCGTCAATAAAGACTTAATAGACGACGGTTAGGATTAACCGTCATCTATTAGCCGTAATAGACGACGGTTCAAGGACACCGTCGTCTATTACAGTGCGAACAGGGCCCACCCGAGTGGTAACGGACGACGGTGGTCCTAGCCGTCGTCAATTAATACTTTATAGACGACGGTTTTAGGTCACCGTCGTCTATTATAAGTAATGGGCCAGAACCTAGGTCGGCCCAAGTCTTTGTAGACGACGGTTTCTCCACACCGTCGTCTATTAGGAGGTTTATACGCTGCGCGGCGCCCTCATTTGGCCCGTGCCCCGCCGCCCTGCGCCGTGCTCCGCCGCCCTGCGCCTCCGCACCACGCCGCGCCCCCCGCCCGCCGCGCCGCGCTCCTCCTCCCGCCCCCCGCGCCGCCGCGCCGCGCTCCTCCTCCCGCAGCCCCGCGCCGCCCTCTCCCGTGTCGTGCGCCGCCGTCGCCCCCACGCTGGGCGCGTCGCCGCGCCGCCGTCGCCGCCGGTCTGCGCGCCGCCGTGCCTCCGGGACGCGCGCCGTCGTCTCCCCCCGCGCCTCACGCGCCCCCGTCGCCCCCGCGGCTCCTCCCCCGTCGGCACCGAGCTCCACCTCCGAGTATCCCCACTTCTCTCCTCTTACCAATTGATTGAAGTGATTTAATTGATTCAAATGTTCGATTCATGTGATTTAATTGATTCAAATTGTAGTTTCAAATGCTAGCTAGATGCTACATATTATTGTTTGTGCATAGACTTTAGATTTGTCCACATGCTAGTATTCAGCCATCCCTGTTCATCCTTGTCTACCAAAAACACAAAAAATAAAAGTGGAGTGCTATTTGATACTTCTTTTGGAAATTGGTACTAATTGGTTTTGTACTTTCTGTGTTTGTCTCAAAGGATTCATCCAATTCATTCTGTATGTACATAACTGATTTTTTGCATTTATGAATGGAAGAAAATAAACATTATGTGTTGTGTGAAACTGTGGATGGGATGGATTCAACCATTTAGACTAGCAAGTTGCTATACCTTTCGTTTTAAGTTCCTTGTGGTGTTTGGGTCGGTTTTGCCACGTAAAGAAGTCAGAATGGAAATCCCGGCTAGGTGGCCTATATACAGCTAGCTAGGTGGCCTATATAAAATTAGGGCAGTACCCGGCCGTCACGCATTTAGCTTCTCAAGCACACCTCTCTCCTCAACTCGCTCCATCTCCCTTCCTCTCTAGCTCTCTCCCTCTCTCTTCATCTCCCTCTAACTCTCTCCCCCCTCTCTCTTCATCTCCCTCTAGCTCTCTCTCCCCCTCAACCTCTCTCCTCACCTCCTCTCTCTTTGTCTCCCTCCCTCTCTCGTCACCTTCGGACCGTACACCAATCATTAGTTAGCTCGTTGCGCTCCTCGAGGTGGAGCGGCTCATGATTGTTTATTACCTAGTTTATTATGTTGTTCATTAATTGGTACTTATTATTTATACATATTTAATGTTGTTGAGTGATTAATTAATATATGTAAATAAAGGGTTTCAGGCTGGCCTGGCCCGACCCGACACGGCACGACACGCAATAAATGCGTTCGTGCCGTATAGACTGTTGTAGTGATAAGTTATTCATAAAGGTGGCACAGAAGCGAACGGGTTGGTGATGACGTCAATGACCCGCGATTGCGTGGATGGTGGAGCTGGACCTGCGATTAACTTTCCTCTCACTCTTTCTCTCGTTCTTTCCTCTCTCTTAAATTACTTGAATTTGAAAATGAGCAACGTAACCTATAGCAATGTGTTACCCGTTTCGGATCGTCACGTCTCACATGCCATTGGCATGTGAGACATGGAGGTTCGGAATTGTCCCTTTTTGGACAGCCTGAGAGTGACCGAGGGGGCGTGGCTTGTGACGAGTCGCGGGTCCGGATTTGGACGAGATTTCGACGGCATAACCCTGTTGTTCTCTGCTGCACCATTTCTGGGCGTGCAGTGGAGAACAGCGGGGTTATGCTGCCGAAATTTCGTTCGAATCCGGATCACGCGTCTCGTCATGAGCACGCTCCGCTCGGTCACTCTTGGGTGGGTTTAGGATCTATCTGCCTAGGTTGTAGGGCCGTGACATAACGTAACAATGAAACTAATAAGTATTTATCTGTTTCAAAAGGTGTACTCTGAAAAATGGCTGAAGACCGCAGTTGGATGTATACTGGTTGGAAAAAGGATGGTAGACACTCAGAAGATTGGTTCACCAAGACAAATGGTTTCATAGAACGAGCTTTCTCGTTGTCAAACAACAGTAAGGTGCGGTGCCCATGTATGAAATGTCAGAATGCGAAGTGTTTTGACAAAGTGACGTTGACGTTTCACTTGTGTCGAAATGGTTTCATGCAACGTTATGAGGTGTGGACTTTTCACGGTGAGACACCTTCACAAGTCGTAGAAGATCTAGATGTGGATGACAACACAGGGGTCGATAGGATGGATGAGATGCTTGAGGCCATAAATCCTGAATTGACAGAGGATCCTCCTACAACAGAGGCTGAAGCATTTTTCATGCTTCTCAAAGCTTCAGAAGAGCCGTTGCATGCAAACACAACAATGACAGTCCTCACTTTCATGACTAGATTTATGGCAATTAAATCTAAGTATTTCTTTTCTAACAACTGCTACAACGAACTCATCAACTTGATCAGCGATGCCTTTCCACATCCCCATAAACTGCCTAAAGATATGTATCAGTCTAAGAAATTGATTTCTGGTCTTGGAATGAAATATGAGAAGATTGATATGTGTCCCGACAACTGCATGCTTTTCTGGAAGGAGCATGCCAACGAGAACAAGTGCTTAAAATGTGATAAAGCGAGATTTGTTGAAGTTGTTAATGAGGACGGTGCAAAAGTAATGACTGAAGTCGCACAGAAGCAGCTTCGCTACTTGCCAGTCACACCCAGACTGAAGCGTTTGTTTCTCTCCAAGAAAACAGCTAGACACATGAGGTGGCACAAAGAAGGTGTACGTGAGAACAATGCAATGATGGTGCACCCGTCTGACGGTGAGGCATGGAAGGCGCTTGACCGCTTCGATCCAGATTTCGCCAAGGATGCGAGAAATATTCGCATCGGGTTGGCGACAGATGGCTTCTCACCGTTCAGTACAAACGCCACACCGTACTCTTGTTGGCCTGTGTTCGTTATTCCGTACAACTTGCCACCATCTCTTTGTATGAAGTATGAGTTCATGTTCCTCAGCCTTATTGTACCAGGACCGGATCATCCTGGTTCACGACTGAACGTGATGTTGCAGCCATTAATTGAGGAGTTGAAAATGTTATGGACAGGTATCGAAGCGTACGACTCTTACAAAAAACAGAAATTCAACCTTCGAGCCGCTTACTTATGGTCTGTTCATGATTTCCCCGCTTACGGCATGTTTTCTGGTTGGAGCACTCATGGTCGCTTGACATGTCCGATATGTGCTTCGGACACGGAATGTTTTCGTCTAAGTCATGGTGGCAAAATATGCTACTTTGATTGTCATAGACGATGGTTACCGCCAAATCACGTGTTCAGGCAACAAAAAAATGCCTTCAGGAAGGATACCGTTGTAAAAAAGGGACCACCGCGCCGTCTCAACGGTTCGGAGATTGCGGAAGGGTTGAACAAGCTAGTGCAAGATGAAGCTCGTCCTGGATACTTTGTTGGTTACGGAGAAGAGCATAATTGGACTCACATATGTGCACTATGGGAGCTACCGTATGTGAAGTCCTTAATTCTAATGCATAACATTGATGTCATGCACCAAGAACGTAACATGGGCGAATGCATCATAAGCACTTGTTTAGATATGACGGGTAAAACAAAAGACAATATAAAAGCTCGAAAGGATTTGGCAGAGATTTGAAACCGTCCAACTCTTGAGCTCTCCGAAGCTGGTGGCAAACCACGTGCTTCGTTCTGTCTTCGACCAAAAGAAAAGAAAGAAGTCTTCAGGTGGTTGAAAAAGTTGAAATTCCCAGACGGTTATGCTGCTAGTTTGAGAAGAGCCGTGAATGTTAAGACTGGAAATCTTACCAGGTTGAAGAGTCATGATTATCACATAATCATGGAAAGACTTCTGCCGGTTATGTTTCGTGGGTACCTTGATGATGCAGTTTGGAAGGTATTAGCCGAACTCAGCTATTTTTATAGACAACTTTGTGCTAAAGAAATCTCAAAGGAGATGATGGAGAAGTTGGAAAGAGAGATACCAGTGCTTTTATGTAAGATGGAAAAAGTTTTCCCTCCAGGTTTCTTCAACCCAATGCACACCTTCTAATCCATCTTCGGTATGAAGCTAAAGTTGGTGGTCCTGTTCAGTATCGATGGATGTACCATATTGAAAGAGCAAACCGTCTTTGAAGTTGGTGGTCCCGTAATGAAGTGACCCGTCGCAGCCTGACCAGCTGTCTTCCCAGAAGTCGACTCAGCATGTGGTGAGTTATTTTGTAATGTTAATTGAATTGTCTTTAATTATTAATGATATTGAGATTATGTTCCTCTATTTGCAGGCAAAGTACCGAGAGGAGGTGCAAAAGCTTCGAGGCGAGGGTTATGATTGGTTGGGCGCTCCTGTCGTCCTCGAAGCCGTTTATGGAAGCGGTGGCGGTAAACCTCACGGACGGTAAGTTTTGTTGTTTTCAGTTTACTATCATGAAGTTTGAGATATAAGATACTGATAATCTTACTCCGTCGTGCAGGTTAGGCGTCCTCGATGGAGCGGTTGACTCGAGGCAGGCGCGAGCTTGCTCGAGAGCCTCTTCATCGCAGTATGCCGGCTCCAGCAGCAGCCACACAAGTCGAGATGTGGAGCTTCAGAGCGTTCGTGAGGAGCTCCAGAGGACGCAAGAAGCACTCAGGAGTAGGGACGAGGCGCTTCGGACTAGAGACGAGATGCAGGCTGCGGCGCTTCGGGCTAGAGACGAGTATCAAACCTCGTTCATGCTACAGTGGCAAGCTGCCATGCAGGTATGTTTTGATAATTGTACATAACATTTTTAATATATAAATGACTTGTATAATGATTTCCTTTGTATTTGCAGGCTATAGCAGCAGGACAGCCTGCTGCCTTTCCGCAGTGGGCGCCGCCACCGATGGAGATGCCACCTATGCCGACGACGGGAGCAGAGGTACAAAAAGTCCTTAAGTTAGTTAAGTTTGTTCAAATTTAGTAAAATATGCATTTTTGTACTCAACTTGCACTTGGACGCAGGCTCAAACTCCGTCGCCCCAAACTCCTGCTTTTGGACAAGGGCGGGAGGACGACTTTCTGAACTCCGATGGCAGCGGACGAGGTAGCGGCGGCGGCTCTTGAAATGATGGTAAGTAGTGGTTCTTCGCCTTTTCTTGAGTGTAGATGTAGCTTGAGATTTTTGTGCTTCAATACATGAGTCGAATGATGCCATAGAATTCAACTTTGTTCTTGAGTTTGCTAGACTTGATAGTCTTTTACTTATCTTCTTTACATTTTGGGATGTTAGATATATGCATTTGTTAGGTAGTCTTTTACTTGGTCACACATCTTATTTATGTTTGCAAGATCCTTGAACTTTGACTCTATTACTCTCTTTGCCTCCATTAGCTCACCCTGATATAAGATGTTTTTCTTTGAATGTTGTTTTGCAAGGAAAGAAGGCAAAGTTCGGTCGGCGGCTACGAGGTTTCGAGAGTGTTTCTTGTGTATGCTTATGTAAACTTTGATGATTGTGGCTCCCGGACTCGTGAAGAGTTTATGTGTAGAGTTTATGTGCTTTTGTGTGTATTTCTGTCTTGCTGATCTGTATATTTGTATCCTGCTGCCTGTGTGATCTGGCCATCGAGCCAGTGTACTATTTTTAATTTTTTTAAAAAAATTAAAAATCTAATAGACGACGGTTTTGCTGTACCGTCGTCTATTAGGTCACTTATAGACGACGGTTTCTGTAAGGCCGTCGTCTACAAGTTCATCAATAGACGACGGTTCCCGCGGCACCGTCGTCTATTGGTTCAACAATAGACGACGGTTTCAACAGACCGTCGTCTATAACCTCCACCCGGTGCCACGTGGCCGTCTGTGGTTATTGACGACGGCCAGTGAGCACCGTCGTCAATTATTTTATAGACGACGGTAACCGTCGTCTATAAGCTTATAGTTGACTAATAAACGTTGACGGCCGGAAACCGTCGTCTATAAGGAAAAACCGTCGTCTATTTTTTATAGACGACGGTTTTAGCTTATTGACGACGGTTTTCGGCCCTCATCTATTATCGAGATTGTTGTAGTGATGGTCGGGGCACCAATCATGGTGTGCTTCCTCCAGGTGGCTGATAGGTGGCTCGGTTAGCCGTTTCAGGGTGCAATGCTATTGGATGCCCTCGGATACTCATGTAGGTGGGCCATTTGATCCATTTGCCACCACATGTCAGTGTTCGATTGACTAGGAATGTATTCTTTAGGATTCCTCCGTTGGTTTCACTTCAATTTTGTATAAAATACCTGCATGCACCATTTTCTCCAAGTACAAGTGGAGATAGGTTATTCAAAAGCAATGCATGTAAGAAATGTCTAGTACTTCATGATTATGAGTTATATTGATAGTCTAAAGTGGTACATAATGACCATTAACAGTCGATCTGGGGTCGTTGCACCTTAGTGCCGGGCCCTGACCCTCGGGGTCTGGGCATCCGAGTGACATGTGACACCCGGTTCCAAGAATGAACCAAGTGTGATGCATATGTGTGTCGAGGATGTTTAACACTAAATGTGGCCAAGAGGGAGGTGAATAAGAATTGAAAACTTTTCCTGCAACACTTGACGAATTCGTCAAATACTGGAGGAACCGGACCTTTCTAGTGAAGTGTACGGACTAGTCCGGTGTGCTAGATGTACTAGGAAAAGATCAAGTGTTTATGCAGATTTCACAAACGATATAGCAGCAGAATGTAATCAGTTATTCTAATGACTTAAGTAAGTGATTAGACTGATTGATTTGTATGTGGAATACAAAATTCACACAAGTTACTAGTTTGATCAACCCTATGCCCTAGATGATGATTATTGCAAAGGTAAAAATCAAGAACACAGGAGACAAGGATTTTTACCGAGGTTCGATATCACGAAGGAGGTCTACTTCCTTGTTAAGGAGCCCACACAGAGCCAGGTCTCAAACAACCCTTTACCTCTTCAAGTCACCACGAAGGCCGACTTGAGATCCACTATCACGAGGGCAATCAACAAGTCGGAGGGATAACCTCACACATTGAGGTCCCCCACGAAATTACAGGGAGAAGAGCAATCAAACACACTCAAAAGATTTACAACAGATGCAAGAGTGTATAAGAGATCAAACCCCAAGAGCTTAGCAATGTGTAGAAGACGATCTCCATATCCAAAATATGGATTCCCAAAAGATTTAACTTTCAAGGGCTTTAGATGTGTGGGGAGAGTTTTTTATCTGCTCTTGGGACAAGGGGTGGCGCTAGGGTTCTTAGTTGTTCATTGTTGTGTACAGTGTATATGTTGTGGGGTCATGGATCACTTATTTATAGTGTTTCCAAAAAAAGTTACCATTAGGGACCTTGACGGTTGGACTAGTGCGCTTTGAGGATTGGACTAGTATGGTGTGCTGTGTAAAATTTGTGTGAATTGTGCAGCACACCTGAAACCCTAATTTGTGTGAGGCGTACCGAACTAGTCTGTATTGGAACAGAAAGTTAACCGGACTAGTCCGTGATGAGTCTATAGACTCAATCGGACTAGTCCACAACTGGACGAACTTGTCCGACGCATGGTGATATGTGTTGGGTGAATAACAGAAAGTTGAACAGACTTGTATGGCAAAGGTCCGGACTTGTTCGAGTGAGGTCAGTGAGTTGAACAGACTAGTTTGGTGCTGCTACGGACTAGTCCGAGTGAGGACAATAAGTTGATCGGACTAGTCCGCTGGTGAACGGAAACTACAGGAATCCCGACAATTTGCGATGACTAGAGCCGTCGCAAATAAGGCTTAAACCATCGCAAATAAGCTATTTGCGATGACTTTTGGCCGTCACAAGTTTCTCGTCACATTTAAGCGTATTTGCGACGACCACCGTCGCAAATAATGTTATTTATGACGGCTAGCTGCAGCCGTCGCAAATTAATGCCTGGAGGCCAGTGGGACCCACACCTCTATTTGGTACGTCCCGACCATCGCAATTAAAATCCTATTTGTGACGGCCAGGCCATCCCAAATAATGCTAGCTGATGGGCCCCACGCGGCCATCCGACGAGACCCACACGGGCATTTGCGACGGCCTTGACCATTGCAAATAGGGTCTTAATTGCGACGGCCCAGCCGTCGCAAATAACAAAGGTTTGTTTGCGACGGTCACAAACCTTATTTGCGACCCTCCTGTATAAGAAGCCATCGCAAATAAGGTTTTTTATTTTTTTTCGAAAAACAGAAAACGCTACCCGGCTCGATGGCCAAAAACACATCAGTCGAAAATTATAAAATAGATCACAACAGTCACAAATTAGCATCACAACACATTGTTGATACATCGCATCACCATCACCAAACCAACACAAGGGCTCACTCGCCCGTCTGACCTTCGAAGCTACCTCTGAAGCCATCGGTTTCGTCGTCGCGCCTCACTCCAGGTTTCAGTAACGACAGCGACAGAGTTTGAGCAGCGGCCGCAGATCCCTGCAATTAATGAAAGTTAGAGTTAGAATATAAATGTATCAACATCTATCTCCCTCCCTTCCTCTCTCTCTATCTCCATCTACATCTCCCCCTCTCGCTCTCTCTCTTTGGTCCTCTCTCTATCTCAATCTATGTCTCTCTCCCACTCTATATCCCTATTGCTATCCTTTTCCCTCTATCTTTCTCCCTCTATCTCCATCTACATCTCCCTCTCTCCCTCTATCTTCCTCTCTCTCTCTATCTCCATCAACATATCCCTATTCCTTTTCATTCCTCTCCCACTCTATCTCAATCCTTTTCCCTCTATCTTCCTTCCTCTTTTAACTCTATCTCTTACCCTATCTAACTATCTCTCACTCTCACTCACTTTTCTTGCTTTATTTTGGTTAAGTTGAGGTAAAACTAGAATTGTTAAGTTGATATAGATAATTACCTGAACCGCAAAAGATGGATCGCCTGGAAGGACCGGTAGTGGCGGTAGATGGATCCCCAGACCTCACGTTAGAGCCATGACCTGTCATTGCAAACTTTAGATGTTACCTATTAGTAAGTTATTTACGCTGAATTAATGAGAACTTCAATTTTCATTTTGTGACCCCTATTGTGTCCCGCATCTGCGCCATCCAGGCTGCCTGGTGAGAGATGGTGGCCTCCATCGCAATCTTTTGCCGTTCTGCCTCCCTCCGTTCCTCCTCCTATCGCGTGAGGTTCTCTTTTATGGTTTGTCCGAGAGACTGCATCTCGATGTCTCTCCACGAGATGCGGCGACCTGACGTGCCCACCGGCGAAGCCTGCGTGGAGCTACCTCTCGCAGGTCTCGCTGCCCTTGAGTCAAAAATTCCGTCGAATATGGCGAGCCTATAAAAATAGTGTTAATAAATGAAATTTAAATATCTTGAATACTTTGAATTTAAAATGATAAAATTACTTATGAACTAACCTTCTGTGTACTTTTCCACCTTCGCTTGCATATGCGGCTTGAGAATCGATTGGTTCATGTTCCCAATGGAAATCTTCGCCATGTATCTTCTTAGCCTCCTCTCCGTACTTAGTATGGAAAAAAGAAAATTCTAAGTTCAACAAACCATATAGTTATATTTAATATGAATGATCTCTAAACTTACCAATCGCTCCGCTGTGGCCTGACTGCACCCCTGAGACTGAGAAGGGTCCTTGCGACCTCTCTTCTAGATCTCAGCAGGGGTCGGGTGCACCCCAGTCTCTCGCTCCTGTCTATACGTGTTAGTACAAAAAATATATTATGAATATATAAACATAAGTTACATAAACTTATCATATGTTTAGCTAAATGTAAGTGGTTATCTTGGTCGTGCCTGCTCTTCCCCTCGCCCCTCTGCACTCCCAAGCCTTCCCGAACTTAGCCTTAAACTCATCACTAGCCCAGTACCAACAAAGGGCCCGAAATGCATTGGACCGACCCACATACCTGTACATAGTTGTAGGTCGTTAAAAATACTATCGAGGAAATTATCAAAAAAAATATTTACTACAACCCACGTACCTGTGCGCACTCCTCCTCTGTCAGGTGCCTCTCGCTCCCTTGTTGGAAGTGCAGCACGTGCTGCTAGTTCGCTTTCAAGTGCTCGTTGATAATTTGAGTACGAGCGTTGGACAAAGCTTGTCGAGGCGCCTTGGCAGCTTTGTAGTGAAACACTCTCCTCGCATCCCCAAACATGCGAGGGTCGTTCGGGTCCTCTAAAATATACCTTGCTTGTGATAAAGAATATATTAAAGAGATGTTCACTAAAAGAGTTTAAGAGTTAAAACATATAAATTTTTTTAAAATACATACCATAAAATTGGTCCATACGGCCTCCTGGAGGTTGCCATGCTCCTTGTAATGGATGCGTGCGTAGTCCTCCCATGAAAGAGCACACACCCCGCCAATGACCAGGGGATAGTGCAAACATACTAAGGACCCGAGGACACCATTCATCGGTCTGTGGTATCTCTCATCGGTAAAAGACGAGTCGTACCAAACCGTGGAAGATATTTATTGATTCATTACTTAAGTAACCAAAAGAAAATAAAATTGAAAACTATGATTTTATTACTTGTCTCTGACCGGACGAATCATGATCCTCTGTGAAGGGACCACAGGAGGACTGACAAAGTGAGTCCTCCTCGTCCTTCGCGTCAGATGGGGCATCACATCAGGTGACCCAGAAGGCTTGTCACAAGCCAAGTCAAAGGAATAAGGAACAGAAGGCTCGCCAGCCGAGGGCTTGTTGGCCGAGGGCTGGCTCACCGAAGGGTCGCCAAGCTCAACTGCCGCCGTAGTCTCCCAGCCAGTCGGTGAGGACTACAACATTCAAATGATTCATAAGTAAGTTTAATTAGAAATTGAATTTGAAAAATTTGTCAAAAACGAGTGAAATTTACCTGTGATGAAGCTCTAGAGCTGCTAAGAACATGCCCCAGCAGCTGAGAGTGTCTGCTCCCGGTCGATGAGGCTCCAGCGAAAGCATCCTCAAGTCTACAGGGGTAGAATCCCCTCGTCGGCGGCACCTTCCTACCGTTCTTTGATTCCATCTTGTTTTAATAGATAATCATTAAATATGCAAATAAGATATACAAAATTCACGTTACTATCTTCAAGAAAACATTACTTGTAATCACTTCCAAAATTCGTCAACATCATTATCATGTGCCCTACTGCTTAAACCAGCCCAACGGACTTCCATCGTGGCCTGTTATAATTTCCATTTTCGCATATCCTCTGGCTCTACATCTTCAGCATCTTCAACATCTCCAACTAATTGATCGAGTCCTACACCAAGCTCGATGATAAAAGTGTCTGGCAACTCTTCTTCTTGGTACACTTCTTCAACGTCTTCACTATCATGGTAACCATCATCCCCATGAGTATATAACCGCTCACAGGGATTCACCTTATATACCACCCACCAAGCACTGAGCTTCGTGCATGGATAAGGTAGATAATACACTTGCTCTACTTGACACGCAAGAACAAATGTATCGCAACCTCATAGTCGGTCCTTATGTTTCACTTCCACTATTCCAGATTGGTTTTCTCGAGTTCTATGAGTGCGACTAAACCAGTCACAGTCAAAGAAGACAACTCGAAGGGCCTTATTTCTGATAAAAGTAAATTCGAGGATTTTGTTGATGATCCCATAATAATTGGTTACATTCCCTTGAGTGATAATTGCTCTTGTCACAACACCGGAATTTGATGTTGCCGCGAGGGGCCGAAGAGGTTCAAAACGAGTTGTATTGAATTGAAAGCCATTTATGTCATATCGACCATAGATTTTAACTATCACCAATCCATCAGATAGCTGCCGCAAATCTTCATAGACATTTTGAGTCTGACACTATCAAAAATGATCGTAAGTTAAAATAAAACTTCTTTATTAATAGTAACTTATAATATATAGAAGGCGAGAGAGTATTACATAATCTCGAAACAACGATAGGAAACTCGACCCTCCATTTATTCCTTCTTTTCACATCCCTTATACTTGTTTGGACGTAGGTTGATGCCTATATGGCCAACATTGTTTGTGACACTCGCTGAACATGAAAAACCATCTTTTAGAATACATGTGTAGAAAAATATATCGATTAGCATAAATGTAGGACAAAAACTTACTCAAATTATTCCTTGATGCCTTCTATATATGTGTACATGTAGAGTAAAGCAACAATCCTGCCACATTCGGATAGCACGTAGGTCTTGTAGCTACCAACGGTTGTGCCTCTCATTTGAAAAATGGAGAGATCGCTTAAAGGGGGTGCTTCATCCACATTGTGCCACATCGCCAAAGTATTGATATTGTTTTGTTCTGCAAAGTAGACACTTGAAAAGTATCCTACTTCCTTAAGAGCATATGCTTCAGCGATGCACCCTTCCACCCTTGCCCTGTTGCCAACCATTGGTTTAAGATATCGTAGCGCTCTTTCAATGTGTTACATCCACATGTATTGCGCAGGAATGCCAACTTTAGCTTCGAATGTAAGATGGATAAGTAGATGTTGCATTGGATTGAAGAAACCCAGTGGAATTATTTTTCCACCTTACATAAAAGTATAGGTATCTCCTTCTCTAACTTATCCATCATCCCTATCTTCATTTCTTTAGCACGAAGCTGTCTATAGAAATAGCTAATCTTGGTTAAACCCTTCCACACTGCATCACCTAGATAGCCCAGAAACATAACAAGTAAGAGTCTTTCCATAATAATGTGTTAATCATTACTCTTCAACCCAGTGAGGTTTCATGTGTTCACATTCACGGCTCGTTTCGGGCTAGCTGCATAACCATCTGGGAATTTCAAAGTTTTCATCCATTTCATGACTTCTTTCTTTTCTTTAGATCGAAGACAGAAAGAAGCACGTGGCTTACCACCACTTTCAGAGATTCCAAGAGTTGGATGGTGACAAATGTCTACCAAATCTAGTCTAGCTTTGTAATTGTCTTCCGTTTTGCCAAGCATATCCATGCAAGTGCTTATGATACTTTTGCTCATGTTATGCTCCTGATGCATGACATCAATGTTGTGCATTAGAACCAACGACTTCACATACGGTAGCTCCCAAAGTCCACATACGTGAGTCCAATTGTGTTCCTCTCCATAACCTACAAAATGTCTAGGACGACCTTCATCTGGCACCAGTTTGTCCAACATATCAAAAATTTCTGACCTGTTGAGATGTTTCGATGGTCGTTTAGTGACAATGGTGTTCTTTCTAATGACATGCCTCTGTTGCCTATATATGTGATTCGAAGGCAGCCAACGTCTTTGACAATCGAAGTAAGATATTTTGCCTCCATGAGTTAGTCGAAAGCAATCCGTGTCCGAATCACAAATCGGACACGTCAGACGACTGTGAGTGCTCCATTCGGAAAACATGTCGTATGCTGGCAAATCATTGACTGATCACAAAAAAGCAGCTCAAAGGTTGAATTTGTGCTTCTTGTAACAGTCGTACGCTTCAACTCCTGTCCACGACACTTTCGATTCTTCGATCAGCGGTTTCAACATCACGTTGAGACGTGACCCGGGATGATCAGGTCCAGGTACAATGAGGCTGAGAAACATGAACTCGTTCTTCGTGCAAAGAGCTGGTGGCAGGTTGTACGGAATTACAAACACGAGCCAACAGTAGTATGGCGTGGTGTTTGTACTGAATGATGAGAATCCGTCTGTCGCTGATCAATGCGAACATTTCTCACATCACAAGAAAAATATGGATCGAAATGGTCTAGCGCCTTCCATGCATCACCGTCGGACGAATGCATCAAGAATTCTTTGTTCTCACGTTTACCTTCTTTGTGCCATCTCATATATCTTGCGGTTCTTTTTGAAAGAAACAACCGTTTCAACCAAGGTGTCACATGCAAGTAACAAAGGTGCTTATGTGCTACATCTGTCATCACATTATCGCCATCGTCATTAACAACTTCGACATACCTCAGTTTACCACCTTTCAAGCACATGTTCTCGTTGGCGTGCTCTTTCCAGAATAACATGCAGTTGTATGGGCACACATCAATTTTTCTCATATTTCATATCGTGAGAAAATATCTTGATATTTGAATGATACATATCTTTAGGCTCTTTGTGAGGTTGTGGAAGGATATTGCAGATCAATTTCATGAGATCATTGTAGCAGTTGATGGAAAAATGTACATAGACTTAATAGTCACAAATATGGTCAAGAAAGCAAGGACGGTCACAGCCGTGTGTTTATGCAACGGCTGTTGTGATTTCTTGAGCTCCTCGGAGAACTCCTCTGCCTCATCTGTAAGAGGATCCTCATCTTCTATAGCTTCTAGCATCTCATCCATCCTATCAACCCCTTTTATATCATCATCCTCATCCACTTCTTCCATGACTCGAGATTTAGTCTCGCCGTGGAAGGTCCACACCTCATAATGTGGGGTGAAACCATTTCGACATAATTGAAACAAAAGATTCAATCTTCTAAAAACCTTGGTGTTCTGGCATTTTGTACATGGGCACCGCACCATATCATCCGTTGACAATGATAATGCTCGATCCAGAAATTTATCTAACTGAATTTACCACTCATCCGAGTGACCACCAGTTCTGCTCTTCCATCCAGTATACATCCAACTTTGGTCTGCACCCATGATTTGCTCTGCAGTTTAAAGCGAAACAAATTATCATTAATGTATGAAGGATAGGTCTTAAAATTTCGACAGCATAACACAGCCTATTTAACACTACACCCCCCATTATGGTGCAGTTCTCAAAGTAAAAAAGGGTCATGACTATACAATTATAGTCATCATTCGTACGTTAGCCGCTCGGAGGAGGCTGCAGCTCTTCAATATGAGCGGGGAGGAAAGAAAATTTTGACAGCATAACACCGCCTATTTAACACTACACCCCCCTATCTGGTGCAGTTCTTAAGGTAAAAAGGGGGACGACAATAAGGTTATAGCCGACATACGTATGTCACCCGCTCGGCGGAGGCTGCAACTCTTCAAGACAAGCTAGGAGGAAAGGAAATTTCGACAGCATAACACCGCCTATTTAACACTACACCCCCTATCCGGTGCAGTTCTTAAAGTAAAAAGGGGCATGACTATACGGTTATAGTCTTCATTCGTATGTCAGCCACTCGCCGGAGGCTGCAGCTCTTCAAGATGAGAGAAGAGGAAAGAACAAGAGAGAGACAGGGACGCAGGTCCGTCGAGGTCCGCCATCCTCACGTGCGGGTGTTTGCCATCTTCACCGTTGTCATTCGTCTTCGTGTCCGTTTAGACGCATACTTTAAATCCTAACTAAATGGGCCTTGTCGTGCCCTAAATGAGTTGCGTTTGGTCAAGCCAACCTGAATCCCATTTTTGTACATATAGTAATCAAATTAAAAATTATAATCATAATTAAAAAACAAAGCAATTCAATTAACATAAAAGTTAACAATTCTTAAATTGTAACTTATGAATTAATAAACATAGACCTAAACATAAACAATTTTATTATAAACATAGACATAAGCAATGACAAATCCTAGCTTAGCAAACATAATATCAATTAACAAAATATTGAATATAGGCATAAATAAAATAAACATAATTAAATCTAAATCTAGCTAAGCATGATTAACATAGACATAAGCATTATGAATTTAATAGAACAATTCTTCAACTAATCAACAATTTAATCTACAAATTTCACAATTCAATCAACTAATCACCAATTTTACCAACAAATTACACAATTTAATCCTCTAATCAACTTATCACCAATTAACCTAACTAATTCAATACATCAAGCAAAATTTCAACACATTCAACACTAACTAAACAAATTAATCTATGGAGGAGGGGAGGGAGGGGGGCGGCCATGGAAAATGGTGAGGGGGTCGGCTAGGAGGAAGGGGAGTGGGGGAGGGGCGGCCATGGATGAGGGGGGAGGTAGGGGGGAGGTTAGGAGGGGAGGGCGACCATGGAAGGGGGGCGGCCATGGATGGGGGAAGAAGGGGAATGTGGCCATGGAGGAGGAGGGGGACCGACTATGTAGGAGAGGGAGGGGGGAAGGGCGGCAATGTAGAGGAGGGAGAAGAGGAGGGGGCAGCCATACCTTGAGGTGGCGGCAGCAGGCGGCGACGGCAGCAGCAAAGGCAATGCGGCACTCGGTTTGGAAATGAGTGATCCCGATGGGTATAGGACTTTAATTTGCGACGACCCTAGGGTTGGCTGTCGCAATTAACCTTGTTTGCGACAGCCTCTGAAACAGGTTGTCGCAAATAAGCTCTATTTGCGATGGCTGGCCTATTTGCAATGGCTCCCGGGCCAGCCGTCACAATTTAGCCGTCTATTTGCGACGGCTTTGTTTATTTGCGACGGCCCATTGCGCGTCATCGCAAGTTAATCTGGTCATTGCAAATCGTCGCGTTTCCTGTAGTGGGACTACTCTGTTGCTTTAGTGTATTGCTTAATTAATTGATTTTAGCTCTTACCCTCTATGCAAAGATATAAGCTCTTGAGATGTGTCTCTCACACACATCCTAACATTGATATCTACTTTGCACTTCTTTGATCATTTGGGCTTTTCCTTTTATCACTCCTCATTTTTCACTTTTTTTAGTGCACCATAAGTTCCAGTCTTTGTAGACCTGCATTCATCTCAATGAATTCATGAGAATCTCATTGTTTGTCATCATTCGTCAAAAACCCATAAGAGAATGCCTAGATACACTTTCAATCTCCCCCTTTTTGTGATTGATGACAACCAATTGAGATTTCACAATTAAGAGTAAAAAATTATTTTCATAAAGCGTGCATATATGAGAATGACATATGAACAGCAAAAATTTCTCACATATATGCACTCTTTATGGTGGGATGCCTATAAGGTGTGGGTGAGCAGATATTGTGATGTGAATAATGAAAAGTAAAACAAGTATAGGAGCAACCATAACAACAATTAATGAAAGTAGGCATACAAATAGAGACTACAATAGTTTGAAACATAAAAATACAAAAGATACATGTCCATGATCACTAGTCCTTAAGGCTCAAAATAGACTACTAGAAGTACTAGTCTAGTCTCAATCTCTCCCCCTTTGTCATCAAGGCACCAAAAAGGAAAAAAAATTGAGGGTATCACTCTTCGTCACTCCCTCTCTCGCTCTCAGTAATGCCTTCATCTTCATCTTCAAACTCATGAGCATGCTGGGGAGCAGGAGGAAGAGTGACACCTGCAAGTCCAAAGGAGGCCAATTCTTGTTCTTTGAGAGGTGCCATCTCTGTGATGTTTTCTTTAGAACACTCTAAAATTTGAGGAGATCCCACTGGCTCAATATAAAGGTTCTCACAAATTGATTTAATGTTTGCCATCATATACCTCTGGTGCCCCTTCCTGGCCAAGCTTTCCCTGTGTTACTTGACCTCCACTTTGCAACAGGATGCAAAGGTTGAGGAAAACATCTTCAATACACCACTAGAGGAGTCTTTGGAGGATGGAGGAGCAGATGTTGCAGCTGGAGTCCTTGTGCCTTCATTTTCTTGCTTTGATCTTTGTTCTACTGCAGGTGAGGCAGGAGCATTGGGAACATTGTAGACTCGTGGCTTCTGGGGCTTGAGGCAGGCATGCTCAACATCCTTGACAAACTCAAGGCTAGTGACTTTCTCAATCATGAACATGATGTAAGGTGCATAGCCACAGGACCTATTTTGAGTGATTGAGATGTTCATAGTGTCATTGTAGATATATTCAAAGACATTGAAGGACTTTTTCTTGCTTATCACTTTCATCAAGGTCCTTAGAGTTCCTTTAATTGTCCCAGCATCTCCATCCTTTGGAGCAATAGTCTTCCTCAAAATTCTGTTAAGCACCGCAAAGAATGGTTTCAAGTACTTTGTGGTAGGTTCCTTGTATGGTATTCTTGTGTCATAGAGAAAGGCTGCCTCATCCTTCTCCAAAGGCTTCAGGTTGTGAATAACAAGCTCACTTTTCAAAGTGTCTTCGAGATGGAGTATCCTGGCAAACTCCTGAAAAGTGACACTATAGTTGGATCCATGTGTGATCCAAATCATCTCATCCCCATCATCACGGGCGAAGTAGAGAGTAGAATAAAATTGAGTGATGACTTCAATGTTCCAATTATATCAGAAGGATAGAAGATCATTCAACCAATGCCTCTCCAATGCATTAAAGACTTCATGATATGCT
Source organism: Tuctoria greenei (assembly GCA_036927565.1). Lineage (NCBI taxonomy): Eukaryota > Viridiplantae > Streptophyta > Magnoliopsida > Poales > Poaceae > Tuctoria > Tuctoria greenei. Next base: position 130,170,298 of record JAYESD010000005.1, on the reverse strand, counting down.
TGATAATTCTTGGATTGTAGATAAGTCATGTCCACCCATTGACTGGCAACCACTGGATTTCTCATCTTCTTGTAGACATGTTCATAATAATCAGCTTGGAGGTGACTCCAGAACCTTTGTTCAGCTGATTGCTTTGGCTGCTCATAGACTTCAACCTTTCAGAGCTTGATAGCCAAGTCATTTCCTTTGCACATAAAATCATCTTCATAGGGTTGTCTGTTGCGTTGTATAGGAGGCTTCATCTTTAGTGGATCAATGGGTCCACTTGCAAGTCATTTGCCATTGATAGTGCTTCTCCTTGGTGCCGTTGAGCTGGCACCTGCACCATCCTTGCTAGATGGCTTCTTGACTACCACCATCCTCTTTCTTGGGAGCATCAAGTCAGGAGGAGAATCATTTGCATCGTGGTCATGGCGGTTTTTGCTTCTTAGTTCTTTTGCCCTGGCCAATATCTCGTGATCACGCTCAATTTCATAATCAAACATGCTGTCATTTGAAGCGGACGACATCATTCCTGACATAGGGTGACAAGGTGTGGTAATAATGGAAATTAGACTTTGTGGAGACAAGAATTTAGAGGTTCAAACCGCGAAGAGGCCGAACTTGTATGATTTCAGGGTGCGGACTTGTCCGGATAACCGGACTTGTCCGCACAAAGCACCGGACTAGTCCAGTTTGACGTATGAACCCTAACTTCTTATTCCAACAAATCTAACTGGAATTGATGCAAAATGGTAGGAGGACAATAGGAGTACATACAGCAATGTAATGTATAACATATGAATAAAAAAAGTAAGCAATATTTGAGGAAAGATGAGAACTAGGGTTAGGGTTTGAGTTTTACCAAAATTCAAAGATTTGAGATGGTGGCGCGGAGTAGAGTCCAGAGGAGGGGGTGCTTCGCGCCGAGGGGAAGGATTTCCTCAGAGAAACCATCGATTTCGGTAGCTCAAAATGGAAATCACATTGGGAGCTCGATTTTGAGGAGAGAGAAAGCAAAGGTGATTGTGAGGAGGAAGAAGATAGTCTTTCAGCGGTGGGCCAGTGTTAAGCCTGATAGTAGCGGACTAGTCTGCAAGGGACCAGACTGGTCTGGTACACCGGACTAGAGTCGGACTAGTCACCAGCAAAGGACTAGTCCGGTGTAGACCATGGACTAGTCTTGGTCAGCTAGTTAGAATTGAATTGAAACAAGAAGATTTTTGGGATTGGAACTAATAGTGATCTATAGGACAACATTTCACATAAAATCTTGAAAAATATGACCAGTAAGCAATCAACAATCATACGATGGCCATAATTCACCAAGATTTAATTATTCAATTATCAACAATCATAAACCTTGCACACATACACACACTAAGCATAATCTCGGGCCTAGATGCACATAAGTAAAGCAGTGAACCGATCATAGACCAATATACCTTTTGATCCGCATCTGAACCGTCTTCGTTGAGATCGAGATGTCCATTAGTTGCCATGGGGGTCTTGATGGGCTTGGCTTTGTCCATGTTGAGCTTTTTGAAGATGTTCTGCGTGTACTTAGTTTGGCAAATGAAAATGCCCTCTTTCAGTTGCTTCACTTGGAATCCCAAAAAGAACTTAAATTGGCCCACCATTGAAATCTCAAATCGGTCTGTCATAATTTTACTAAATTCTTCACAAAAGATTTATTAGTAGAACAAAAAATAATATCATCAACATAAATCTGACATACGAATATATGACCATCAAAATGCATTGTAAACAAACTATAATTAGTTTTTCCTATTTTAAAGCCAATTTTAGTGAGAAAGTCCATAAGGCACTCATACCAAGCTTGGGGAGCTTGTTTGAGGCCTTAGAGAGCCTTACGCAGTTTGTACACATGGTTGGGTACTCTTGATCTTCAAATTCTGGTGGTTTCTCCACGTATACCTCTTTGTTGATATGACCATTGAGGAATGCGCTTTTGATGTTCACTTGATACAGCATAAAATTATGTTAAGTAGCATAAGCTAATAAAATACGAAGTAGAAGATACCAGGTGGAAAGATCATTGACAGTTAAACCAAAAGGATCAAACTCAACAGAAACATTATTATCATTGGTAAAAATATGAATAGGGAGCAAGTTCTGAACGATATCCAGAGCAACGAGAACATTATTAAGCTGAAAGGAACCCGGATATCCCGAGTCACCTACTAAGGTGACTAGAAGAACTTACCCATTCCCGTTAACGTTGATGAAGGAAACGAAGTGTGAGGAGGGTGGGTAGAGGAGAGTATACCAGTGTTAGGAGTGGTGTGGTACGAGGCTCCAGAATCAGCCACCCAGTCAGCAGCAACGGGTGGTGTGAGATGCATGGTGCTAAAAAAAGATGCCAGTGACTAGCGGTCCCACCCTGGGGGGCAGCCATTGGAACGGTGCAGGCAGCTTCGAGTACCCAGTAGGGTAGTCAGTGCCCCCACCCTAGACCTAAGTCGACGACCGTCAGTAGGGTAGGCGGGTCCACTGTAGCCCGGGTGGGCCACGTACGCTAGCTGAGGATGCGGCTGGCGCGAAGAAGGAAGACCCAACGATGGCCTAGGCCACATGGAGATCTAATTAGTCCACGGGTTGTAAGGTGTGAGCCAGAGTTCACCTCTCCGACCAATGCCACCACTACCGCCTCTAGGTGCAGGAGCAGAAGCAGAAGTGCTGCCGGCATCAGCACCTCATCCTCAGCACTTACCACAGCGTCAGCGACTACCACTCCCAGAGCTTGCAGGGGCACTCGGGGCAGTAGACAGATCAGGTTGTCCTCCATTCGTGGGTGGCCGCGAGGACTGCCCAGAGCCATAGAAAGTTGTGGCAGGCCCGGAGCCAGCTGGGCCTCCAGTCGTGATCTCATCAAGCTCAAGGTCATACCAGACCTTCTCAAAGGTCGAAGGCGGCTCCACAGGAAGAAGCCATGAGCAAAGTTGACTGTAGCACTTGTTCAGGCCCTGAGGACCTGAAGAACAAGTGTGTTGTTGGCGACTGGCTCGCCAAGGTCGTGCAAAGTGTCAGCCATGCTCTTCATCTCCCCATAGTAGGCGGAAATGGAGTGGTCACTTTGGATTGTGTTCTCGAACCGCGCATTGATGTTGAGAGCCCAAGTCACACGGTTCCCCAAGAAGTGCTGCTCATAATAATCAGCATTAGAAGTGGCTCTAGAACCTCAGGTCAGCTGATTGCTTTGGCTGCTCATAGACTTCAACTTTTCTAATCTTTTCAGTCAAGTCATTTTCTTTGCCCATGAAATCATCTTCCGAGGGCTGTCTGTTGCGCTCTACACAAGTTTTCATCTTTAGTTGACCAATGGGTCCACTTGCAAGTATTTGCCCTTGCTAGTGCTCCTCCTTAGTGCCATTGAGCTGGCACCTGCAATATCCTTGCTAGAAGGCTTATTGACTACCACTTTCCTCTTTCTTGGAAGCACAACATCAGGAGGAGAATCTTTTGCATCATGGTCATGGCGCTTCTTGCTTCTTAGCTATTTTGCCCTGGCCACTATCTCGCAGTCACGCTCCGCCAATCAAACATGCTCTCATCTGATGCAGACAACATCATGCTTGACACAGGGTTACAAGGTTTGGTAAGAATGGGAATCAGACTTTGTGGAGATAAGAATTTAGAGGATAAAACTGTTAAAGGGCCGGACTTGTCCGATTTTAGGGTGCAGACTTTTCCAGTCAACCGAACTTGTCCGCACCATGCACAGGACTAGTCTAGTTTGACCTATGAACCCTAACATCTTATTCCAACAAATCTAACTGACATTGATGCAAAAAGATAGGAGGACAATAGGAATACATACAACAATGCAATGAATACCGTGGGAATCAAGAATAGTAAGCAAGATTTAAGGAAAGATAAGAACTAGGTTTAGGGTTTGAGTTTTACCAAAATTCAAAGATTTGAGATGGAGGCATGGGGAAGAGTCCGTATTAGTCCGGAAGAGGGGGTGCTTTGCATCGAGGGGAAGAATTTCCGTGGAGAAACCTTCGATTTTGGTGGTTCAAAGTGGAAATCGCATTGGGAGCTCGAGCTTGAGGAGAGAGAGAGTATGAAGGCGATTGGGAGGAGGAATAAGGGAGGTCCTTGCGGCTGGCTAGGGCTAAGCCCAATAGTAACAGACTAGTCCACATAGGGACCGGACTAATCCGGTACACCAGACCACAGCTGGACTAGTCACCAGCAACGGACTAGTCCGGTGCTGACCATGGACTAGTCTGGGTCAGCTGGATAGATTAGGATTAGAACAAAGAGATTTTTGGGAATTTGATCTAATAGTGATCTCGAGGACAACATTTCAGAAATAATCTTGATGAACATGACCAGTAAGCAGTCAACAATCATACAATAGCCTTAATTAACTTAGATTAAATAATTGAAATAGATTTCATGAGAAAATTGAGATAAGGGATTAATTTTCACAAAAGTGGGCAAACTTTGAAGAATCAATTAGGTATGCAATGTTTCAAGCCATATTTCGAGCATGAAGTATATTTAATTAATTTCTTAGCTCGCAAAATCTCTTTTTATCTAGTGGCTTAGTGAATATGTTTGCTAGTTGTTTTTCAGTTCTAATATGTGAGATTACTATGTCACCTTTTAATGTATGATCTCTTAGAAAATGATGACGTATGTCTATGTGCTTAATTCTTGAGTGCCCTACTGGATTGTGTGCAATTTTTATGGCACTTTCATTATCACATATGAGTGGAATATGGTTCAGATTGAAACCATAACCCCTTGGAGATTGTCGCATCTAAAGTAGTTGTGTGCAACAACTACCGGCTGCAACATACTCCGCTTTGACTGTGGAAGGAGCAACGAAATTTTGTTTCTTTTAGGACATGAAACTAAGGATCTGCCAAGAAATTGGCAGGTTCCTGAGGTGCCCTTCCTATTGACTTTGAAGCTTGCATAGTCAGCATCGGAATATCCTATAAGGTTAAACTTGGATCCTTTAGGATACCAAAGGCCCAAGTTAGGTGTGTGCACAAGGTATCTTAAAATTCTTTTTATAGCTATTAAATGACACTCTTTAGGTGCAGCTTCAGACCTTGTACACATACACACACCAAGCATAATATGAAGCCTAGATGCACATAAACAAAGCATTGAACCAATCATAGACCGATATACATATTTATCCACATCTGGACCATCTTCGTTGCGGTCGAGATGTCAATTAGTTGCCATGGGGGTCTTGATGGGCTTGGCTTTGTCCATATTGAACTTTTTAAGGATGTCCTGTGTGTACTTATTTTGGCAGATGGAAGTTCCCTCTTTCAGCTGCTTCACTTGGCATTCCAAAAAGAACTTCAATTCGCCCATCATTGACATCTCAAAACAGTATGACATAATTTTACTAAATTCCTCACAAAAATATTTATTAGTAGAATAAAAAATGATGCCATCAACATAAATCTGACATACGAATAGATGACCATCAAAATGCTTTGTAAACAAAGTATAATCAGCTTTTCCTATTTTAAAGCCATTTTGAGTGACAAAATCCCTAAGGCACTCATACCAAGCTTGGGGAGCTCGTTTGAGGCCATAGATAGCCTTATGCAGTTTGTACATATGGTTGGGGTACTCTTGATCTTCAAATACTAGTGGCTGCTCCACGTACAACTCTTCGTTGATATGACCATTAAAGAATGCGCTTTTGACATCCATTTGATACAGTTTAAAGTTGTGGTGAGTAGCATAGGCTAATAAAATACGAATGGACTCAAGTCTAGCTACGGGAGCAAAGGTTTCGTCGAAATCCAAACCTTCGACTTGTGAGTAACCTTTTGCCATAAGACCTGCCTTGTTTTTCATTACGACTCCTAGTTCATCTTTTTTTTGTTCCGAAAGACCCATTTTGTGCCCACGAAATTAGCCTTTGGTCTTTCCAAAAGCTCCCATACTTCATTTCTTTTAATGTTGTTCAGTTCCTCTTGCATGGCAGTCAACCAATCTGGATATTTTAATGCTTCTTCAACCATGTATGGTTCCAGAGATGAGACAAAAGAGTAATGTTCAAAAAAAATAGCAATACAAGATCTAGTAGTTACTCACTTTGCAATATATTCAATGATGTTGTCCACGGGATGATCTCTTTGTATACTCTGATGTACTCTTGGGTGAGGCACTTGTGAGTTCATTTGCTCTTCATTATCTTCACTGTCAATGTCTCCCCCTAGATCATTGCTTCCATGCATATATTGTTTCTCTTGATTCTACTAGTGTTGATCTTGTGCCGAAGCTCCCCCTTGATCATTACTCTGTTGTTGAGGTACATACTAAGCACTCTAGTCTTTTGATTGCTCTTGCAGTCATCCTCCACAACGCTTGACACGGGGCATCTTCTTTACCTAACACACACTTATCAACTTGCTCCACTTGGGAACCATTAGTCTCATCGCACAATACATCAAGTGTCACTTCATTAATGCCAGAGACTTTGTTGAAAACATGATAGGCATAAGCGTTCGAATCATAACCAAGAAAGAACCCTTCATCAGATTTTTGAAGCGAACATTGAAGTCCTCGGTTTCTGGTTTAAAATAAAGCATTTAACTCCAAAATCTCTAAAATATGAGACATTTGGTTTTTACTAGTGAGAAGCTCATATGGCGTTTTCCTCAGAAGTCAGTGAAAAAAACCGGTCCGAAGTCTTGTATTCATCTAGCGTTGTCCTCACCATTTCAATGAGCGTCTTGTTTTTTTATGATCACTAAGTACAATCAAAAAAGTTGAAAATTCAATTTTACGATCATTAAGTGAGTTCCTTCCCAAAATAAACAAAATAACATTAATTTCAACAAAAATAACCAATACCAACATAAATAATCCATAATCATCTCTTAACTGCTCATATGTCTCATGTTCATCAATTCCATATACCAAAGACAATTAACTAACCAATACCAATTCCCAATTCAATTCCAGCCATTAAACCATGTCCAAGGTCCATAACTCTAATCATGTGAGGGTCCAGGTTGCTCATAACCGAGAGCGCGGCTATCATGATAGCTTTTAAACACACTCTACAGAGGTTGTACAACTTTTCCCACAAGTTCAAGATTTCATCACCTTTTGATGAATATGAAATATCAATTATGCCGTCTCACACTTCCTTAGGTGTGTGGCCAAGAGATAACAAAATAGCTTTTACAAAGTGATTACTAGAATATTTAGTCCCCACTGAGGTTTCACCAGTGGTGATGTCTCCAACTGAGCACATCCAACCATGGGCCCCCTCTTAAGCCATTCGGATCCCAGGGTAGTCCCACCAATCTCTATAAACCCATCCGACTATCCCTTCCCCGAGAATTTTTAATGGTAGTACTGACAAAATACTAATTAGTCAGCTAAGGTGCACCCATACTTGACCCTGTGGTGGCACTGTAAATCTTGGATGGTCACTCTACGAACCAGTCGTTAGATCTAAAGCAAGCAAAACCACCAAAACAGTCCAAACCATTCCACATAACCAGCTTGCTTAAATCCCTAGGCACCATGTTGCTAAAAGGGTCATTATTATCAATTCTCATCATTTATGTGCTCAATAGTTCTTAATTAAGCAATATGATTATTTCCCAAACCCAATTAAGTATAGCGATGCAGAAGTGTAAAACACCCTTCCCGACTCTCTACATAGTGTTCAAGCTACAAGGGTGGTAATACAAAACAAGTAAACTCTGATAATTTTGTTTTCCAATCAATTGACACAAGCATGCAATTTTGCAAATAAAACATTTAAAAACATGGATCAAAATGATCAAGGACACATGCCTTGCTCTTGAGCTTGGTTTAGATCAAAATCTTTGAAGTTTTGGTTCTGTAGGTCCCCGAAAGCACTTTCTACGGTGTAACCTTCTATTCCGTGCGACAAACATGCAAAATAAACAGTACAATCAATAAATGCTCATATATTACTCAATATGTCATGATATGCATGATTAATATAATTGTTAAGTAAAACATGTTAATGAGTTGCTATTAATGTTTACTAACTAGTTATAATAGTTTCTAACAAATTTGAACAATATTGGAATTGATTTGAGTCATTTAGGGTCCAATTCAGCATTAACAGATTCAGACACCAGACTAGTCTGTCCTGATCAGAACTGTGATTTAGGGTTTTCTAATCAGCGAGGATTGGGGTTCTATTTCATGTGGGAAAGGGGATGTAGAAGCTGTACCACAAATTTATATTTCCAAGGGTCGAAAATTTGATGCAACTCTTGAAGCTTGACTTCTAGGGCTTGATGAAGTTTAGTTGATGAAGGTTTGATGATGAAGAACGTCAATTGTCAAAAAGTTGATGAAGATCAATCTTGATTGAGCCTTCTCCCTCTTCTCCTCCTTCTCCTTGCTCCTGGGCTCCTTCTTGACAGCGGCAAATGATCAAGGAATGGTAGCGAGGGTTTTCTCAAAGGTTGGAGAGGTGAGGGTATTGTGTTGTTTATATAGGGGTGGAGAGGTAGGGATTTGTGGTGAATTCCAAGTAGACTTTGGTGGGGGACGAGTAGGGGCTGTGATGGGGTCCACTTGGGTTGCTCTAAGGTTGGGCACGAAGTTCATGGGCCCAATTAAGGCAATTACCCAATAACCAATCGTGGAAGAATAATAGAATCAGAGTGGAATTCAGTAGGCTGGACTAGTTCGCATTAGGAACTGGACAAGTCCGTTGTTGAACAAAGACTATTTCTGACAAGTCTGTATGTGTGGCCGGACAAGTCCGGGGTAGAAAAATTGAAGGCTTCCAGATTAAAAATTCAGACATGATTGGACTAGTCCGCACAACGTCAAACAAGTCAGAAAAAACATCAGAAGCTCAATCCAAACTAGTCCGTACATTGTGCCAGACAAGTTCATAGTACTGAAGAACTCTGAATTTCTGGAACCAAGAGGGTTATCGGACTAGTCCGGGTTCAAGGTCGGACAAGTCTGTACCCTGACAAACTTAAAATGCTGATTAGACCTAAATTTTCTTTAATCTCGTTCCTTTTAAGCTTGCATTATGTTAAACGTGTATGAGGATGTATGCAATGCATTATGCATGGAAATGAGGGTGTTACAAATCTACCCCCCTTAAAATGAATCTCGCCATCGAGATTCGACGTGGAAGGGAAGAGATAGGGAAATACCTTCTTGAGATCTTCCAGCTCCCAAGTTGCTTTCGGTTATGTATGATGCTTCTATTGCACCTTGCACCATCTAATCACCTCGTTCCTCATGAATCTCTCCTTGGTTTCCAAAACTTTGACGGGTTGCTCCACATAGGTCAATTCCTCTTCAAGCTCCAATTCCTCCATCGGTACTTGCTCTTTCGGTACCCTCAAGCACTTCTTCGGCTGAGAAACATGAAACACATCATGAACATCGGAAATATGTGGTGGCATTTCCATCTTATAGGCCTTCTCCCCGTTTGTCCAAAATCTTGAATGGTCCGATATAGTGAGGTGCCAACTTGCCTTTGACATTAAATCGCTTGTGACCTCGCATAGGTGACACTTTGAGATATACAAAGTCTCACACCTCAAAAGTCAGGCTTCTTCATCTATTATTCGCGTAACCCTTTTGTCTCGAATGAGCAGCTCTCAAATTCTCGTGAACTGTCTGGACTTGCTTTTCGACATCCTGTGTTACATCAGGTCCAAACACTTGAGTCTCCTCTATCTCATTCCAAAACAAGGGCATTCTACAACTCCTCCCATACAATGCTTCATATGGTGACATCTTCAAGCTTGCTTGGTAAGTTGTTGTAGGAAAACACAGCATATGGCAAGCTCTTGTCCCAATTGGCTGGTGCGACCACCTCTCCACTTGCTCGATAAGAAATCGTTGCAATACCAAACTATTCGCCACGGATGCGAAATCGTTGCGGTACCATACTAGTTCCAACGAATCTGAAATCGTTGTAATACGGTACTATTCGCCACGTTTGTGGACTCGTTGCAATACCCAACTATTCGCCACGGATACGAAAACGTTGCAGTACCAGACTAGTTCCAACGGATCTGAAATCGTTGCAATAAGGTACTATTCGCCATGTTTGTTGACTCGTTGCAATAACCTACTATTTGCCACGGACATTAAACCATCGCAGTATCATACTATTTGCCACAGTTGTGACATCGTTGCAGTACCATACTATTTGCCACGAATGTGAAATCATTGCAATACTGTGATATTCGTTGCAATATGGTAAATCGTTGCTACACCATAACTCGTTGCAATATGTTACTATTTGCCACGGCTGTTGAATGTAGGCCTAGAGGGGGGGTGAATAGGCCTTCTTGAATTTTTTTCGGTTCCTGTAACACTCAACAACACAGTCAATACCAGAGATATCGGACTAGTCCGGTAAAGTGCGGACTAGTCCGGTTTTCACAGGCTAAGTTGATCAAGTTCAGTCAATTTGATTGATTCGTTAATGTAGGCAGCGGAAATATAGACTTAAATGACAGTTTAATAGTTGTATGTCAACTTCTATAACAATTAAGGCTCTTGTTTAACAAATTAACTCAAATTGAACAAAATGAATCAAACCCTAGATTAAGTTGATCAATTAAGATGAAGAACACAAAAGGACAAGACACAAGATTTATCCCGTGGTTCGGCTACCACGAAGGCAACCTACATCCACGTTGAGGAGCCCACAAAAGGACCGGGTCTTCTCCAACCCTTCCCTCGTCGGATCACCACGAAGGCCAATCCTCTTCCACTAATCACAAAGGGGTAAATAACCAAGTTGAAGGGGCATTCTCACACGTTGAGAGCTCCCTTGATTACAACTTACAAAGCCACCAATAACACACTCGAAAATTACAAATTTAAACGCAAGAGTGTGTTAGAGAATCAAACCAAGAGATCAATGATGTGTGCCAAGTGTCTCTCCAATGATCTAGAAGTGATTTTCACTAGATTGATCGATTTTGCACTTAATTTCGTGGAGAGAGGTGGTTTTTGAGTCTCTCGGGAGGTGTGACGGTGCTAGGGTTCGAGAGAGATTGTGAAAGTGGGCCGTGCACCTCTATTTATATGGGTTTTCTAAAAATGACCGTTAGGGTTTAGAAAGATCGGACTAGTCCGTGGTGGTCACCGGACTAGTCCGGTGTGCTGTGTGTAGCAAACCCTAAGTGTCCAGGAATATCGGACTAGTCCGTTTGAAAATGGACTTGTCCAATTTTGCTACTAGAAATCTTCGAACTAGTCCGATTGCCATCGGACTTGTACGGACACATGAAACCCTAAGTGTTTAGAATGACAAGTCCGCACTTGGAGGACTTGTCCGATTTAGATCAGTGTGTATATTGGTCTAGTCCGTGTAGACAGCGGACTTGTCCGAAGTGGATCAGAATGAATATCGGACTAGTCCGGATTACAACGGACTTGTCCAATTTTGTGTGACTTGTGCATTGTGTTCAGGACTAGTCCGCATTGGGGAGGACTAGTCCGAAGTGAATCAGAAAGATATCGGACTAGTCCGGTGGGGACCAGACTTGTCCGATCTAGTGCAGAATGTGATATCGGACTAGTCCGGCTATTTTCGGACTTGTCCGGTCCTGTATAACTTTGTGCATTGTGTGTGTGTGCTTGAAAGAGATTGAGCTCTTGGATGTGTTTCCTTAACACACTCCATACATAATAAACTACTATTTTCTTCTCCTTGAGCTCAAATTTACTTTGCTTCTCATTTCCCTTCTTTCTGGCATTTTGCTCATTTTTCATCATTTGCCTGCATTCATCTCAACAAAAGGATTAGGATCCCAATTGCTTGTCATAAATCATCCAAAACCCAAAAGGGAGTCCTAGATGCACTTTCAATCTCCCCCTTTTGGTGATTGATGACAACCAATTGAGATTTCACAAAATAAGGCAAAAATTTAAGATTTTCATAAAGTATGCACATATGACTCAAAAATACATCAAGCAACAAGAGAATTATTCATATGTGCATTCTTTATGGTGGGATGCATACTAAGTGCATGAATACATTGAGAATGACTGAATTTACATTAATCAACCGATACAAAGTGCATATGACATTCCAGGAGCAAAAATGCAGTTTTCATCACATACTCGCAAATAAATTGAGCAATTCATCACAGGACCAAACTTAATAGGAAAACAGAGTTAAACTATTACAATCACAAATAAAAGATAAAGAGAACTCTCTCCTCGCACCCTACCACAGCTAAAGCTAAGACTCCCCCTCAATCTCTCCCCCTTTGGCATCAAGACACCAAAAAGAAAGAGAGGGGGGTCCTAGGGTCTTCACTCTTCACTATCGGTACTCTCGTCATCGTCTTCATCTTCTTCGCTTTCCGCTTGACGAGGAGGAGAGGGAGGATGAGGAGCAGAGCTGCTCGAGCCCCCAATGCCAAAGTAGGCAAGCTCGGAGGGGTTCAGAGGCCCGAGCTCGGTGATGTCAAGATCAGAATCTTCAGAAATTACTGGAGATCCAATGGGGTTGATCTCCAGCTTTTCACTCAGTTGCTTCACGTTGGCTTTGATGTATCTCATATCCTCCTTCCTCTTCTGATTGAGTTTATGAAGCTTTACTTCAGTCTTCTTGCAGAAGGAGAATATGGCGGTCAGGTACTTGAGGATCCCACTAGCTGATCCTCTCTGAGGGGCTTCTCTGGAGGTAGGGACAGCCCTGGCAGCATCTCCTTCTCTTGCCGGTGCCTCAGGACTTGAGGCCGGCGAGGGAGCAGCCTGGACACTCACAGGCTGAGTCTTCTGAGGCCTCAGAGGAGTGTGCTCCACATCCTTCATGAACTCAATACCTGTGACTTTCTCAATCATAAACATCAGGTAGGGAGCATAGCCACAAGACCTATTGGGGGTGCTAGAGATGTTGACCATGTCATTCCATATGTAATCTGCAACATCAAACTGCCTCTTCTTGCTTATGACCCTCATTAGAGTCCGGAGGTAGCCCTGTACACTCCCTGCATCCCCATCCTTGGGGGCAATGGTCTTCCGAAGAACTCTGTTCAGGACCACAAAGAAGGGCTTCATGTTCTTTGTGGAGGGAGGAACATACTTAGAGTTGGGCTCATACATGAACTTCATTCCGTCCCTCTCGATGACCCCTATGTTGTGGATGATCAGCCTGTCATTGTCAGAGGTGTCCAGATGAAGCAGATTATTGAAGTCCTCTTGAGTGATACTATACTTGGATCCATGGGTCATCCAAGTCACACTCTCTTCATCTTCACTCGAGAAGTGGCACGTTGCATAGAACTGTGCAATCACCTCATCATTCCAGTTATGCCTGAAGGCAAAGAGATCCTTTAGGCCATGCCTCTCAGCTGCTGCAATAACTTCATCAAAAGCTGAGCACTTCTTCTTTTCTAGGTAGGCCCAGTCAATCCACTGACTGCGCACCACCGGAGTCTTCATTGGCTGGTAAACCAGCCTGTAGAAATCTGCATGGAAGTTTGTCCAAAACTTTCCATCAGCTGCCTGCTTTGGCCTTGCATAGCAATCAATGCTTCTGAGCTTGGCTGCCACATCGTTGCCTTTCCCATTGAATTTCTCTTCATTGGGGTCCCGAACCCCTTGCCTGGGAGCATGGAGCTTCAAGGGCCCAACTGGCCCCGTTGCTACTCCCTTGCCCTTTCCTTTTGCTTGACGAAGGCCGCTTGTAGACGGAGCAGCCTTTGAGGTGGCCTTCTTGACACAATCCTTCCTCTGAACTTGGGGAGGGGAAGTAGCAGGCTTGGAAGGTCTTTCTTGGTGTTTCTTGCCAAGTCCCGCCGAGGACCGAGGTGCCACCTCGTGGTCCAACTCGGCCTCAAAGTTGGAGATCTCGTTGTCGGAGCTCGACATGACCTGAGAATGATTGAGCAAGAATAATGACAAGTTATACAAGGCATTGGTAAGGCAAGATAGCAATGGATGGCATCAAGGAATTAAGGAATTAGGTTTCAGGTTCAGAAACATCGGACTTGTCCGATGCTCAGGCACGGACTAGTCCGGGGTACCGGACTTGTCCATGTATGGACCGGACTAGTCCGGTGCTCATCCTCAAAAACCTAACAGATTGGTCAAGGGATGATTCCTAATGCAAATCTAGTCTAGCATACACGTAGTACATCAAATAAGCATGTATCTAGTGAAGGATGCTAGGCTATACGATCAACAATGGAGAAAAACAAGATTTCTAGGGTTTTGAAGAAATTTACCGAAGAAATCGATGGAGGCTCGAAGTGTTGGGGGTTGGAGGTCGAACTAGTCCGATAGCTTCAATCCCCAAGAGGTCAAGCTCGATCTCCGCCCAAATGTGGACTTTTTCGACAGAGGGAGGAGAAAATCGCCTTGGGAGCTCGAGTGCAAGAGAGAGGAGTCATGATCAAAAGTGGGGATGAGGAGATTAGGGTTTGGTGGCGGCTAGGGTTATGGACACGAAAATTCGGACAAGTCCGGACATGACCGGACTAGTCCGAAGTCATCCAGAGACCTATATCGGACTAGTCCGTGGTATATCGGACTAGTCCGACCTAACCGGCACTCTGCGGACTAGTCTGCATGGGCGGACTAGTCTGGGTAACCACAGACTAGTCCGTGGTCACCAAGAAAGAATTGCATAGCCCATTCATATATATTTTAAGGTTCAATAATAGAGAATAGAGAGGCAAAACAAATCAAGTAATCTTGATGAATTTGACCAGTAAGCATACAACAATCATACAATGATCAAAATTCATCAAGATCTAATAATTGACATAGTTTTTCGAGAGAAAAATGGAGAGGGATGATTTTCACAATTCAATCAACATTTTGAAGCAATCATACAGGTATGCAACTTTTCAAGCCGCACTCCGAGAATCAAGAATATTTAGCTCATTTCGGAGTTCGCAAAAACGCTTTTCATCAAGTGGCTTGGTGAATATTTCGGCCAATTGTTTTTGGGTGTTGACATGTGAGATGGTTATGTCTCCTTTCATGGAATGGTCTCTCAAGAAATGATGTCTTATGTCTATGTGTTTAGTCCTAGAGTGCTCAATTGGATTGTGGGCTATTATAATGGCACTCTCATTATCACAAAGAAGAGGAATACGATTCATATTGTAACCGTAATCCCTTAAAGTCTGTCGCATCCAAAGGAGTTGTGCACAACAACTCCCGGCTGCAACATACTCCGCTTCGGCTGTGGATAATGCAATGGAATTTTGTTTCTTAGATGACCAAGAAACTAAAGATCTTCCTAGGAATTGGCATGTGCCAGAGGTGCTTTTTCTATCAACTTTGCACCCGGCATAATCTGCATCAGAGTAACCAAAGAGATTGAATTTGGAGCCTTTTGGGTACCAAAGACCAAGGTTGGGTGTATGAACTAAATATCTCAAGATTTTTTTTACGACTGTCAAATGACATTCCTTGGGTTGGCTTGAAATCTTGCACACAAACATACACTTAACATAATGTCTGGCCTAGATGCACATAAGTAGAGTAAAGATCCAATCATGGAGCGATATACCATTTGGTCGACGCTTGGTCCATCTTCATTGAGATCCAAGTGGCCATTCGTAGCCATGGGAGTCTTTATGGGCTTTGCCTTGTCCATGCCAAACTTCTTGAGTATGTCCTGCGTGTACTTGGTTTGGCTTATGAATGTTCCTTCCCTTTGTTGCCGCACTTGGAATCCCAAGAAGTACTTCAATTCTCCCATCATTGACATTTCAAACCTATCTGTCATCATTCTACTAAATTCTTCACAGAAGGATTGGTTAGTTGACCCAAAAATTATATCATCAACATAGATTTTGCAAATAAAAAGATCATTATCTAGATTCTTAGTGAATAATGTATAATCTACTTTGCCAATTTGAAAACTATTATCAATTAAGAAATCTCTAAGACACTCATACCAAGCTCTAGGAGCTTGTTTGAGGCCATAGAGAGCCTTACGTAGTTTATATACGTCGTCGGGGAACTCTTTGTCTTCAAACCCGGGTGGTTGCTCCACGTACACCTCTTCCTTGATCGGTCCGTTGAGGAAGGCACTTTTTATGTCCATTTGATACAGCTTGAAATCATGGTGAGTAGCATATGCAAGTAATATTCTAATTGATTCAAGCCTAGCTACTGGAGCAGAAGTCTCATCGAAATCCAAACCTTCGACTTGTGAGTAACCTTTGGCCACAAGTCGTGCCTTGTTTCTTGTCACCACTCAGTGTTCATCTTGCTTGTTGCGGAAGACCCACTTGGTGCCCACTATATTTGCATTGGGTCTTGCCACAAGTTCCCAAACCTCGTTTCTCTTGAAGTTGTTCAACTCTTCTTGCATTGCCACCACCCAGTCCGGATCCTTCAATGCATCCTCAGTCCTGCGTGGTTCCAAAAAGGAGACAAACGAGTAATGATCAAAAAAATTAGCTATAAGAGATCTAGTGGTTACTCCCTTTTGGATGTCACCGATGATGTTGTCGATTGGGTGATCCCTTTGAATGCATTGATGTACTCTTGGGTGTGGCACTTGGAGAGTTGTGTGTTGGTGATCATTTTCTTCTCCCCCTGAGTGGTTGCCCTCGTTGATTTGTTGATCATCTTCATATTCTTGTGATTGATCTTGTATAGAAGCTCCCTCTTGATTGTTGATCTCCTCTCGTGGTTCACTTTCCTCATGTATTTGTGACGATGACTCTTGTGGTCGAACTTCGCCTAGAGCCATTCTCTTCAATGCTTGATAAGGAGCTTCTTCTTTACCTAATTCACATTGATCAACTTGCTCCTTTTGGGAGCCATTAGTTTCATCGAACACTACGTCACGTGCCACTTCAACAAGTTTGGAGGCCTTGTTGAAAACACGATAGGCGTAAGTGTTCGAATCATAACCAAGCAAGAAACCTTCATCAGACTTCGAAGCGAACTTTGAAGTCCTGGGCTTCTTGTTCAAAATATAACATGGAGAACCGAAAACTCTAAAATATGAAATGTTTGGTTTGTTACCGGTGAGTAGCTCATAAGGAGTCTTCTTGAGTAGTCGATGAAGGTAGAGTCGATTTGCGGCGTGGCAAGCGGTGTTAATTGCTTCCGCCCAAAATCGATCCGAAATCTTGTATTCATCGGGCATTGTTCTTGCCATCTCTATGAGCGTTCGGTTCTTCCTTTCGGCAACTCCGTTTTGTTGTCGAGAGTATGGTGCTGAAAATTCATGCTTGATTCCCTCCTCATCAAGGTACTCCTCCACTTGTATGTTCTTGAATTCCGTGCTGTTGTCACTCCGAATACTCTTGATCGATAGTGAGAACTCGTTTTGCGATCTCTTGAAGAATTTCTTGAGTGTCCCTTGTGTTTCTGACTTGTCATGCAAGAAGAACACCCAAGTGAAGCGGGAAAAATCATCAATAATGACTAAACCATATTTATTACCGCCGATGCTTATGTAAGCAATTGGACCAAACAAGTCCATATGAAGTAGTTCGAGCGGTCTTGTCGTAGTCATGATGTTCTTTGCGGGATGATGTGCTCCAACTTGCTTCCCGGCTTGGCACGCGCTACAAGGCCTGTCTTTCTCAAAAACAACATCTTTCAAACCTCGGATGTGATCGCCCTTGAGGATTTTTTGAAGATTCCTCATACCAACATGTGCTAGCCGTCTATGCCACAGCCAACCCATGTTGGTTTTTGCAATCAAGCATGTGTCGAGTTCGGCTTTATCCTTGTTGAAGTCAACAAGGTAAAGCTTTCCCTTCAACATACCCTTGAATGCAACGGAACCATCACTCCTCCTTGAGACAGTCACACCCTCGTTAGTGAACAGGCAATTATAACCTTTGTCACATAATTGAGATATGGACAGCAGGTTATAATCTAAAGATTAAACATGTAAAACATGAGAAAGAGTTTGTTCATAGGATATTGCTATTTTACCGGTACCGAGGACCCTTCCTTGACTATTATCTCCGAAGTAGATGCCTTCGTTTGGGTCCTCGTTTTCTTCATATTCCACGAACATCCTCCTTTCTCCGGTCATGTGGTTGGTGCATCCACTGTCTAGCACCCATTTGGATCCACCGGAGGAGTAGGCCTGCAGAAACAAATTATGTCTTGGTTTTAGGTACCCAAGCTTGCTTGGGTCCTTGGAGGTTAGATACAATACATTTGGGCACCCACACATGGGGTTTTGTGTTCCCATGGCGTGGCCCAGCATAATAAGCATAAACTTTACCAAGATTGTTTCTTATTAATACATAAGAGGCATCAAAGGTTTTGAACAAAAGTTGTTGTTGTTTGTTGATCGGACTAGTCTGGGTGATCGGACTTGTCCGTATGACCGGAATTTTCCGGACCACAACCGGACTAGTCCGGTGTTCATGAGAGTTCAGGTTTTTAACTTTCGAGTTACCAGATTGTGAGGGTCCTCCCTTCAAAAGGTAATATTTCCCTTGTTATTCTTATGACTTCCAGCATTTTGCTTTCCATCATAAGAGTAACCAATGCCATACTTGACATTTGGAGGTCTTTGGACTAAGTATGCACTACGTGCATAGTTGATCCTCTCCTTGTCAAATATTCCACATTGGGTAGGATTTTTATCCTTTGTGGAGGTAGACTTTTCCTTCAAACTGGTGTTGATTTTACTACATTTGCACATATGAACAAGATTAGTTGAAGTGAGTTGAGAAGGTAGACTTGAAGAGGAGGAAGATTCACTTAGCTTGAGTGACTCAACTTGCACTTCAAGGATCTTGCTAACCTTGATCAGGTCATCAAGTTGATCCTTGATTGCAACGTTTGAGTTGGTTAACTCCAAGCAAGTTTTCTTGCTTGAAGCTAGCTCAAGCTCTAGTGAGCTGTTTTTCTCCTTTTCAAGAACTCGAAGATTGTCAAGTTTGACATACTTCTCCTTTTGGGAGATAATCATGTCCTCTTGACGATCAATTAGCTGTTCCTTCTCAACAAGTTGGTCAAGTAAAAATTTCCTTTTAGCAGCAGTTTTTCTGTCTAATCCCATTAACATATCTTCATCATCACTATCTAGTTCATCATTACTTGAGTAGGAATGCATGGAAGGAGTTTTGATGTTTACCTTGCGTTTACCTTCCTTTGCCATGAGGCAAGTGCCATGTCCCTTCTTTGTACCGAGCGTGGGGAAGAGTGTGGGTTTCTTGGACGTGCTTTCAATGGCTATGCTAGCCATCTCTTCTTCATCGGATGATGAAGACTCATCGTTTGAGTCCCACTCCTTTCCAATGTGTGCTTGTTCAGCTTGTTTCTTCTTCTTGAAGAATTTCATAGGTTGAGGATTGACTTCTTTAATCTTCTTCTTGTTGTCCTCATACGGGCAATCGACTATAAAGTGGTTATACTCACCACAGTTATAGCACGCCCGCCTCATCTTCGGCTTTGTCCTCTCTTTGTACTTGCCTTCACTTGATTTTGTTTCTGTCTTTTCTTCAATATTCTTTTGAACTTTTTCATGAACAAAATCATATCCTCTCCATCCAGCTCACTACTTTCATCATCGCTGTCCTCCTCAAGCTGTGCTTCTCTTGCTTCCTTGGATAGTGGCTTGAGTGTGGACTTTAAGGCAACTCCCTTCTTCTTGGCCGATGTGAGGTCGGCTATTTCTTTGACGTGCTTGGCTTGTTTCTCCATCATTTCAAAGTTGATGATTTTGCCAAGCAGCTCATCTGGAGTCATCCTCTTGTACCCGGGACTCTCTCAGATCATAGAGCATAGTGTGACATTGCGAGGCATAAAGGCTCTAAGGATGAGCTTTACAACCTCGTGGTCATTCCACTTCTTGCTCCCATATGATCGAACCTTGTTTACAAGTGTCTTCAATCGGTTGTACATGTCCTGGGGAGACTCGTCTTCCTTAATTGCGAGCCTTCCAAGTTCGCCTTTGATCATTTCAATTTTTGCCTCCCGCACATGCCGGTCACCTTCATGGGCTGTTTGTAGCGTGTCCCATATTTCCTTGGCAATCTCCAGTCCGTCCACCTTTGTGAATACATCTCGACTTAGAGAGGAGGTGATTACGGCTGCGGCTTGAGCGTTTCTGTGGATGGCTTGCTCTTGACTTGGGGTGAGCTCTTCGTCGTCATCTGGGATGTCTATTCCTGTGCACACAATATGCCATAAACTTGGGTTAAGGGAAATCAAGTGCATCTTCATATTTTGCCTCCACATGGAGTAATCACTCCCATCGAAGTGTGGGGCTTTTCCAAGAGGAATAGGTAGATAATGGCTGTTATTTGAATTTAAACGATCATAGTTAAAAGGATATCGGGAGTAGTCGGTGTGACTACTCCCCTTCTTCTTTTCTTCAACTTTGGCTTTCCCTTTGGAAAGTGCTTTCTTCCTGAGGAGTGCTTTCAGCTCCAGCGTCTCCTCGTCATCATCATCGAAGTCTTGAATTGCTTCGAGATACTTTTCCAGCTTTTGGTTCTTGTCGTTGTTCACTTCTTCCTGGTTGTTGATTTTCTGAGCTTCATTCATGTCCGACATGATCTCTTCGAGTGGTTGCACTCTTTCTTGAAGGACCTGCTCTGATACCAATTGAATGTAAGCCTAGAGGGGGGGTGAATAGGCCTTCTTGAATTTTTCTCGGTTCCTGTAACACTCAACAACACAGTCAATACCAGAGATATCGGACTAGTTCGGTAAAGTGCGGACTAGTCCGGTTTTCACGGGCTAAGTTGATCAAGTTCAGTCAATTTGATTGATTCGTTAATGTAGGCAGCGGAAATATAGACTTAAATGACAGTTTGATAGTTGTATGTCAACTTCTATAACAATTGAGGCTCTTGTTTAACAAATTAACTCAAATTGAACAAAATGAATCAAACCCTAGATTAAGTTGATCAATTAAGATGAAGAACACAAAAGGACAAGACACAAGATTTATCCCGTGGTTCGGCTACCACGAAGGCAACCTACATCCACGTTGAGGAGCCCACAAAAGGACCGGGTCTTCTCCAACCCTTCCCTCGTCGGATCGCCACGAAGGCCAATCCTCTTCCACTAATCACAAAGGGGTAAATAACCAAGTTGAAGGGGCGTTCTCACACGTTGAGAGCTCCCTTGATTACAACTTACAAAGCCACCAATAACACAATCGAAAATTACAAATTGAAATGCAAGAGTGTGTTAGAGAATCAAACCAAGAGCTCAATGATGTGTGCCAAGTGTCTCTCCAATGATCTAGAAGTGATCTTCAATAGATTGATCGATTTTGCACTTAATTTCGTGGAGAGAGGTGGGTTTTGAGTCTCTTGGGACGTGTGACGGCGCTAGGGTTCGAGAGAGATTGTGAAAGTGGGCCATGCACCTCTATTTATATGGGTTTTCTAAAAGTGACCGTTAGGGTTTAGAAAGATCGGACTAGTCCGTGGTGGTCACCGGACTAGTCCGGTGTGCTGTGTGTAGCAAACCCTAAGTGTCCAGGAATATCGGACTAGTCCGTTTGAAAACGGACTTGTCCGATTTCGCTACTGGAAATATTCGGACTAGTCCGATTGCCATCGGACTTGTCCGGACACATGAAACCCTAAGTGTTTAGAATGACAAGTCCGCACTTGGAGGACTTGTCCGTTTTAGATCAGTGTGTATATCGGACTAGTCCGTGTAGACACCGGACTTGTCCGAAGTGGATCAGAATGAATATCGGACTAGTCCGGATTACAACAGAGTTGTCCGATTTTGTGTGACTTGTGCATTGTGTTGAGGACTAGTCCGCATTGGGGAGGACTAGTCCGAAGTGAATCAGAAAGATATCGGACTAGTCCGGTGGGGACCGGACTTGTCCGATCTAGTGCAGAATGTGATATCGGACTAGTCCGGCTATTTTCGGACTAGTCCGGTCCTGTATAACTTTGTGCATTGTGTGTGTGTGCTTGAAAGAGATTGAGCTCTTGGATGTGTTTCCTTAACACACTCCATACATAATAAACTACTATTTTCTTGTCCTTGAGCTCAAATTTACTTTGCTTCTCATTTCTCTTTTTTTTGGCATTTTGCTCATTTTTCATCATTCGCCTGCATTCATCTCAACAAAAGGATTAGGATCTCAATTGCTTGTCATAAATCATCCAAAACCCACAAGGGAGTCCTAGATCACTTTCAGCTGTGAAAATTGTTGCAATACTGTAGTGTTTGCCACGAATGTGAAAATCGTTGCAATCACATACTATTGCCACGAACGTGAAATCGTTGCAATACAATGCTATTCGTTGCAATATGTTAAATCGTCGCAATACGCTAAACTGTTGCAATAACATACTATTTGCCAGAATGTGGAATTATTACAATATTGTACTATTGCCACGCCTATGAAATCGTTGCAACCACATATAACTACCACGAATGTGAATTCGTTGCTGTAGGATCGAAGAGCACGTGAAAAGCTACCAGAGGGGGGGGGTGAATGGTATATTTAAAAATCTTACGCAGCTGAAACAGTTAAACCCCAAACCCTTTCGGCAGAAAAATGATCAGTTAAAGAAATCGTGTTAGACTAATCTAAACGTGTTTCACCATGACAAAAGTGATAGATATCAGAGAGAATCAAGTCACGAAGACAACACAAAAAGAATCACTCAAATCCGTTGAGAAAAACTCAAGTTATGATCAAAAGATCAAACAATGGTCAATCTGCCCTACCCGAGAAAAAAACAGTTCTGGAACGCTGCAAAGAAACTCGTGTAGATCATAGACTACAAATCCAATGACCGTGAAATTTAGACATATGATAGTTAATAAAGTTTTGAAGACAACCCAAAAAGAATCACGTCAATTGGATCTGTAAAACTCGAGTTATGATAAAACCACCGACGAAAGGTAGTGCTGTCCAGAAACTCGACGAGTAAAACTTGTCTGGAACAAGTCTGACGAACAAGGCAAAAAAGTTCCTTCAAACTACGAATTTTATTCAATAGAACAAAATAGGAACAGCCCCAAAGTCGTGTGTGACGAGCTCTGGGCTCCCTTGCTTATATAACCAGCCCTTAGGCCAACCCAATATCAACTAGGACTCCAATCCTACTCAGATCACGAATCATAACTTTCCATAACTGCTCAAGATTCTTCTATACGCAGATAGAAGCAATCTTAAGACTTCCAAACACCTTAGGAACATATCCCACATTCCTAAACAACTCAAATTCGTGACCCACATGAAATCCTATCATAACCAACTCAAATCTTTCCATATTTGAGTCAAACCCGACTCAGCCGCAGCCTGAGTCCATAACCTAGTCGGTAGGACCTTTCTGACCAAATCTTTACGTCCACATCTCTTCATCACGTCTCGGAACCATGCAGCCACGTCCATGCACTCCTTGCACACGTGCAAACATCTTCCAATGACGTCCACGATACCTTCATATGCATTGTTCTTGATTCAATCATGCTGCGCAACCTCCTGATCAGCTCAACCACAATTCCTCCTGAATTTGGTTGTTGGAACCTCATCTCCTCCCTGAGACTAGTCCAATGGATCCCGTCACCAGCCATGTCTTGAACTCAAGTAACACCTGCACATGAATAAACAACCAATCCATACGAGCCCAAGTCCTTGACTTGACTCAAGTTAGTTCCGAACACAACACCCTACGTGAGAACCTCACATAAGCATGTTGCAAAACCACAGTAACACAATATCATCCATATCAACCAAAACACGGCAAAAACTTAGCAAATGAATACTAAACAATCTTTCCAACAATGTAAAGCAAGTACGAAACATTGCAAATGAAAAGCAGAAGAACTACGGTCAAGTTCAGGACCTTGCCAGAGCAACCCAGACCTTGAGCCGGAGATAACAAAAGCTAGTAGAACCTAGCGTCGGAGCTTACCAAAACTAGTACAACCAAGCTCCCGCCAGAGCTTACAAAACTAGTAGGACCTAGCGCCGGAGCTAACCAGAACTAGTCGGAAATAGTAATCCCAAAAGCCGGAGCTAGAAAAATCAACTTCGAAGCTTAGCAAAAACATGGTGGAGCTATCAAAAACATGTCGGAGCTATCAAATACATGCCGGAGCTAAAGACAAAACTTCACCGGAGCTGAGCAAAGCTAGTCGGACTTTGCTGTAGCTCGGAGCTAGAGTCGGACCTTGATAAAAAGGTGTTTTGGTGATATTCAAAACTTTTATCATCAAGGCCAAGTGTATTCACGACAAGCCAATGTATTCAGCACACATAGGTCTCACAGTTGCAATACCATGCTATTTGTTGCAATACGTTAAATCGTTGCAATACGCTTAATCGTTGTAACAACATACTATTTGCCACGAATATGAAATCGTTGCAATACCGTACTGTTTGCTACGATCGTGAACCATTTGCAATACCGTACAATTCGTTGCAGTATGTTAAATCATCACAATACATGAAAATAGTGCAATAGCGCCCTATTTGCCACCGATGTAAAATCAGTGCAATACCATACTATTCGCACGGATGCCAAGGCGTCGCAAATAACCTATCGCCACGGGAATTATTACGACGATTCATAAAAACTATCTCCACGCTCTTTTTTGTTGCACTAGCGACCTATTGCGACGAAAAACAACCTATTGCAACGAATTTTTTCTTTGCGATAAACCAGAATCCTTGCAGTGCAACTTCCCCCATATATAAGTGCACAAGCCCATAGTATATCCTCTAGTATCTAATTTGTTCTCTCGGTCTGTCAATTCGTTTGAGGGTGATATGCAGAACTGAAATTCAATTGAGTTCCCATAGACTCGTGCAGCTTTTGCTAGAACCTTGAGGTAAATTAAGAACCTCTGTCGGACCTTATCTTCTTGGGCACTCCGTGTAAACACACTATCCTTCCCATGTATAGTTCTGCCAACTTCGCTCCACTATAGGTAGTTTTGACAGGAATGAAGTGCGCTGATTTCGTCAATCAATCCACAACAACCCATATTGAATCATATCTTGCTGAAGTGTGAGGTAAACCAACTATGAAATCCATACAAACCTCTTCCCACCTCCATTCTGGAATCTTCAACGGCTGCAATAATCCAGGTGGCCTTTGATTATCAGCTTTTACTCGTTGGCACACATCACACAATGCAACGTATTCAGCTATGTTCCTTTTCATATGTATTCAGATCCTTATACATTTTTGTGCAGCTGGGATGGATAGAGTAAAGTGAGTCATGTGCCTCATTTGGTATCATCTGTCGAAGACTCTTATCATTAGGCACAACAATCCGTTTTCCAAGCCATAGAGTACCATGGTCATCCTCATCAAATCTGAATTCTCTCCCTTCTTGGGTTCTTTCCTTGATTTTCTGGATTGTTCTTCGTCTGACCTTCTCTTATTTCTTGCTCCAGGGTTGGACTCACTTCCATCGATCCCATCTCATTAATAAATCCAAGATTCAACCGTTTGAACTCCTTTTATAGCTCGAATGGTGATTCCCGAACTATGAGCTGATGGCTTGCTCCCTTTCGGCTCAAAGCATCAGCCACTACGTTGGCTTTTCCTGGATGATAATTGATTCCCACGTCATAATCTCTAATGAGTTCCAACCATCTTTGTTGTCTCAAATTCAAGTGCATTTGCGTTAATATATACTTGAGACTCTTGTGATCCGTATAAATCTCACATCTATGGCCAAGAACGTAATGTATCCATATCTTCAATGCGTGCACTACGGCTACAAGTTCGAGATCATGCGTAGGGTAATTCTGCTCATGTTTCTTCAATTTTATGGATGCATAAGCTTCTACTCAGCCTTCTTGCATCAATACACAACTAAGTCCTTGCGTTGAAGCATCGCAATAGATATGAAAATTCTTGCTCACATCTGGCAATACACACACAGGTGATGTTGTCAATCTCTTCTTTAGTTCCACAAAACTGTTTTGACAAGCTTGAGTCCACTTGAAAGGCTTCTCCTTCATTGACAGTTTAGTCATGGACTTCACTATCTTGGAAAAGTCCCTGATGAACCGACGGTAATATCCAACAATTCCAAGAAATCTCCTTATTTCCTTCACATTCTGAGGTGGTTCCCACTTTATCACATCTCTAACCTTTCCTGGGTCATCAGACACTCCTCCTCCAGAGATAACATGACCTAGGAATGATATATCCCTCAAAAAAAATTTGCACTTGTTGAACTTGGCATACAACTGGTGCTCTCGCAATTTTAGCAATGTCAGCTTTAAATGCTCTTCGTGCTCCTCTTCACTTTTTGTGTAAATCATGATGTCATCAATGAACACTACCACAAACTTATCCAAATACTCTATGAAAACTTTGTTCATAATATACATGAAGTACGCGGGTGCATTAGTCAATCTAAATGACATGACCATATACTCATAAAATCCATACCATGTCCTGAATGTCGTTTTAGGTATGTCTGATGGTATAATCTTCATTTGGAAATATTGCGACCGAAGATCGATCATAGAGAATATTATGGCTTCCTTCATCTGGTTGAACAGATCCTCAATGCGGGGCAGTGTATACTTATTCTTGACTGTCACCTTGTTGAGAGATCGGTAATCCACACACATTCTCTAGGATCCATCCTTCTTATCTATGAAAAGCACTGGGGCTCCCCATGGTGATGAGCTTGGGCATATAAAACCCTTCTCTAGCTGGTCTTGAATCTGATTCTTGAGCTCCGCTAATTCCTTAGGAGGCATCCAATACGACCTCCGCTAATCAATGACAAACTCAATGTCACGATCCGGTGGTATACCTGGCAATTCCTCAGGAAACACATCTGGGTACTCAAGACCAATCGGTATTTCCTCCAAAGTTACTCATTCTGCAAGATTTACCATTGGCTTCTCAGTTGTCAGCTGAACTGCCTTGAACTCTATACTGACTCATTCCTCATTTGTTAATTGCACCGTCTCAGTGGCACACTGGATTACTCTGTTATGCTTCCTTAGCC
This sequence comes from Tuctoria greenei, assembly GCA_036927565.1. Taxonomy (NCBI): domain Eukaryota; kingdom Viridiplantae; phylum Streptophyta; class Magnoliopsida; order Poales; family Poaceae; genus Tuctoria; species Tuctoria greenei. The sequence goes on along the minus strand of JAYESD010000005.1, from coordinate 130,143,397 downwards.
AATCCATTCCAAGTATGATGTCCAAGCCTTGAGAATTCTGGACTATAAGGATGGCGAGACAATCAAAACCCCTTATGAAATACTTACCTTTGGACATACTATATTCGTCCTCATCTCCACTCCAGGAGATTTAACCAACATAGTATACTTCAGGTATGATATATGCATATTAAGCTTTGCAACATACTTTGATGAGATAAATGAATGGGATGCTCCTGAATAAATAATATAGTAGTGGGGTTAGAGTTTGCGAGAAACATACCAATCACACATCTTCAGCTTGCTGAGCCTCTTCTGCAGATGCATGGTTCACCTTGCCACGAGCAAAATTCTGTGGTCCACGGTTGTCTTTTGTTGCTCCTCCATTGCGCCTAGGATTCTACCTTGAAACATTGTTCATCTATCCATGACCTGATTTTGGGCATTGATTAGCAAAACGTCCCGCTTGACCACATGTATAGCAAGTCTTTCCACCAGTGGCTTAGCAAAGTTAGGCCGAGGCTGGTTTTGAGCATAGGTAGGCATATTTGGGCGTAGCGCAGGCTGCATAGGCAAGCAAGGTGCTTGCATGGGCGGGCGTTGCTGCATTGGATGTTGCGGTCGTGGTGGATAAGTAGGACGGTATGCAGCAGCAGACGGGTAGTAATATGGTGCAGAAGGTGGTGGTGCATAGCGATCGGACATTGCTTCCTTGTGCCTGTCGCTGATGTGGAATTTTCCTCTTGTGATCTACCTCCATCTCTTATATCTTGTTCTCAACCACAATGGCCTTGTCAACCAGCTTCCGAAAGTTTGCATAGTAAGCATTGAGCAACTGAACCTGAATTTAATTGTTGAGACCCCTCATGAACAGATATTGCTTCCTTCTATCAGTACTGATGTTCTCTGGAGCATATCTAGATAGTTGAGTGAATTGATTGATATACTCACTCACACTCATCCTTCCTTGCCTGAGGTTTTCAAATTCTTGCCTTCTAAGTATCATAACTCCCTCTGGCACATAGTGAGAATGGAACTTCTCCTTGAATTCGGCCCATGTGATTCTCTCTTGGTTTCCATGAGCATTGCATAGAGATTCCCACCAATCTGCAGCAGCTCCAACCAACAGGTGTGAGGCAAAAAGAACCTTCTCTCTGTCGCTGCACTGGACAATAGCAAGTTTCTTCTCAGCAGACATTAGCTAGTCATCCGCTTCCATAGGGCCTATGGCTTAAGCAAAAGTCTGCGGCGTGGTCCTCATGAATTCCCTCAAAATGGTTGTGGGGCCGCGAGGGTGGCGGTAGCAGCGGCATGTGGGGCTGATTGTTGTTAACAGCTTGTAACTGTCCTATGGTCTGCATGAGCTGGTTCAGCATCGCTAACAGCTGCTCAAGATAATAGCTCCATGTACAGGTCCCTTGTTGTTCTGGGGTGCTTCATTGTTCTCCTCCTCACCATTTGCATTCCTCTGGTTGCGTGTCCTCAACATCTGTTGGTGAAGGAATAGTAGAGAGAGAAGAATTTAGAATTTGAAAAGAAACGCCCCATCTATATGCATCAAGGTATGTGTAACTAAACAACTCCTTTAATAATACTAATAACCATATTAGAGGATGTGGAGAAGCATCCAACAACTCTTTATTACGTGTGTATGTGGACAAAACGCAAGACGTCCCACAACTCGCACCAAGCACACAATCTCAAGCACACACCAAGGAAATTCAACACACCACACTAAACACAACACAAATGATCTAAACGCTTTTCTACCTTCTAAAAACGAGACCTATACTTAATTGTGTGAGTCATGGCTGACCTTGTCGTGGACGGCGAAGGCGATAGGCAGGCATACATGGTCTTACGCAAGGGTGAGTTGGTGGTCCAAGTAGGTGCTGGAGAGGTTGTTACCCTGTTGACCTCCATGGTGGCACAAACTTCCTCTTGCTTTTCCATAATGAACAACTTCTTACGGAGGTAACGGATCTCTTCCATAGCATCAGCATAGTGATTTCCAAAGTTCACCAATACTTCCTGAGATTTGTCAATGGCACGAGAACTAGTTTGAGCTCCATCTTGTGGTCTTAAGACTTCCCTTGTTCCCTTCTTGTAACACCCTCATTTTCATGCATCATGCATTGCATACATTCTAATACCTGTCTAACATTAATCCACATAAAAAGGAACAAGTTTAGAATGAATTAGAAACAAAACCACACTTATGAATTCTGGGAAGTGCGGACTAGTCCGATTTTGGTGCGGACTAGTCCGATTTCTCTCTGACCTTGTTCGGACGTGTCCGTTTTTCTTTGGACTAGTCTGTTTGTCCCTCTGGACATTTTTGGACTTGCCTGGCCCATAGCGGACTAGTTCGGTATCCCAAATTGCTTGAAGTTTTGCTAAGTCCTTGGACTTGTTCGGACATCTCCGGTATTCCAGCGGACTTGTCCGTTTTCCCCTCTGACTAAAGTCAAACTTGTCTGATTTTGGACAGACTTGTCTGTTTTTCTCGTTTGGATAAGTTCGGACTTGTCCGATGTCCAGTCCGGACTTGTCCGATATCTCTTTGTCCAACTTCAGAATAGTCCGACCCCTTTCGAACTTGTCCGATAAATCGCGACTCTGAGTTGATCTTTTGTTTCACGACTTGTTTCTTAGTTTTGACGTTAAGTGGGCCTAGGGACGTCGTGCCTAACTCTTTTAGAGACCATGTGGGACTCTAAACCGACCTTCTATTCATCTCAAACTCAAAATCCATCTAACCCTAGCCTCCACTTCTATATAAACATCCCCACCCCTTGACTTGACATTTATTTGCCATTTTTCCACCCGTCCCACGTTCGTATTTGCCGCACTCGTCTTGGAGATGGTATGAACATCAGACTTTTCTTCTTTTCACAATATTTGTACATGATACTAAACTTGTTCAGGCGGTAATTTTCTTTAATCATTTGCTGTTTGAATCAATGTAACAAAAGGAAGGAAGCTAGGAAGAAGTGTGGCTAAAAGACTTAAGGTTGCCAGAATATGCTATGCATCCCAATTTAGTAGAACGAAGCATGTGAAGCTACCAATTCAGTTCTCCGCTAGGATGGCTGCTGCAGTTGGTATTAATCAGCAGCACTTTGTGGATGATGAGGTTATGTTCACAAAAAGACATGCATCCATCAGTGGTGCAAGGAAGTGGGCAGAGGTTGGCCATAGTAACAAGAGTGAAATAGTACGAGACATTCTGGTTAGTGTTGTCACACCCCCACACAAGTATTTTTTTTCTTGCAATCTCCATCCTGTACGTTTACAGCAACTTGTTATACAATGTACAAGATTCCTGGGACATGGAGGACACACCGGAGAGCGCAAGAAAAATTTTGAAAATTACTGTTGAGCGCTACAAGGGGTGGCGCTCGACTTTGCATGCCACCTATAAGAGTTATTCCAACGATGAAGAACGTATACGAAACAAGCCTGCTGACATAACAGCGCCTGAGTGATTGCACCTAATAGAATATTTTAGGTCTGAGCGATTCAAGTTCAGCTAACTTTTTAATAGCTTCGCATCATACAAAAAATATTTGATTTACTTTCATTTCTGGAATTTATTCTTAAAATTATTGCAGTCAATAAGCAGGACCAATTCTCAAAATCAAAGAAGACAAAAGGCGAGTCACTTGCTTGGCTCCAAATCATACGCCCAACTTAGTTACAAGAAGGTATGAAAAATAAATCATGCTTTTACTGTGCGCCGCAAACAATATGTATACCGACATGTTGAATTTTACTTGTATTTTATGTAGCGAGACCAAGAGACCGGAGAAGAACCCGATGACATACAACTGTGGGAGGCAAGCCATTTGTTGGAGAACGGTAACTGGGCAAACAAGCTGGCAGCAGTTGTACATGTGAGTAACACTTCAAACAATCCTCAATTAAATAAATATTTGCAAATTAACTATTACTTTTCTTTTCGTATATAGATCTAGGCACGTGCCCAAGTGGACGACATGGAAGCTGAGCAGGGAGGCCCAATTCCATATGAGGAGAGAAACCACATATTCTAGTGTTGTTATAGATCCTCAATCAGTTGTGTGGGATCACAGGTTCGGGGGCGTGGTTATATGGCTAACCCAACTGGTCCTGAATGTGAATATATGCGTATCCAGATGTCTGAACGACTCAACGACCATGTTCGAAACTTAGAAGATAGAAATGCAAGCCTCAATCACCAAGTGCAGGAGTTGGAAGGAAGAAATGATAGCTCAACCACCCAAATGGACTGCATAAACCAGAAGAATGAAGAGTTCAACATTCAGGTCAAGAACTTAAAATGTCAGATAGCAGCTGATCGTGAACGGGTAGCCAAGGAAATGCAGGACATGCGCGCCTCAATCGCTAAAATCCACAAAATGGTGATGGAGACCACTCCTCAAAAGGTCCAACAAAGGAACTGCCAAAAGCCACCTGCTCCAACAATTAGTCCCGGTCAGCTTAGGAAAACTCTTAGCATGCAAACATGTCGCTTTAGTAATCCCTGAGTGTTGTTATGCGTGTTGCAATATCAATTGATGGATGTTTATTGTTAAACTCGTGCTTCTGTTGCCACTAATTTTCAAACCTGGTGCATTTAGGTTCTACTGCCGCTAATTATAAAACGTGGCATTATGAATTTCTTGTCACGAATGATGCAATAGGAAGCTATCACCAGGAATCACAAAATGTTGCAGTATAAACATTTGGCAAAAACTCAAAAAATGTTGCACTAGACTACTATTGCCACCACACAGAAAACGTTGAATTAAAACTCTATTGCCACATATGAGAATATGTTGCATGACACCTCTATCACCACAAATCATTAAACGTTGCATTACAACCGTACTACCACGGATCAGAAAACGCTGCATTACGAACCTATTGTCACAGATTAGGAAACGTTGCATTACTAACCTATTGCCACAGATAAGAAATCGTTGCAATACCAAACTATTTGCCACCGATGCGAAATCGTTGCAGTACCATACTAGTTCCTACGGATCTGAAATCATTGCAATACGGTACTATTTGCCACGTTTATGGACTCGTTGCAATAACATATTATTTGCCATGATGTTAAACTGTCGCAGTACCATACTATTTGCCACGACTGTGACATCGTTGCAGTACCATACTATTTGCCTCAAATGTGAAATCTTTGCAATACCGTGATATTCATTGCAGTATGGTAAATCGTCGCAACACCATAAATTGTTGCAATATGGTACTATTTGCCACGGCTGTGAAAATCGTTGCAATACTAAAGTATTTACCACGAATGTGGAAATCATTGCAATCACATACTATTAACACGAATGCGAAATCGTTGCAATACCATGCTATTAGTTGTAATACGTTAAATCATCACAATACGCTAAATCTTTGCAATAACATACTATTTTCTATGAATGTGATATCATTGCAATACTGTACTATTGCCATGACTGTGAAATCGTTGCAACCACATACAATTACCACGAATGTGAAAACGTTGTAATACCATACTATTTGTTGCAATAAGTTAAATCGTCGCAATACACTAAATCGTTGTAACAACATACTATTTGCCATGAATATGAAATCGTTGCAATACCGTACTATTTGCCACAATCGTGAACCCGTTGCAATACCATACTATTTGTTGCAATACGTTAAATCCTCGCAAAACCTGAAATCGTTGCAATAGCATCCCATTTGCCACCGATGTCAAATCATTGCAATACCATACTATTTGCCACAGATGTCAAGGCGTCACAATAACCTATCGCCACGAGAATTATTATGACGATTCGTAAAAACTATCGTCACGCTCTTTTTCATTGCAACAACGACATATTGCGATGAAAAACAACCTATTGCGACGAATTTTTCGTTGCGATAAATCGGAATCCTTGCAGTGCCCCTGGGCCCACCTCTGGGAGAAACCCTTTGGGTTAAGTTATTCTACCAGAGGTGGGGCCATCCTTGATTCCCGCGCTTCAACTTCAAAAGTCTTCTGATGTGCCATTGGGGCGATGGTACGGGATTAAACCATCGCTGCGTGACTTGCTATGAATGCGGCATATGAGATCTTTGAGTGCGGATCTCACGCAATTGAAGGTCGCCAGTTCCCAATACAAAAACTGTATCGGTTCCGAGCGCCTTGTTAGGGTGGTGCCTTTGGGTTTCCCTCCACCCATCATGAAAACGGTTCGCCTGGGGTAAGAACCTCGATTTCTTCATTGAGGTGGCCCCAGACCCATTCATCACTAATGGTCTAGACTTTTGAAAAGTGACTTCGCCCTCGCTGCGGTTTCCATCCAAGCGTCGCGGAGGCTTACTTAAGAAGGAAAGTATGCACAGTTTGAGGACTCTTTACGCTTTCGATCAAACTTGCGCTTAGAGCCTCCCAAACTCCACCTAGCTTTCTTTTCCTTTGCTCCACTTTGTCGTGATGGAGTTGTGTCTTCCCAAGAGCCGCCTCAAGATAAATGACAATCTAATGAAGGTTTGGACCTATATGGGGTGGTCCAGTGACTCCTTCAACCACTTGGTTCGCGCAGGTAAGCTCCCATTCAAGAAGGAGTGTAATGGCGACATGGTGTACTTCTCTACGTATGCCATGGTGGGATCGATCCCACATTTTTTAACCTTTCTTTTAATGCAGCTAGACTTTCACGATCTGCAGCTGTATCATCTTGGCCCCCATTCTCTTCTGCTAGTGGCGACCTTCGTCCACTTCTGCGAGATGTGGGTGGGTGTTCCCACCTGCATCGAGCTTTTTTGTACCTTCTTCATAGTCCACACCACCGGCAAGGGACTGATCTTCTTGTCTTCTACTATTTCGTGAAGCGCAAGAACTGCCCCTTCAAGAACTTGAAGTCATTACCTTCCGACAAATGGGATGACTGGAAGAAGGACTGGGTCATCATTGTAGTGGAGGAGCACGAGAGCTTGGAGCTGCCCAAGGACTCCCCAACGTTGATACCGACACTTGGAGTGTAGTTCCAAAGCTATCAGATGCCGTTAACCCCGTCCTGACTAGGATCCGAGAATGCGTGGAGGGTGGAGTGACCTCTCAGATTATCTTATGCAATTTCCTTGTCAAGAGATGGGCTCCGCTGAGGAAGATGGAGAAGCTTGTCGGGGCTCTCAACAGTGTGATGGATGACGACCGGATTGAAACCGGTCTGAATTACAATTTGGATGATGAAGCTCTGAAGCTTCATCTCAAGAAATTTCAGCATGGGATAAATGTCGAAGGCGACGACTTGGTTCTGCCGGTTGCTTTCCTTTCTCAGAAGATGGAGCCAAAGTTCAACAGAGAGCTCCGAAGGAAGATGCAGGCGCTTGATGAACTTGGTGAGGTGGAGAGGCATCTGACCTCTAGGGTGGTAATCCCTGGAGCTTCCGACGGAGAGCCTGCCTTCGCCCAGAGTCAGTGGGTTGAAGACATTGGCAAGAGCAAGGGCAAAGCGCTAGCCGAACCCTCCAGCCAGAAGAGGAAGCTGAAGCATGCTGATGGGAGGAGGTCTTCTGCGGCTGCACCTTATCTGGCGTGGGCATCTTTGAGAGGTGCTAGCTCTTGGCAGTCAACACCGGCTTCAGTGCCAGCTAAGAGCTCCAAGCCTGGGAGTTCTTCCCGACCAAGAGAAGCTCCAGCCGAGAGGACTTCGGCTGCCGTAAGTGGTCCCCCAACTGAGGTCCGAAGTCGTGGTCTCGCTAGACTTGGTGGGCTTTGGCTCTGGGCCTCAGAAGAAGAGGTTCTGAGGTGACTGGGGCAGTAGCATCCCTAAGTAAGCATCGTATGCTTGCCTTAAAATGCTAATATTGTTTTTGTTATGTCTTTCATCTTTCATCCCTTTATTTCTAGTGTGTCGAGAAAGGGGTCAGGGACTTCAGCATCTATTACAGTGATTGTGGCTGCGCATGCTGAAGCTCCGACTTCGAGCACCGAGCCTCCTCCTCAAGTGGTGGTAGAAGTCACGGCAGCTCCGGCGCCAGCTGTCATGGATTTGGATTTAGAGTCCTCGCCGGAAGATCCCTTGGTAGCTTCAGACCACAGGGGAGAAGTTGAAGATGTACATCTGGCAACACTGCCAGAGGCTGATGCTCCAGTGCCAGAGCAGGAGATGTCAGAAGCTCCGGCCTTTGAGCTGGAAGTCATTGAAGCCCAGGCCGCTGAGCCAGAGGCAATTGAAGTCCCGGCCATCGAGCCGGAGATGGTTGAAGCTCCATCCCTTGGTCCATAAGTTGTTGAAGGTCCGGTGGCTGAGCTGGAAATGCGAAGCTCCGGTCGCAGAACCAGAAGTGACTCATGCGTCGGCATCTGAACCAGCGGTGGTAGGGGCACCGGATGAAGCCCCATTCATTGCCCTGGAGGTGTTTGGACCAGAGCCGGAGCGACATGAAGAGGTGGCGGCAAGTCCTCCACCCTCTGAGCTGGTAACTGAAGACCCAGAAGTAGGGCCTTCAACTTTTGCTCCGGCGGTGGAAGTTCCCCCAGTAGGATCTTCTTCAACAGCAGTCGAAGAGCTCCAAGCGAGTGGAGCCAGTACCACAGAGGCTTAGGGGACAACCCTTGTAGAGTGGGACCCAATTTTTGTGATGGAAAATCCTCTGGAACCAGCAGAGTTGACCCCAATAGGCCCGGAGCCTATTCCCTTGGCATTGTCCATAGACAACACTTGTTCGAGTCTCCGACAAGTCTAGCTTGCTTTCGATCATGAGAGCAGAGGCCTGGAGAAGGAGGGCGACACCTTTAGGCGTTGGCGCAACAGACTCCACTTCGACACCAGGCTTGCACAGATAAGGTTGGCTGATAACACCCGGTTGGAATACTAAGATAAGCTACTGGAGGAGAAGGAGGTTGCCATCAGGGCGCTCGATGCTAACTCTATGGAGATACTTGAGCAAGCCAAGGAGAGGCCTGATGCTGCTGATTAGCATCACGAAAACATCAATGAATTGAACGAGGTCCTCCTAAAGCGTCGAGCAGACCTTGAGGCAAGGGAAGAGAAGCTCATGGAGCAGCAGGAAGATATTGTAAAGAGGGAGGCAGAGGTTACCCAGAAGTTGACTCTGGGTGGACAAAATTTGGCAGATCGCAGCAAAAAGCTGGATCTATGGAGCAAAGAGGAGAAGGAGAAGTACTGGAAACTGGGGCAGGAGCTCTCGAAAAGAAAAGCTGATATTTCCACCAGGGAAGGGAAAGTAAGAGGCAGAGAAAAGGACTTGGCAGAAAGGCGGAACCGCATCCACCTCCGGGAGACAGAGCTGGCCAATTATGAGAAGCAAGTTACTGAGAATATGCAGTAGCATGCCAAATTGGTCGAGCGTCTCGCTCGGGAGGGTTCGGAGCTTGCGGCCACCTGGAAGTCTCTGGAGGAGCTGCGGCGCTTGAAGGAGACTGAATCCATCCAAGTATGGGACTTCTTGGGATGAGCCAACGACGCATTGAAACCACTAGTCTTTAGTCATGTACGTCCAGACAATCCAGAGCTGGACTTGGACCGAGCACTGGTGGCCCTCAATGTTGCTGGCTGCAAACTTGACACGATGGGTGACATCACTGCGGACCAGCTGTAGACAGAGGGGAAATCTGTGGCTATGAACGTTGCAGAGTATGTACTGACGTGTTATGTGAGCCAAGATCCCCATTTCTCTCTGGACTAGGTGCTCCAAGGTCCCGTTGCTGAAGAGGAGGACGCCGCCACGGCCAGCATCCAAGGAGTTGTCAAAGAATTCACCTCGTTTTTCCGGAGGACATAGATCCTCCAGTAGCTAGAACTTTTTCCTTTTGCCTTCTGCTGTAATCCCAATTTTGTAATGCAGTGCTTCGAATTAATGAAATCCACTTTGCCATAAATTCCACTTTATTGTTGTTTTGTCTTCGATATACTTTGCTCTGTCTTGTTGGTCCCCTGGTATATGTGCACAATTGTACCGTGTACATGTATTAAAAGGTTTTGACAGCATGTTGATGACTTGAAGGCTTCAGACTTGTAGATTTTAGGTCCGAAGTCTTTATTTTCGACGCGTCGACGGCTGGCCCCCTAGGTCTGCTGGAGCCTTGTAGCTCCAGCGGCACCTACCATCAACATATAATATGTCGACGGCGGGCCCCCTGGGTTTTATCGGAACTTGATAGGTCCGGTAGCGCCCGATGTCAACACACGAATCATTGAAGGCAGGTCCCCCAGGGGTTGTTGGAGCTTAATAGCTCCGATGTCACCCACCGTCAACATATTAAATGTCGACGGCTGGCCACCTTGGAGGATGTCGGAACTTTGTAGCTCCGACATTGTCCACCATCGCTATGAATTTCTGTTTTTCCTGCACATTAAATACAAGAAAAGAGTAAAATTCGTCCTCTTGTCTATAAATCATTTATGACTTATCATTCTTATTTGAGTTTTAAGTCCCAAGAAACTCGATATGGTAACAAGCATATTAATATAATCCTTTCAGAGCCGTATGCTTTTTTAGTACTCACCCTACTGAGGCCTGCCGGGGTGTAGGTAGAGCAGCGTACTTAGGGTGCAAAACCATGCTAAGTCGATAGCACACTCTGGACCTATGTTGTCTTGGCGTTCAGTCATGTAGACTATACGGCAATGTTAGGACCCAAAGAGATCAATAATATAACTTATAACACATATGAATAACTTGGGCTAAAACTAAAAAAGAATTGCACAACTTCATTATAGACAGGAAGGTTAAAAATGCCTTGTACAAAAATAAATGCATGTGGAGTCTGTTTTCACACAACAATGTCTTTCATTATAGCTCCGAATTTTAGGGGAGACAAGGACACACATAGGGCGCAGGACAAAGCTAAGTGCGCTATACGTCTTGTACTAACCCAGGGCAGGTAGTTACACTTTTAGTACCATGACTGTATGTAGTGTTACTTGAACTTCCTGTACCCTCCCGGAGGGGTCCGCATGTTCTCCTGGAGGACCTACCCATTTATGTATAGCAACTCTATAACATACATTGTGTAATTATAGACTCACCTCCGTGATTCTATGCATAAAACTTACGGAGGTGCTCGATGTTGCAAGGATTAGGAAGCGGAGTCTCATCCTCTGTTGCCAAGCGAACGCATCCGGGATGAGATACTTTGATCACTTGGAAGGGACCTTCACAGCTGGGGGGAAGTTTATTCATTCCTTCATGAGCTAGTATCTTCTGAAGCACCATATTGCCTTCCTCGAGTTGTCGGTTGCGCACATGCCTTCGATGATAGCGCATGAGCGCTTGGCGATAACGTGCATTCCGAATAGGTGCTTGACACCTTCCCTCGTCGACGAGGTCATGGTCTTCATGCCGGAGCTGGTCCTGCGTGGCTTCGTCGAAGGTACGGACCCAGAGGGACCCCAAGGTGATCTCCGGAGGAAGGACTGCTTCAGCTCCGTACACCAGGAAGAAGGGTGTTTCTCCTGTTGACCGGTTAGGTGTTCTCCTATTCGCCCACAATGTGGACGGAAGGTCTTCAATCCAGTTCGCTCTGCGCTTTTTCAGGCGCTCGTACGTGCATGTCTTGAGTACTTTTAAAATTTATGCATTTCCTCTCTCGGCGTGGCCATTACTTGCTGGGTGAGCTACTGAGGCGTAACTGAGTTGAATGTCGAGGTCTTCGCAATATTCCTGGAATGCAGCACTTGTGAATTGGGTTCCAATGTCAGTTATAACTTTGTTTGGAACTCCAAATCTGAATAGAATGGACTTCAAGAACTTTATTGCTGATTGCTTGTTGATTCTCACAACTGGAGTTGCTTCCGACCACTTGGTGAACTTGTCGATGGCGACATACAGGAACCTGTAACCTTCGATAGCTTTTGGGAATGGTTCCAATATGTCCATGCCCCACACAGCGAATGGCTATGTAAGAGGAAACATTTGTAGTGATTGAGCCGGTGTATGAATCTGTTCTGCGTGGAACTGGCACGCTTCACATTTTTTCACTAGCTCAACCGCATCCTAGAGTTCTGTGGGACAGTAAAAGCCATGCCGGAAGGCTTTACCAACCAGCGTGCTGGAAGAGGCGTGGTGTCCACACTCGCCTCCATGGATATTCGTGAGGAGATCGCGACCTTCTTCCCTTGCAATGCACCGCGTTAGGATGCCATTGGCACTGCGCCGATAGAGATCCCCTTCTATGAAGTGTATCTTTTAGCCAATCTAACAATTCGGTCAGCGGATACATTGTCTTCAGGAAGGATATTGTCTTTCAAGTAGCTCCGGATCTCCAAGATCCATGCATTAGAGCTTACTTGAGCTTCTGAGTCTTGTGTGCTGGGTTGCTCGGAGCTTCCAGCAGCACCTACGACCCTTGTTAGATGCCATGGTAACAGGGCCATCGGGACTGCCAGCTTCGAGGTGCTGGTCTCGCCCCCTTCACTCAGTTCGGCATGCTGAGTTGTTGGTCTTGACAACCTCCAGACGAAGATTCTGTCAGGAGCCAGAGCTCTAGTTGCAGCCTTTGTCGAGATTTCATCAGCTTCAGCGTTATGAAGACGCTGAACATGGTGAAGATCCAGGACTTCGAAGTCCTTCTGGAGCCTCTGGACTTCAAGGAGATAGGCAGCTAGTTGGGGATTTTTACAGCAGCATTCACCTTTGACTTGTCTAATAATGAGTTGTGAATCACCCTTTACAAATAGTTGTTTAACACCATAAGATAGTGCTACCTTGAGTCCGTAGATGAGAGCTTCATACCCCGCCATGTTGTTGGTCGCCTTGAAGTCAAGGTGAACCATATACTTGACCTTCTCCCCAGTCGGAGCAAGGAGAAGTATTCCAGCTCTAGCCCCCTGCTTCTGCATGGAGCCGTCGAAGTAAAAAGTACAGTGAGGCTCAGTGAATATCGGAACCTTGGGTTCCAGTTTCTTCTCACTGTGGCCCCCAAGGTTTGATGGAGAGGGAGTTTATTCTGCCACGAAATCAGCCAAGGCTTGACTTTTGATTGCTTGTCATGACACGAATTCTAGATCGGACTCGGCCAACTCCGCTGCCCACTTTGCAATGTTCCCAGTAGAGTTAGGGTTATGCAAAATAGCACACAGTCGAAAATAAGTTACAACTGATATTTTGTGGGCTTGAAAGTAGTGATGAAGCTTCCTGGAGCTAATAAGAACTGCATAAAGCAGCTTATGCACCTTTATGTATCTCGTCTTGGCGTCGTGGAGTACTTCACTGATGAAGTGTACTGGGCGCTAGACAATTCGAACCCTCTTAGAGGGGCCGGAGCTTCTTCTCCATCGACCCGGACCCTCCTAGAGGTGTCCAGACCTTCTTGCTGCACTTCTTGGACCCTCCTGGAGGTGTCCAGAACTTCTTCTTGTTCGACCCGGACCTTGCTAGAAGGGTCCAGATCATCTTGTTCGGCCATGTGAACCCCCTCAGATGAATGGGGTTGATCTCCTAGCATTTCGCCTTGAGGTTCCGTGTCTGGAGGCTGGGACCCGGACAAGCCTTCATGTAACTCCAGACCCTCCCGGAGGGGTCTGGGCTCCTGGACTGGACATGGCTCCGGTCTTTCCGCGACTAGTACCAAGCTGACAACTTCGGTAGTTGCAGAAATATAAAGAAGTAAAGGCTCACCGGGATTCGGAGCTACCAAGATTTGTAGTGTGGTGAGAAGTTGTTTCAGCTCTTGAAACGCCTTTTCTGCTTCTTCAGACCAATGAAATGGTATGGACTTCCTCATGAGTTTGAAGAAGGGAAGTGCCCGCTCTACCAATCTTGAGATGAACCGGCTGAGAGCAGCTAGACATCCAGTTAATTTCTTGACATCACTGACGCAGGCTGGGGTCCACATATCTTCTATAGCCTTGATCTTCACCGGATTTGCTTCAATTCCTCGGTGAGTCACCAAGAAACCTAAAAGCTTCCCGGAGCTGACCCCGAAGACGCATTTGTCCAGGTTCAGCTTGGTGCGCGTGATGCGCAACTTGTTGAAGACTGCTTGTAGATTGTCAAGGAGTGAGTCCTTGTTCTTGTTCTTCATGACGATGTCATCAACGTACACCTCCACCAAGACTTTGATTAGCTCTCCAAATGTTTTGTACATAGCTTGCACAAATGTTAAAGCAACAATTTTGAGACCAAAGGGCATGTCAGTATAACAGTACAATACATCTACTGTTATGAAGGTAGTATGCTATTCATCTTCCTTAGACATTTGGATTTGATGATATCCAAAAAATGCATCTAAGAATGTAGGATCGAAGACCACGTGAAAATCTACCAGAGGGGGGTGAATGGTAGATTTAAAATATCTTACGCAGCGGAAACAATTAAATCCCAACCCTTCGGCAGAAAAACGATCTGTTAAAGAAATTGTGTGTGAGAGTAATCTAAACTTGTTTCACCGTGACAAAATTGATATATATAAGAGAGAATAGAGTTACAAAGAAAACACAAGAAGAATCACTCAAATTTGTCGAGAGAAACTCAAGTTATGATCGAAAGATCGAACAAGGGTCAATCTGTCATACCCGAGAAAAACAGTTCTGGAATGCTGCAAAGAAACTCGTGTAGATCAGAAACCACAAACCCTATGACTGTGAAATTTTGACAGATGATAGATAATCATGTTTTAAAGACAACCCAACAATACTCACGTCTATTGGATCTGTAGTACTCGAGTTATGATAAAACCACCAACGAAAGGTAGTGTTGTCCAGAAACTCAACGAGTAAAACTTGTCTGGAACAAGTCGAACGAAAAAGGCACGAAAAGTCTTTCAAACTATGAATTTTATTCAATAGAACACAAGAGGAACATCCCCAAAGTCGTGTACCACGATCTTTGGCCTCCCTTGCTTATATAACCAGCCCTTAGGCCAACCCAATCTCAACTAGGACTCCAATCCTACTCAGATCACGAATCAAAACTTTCCATAACTGCTTAGGACTCTTCTATACGCAGATAGAAGCAATATTAAGACTTCCAAACACCTTAGGAACATACCCCACATTCCTAAAACAACTCAAATTCATGACCCACACGAAATCCTATCATAACCAACTCGATACTTTCCACACCGAGCCATAACTGACTCCGCCGCAGCCAAAGTCATCAACCGATACAAACCGGTCCTTCCAACCAGATCTTCCAATCCATAAACCATCTTCGGAACCATGTTGCCAAGTCATGCACCGCATGCATATCTGCGAACACCTTCCTTCGACGTCCAGTAACCTTCATATGCACTGCCCTTGATTCAATCATCCAGCGCAACCTCCTGATCAGCTCAACCACAGTTCCTCCCGAACTTGGTTGTTGGAACCTCATCTATTCCCTGATACTAGTCCAATGGATCCCATCACCAGCCATGTCTTAACCTCAAGCAACACCTGCACATGAATAAACAACCAATCCGTACGAGTCCAAGTCCGCGAATTGACTCAAGTCAGTTCCGAAAACAACACCTTATGTGAGCACCTCACATAAGCATGTTGCAAAGCATATCAAAATGATATCAGCCATAACCACCAAAACACACCAAAAACTTAGTAAAATAATACTAAGCAACCTTTCCATAAGTGTAAAGCAAGTTCGAAACATTTCACATGAAAATTTGGAAAATTACGATCAAGCTCCGAACCTAGAAAAAGCTAACCGGAGCTTGAGCTGGAGCTTACCAAAGCTAGTACAACCTAGCGCTGGAGATTATCAAAACTAGCAGGACCTAGCACCGGAGCTAACCAAAGCTAGTCGGACCTAGCGCCGGAGCTGACCAAAACTAGTCGGAACTAGTCATCCCAAAAGTCGGAGCTAGAAAAACATGTCGGAGCTAACGAACATAAGTCAGACATAGCAAAACATATCGAAGCTTAACAAAGACATGTCGGAGCTATCAAAGACATGCCGGAGCTAAAGACAAAACTCACCAGAGCTATCCAAAAACATGTCGGATCTAGACAAAGAAATTGGACCTATTGTCAGACCTTGCAGAAGCTCGGTGCTAGAGTTGGACCTTGCTAAAAAGATTTTATGGCAGCATTCAAAACTTTTATTGTCAAAACCAATGTATTCAGCACAAATAGGTCTCACAATCTCCCCCTTGATGAATGCATTGGCAACACCACTTAAGATCCGAACATTGGCTTATTCACATTAAATGTTTTGAAAACAATTTCTCCCTCTTTGTAAAACGGAAATAAAATAAGAAAAAGAATTCTCCCCCTAAGAAGAATCGTGCCAAAAACAATTGTGAATATGTGCAATGTGTAATCAATGTCTCCCCCTTGCATATTTGTTTTTAAAAATTCACATATTATCTCTCTCCCTTTGACAATGTATTAAGCAAGGATCAAAAGAGAAATTTCAAATGTTATGAGCATATTATAAGATATACATATAAGCAAAGATCATCCAGGTCATACTATCTAGTAACTTACACTATCACATCAATGAGATACATAAAGTAGTGTAAGACATGCAAGATATCAAATGTAATTTTCAATTTAAGCAAGTCATGATCAAAAACTTAACTATTTCAAAAACTGAAAGCATGACACTTGTTGCTGCATTTTATTATTTTTCAAAGCACAAATTTAGATCATATGATATTTGCAAGAGATTATATGTGCATCTGCCTTATTCGAACCAACCAAGCCAAGCCTATGTCATTTTACAATCAGAAGCTTAAGGACATGGTTTCAGTCATACACAACTTCTTCCAAGTTCATATCTAAGTGCAATGATAAGCCATCTCAAAAGAAGAAGTGCGATGCATGCATATTCTCTTGATCTTTTCTCAACTTATATTTGTTCACAAAATCTCAACATGTGAGTTGATTGCTTGATTAATTCTTTATGATTAAAAGCACTTGTGAGCATGCAACAAGTTCAAAAGAGCAAGAAAGTTCGACTATGACCAGATTTATTGTAAGTAATTATTCCAATTACTAGACATGGCAAAAACTACAAAATGTATAACACAAGTAATGTAGTATGAACTTTCAGCATGCAAAAGGAATCACAAAGTCATATATGTATGAAATACTATGCTCATATTGTTTTAATTTCAATTTCACACATAGACTTCCCATGTTTCAAAACTCCCCCTTAATTTAAGCCATGAGGATGCATAACCCCTATTTTACTACGAATATAACACAACCAGAGGTTTTGTAAAAATGTCAGCCAATTGTTGTTCGGTATCTACATGGTGAAGCACAATGTTTCCTTTTTCAACATTATCACATAGAAAGTGATACCTAATGTCAATGTGCTTAGTTGTAGAATGTTGCACAGGGTTTTTAGCAATGCAAATAGCACTAGTGTTGTCACAAAACAGTGGAACACTATCTAGATCAACCCCGTAGTCCTTAAGTGTTTGAACAATCCAAAGAATTTGTGAATAAGTGCTAGCAGCAGCTACATATTCAGATTCGGCAGTGGATTGTACAACTGAACTTTGTTTTCTAGATGACCATGCAACAAGTGAATTACCAAGAAAATGACAAGCACCGGAAGTACTTTTCCTATCAATCCTACAACCTCCAAAATTAGCATCGGAAAAAGCTTTCAAAGTAAAGGTTGAGGAAGAAGGAAGAAAAATGCCAAATTCTTGAGTTCCATGTAAGTACCTGAGAATCCCTTTGACGGCTTGACGATGGGAAGCACGTGGGGAGGCTTGAAACCGTGCACAAAGACATACACTGAATTGTATGTCCGGTCTTGATGCCGTGAGGTACAAAAGTGATCCGATCATGCTTCTATATTCTTTTTGATCCATGGGTTCACCATCTTCATCAAGTTCAAGTGTTGTTGCTGTTCCCATTGGTGTCCGAAGAGGCTTGCTTTTGCCCATGTTGAAGCGCCTTAGGAGGTCTTTTGTATACTTCGTTTGCCGCACAAAGGTACCCTCCTCTGTTTGCTTGATTTGCAGCCCCAAAGAGTATGTGAGTTCTCCCATCATACTCATCTCAAATTCTGAACTCATCATAGCTGAAAACTTGGACACAAGATCATGAGAAGCACAACCAAAGATAATATCATCCATATACACTTGAACAAATAATGTGTCATTGCCATGCTTAAGCACAAAAAGAGTTTTGTCAACCTTGCCCCTAGTAAACCCCTTTTCAAGTAAGAATGTTTTTAACCTATCATACCATGCTCTAGGGGTTTGTCTGAGACCGTACAAGGCTTTGGACAGTTTGTAAACATGATTAGGAAAATCTGGATTTTCAAAACCCGGTGGTTGTTTGACATAAACCTCCTCATCTATGTAGCCATTAAGAAAAGCACTTTTAACATCCATTTGATATAGCTAAAAACCTTTAGATGCAGCAAAACCAAACAAAATTCTTATAGCTTCTATTCTAGCAATAGGAGCAAAAGTTTCATCAAAATCTAGACCTTCAACTTGAGTGAAACCTTGAGCAACCAACCAACTTGAGTGAAACCTTGAGCAACCAACCTAGCCTTATTTCTAACCGCAACCCCATCCTTGCTTTGTTTATTTTTAAACACCCATTTAGTTCCAAACATTATTTCTTTCAAAATTTTCTAACTCCTTTTGCATGGCAATAATCCAAGATTGATTAGTGAGTGCGTGTGATATATCGTTGGGTTCAAAAGAAGCAACAAAAGCAGAATGAGCATGAGAGTTTGGATCGCAAAACCTGGACCGTGTAACTCGTTCGTGCAAGCTTCCAATAATCTGTTGTGGAGGATGAATTTTGAGAACCCGGAGGGGAGTGGACACTTCACAAGCTTCTTATTCTTCATGTTCATCATAAATCGATGAGCTTGTGACTTGAGGAGGATCTGGACCAGCAATGGTGGTCGTCGGTGCTGACTGTGAATCAAAATCAGGAGCTCGAACAATGTCATTAGCTGCTGAATTTTCGGGCAGCAGTTCCACCTCTTCCTCATCTTCAACGAAAATGCTTACCCCCTGCGGATATGGATATGGACCTGCAATGTTTGAGCTAGTACCTGGGCTAGATTCATCAAAAGACACTTCACAAGTCTCCACAATTTTGTTAGTGTCAAGTAAAAGCACACAGTAGCCTCTAGTATGAGATGGATAACCAAGAAACATGCCATCAATGGATCTAGATTCAAATTTATCAAGATTATCATGTTTCTTAACAAAGCATTTGCAACCAAAGACCCGAAAGTGCGTAACACTAGGCCTACGTCCAAATCGGAGCTCATATGGTGTTTTACCTAGCTTAGCGTGCAAGCAAACATGATTTGAGACATAACAAGCGGTTGCAATCGCATCAGCCCAACATTTCCTAGGAGTTTGATATTCATCAAGCATAGTCCTAGCCATCTCAACTAAGGTTTTGTTCTTTCTTTCTACAACACCATTTTTTTGAGGTACATATGGTGAAGAAAATTGATGATCTATTCCATTTTCAGCACAAAAGTGATCAAAAGATTGATTTTTAAATTCAGTTCCGTTATCACATCTAATTGCTTTTAATGATCCTGGGTGATCAATTGATAATCTAAGAAATAAAGTTCTAAAGTGACTAAAAACTTCATTCTTAGACGCCATAAAGTAAACCCAAGAGTATCTAGAATAATCATCAACAATAACAAGAACATACCATTTACCTCCGAAGGATTGAACACGTGAAGGTCCTACGTTGTCAAGGTGCAAAAGTTGACCCGGTTCAGTTGTCATGATCATTGTGAGAGGAGTATGTGAACCTACAACCATCTTAGCATGTCTACAGGAAGAGCACACAATTTCTTTGTCCCCTTTAAGCTTAGGCATCCCACATATGTAATCAAGAGCACTAACACGCGTTAGGTGATCAAAAGCCTACGTGACCAAGTCTACAATGCCAAAAATATAAGTCCTTTGAATCATTATCAACTCGACACCTATGATTAGAGGAAAACATATCAAAATCAGCTTTAAAAACTCTTCCAAACCGAGACATGTTAAAAATAAGCTCACTATTTGAACCTACAACTTTGCAGCAGATTTTATTGAAAATAATTTCCAGAATTTCATCTAGCAATTGTGAAACAAAAAGCAAGTTGTATTTCAATTTTTTGACAAGTGCCACATCCTTCAAAGTGTAGTGATCATCTACTCTAACCGAACTCTTAGCAAATATAGGAGTTGAAGAATTATCGGCAAAAGTAACATTCTCTACACGTGACAAAAAAGAGAGGGAGGAGAACCATTCTTTGTTTGGCGTGAGCAACCTGAATCCACAATCCAGATGTTCTCCTTCCTCACGCATGTAACCTACATAGAAGCACAATATGTCGATGACTCAATACTAGGGTTAGTCAAAAGGCATTCAGGTATCCAGTACTGAGTCACTGGACATGCAGCAGGAGAAACAAGCGAAAGCTGAGATAAAACAGCAGGTTTATGAGTCAAAGTTTAGGGTTTTTTATTCTTAACTACTGACCTATAAGGTGTTACTTGTGTAGCACAAAAATCAGTAGCTTCGGAGGCACAAACAGAAGGTTCGAAGGTAAACATTGAATTTTTTTGACTCATAACAGCAGGTTGCATGTTCCTGACATTCGGTTTAATATGTGCAGCAAATTTTGCATGAAAGTTATGAGATCTAGCAATCATTCTTTCGCATTTTTTGTTGTTTAGCTAGTCTATAACAAAAATCTATGACATGACCATCTCTACCACAGTAGGTACAATGAAATTTAACTTTGTGTTCATATCTATATGAGCAAGCAATATTTTTATTTGAAACCGAATGAGACAACACCCCTGCAGATTTAAAAACCACTTCTTTTTGTTTAAGAACTGTTTGAATCAAACCACTTCCTAATGACTTTACAATTTTAGATGGATGTGCCTTAGCATAAGCATGAGAATCAAAACCTAAACAAGTTTTATCTTTGCAAGACTTGGAAGAATTCAGCAGTAAGTTTAGGTTCTTATTCCCATTACAAAACTGATCTAATGTTCTATGCATGTTATCAAGTTTATTGGACAGATCAAGGCAATTTTCACATGAAGTTTTTCCTTTTAATTTGCAATTGGAACAATATTTAACTTCATGAGAACGTAAAGCATCATTCAATATTGAAATTTCATTCATAGCATCTTTTAGTTTCTTCTCAAGATCATCACAACTAGAACAATGCAAATCAACTGTAGAACAAGAAGCATCTTTTAAGTTTCCAATATCAAGTGCAGCAAGCTTTTTGTTCTTTTCAATTTCAAGTTCAAGTCTATCTAGAGTAGAGGAATGTGCAGTTCTTAATGTGGACAATTGTTCATAGATTAAATCACACGAGGGACAAGAATCATCACTAGGAATCAGGGTCTTCAAAATGGTTGATTTCAGATTCTAGTGATTCAATTTTAGCAGCATTATCCCTAAGCATTATCTCTAATCTTACCACATTCAAAGCATCGTTGAGGTCTGGAGCTTCCTCTCCTTCTAGTTCTCACATTTTGCAATGCTTTTGAGAACCTAGTAGAGAGAAGTGCTAGCTCCTCCTCTGGAAATTCCTCGATTTGCTCAAGGGTTAGTGAGGACAACAAAGCAAGAGTATTGCAAGAGATGATTGGTCGGAGCTAGGAATATAACATTGTGAGACAGATGCAATATACTTATTTGGGTTCTTACGTGATATTATGTCAATTTCATGAGTTTTTAACTTGGAATATAGCACATCTAAAGTAAGTGTACTCATGACAGTAGATTCACAAATAGATGTGACTCTCATCTCCCAAATTGACATATCTAATGCACTTAACAATTGCCTAGCATTTTCAGCATCTGAAAAATTAACATTGACACTACGCAAGTTGCTGAAAATTTTATTAAAGCGAGCAAAAAGGTCATCAATAGACTCACCGGGTTGCATCTCGAAGCGCATGCATTCTTTCTTGAACATGTCTTGGCTTACCTCCTTGATCTTGTTGGATCCTTCGTGGTAGACACAAAGTGCTTTCCACACATCGTATGCAGATCGGAGGTGTGCAACACAGTCGAAGTCGCTTTGAGTTAATCCTTGTATGATCAAGTTTCGAGCCCTGTTGTTGTTGTCAACATCTCTCAGATTTGTAGCTGTAACTTGATCATTTGACGGCACTTCGTAAGTCTTGTACACCTTCTCCCATATTGCAAAGCCTTGCGCATGGATGAAAGCCTCCATGCGTGCCTTCCAAACTTGAAAATCAATACCAGCAAACACACAAGGTTTGGCGGAGTATTTCTCCATGATGATAGTCAAAAACACATGCAAATCACAATGATTGGAGCACCGTGGCTCTGATACCAATTATAGGATCAAAGAGCACATGAAAATCTACCAGAGGGGGGGTGAATGGTAGATTTAAAAGATCTTACGAAGCGGAAACAATTAAATCCCAAACCCTTCCGCAGAAAAATGATCTGTTAAAGAAATCATGTGTGAGACTAATATACACGTGTTTCACCATGACAAAAGTGATATATATCAGATAGAATCAATTCACAAAGAAAACACAAGAAGAATCACTCAAATCAGTCGAGAGAAACTCAAGTTATGATCGAAAGATCGAACAAGGGTCAATTTGTCCTATGCGAGAGAAACAGCTCTGGAACGCTGCAAAGAAACTCGTGAAGATCAGAAACCACACATCCAATGACCATGAAATTTTGACATATGATATATAATCAAGTTTTGAAGAAACTCAAAAAGAATCACGTCAATTGGATCTGTAAAACTCGAGTTATGATAAAATCACCGACAAATGGTAGTGCTGTCCAGAAACTCGAGGAGTAAAACTTGTCTGGAACAAGTCGAACGAACAAGGCACAAAAATTCCTTTAAACTAAGAATTTTATTCAATAGAACACAAGAGGAACAACCCAAAAGTCATGTACCACAAGCTTTGGCCTCCCTTGCTTATATAACCAGCCCTTAGGCCAACCCAATCTCAACTAGGACTCCAACCTACTCAGATCACGAATCAAAACTTTCCATAACTGCCTAGGACTCTTCTATATGCAGATAGAAGCAATCTTAAGACTTGCAAATACCTTAGGAACGTATCCCACATTCCTAAAACAACTCAAATTCGTGACCCACACGAAATCTGATCATAACCAACTCGATACTTTCCATACTGAGCCATAACCGACTCCGCCGTAGCCAAAGTCATCAACCGATACGAACCGATCCTTCCAACCAGATCTTCCCATCCATAAACCATCTTCGGAACCATGTTGCCACGTCATGCCTCGCCCTTGATTCAATCATCCTGCGTGACCTCTTGAACAGCTCAACCACAGTTCCTCCCGAACTTGGTTGTTGGAACCTCATCTCCTCCCTGAGACTAATCGAATTGATCCCGTCACCAGCCATGTCTTGAACTCAAGCAACACTTGCACATGAATAAACAACCAATCCGTACGAGCCCAAGTCCACGACTTGACTCAAGTAAGTTCCGAACACAACACCTTACATGAGCACCTCACATAAGCATGTTGCAAAGCATATTAAAACGATATCAGCCATAACCACCAAAACACACCAAAAACATAGTAAAAGAATACTAAGCAACCTTTACATAGGTGTAAAGCAAGTTCGAAACATTTCACATGAAAATTTGGAACATTACGATCAAGCTCCGAACCTAGAAAAAGCTAACCAGAGCTTGAGCCGGAGCTTACCAAAGCTAGTACAACCTAGCGCCGAAGCTTACCAAAACTAGCAGGACCTAGCACTGGAGCTAACCAAAGCTAGTCGGACCTAGCGCTGGAGCTGACCAAAACTAGTCGGAACTAGTCATCCCAAAAGTCGGAGCTAGAAAAACATGTCGGAGCTAACCAACATAAGTCAGACCTAGCAAAACATATAGGAGCTTAAGAAAGACATGCTGGAGCTATCAAAGATATGTCGGAGCTAAAGACAAAACTCACCGGAGCTACCCAAAAACATGTCAGATCTAGATAAAGAAAGTCGGACCTATGGTCAGACCTTGCTAAAGCTTGGAGCTAGAGTTGGACCTTGCTTAAAATATGTTATGGCAACATTAAAAACTTTTATTATCAAAACCAATGTATTCAGCACAAATAGGTCTCACAAAGAAACACAATAGCTCACACTCAGAGGTGGAGTCCACCTTCTGATCTATCCTAGGTAGTGGAAATGGATCCTTTGGACATGCCTTATTTAAGGTGGTGTAGTCGATACATATCAGAAGTTTCCCGCCAGCCTTAGGCACCACAACTGGGTTTGCCAGCCATTTTGGGTGAAACACCTCCCGGATGAAACCAGCTTCGAGCAACTTCTTTATCTGTTGTCAGATGAATTTTTGCCGCTCGATTGATTGCTTCCGGGGCTTCTAGTGTACAGGCCGTGCATCGGGATAAATCTTCAGATTGTGCTCAATCACCTCCCTAGGGATCCTAGGCATTTGCGACGGTTGCAAGGCAAATATGTCAACATTATCCTGGAGGAAAGTGATGAGCGTGAGTTCCTATTTATTGTTCACACCTCCCGATATATGGGTAATCTGAGCAGCATCTGAACCAATTTGGACGACTTTGACGGGAAAGTCGATGTCGCCGCTTGGTTGCACACGTGGTGCGGAGGTAGAGCCTCGATGACGAATGCTTGGAGGGTTCGGAGCAGGCTCCTTACCAAATGCTTCCTCCTGCGCTGTAGTAAGCACATAGAGTTCTTCCAATGCAGTAATTCTTGCGGTGCGATCTCTGTGGATCCGAAGAACGCCCGCAGGTGTTGGCATCTTCAACACTAAGTAACCATAATGGGCAGTGGCCATGAACTTGTACAAGGCTGGCCTGCTCAAAATTGCATTGAACGGCTGACTAATCTGCGCAACGTCAAAGACCAACTTCTCAGTTCTATAGTTCTCCCGAGTCCTGAAGGTCACTGGGAGTGTGATGGAGCCGAGTGGTGTAATGGTCCCCGGACCTACCCCAGAGAAAGGTCGAGTTGGGCGAAGGTCCAAAGGTCAGAGCTGGAGCTTAACGAAGACTTCAAAGCTTGTGAGGTTTAGCCCCGAACCTTCGTCCACCATTACATGGTGGAGTTGGGTATTGTTAATGGTGGGTGACACCATCAATGGGTGTTGGCCAGCTGCGATCATGTTGCAGGGGCAGTATGAAGCATCGAAGACTATGGGAGTATCCATCCACTTCCGATGAGGCTCCGTCCTAGCGGCGGGGACGACAACGACCATGTCCCGCCGCATTGTCCTGAGGATGTGGCGAGAGGTGATGTCCTAAGAACAACCATAAATGGTGTTTACGGTCCTCCGACGCTCGTTGTCAGAGACGTCGAAGTCGTCATTGACGGTGTTGTAGACAGCTTTTAGGACCTTCTTGGGGTCCTGAAAACCTAGACCCTCCTAGCCAGAGCTTCGTCGACTTTTTGTTTTTCTTCCCGCTGACGGAAAGGAGCTTCTTCCCGACGCTTGTTATAGCGCTCGGCAAGGTTCTGGACCTCTCGACATTCTTCCAGACTGTGTTTGTCCGTCTTATGGATCAGACACCACACTTTAGAGCTGCCACCATCTTCTGACGATGGTCGAGGTCGTTTCTCATGGCGTGGCCACAGGCACGCAGAGCTGCAGCAGCCGCAGCGGCAGGTGCACCAGCCGACGACATCTTCTTGTCGTTGGGCTTCTTTTTCATTTTTACACCTCTGGATGTAGTGGATTCAAACTTGGTGGATTAATTGTTGGCCTTCGAAGGTGGTTTAGAATGCATTTCACGGAGATTGAAGGGATAGTATTCTGCACCTGAGAAAATCACTGGATGAAGGATCGCAGCGATTCCCCAGTTGTTTACTTTATAGCAAACAGATCCAGTTCAATGCCGAGTCGGGTGTAAGAACTCCCGAAGGTGGCAGTGAATTGTTGGCATAGCTCCGGCCAACCTTTAATGGATTCGGGTGGAAGACTCATGAACCAGGACCTTGTAGTCCCAGTTAGAGCCACTGGGAAGTAGTTGGCCATCACATCCTCATTGCCGCCGCTGCCAGTATAACAGTGGAGTAGATTTGAAGAAACTCGGTGGGGTTGACAGCCCCGTCAATTTTTTCTTGCAAGTGAGGCTCAAACTTATGTGGCCATCTGACCATGCGTAAATGCATGGCCAGGGTAGAACAGCCTCCTCCTACTCCCCGAGGAGTAGGGTTGTCCCGATCCTCTCGCCTTTCACGAGCACACTCGATATGGACACGGTTGTCCTGCTGCCAGTAACGGTGATCAAGTTCCGACCGCAGGTCGTGAGTCAGAATCCTGGTGATGGTGTGGGTGCGTCGTGCCCCGGGAGGCAATGAAGTCACCTGTTGGGATGCATCACGTCTCCTATGCTGCGAGACTTGTGGACCAAGTCATCCCGACAAGGTCCGTCGTTGTCATGGTGCTCGCCCTGAAGAGTGAGGACCTTGATTGCTGATGCCAGCGGCTGCAGCTGTAACCAGATAGTGAACATCAGCTATCCACTGTTCCATAGCACCCTGGGTTGCCCCTGGAGGCGGTGGGTGTTTTAGGAGAGCTCGCGTGTAATTGAGCGCGTGCTCAGGGTTGTTGTTTATCGATGCAGTGATCGATGCAGATGCTCCATCTTGTCGCCCAATATTGCATGCCGAAACAGATGTCTATTGTGGTGCCATAGGGCCTGCCGGAACAATGGCACCCGTTGGCTACTGCACGTTGGAGGGATTGCCTCCAGCAGGTTGTTCAGCGCGATTGCTGTTGGAAGATCCTGCGGCAGAATTCACCATATTGAGATCTCGAGATCCCCCTACCTGGCGCGCCAAAATGTCGAAGTGTAACGACACTTCCCCCGGTACTACCAAATGTAGCCTGCGGAGGTTCTTGTTTCGGTTGGGGAGGCAGAGATCAAAATCCAGATGGTGACACTAGAGATTTTCGTGGTTCGGGCTGCCAAAGCGTAATACCCTACTCTACGAGATGTGTGTTGTTGTATTGAGTATCACAAGAATGCGTAGTGCTTGGCTCTGCTTGGATTCGTGCGGCTTAATCCTTTTATAGTTTGAGGACTGACCGCTACATCATTTGCGTGGCCCGACATGTGGCCCTGGCATATTTAATAGCCTAATACACTGTCTATGAGCATTAAGCATGGTTAATTGCCTGATAACGTGCCTTAATGGCTGCATTACATTCATTAATAGTGCTCTGATCATGTGTCATTAATATAACATTTATGACATGTAATCAGGTCTTGTAACTGCCGCTTTAACTATCCCTTGAATGTCCGTGCCGAAGGAGATCCGCCAATATATTCGTTGGTGATGAAGGTCCCGAGGCTCCACACGTGGCAGCTTCAGAGCTTCCCCTTGCGGGGAGGTAGCTCCGGAACCGCTATACACATGTCGGCACCGGAGCTTCCCTCTGCTGGGGGTTAGGTCCAGGGTCGTTATATGTGTGTAGATCGCGGAGCTTCCCTGTGTTGGGAGTTTAGCTCCGGATTTACACTACACGTGTCAATCCCCGGAGCTACCCATATGAGGGATGCAGGTCCGGTGTAATATCACATGTAGAGCCTAAGGAAACTTTCAACTTTGACAGGTAGAACTCTCTTGCACTTCTTGCGGTACCGTGGGGTACCCGGTACGCAGGGTACCGACAAAGGAATTCATTGAAACGCCCAAGCCGCAGCTGTCATCACTTCTTCATTGAGCCGACACGAGTTAACAAAGCTGAATGGACTCGAAATTGCCAAGGATATATGGGACACTCTACAAACCACACATGAAGGTGATCGTCATGTACGTGAAGCCAAGACTAAAATGATTGAAGGTGAATTGGGAATATTCGCTATAGAAGAAGATGAATACCCACAAGATATGTACAAACGATTGAAGTCTCTAGTCAACAAAGTTCGAGCATATTGCAGCAAGAAGTGGAATGATCATGAAGTCGTGAAAGTGATACTTAGAGCATTCATGCTTCGCAACGTGACCATTTGCTCTATGATTAGAGAAAGCTCCAGATATCGGAAAATGAGCCCGGACGAACGTCTTGACTAGATTATCAACTTTGAAATGATGGAGAAGCAAGCAAGCATGTCAAGGACATTGTTGAACTTATCTCAGCAAAGAAGAGAGGAGTTGCCTCGAAGTCAACTTGTAAACCCGTATCAAAAGAAGCTCATGGAGAAGATGACATCGATGATAAAAGTAGTGATATCGATGAAGAAGTCATGATCTTGTTCATGAAGAAGTTCAATAAAATGAGGAGAATAAGAAAGGGTGGTAACTCAAATGAAGGAAGACAAAGGGACAAACAAAGAACCAAGATGAGATGGGCGTGCTACAATTGTGAAAAATATGATCACTTCATAGTAGGTTGTCCGCATGAAGAAAATAAGAGCAAGACTATGGAGAGGATGTTCAAGAAGAAGAGGAAATATGGCCAAGCGCATCTATGGAAGGAGTGGGACTCCAATGATGAATCCTCATCCGAAGAAGAAGAGAAGATGGCCATCATAGCCATCAAGAAGGCTACCAAGAAATCCACTCTCTTCCGAACCGTGGGCGCATGGAAGGACAATGACAACACATGTCTAATGGCCAAGGAAGGTAAAAGAAAGGTAACAACTAAATCTTCCTCCTCGCGTTCTTTTACGAGTGATAGTGATAATTCTAGTGAGGATGATAGCAGTAATGAAAGTGAATTTATGCTTAGTGGTTTAGATAAGAAAACTAATGCTATGATGAAATTTCTAATAGATAAGCTTGTTGATAAGGAGGAGCTAGTTTTTCGTCAAGAAGATATGATCATCCTCCAAAAGGAAGAATATCTTAAGATCAAAAAGCTCCTTGAGCTTGAAAAGGAGCAAAGTAAATCACTGGAACTTGAGTTAGCTTGAAGCAAGGAAGCTTGTTTGAAACTAAAAGACTCAAATGTGGCCATCAAGGATGAACTTGTCAACTTAACCAAAGTTAACAAGATCCTTGAGGTACAGGTTGAGTGACTCAAGCAAAGTGGTTCTTCATCTTCTTCAAGCTCACATTTCCAACAAATCAAATTTGAAACTATTAATACTTGTACTTGTGCTAAAAGTGACACTAACTTGAAGAAAAATCCAAACTTCACACAGGACAAGCAACCTTCCCAAAGTGGCATATTTGACAAGGAGAAGGTCAAGTATGCACGCAGTGCATACTCGATCACAAGACCTCCTAATGTCAATTATGGCATTGGGTATTCTTATGGTGAAAAGTGAAATGCTAGAAGCCACAAGAATAACAAGGATTACATTGCCTTTGTCAAGGGAAACTCTTCTCAAGTTAGAAAACATAATAATGGTGATTAATTTAACATTGTTAACTCATATGAACAACAAGTTTTATTTAGAACATTTGATGCTTCATATGTACTCATGAAAAGTAATCTTTGTAGAGTTTATGCTAAATATGTTGGGCCATGCCATTGGAACACCAACTCTCATTCATGGGTGCCCAAATCACTTGTGACTAACCTCAAAGGACCCAAGCAAGCTTGGGTACTAAGACCAAGGCATAATTTGTCTTTTGCAGGCATATTCATCTGTTGGAGCTAAATGGGTGCTAGATAGTGGATGCACCAATCACATGACCGGAGAAAGAAGAATGTTCGTGGAGTATGAAGAAAATGAAGATCCAAGCGAAGGCATTTACTTTGGTGATAATAGTCAAGTAAGAGTACTTGGTACCGGTAAAATTGCAATTTCATGATAACATACTTTTTCTCATGATTTACACATTGACTCCGTAGAGTATAACCTTTTATCCATATCTCAATTATGTGACAAGGGTTATAATTATTTATTCACTAATGAGGGTTTAACCATTTCTAGAAGGAGTGATAACTCGGTTGCATTCAAGTGTATGTTAAAGGGAAAACTTTATCTAGTTGACTTCAACAAAGATAAAGCCAAACTTGACACATGCTTGATTGCAAAGACCAACTTGGGTTGGCTGTAGCATAGACGGCTAGCACATGTTGGTACAAGGAATCTTCAAAAACTCCTTAAAGGCAATCACATCCGAGGTTTAAATTGATGTTGTTTTTGAGAAATACAGGCTTTGTAGAGTGTGCCAAGCCGGGAAGCAAGTAGGAGCACCCAATCCCGTGAAGAATGTCATGACTACAACAAGACCGCTCGAGCTCCTCCACATGGATCTTTTTGGTCCAATTGCTTACATAAGCATCAGCGGTAATAAATATAGCTTAGTCATTATTGATAATTTTTCACGCTTCACATGGGTTTTCTTTTTGCATGATAAGACAAAAACAAAATGAACCCTTAAGAAGTTCATCAAGCATGCCCAAAACAAATTCTCACTGAAGATGAAGAACATACGAAGTGACAAAGGGACAAAATTCAAGAATACCCAAGTTGAGGAGTATCTAGACGAAGAAGGGATAAAGCATGAATTTTCAGCACCATATTCTCCTCAACAAAACGGAGTAGCCGAAAGGAAGAATCGAACACTCATTAAAATGGTGAGGACAATGCTCGATGAATACAAGACTTCGAACAGGTTTTGGGCTGAAGCGGTTAACACTACTTGTCATGCCACAAACCGACTCTATCTTCATCATGTACTCAAGAAAACCTTGTATGAACTACTCACGGGTAACGAGATGAATATTTCATATTTTTGAGTTTTGGGTTAAAAATTTTATATTTTAAACCAGGAGCCTAGGGCTTCGAAGTCTGCTTCAAAGTCTGATGAAGGTTTCTTACTTGGCTATGATTCAAACTTCTACACCTATCTTGTCTTCAACAAGGCCTCCAAACTTGTTGAAGTAGCACGTGATGTAGTGTTCGATGAAACTAATGAATCTCAAGAAGAGCAAGTTGATCAATATGTGCTAGATCAAGAAGAAGCTCCATGTCAAGCATTGAGAAGAATGGTGTTGGGCGATGTTCAACCACAAGTGCCACCTCCAAATGCGAATGAAGAGGATGAACCACGAGTGGAGGAAAATGATCAAGGGGGAGATTCCACACAAGATCAACATCAAGGAGATCAAGATAATAAAAAAATCAATGAGGGCAACCATCTAGGGGGAGTCGAAGAAGATGATGATAATGAGGATTCAAGACCACAAGTGCCACATCCAAGAGTACACCAAAGCATCCAAAGAGATCACCCCGTCGACAACATAATTGATGACATCCAAAAGGGAGTAATAACTAAATCTCGCATAGCTAATTTTTGTGAACACTATTCTTTTGTATCCTCTTTGGAACCATACAGGGTTGAGGATGCATTAAAAGATCCGGATTGGGTGATGGCGATGCAAGAAGAGTTGAATAACTTCAAAAGGAACGAAGTGTGGGAGCTTGTTGAAAGACCCAAGTCCAACGTCGTCGGCACTAATTGGTTCTTCTGCAACAAGCAAGACGAACATGGAGTGGTAACAAGGAACAAGGCACGACTTGTGGCCAAAGGATACTCACAAGTTGAAGGTTTGGATTCCGACGAGACTTTTGCTCCCGTAGCTAGGATTGAATCGATTCGTATATTACTTGCATATGCTACTCAACATGATTTCAAGCTTTATCAAATGGACGTCAAAAGCGCCTTCCTCAACAGACCGATCAAGGAGGAGGTGTACGTGGAGAAACCAACCAGTTTTGAAGATCAAGAGTACCCCGACTATGTGTACAAGCTAGGGAAGGCTCTCTATGGCCTCAAACAAGCTCCTAGAGCTTAGTATGAGTGCCTTAGAGATTTTGTGATTGAGAATGGCTTCAACATTGGTAAAGATGATTACACTTTGTTTACTAAACACCTTGATGATGATCTCTTCATTTGCCAAATCTATGTTGACGTTATTATATTTGGTTCAACTAACAAATCATTTTGTCAAGAATTTAGTAAGATTATGACAAATAGATTTGAGATGTCCATGACGGGAGAGTTGAGATACTTTTTGTGATTCCAAGTGAAGCAACAAAAGGACGGGACGTTCATAGGCCAAACAAAGTACACTCAAGACATAATCAAGAAGTTTGGAATGGTCAAAGCAAAGCCTATAAAGACTCCCGTGGCGACAAATGGACACTTGGATCTCAATGAAGACGGACCAAACGTGGATCAAAAGGTATATCGCTCAATGATTGGCTCCTTACTTTATTTATGTGCATCTAGGCTTGACATCATAATGAGTGTATGTTTATGTGCAAGATTTCAAGCCAATCCTAAGGAATGTCATTTGACAGCCGTAAAAAGGATCTTGCGATATTTAGTTCATACACCCAACATAGGCCTTTAGTATCCCAAAGGTTCAAAATTCAATCTCATTGGATACTCCAATGCAGAATATGCCGGATGCAAGGTAGATAGAAAAAGTACCTCTGGTACTTGCCAATTCCTATGTAGATCCCTAGTTTCCTGGTGCTCCAAGAAACAAAATTCCATTGCCTCATCCACGGCCGAAGCAGAGTATGCTGCAGTCGGGAGTTGTTGTGCACAACTCCTTTGGATGCGACAAACACTAAGGGATTACGGTTACAATATAAGCCGTATTCCACTCCTTTGTGACACTGAGCGTGCAATTAAAATTGCCCATAACCCTGTTCAGCACTCTAGAACCAAACACATAGAAATCCAACATAATTTTTTGAGAGATCATTCAATGAAAGGAGACGTAACCATTTCCCATGTTAACACTGAAAAACAACTAGCCGATATCTTTACCAAGCCACTTGATGAAAAACACTTTTGTGAGCTCCGAAGTGAACTAAATATCCTTGATGCTTGGAATGTGGCTTGAAAACTTGCATACCTGTATGCCATCTTCAAAATCATGTTGATTGTGTTGAAAAAATCATCTCTCTCTATTTTCTTCGAAAAACTATGTTAATTACATGGTCTTGGTAAATTATGGTCATAGCTTGATTGTTGTATGTTTACTGATCATATTTGTCAAGATTATTTGTGTGTTATTGCCCCTATTTTTCCTTTTAAGAACCTTCGAATATAAATATATATATATATATATATATATATATATATATATATATGAAAGGCCTATATTTTTCTATCCAAGTGACCATGGACTAGTCTGGGACTAGTCCGCACATTGCAGACTAGTCTGCTAAGGTTTTCGGTAGTCCGGACTAGTTCGGTCCTACCATGGACTAGTCCGATTTTTTTACTCCATAACCCTAGGGCCGGCACAACTCTAAGCTTCTTCCTCCTCACAACTCCTCACACGTTCACTCTCCTCACTCAAGTGATCCCAAGGCGATTTTGCGAGTTCTCCATCAAATCCACTAAAATCTCCTTGGGAATCAATCTAAACTGCAAGGGGATCGAAGACCACAGACTAGTATGCATCAATAACTCCTTCAATGCCTCGAATCAAAGGATCTATTAAAATTTTTCTCCAAACCCTATAACCTTCGACTTTCCTTGTTTTTGCTCAAATAGCTTAGCTCCTTCAGTACATGCCCGCCTGTTTGTATTACAACTACACTACTTCACTTTTGCATTGAGTAATTCCATTACTCCGTTTTCTAGGGTTTAAGCTCCGAATATTGTACTAGTCCGTTATCGGTGCAGACAAGTCCGGAACTCCGGACTAGTCCGCACCTGATTAACAGACAAGTCTGGTGTTTGTTGAACAAAACCCTAACATTCTTCAACTCAATGCTTTTCCTTGCAACCAACTCTTATCTATGTCATATATCACCTTCTTATCGGGACAATATCGAACTCAAACAATGATATCTCTAACTTCGAGGCTGTGATGGATCAAGAAGTGTTGCCTCGTGTTTCAGAGTCTCGCTCCAACAAAAGACAAGAGCGTGCTACCGAGCCTTCGCCCACCCGACCTAGGGTGCGTCGAAAGGTTCCGGTCAAGAAACCAGCTTCAAGAGCGAAAGATACGGCTGGTCCTAGCTCGACGGCACCACGCAAAAGCAAGAGCAAAGGAAAGGGACTTGCTTTAGGACCGATTGGTCCCTTGGAGATGACTGCTCTAGGACTAGGGAATAGAAACCCCTCAGAAGAGAAGTTCAATGGCAAGGGAAGTGATGTAGCATGGAAACTCAGGAAGATTGATGCCTATAGCAGTGGCCAAAAGGCAGCTGACCCAAGATGTTGGAGTCACTTTGATGCGAACTACTACAGTACTGTGTACCTTCAGATGAAGATTTTAGTAATCCACAGCCAATGGATTAAATGGACCCACTTTGAAAGGAAAAGTTGCAATGCCCTTGAGGAGATAATAGAGGTTGTAGAGAGACATGGCATCAAGGACTTGCTCTCCTTCAGGTATAACTGGAATGATGAGGCCATCGCTCAATTCTTTGCAAGTTGCTACGTTGCCAGCGATGAAGAAGAGAGAGTTACTTAGATGACACATGGATCCAAGTACACAGCCACATATGATGAGTTTGCCGGGCTGCTGCATTAGAGGACACCGACAACAATGCAATTGTTATTCAAAATATTGGTGTCCTGGAGAAGGACAAGATAGAATTTCTCTATGACACTCGCCTTACAATCCTCCCTCAACCAAGAACATGAAGCCCTTCTTCATTGTTCTCAATAGAGTGCTCCGGTAGACCATTGCTCCAAAGGATGGAGATGCTGGGAGTGTCTAAGGTTACTTGAGAACCTTGAGAAAGTGATTAGCAAGAGGAGAAAGTTTGACATCTTTAACTACATCTGGAACAACATGGTAAACATCTCCTGCACCCCTAATCACTCCTGTGGCTATGCACCGTATATCATGTTTATGATAGAGAAGGTCACAGGCATAGAAATTGTGAATAATGTTGAGTTTACAGCTTTGAGGACTCAAAAGCCGCCTCAAGCTGCCCTTCCAACTGCTCCATCCCCTATTTATCGTGAAGAAGCTCCGAGGAGAGCTCAAGGAGAGGCAAGACCTCCATCTAGCTCAAGGGCTCCTCCTTCCAACAAAGGGTCTGCTAGTGGGATCATGAAGTACTTGGCAGCTATCTTTGGTTCCTGTCGCAAAGCTGAAGTGAAGCTTCAAAAGATAAACAAGGCAAGAAAAGAGGATATAAGATACATGTAAGAAAATGTCAAAGCAATATGCCAAAAAATGGAGATTGAGCCTATTGGGTCTCCAATCATCTTAGAGGACTCTGCATCTGACTTCTCGGAGCTTCCACCTCTTTCACCTTTCGAGCTTGCTTAAATTGGCATTTGGGGCACGATGAGTGGTTCCTCTCCTCATCCTCCTCAGTCTGATAACGAAGATGACAAAAGGACTGACAATGCGGAGTGAGTGACAAGTAGATCCCTCCTCTCCTTCTTTTTGGTGCCTTGATGCCAAAGAGCGAGAGATTGAGGGGGAGTCTTAAGTTGTAGCTTTAGTTTGTGTGTGTGTGAGAGAGAGAGAGCTCTATTTGTGTTTTTGTTGCAACTCTGTTGTGCTTTTGGTATTGTAAGACTCTTATTATGTTCTCTTTATGCTTCTAGACATTGTGGAGTTATGACTATGTTATGCTTATGATCAATGGTTTATGTTTAAAACTACTATGTATGCTTGAAATTCTTGATGATATTATGATTATGTCCATTATGATATTCACATCAAAATTATTGCCCACACATATAGTTTTGCATCCCACCATAAAAAGTGCCCATATGTCTTATGTCTACATTGCCTATTTTTGCTCAAAGCTCATATGTGCACACTTTATGAAAATCGGAATTTTCATCATATTTGTGTATATCTCTATTGGTCTCATCAATCACCAAAAAGGGGGACATTGAAAGTGCATCTAGGCATCCCTTGTGGGTTTTGGATGATTTATGATGAACAAATGAGATCCTAACAAAATTGTTGAGATGAGCGCAGGTTTTATAGAAATTAGGAAGAATGCGCAAAAGGGAAGGAGAATGAGGATCTAAAGCAAAACGAGCTCAAGAACTGAAAAGATTAGATTATTTAATATGGAGTGTTTTGGAGAAACACACCCCAAGAGCTCATGTGAACAAATAATTCAACTCACTACACAATTCACAAGAAAAACGGACTAGTTCGATATACACCGGACTCGTCCGATATCTCTCTTACTAAGATCGGACTAGTACCCCCTAGTGCGGACTAGCCCTCAACACTTCACGTTTGCACAACACTGGACAAGTCCGATATCCATCGGACTAGTCTGATAATCCCCAGACTAAAATCCGACAAGTCCTCCGAGTCCGGACTTGTCCTTAGCCCCACAATTTTTCGCTACACCGGACAAGTCCGATATCAGCCGGACTAGTCCGAAAACTCTCTGACTAAATCGGACAAGTCCCTCCGAGTGCGAACTTGTCCTAAGTTCTTCACGGTGTTCACTACACCGCACTAGTCTGACACCAACCGTACTAGTACGAAAAGTTTCTGACAAAAAAAGGACTAGTCCGCACCTGTAACACACTAGTCTAGTATATCTTAACACTTAGGGTTTTTAACACGCCGCACATCGGACTAGTCCAAAGTCTACCACGGACTAGTCCGGACATCGCAAAACCTAACGGTAACTTTTGGAAACCCTAGTATAAATAGAGGTGTACGGTAATACATCCAACTCTCTCGACCCCCTGTGCCCTCACACCTTCCAAGAGCCCTAAATACACATCTCTCCACATTCTAACCCTAAAAGGATCAAATATTTTAGGTTAGCAATTGATCAAAGGAGATACTAGTTCTACACATCTTGAGCTCTTGGGTTTGATCTCTCGCACACTCTTGTTGTTTATTGTATATCTTTCAAGTTTGTTTGGTAGTGTTCTTCATTGTAATTCTTGGGGAGCCCTCAACTTGTGAGAAGGCCCACTGAACGAGTTATTTGCCCCTTTGTGATTATTGGAAGAGAATTGGCCTCCGTGGCAATTCGACGAGGGTAGGGTTCGTGAAGACCCGATCCTCTGTGGACTCCTCAACGTGGATGTAGGTTTCCTCCGGGGGAATCGAACCACGGGATAAAATCTTGTCTCGCGCACTTTTGTTTCATCGTTCATCATATTCTTGGGTTTACATAATCTTGTGTAACTTACGTTGAAACATTGGAATTAAAGTTGATATTTGCCATACATTGTTTCAGTATTGTAATACATCCAAGATGCAAATTACTTTCCGCTGCATATGGTACTAGAAGTGAATTTATCGATCAATCTTGATCTTTCTAGTCCACGTATACTGGACTAGTCCGCACAGTATCGGACTAGTCTGATCTCCCTGTATTTGATAAATCTATTAAGTGTTTTAGGGATCGACAAAAATTCAAAAAGCCTATTCACCCCCCCCCCCCCTCTAGGCTACATTCAATAGCCAATCCCATGACTAAGTTGTTGATGAAGGTAAAAGCATTCCAATGGACTCAAGCTTGTCAAAACAGCTTTGAGGAGCTAAACAAAAGGTTAACAACAGCAACTGTGTTGGTATTGCTAGAGGTGAGCAAAATTTTCGATATTTATTGTGACGCATCAAGAAAAGGTCTTGGATGCGTGCTCATGCAAGGTCAAGTGGTAGCTTATGCATCAAGGCAGTTGAAGAAACATGAGCAGAATTATCCTATGCATGATCTCAAACTTGCAGCCGTAGTGCATGCCCTGAAGATATGGAGGCACTACATTCTTGGTCATAGGTGTGAAATTTATGCAGATCACAAGAGTCTCAAGTATATTTTCACACAAATGGACCTAAATTTGAGGCAACGAAGATGGTTGGAGCTCATCAAAGATTACGACGTTGGAATCAATTATCACCCAAGGAAGGCTAATGTAGTGGCCAATGCTTTGAGTCAGAAAGGAGTAAGCCATCAACTCATGGTTCGAGAGTTGCCATCCGAGTTATGCAAGGAGTTTGAACGGTTGAATCTTGGATTTGTGAATGAGATGGGGGTAACGGAGTTAAACCCGACCTTGGAACAAGAAAATCGAGAGGGTCAAATGAAGGATGAGGAAATTCAAGAAATCAAGAAAAGGACCCAAGAAGGGAGAGAATTCAGATTTGATGAGGATGACTGTGGCACTCTATGGCTAGGGAAGATAATTGTTGTGCCTAATGTAAAGCAAATTCGCGAGACAATATTAAAGGAGGCACATGACTCACTTTACTACATCCATCCCGACTGTACAAAGATGTACAAGGACTTGAAGACATGTTATTCGTGGGATGGCATGAAAAGGGACATAGTTGAATAGGTTGCTTTGTGTGATGTATACCAACGAGTCAAAGCTGAACACCAAAGGCCATCTTGATTATTGCAGCCATTAAAGATTCCGGAATGGAAGTGGGAATAAGTTGATATGGATTTCATATTTGGTTTACCTCGCTCTTCAATAGGTTATGATTCAATATGGGTTATTGTGGATCGGTTGACGAAATCAGCTCATTTCATTCCTGACAAGACTACTTATAGTGGAGCAAAGTTGGCGGAATTGTATATGGGAAGAATAGTATGTTTACACGGAGTACCAAAGAAAATAGTGCTTGATAGAGGTTATCAGTTCACCTCAAGATTCTGGCAAAAGCTACACGAGTCTATGCAAACTCAATCGAATTTTAGTTCTGCATAACACCCTCAAACGCATGGTCAAAACGCGAGAACTAATCAGATATTGGAGGACATGCTAAGAGCTTGTGCCCTAAAGTATGGAGGGAGTTAGGACAAAAGTTTGCCATATACTAAATTTTTCTATAACAACAGTTACCAAGGAAGGTTGAAGATGTCACCATATGAAGCTTTCTATGGGAGGCGGTGTAGAACACCCTTATAATCGAATGAGGCAGGAGAAACTCAAGTATTTGGACCTGATGTGATACAAGATGCGGAAAGCTAGTTCAAACAATCCGCGAGAATTTGAGGGCTACTCAGTCAAGACAAAAAGGTTATGCGGGTAATAGGCGAAGAAGCTTAGCCTTTGAAGTGGGAGACTTCGTATACCTCAAGGTATCACCTATGCCAAGACATAAGCGATTCAATGTCAAAGGCAAGTTGGCACCTCACTATATTGGATTGTTCAAGATTTTGGGCAAAAGTGGAGAAGTGGCGTATAAGTTGGAGATGCCAGCACATCAATATAACTCAATTATGTGAAAGAAATATCGTTTCTTGCACACATCACCTTTCTATTTAACCTATTTTCACTTGTCATTGGAGAAAGTAGTAAATGAAGGGATTCTATGAAGAATTGAAGTGAAATAAGGGGTGGATCCTATAAAATATAATTCCAGCCAATCAAGGGATGCCACATTGCATTACATGGATGAAATGGCCCACAAACAGAAGTATTCAAGGCCATCCAATGGTGTAGCACCCATATCCTAGAATGGGAGCCACCAGTCAGTCACCTGGAGGAAGAACTAGCTGTTTGGAGCCAGGACGAGGTCGACCGACCCTCCTGGTCAGCCGACTAGTTCCTGGCGCCAAACGCGGTCAAACGCCACATGTTGGCTCCTCCCGACTTGAAGAGGTCATGGGTGACTGATTCACGCGCTTTTGGTGACAGGAACTGACCCTTCTCCAAGATATAAATAGGATCCCTCACCCCTCACTTCAACACACACCACTTGAGTATTTGTCCATAGTATCCACTACTCTCGATAAGTTTATAGGAGTATAGGCTGTAGAGAGGAGAGTCTCTAGTCCAAGTAGGAGAGGAGTAGAAGGAGTATCTTCCCAATTTCCAATTGGGAAAGGTATGTCTCCCATATTCCTATTTGTATTTGTGACTTTATTCATAATAAAGATGATATCTTTAGTCTTCTATTGTTCATATACTTGGATGAGGCATTTCTTGTTTTAGTTTGGATTCCATGTATGTGGTAAGAATAGTAATTATGATTGTGCTATACTATTTTTATCACATCATCATAAACACTATAAACCTCCACTATAGTCTAATTAGCTATGATATGACTATATTAATATTAATCACTTGTGCTATGAATTAACATTGGTTCAACGATGATTTAGTTCATTGCCTTAGGATGGCTCGTGCCTAGACTCTTAAGGTAATTACATAATATGCTAGCATGGTGCTAGGATAGAACGTAGCATTAAATGTCTCGTAGACCCACGTATTGAAGAGGTAGGCAGTAGGTGGTGACAACCCTATCTGTCCTTTGTAATCCTCCACGTTCGGCTATGCCACAGGCTCTTGGCGGGAGTCGCCTAGTGTTGCTAGGGGTAAACCCGTGGCCGATGTGTTAATCCACTTAGCATGATAATTCATAATTAATATAATCATTAGTAACTAACTTAGGCTATGTATATGTACATTAGAAGCATAGTAGGACTGTCCACCTAACTCTTAGCCTAGTTCCTCTTTTTCCTCCTTTATCCCCTTAGGATAGAATGCTCTTGTTTGTGTCACACTACCTCAATTACCCTTATATCCATCCTTGCTAGAACCCTACCTAGGCTAGCCTAGCCTTTCCACTTGATGATTGTTTTACTTCCATCTAGCCTTCTTTTGGGAAAATATAAATGAAACCCTTTGGGAATACTCTTTAAAGGGGAAATGCTACATCGATAGTTTCCGTGCGCTTGCGGACGTTCATCTGAGATTTAAAACATATCAACAAGCATTTCTGACACCATTGCTAGGGATGAATTGTTTGTTGTGCATAGGAAATATCAACACATATCTCTTCGATGTTCATGATGTGTTCCATGTTTCTCAGCCCAAGAAGTGCTTAAGGGTACGGAATAACAAGTTCCAATGGAAGAATTGGAATTAGAGACAGATTTGACTTATACCGAGCAACCGGTGAAAATTTTGGAAACAAAGGAGAGAGTCACAAGAAACAAGGTGATTCAATGGAGCAAAGTACAATGGAAGCATCATATAGAATCAGAAGAAACTTCGGAGCTAGAAGAAGAGCTCATGAAAGAATTTCCCTATCTCTTTCTTTCTATGTTGAATCTTGAGGGCGAGATTCATTTTAAGAGGGGTAGGTTTGTAACACCCTCATTTTCATCCATCATGCACTGCATGCACTCTTTACATGTTTAGTATTAAGCAAACCAAAAAGGAACAAGTTTAAAATAAATTAGAAGCAAAACATTTGTTAAAATTCTATGTTAGTGCATACTTGTCTGGACTAGACCACGGACTAGTCCGATTTTTCCCTTGTTTTTTTTTGAATTCTCCGCTATTGCCGCGGACTAGTCCGAAATCGGTTCTGTTGCAGTCTGAACTTGTCTGTTATTGAGTACGGACTAGTGTGATATCCATCACTGGAAATTTTT
The DNA here is from genome assembly GCA_036927565.1 of Tuctoria greenei. Classification (NCBI taxonomy): domain Eukaryota; kingdom Viridiplantae; phylum Streptophyta; class Magnoliopsida; order Poales; family Poaceae; genus Tuctoria; species Tuctoria greenei. The sequence continues at coordinate 130,102,223 of JAYESD010000005.1, read as the reverse complement.
GGAGTTCTCTGGTGACTCTTCACTTTTGTCCGGATTTCAAAATTTTGAGAAGACTCCAGACATGTCCGGCCCCATACCGTACTTCTCCGTTTTGCTCTGTGGGTAGGATCGAGCTTGTCTAGACCTCCGTCAGACTTGCCCGTTCAAGTCTTTGTACAAAACCAGACTTGTCTGGCACCAAGCGGACTAGTCCGGTGAGTCCGGCTCGAATTCTATTTCCTCATCCACGACAAGTTATTGGGTCTTTGCCTTAATTCGGCTCAAGAACGTCGTGCCTAACCCTTGTGGTGCCAATGTGGGACCCCCACCAAGGCCTCCACCGCCTTATACTCGACTTCCACCCAAGTCCTACCATCTCCACCACATATAAACAGCCCAACACCCACCCTTTCATCTCTTTGTCACATTAGAGGAAACCCTCAACTCTAATTCGTGAGAGCCGCCATCAAGAAGCCCCCACCGTAGGGGGGAGGAGAAGAAGGATCGATTAAGATCGTCGTCGCTGCTACGATCTTCATTAACACTTCATCGTCAATGTTTCCCTCCACCAAGTTCTTCATCATCTTTTGATCTAGACATCAAATTCTCGAATTCCATAGAATCCTCAACCCTTGAAACCTAGGATTCACGATAAATATCTTAGATCCATCTTTTCTACGTAACATATGGTTCCACGTGAATTTTGACTATGCTCTAGTTGAAAATTCGCCAAAATTCTAGCCTTAACGGACTTGACTGGTCCTAGTGCATACTAGTCCGATTTCCTTTCTGTTCCAGAACGGACATGTCCGACCCTACTGCGGACTAGTCCAATCTCCCAGAGCTGAGAATTTCTGGAACTTCTCCAATATTCTCCAAAATGACTTGGAACTTGTTCAAATATGTATAACTCAATTTTAACTAGTTAGTGTAGGATCGAAGAGCATGTGTAAAGCTACCAGAGGGGGGGGGGGTGAATGGTAGATTAATACTTTTTAGTGAAGGCAACAAAACACCCTTCGGCAAAAAAAACGATGTAAGAACGAAACCATGTGTGCGACTAATCGAATTGTGATCAACTGTGAAGAAACTAGTATATATTGTAGAGAATCAATTCACGAAGACATCACAAGAATCACGAATATCCGTCGAGAGAAACTCAAGTTACGAACGAAAGATCGAACTAAGGTCAATCTGTTCTACCCGAGAAAAAACAGTTGTGGAACACTGCAAAGAAACTCGTGTAGATCAGAAACAACAAATCTAATAAACGTGAAATTGTCACAGATGATAGAAAAACAAGTTTTAAAGACAACCCAAAAAGAATCACATCAATCAGATCTATAAAAGTCAAGTTATGATAAAACCACCGAAGCAAGGTAGTGCTATGCAGAAACTCGACGAGAAAGACTTGAACAAAAACAAGTCGGACGAACAAGGCACAAAAGCTCCTTTAGACTACGAATCTTAGTGATCAAAACTCACAAGGAACAGCCCCAAAGTCGTCTACCATGAGCTCTGGCCTCCCTTGCTTATATAACCAGCCCGGAGGCCAACCCAAACCAAACTAGGACTCTAATCCTACTCAAATCATGAATCGAAACTTTTCCATAACTGCTCAAGATCTTCCTATTCGCAGATAGAAACATTCTCAAGACTTCCTAACAAACCAGGAACATGTCCTGTATTCCTAAACAGCTTGACTTTCATGTGGCACACGAAAACTACCATAACAAACTTAATACTTTCCGTATTGAGCCATAACCGACTCAGCCAGCAGTCGAAGTCATCATGCAATACGATCTGATCCTTGAAATCTTCTTTCCATAACCCGTCTTCAGAACCATGTTGACACATCATGCACCGCATGCATACGTGTGAACACCTTCCTTCAACGTTCAGTAACCTTCATATGCACTGCCCTTGATTCAATCATCCTACGCGACCTCCTGACCCATTCAACCACAATTTCTCCTTAACTTTGTTGTTGGAACCCATCTCCTCCCTGAGACTAGTACAAAGGATCCCGTCACCAGCCATGACTTTAACTCAAGCAACACCTGCACATGAACAAACAAACAATCCGTACGAGCCCAAGTCCGCGACTTGACTCACGTCAGTTCCAAAACACAACACCTTACATCAGCACTTCACATAAGCGTGTTGCAAACCATAGTAAAACGATATCGACCATATCCAACCAAACGCACCAAAAACATAGAAAATGAATACTAAGCAAACTTTCCAAGAATACAAAGCAAGTTCGAAACATTTCACAGTAAAAGTAGGAACATTGCAATCAAGCTCTGAACCTTGCCAAAGCTAACCAGACCTTGAATAGGAGGTTACCAAAGCTAACAAGATCTAACGCCGGAACTTACGAAAGCTAGCAGGACCTAGCGCCGGAGCTAACCAAAGCTAGTCGGACCTAACGCCTGAGCTTACCAAAGATAGTCAGACCTAGAGCCGAAGCTAACCATAGCTAGTCGGAACTAGACAAAGAATTCAGACCTAGCAAAAGCAATTCGGACCTTACATCAGACCTTGCCGGAGCTACCCAACACAAGCCAGACCTATCGTCGGACCTTGCTGGAGCTCAGACCTAGAGACGGACCTTGATGATAAAGGTGTTTTGGTAGTATTCAAAATTTTTATCGCTATAGCCAATGTATTCAGCACACGTAGGTCTCACAATCTCCCCCTTGACTAATACATTGCCAACACGACTTAAAATCCGAACATTGGCTTATTCACTGAAAGTTTTGAAAATAATTTCTCCCCCTTTTTGAAGATCAAATGAGATGGAAATTAATTTCTCCCCTTTCCCTTGCATACTTCTCCCCCTGAGAAGAATCGTGCCAAAAACACTTGTGAATATGTGCAATGTGTAATCAATTTCTCCCCCTTTGACAATGTATTCAGTAAGGTTCAAAAGAGAAATTTCAGTTGTTATGAGCACATTAGAACATATACATATAAAACAAAGCTCATCCAAGTCATACTATCAAGTAACTTACACTATCACAATAATGAGATACATAAAGTAGTGTAAGCCATGCTAGAGATCAAATGTAATTTTCAATTTTAGCAAGTCATGATCTCACAATCTTAACTATTTCAAAATCTAAAAGCATGACACTTATTGCTGCATTTTATTTTTTCAAAGCACAAATTTAGATCATATGATATTTGCAAGAGATTATATGTGCATCTGCCTTATTCTAACCAACCAAGCCAAGCCTATGTCATTTGACAATCAGAAGCTTATGGACATGGTTTAAGTCTTACACAACTTCTCCCATGTTCATATCTAAGTTCAATGATAAGCCATCTCAAAAGAAGAAGTGCGATGCATGCATATTCTCTTGATCTTTTCTCAATTTATATTTGTTCATAAAACTCAACATGTGAGTTGATTACTTCATTAATTCATTATGATTAAAAGCACTCGTGATCATGCAACAAGTTCAAAACAGCAAGAAAGTTCGATCATGACCAAATTTAGTGTAAGTAATTATTCCAATTACTAGTCATGGCAAAAATTACAAAATGTATAACATGAGTAATGTAGTAAGAACTTTCAGTATGTAAAAGGAATCAAGTCATATATGTATGAAATACTATGCTCATATTATTTTAAGTTCATATTCACACATAGACTTCCCAAGTTTCAAACTCCCCCTCAATTTAAGCCATGAGGATGCATAACCCTTATTTCACTACAAATGTAACAGAAACGAGTGAAATCCAAAGGTTTTGTGAGAATGTCACCCAATTGTTGTTCGGTATCTACACGGTGAAGCACAATATTTCCTTTTTCAACATTATCACAGAGAAAGTGATACCTAATGTCAATGTGCTTAGTTCTAGAATGTTGCACGGGGTTTTTAGCAATGCAAATGGCACTAGTGTTATCACGAAATAATGGAACACTATCTAGATCAACCCCATAGTCCTTAAGTGTTTGAACAATCCAAAGAATTAGTGAGCAAGCACTAGCAGCAGCTACATATTCAGATTCGGCCGTGGATTGTGCAACTGCACTTTGTTTTCTAGAGGACCACACAACAAGTGAATTACCAAGAAAATGACAAGAACCGGGAGTACTTTACCTATCAATCCCACAACCCCCAAAATCAGCATCCAAAAAGCTTTCAAAGTAATGGTTGAGGAAAAAGGAAGAAAAATGCCAGATTCTTGAGCTCCGTGTAAGTACCTAAGAATCCTTTTGACGGCATGACGATGTGAAACATGTGGGGAAGCTTGAAACCGTGCATAAAGACATACGCTGAATTGTATGTTTGGTCTTGATGCCGTGAGGTACAAAACTGATCCGATCATGCTTCTATATTCTTTTTGATCCACGGGTTCACCATCTTCATCAAGTTCATGTGTTGATGTTGTTCCCATCGGTGTCCAAAGAGGCTTGCTTTTTTCCACGTTGAAGCGCTTGAGAAGGTCCCTTGTATACTTTTTCTGATGCACAAAGGTTCCTTTCTTGGTTTGCTTGATTTGTGAAAGTGCATCTAGGCATCCCTTGTGGGTTTTGGTTTATTTATGACAAACAAATGAGATCCTAACCACATTATCGAGATGAGCACAAGTTTTAATGAAATAATGAAGAAAGCGCAAAAAAAAGGAGAATGGGGGTCAATTCGGAAAAAAAGCTAAAGATATATCATTGTGTATGGAGTGTGTTGGTGTAACACACCCCAAGAGCTCAATCATAAGAAAACTCACTCACTGCACTATTTTATACAGGTATGGACTAGTCCGATAATATCCGAACTAGTCTGATGACCCCTCTGTTCAAAATCGGACAAGTCCTCCCAGTGCGGACATGTCTGCATAGTCCGAGACTACATAGACCGGACTAGTCCGATATAATCACGGACTAGTCCGATATCTTTCTAACTAAAATTGGACTAGTCCTCCCCAGTGCGGACTAGTCCTCTACACTTCACAGATTTGCACGAAATCGGACAAGTTCGAAATCACCACGGACTAGTCCGATAACCTCTCTGAGTAAAATCAGACAAGTCCTATAAATGCGGACTTAATCCAATTCACAAAGGAGATCACCACAGCCAGACTTGTCCGAAAAAAATGGACTAGTCCAAAGTTTTCCAGAGCAAAAATTGGACTAGTCCGGACTCCACCATGGACTAGTCCGGACCCTCGAAACCCTAACGATAACTTTTGAAAACACCATATAAATAGATGGGCACAACCCTACTTTCAATTTTGTCGACTCCCTGCACCAAAACACCCTCCAAAAGCTTAAAAAACACATCTCTCCACGAAATCCAACACAAGAAAAATCAAATACTTGAGGATTCATCTTGGATCAAAGAAGAGACACAATTTCACACATTTGAGCTCCTGGGTTTGATCTCTAACACACACACGTTGTTTCATTATTGATCTTAAGAGTGTGTTCTTGGTGGTGTTTTATTTGCGATCTTGGAGAGCCCTCAACTTGTGAGAAGGACCCTTGAACTTGGTGATTTACCCTTTGTGATAGTGGAAGAGAATTGGCCTTTGTAGCGATTTGACGAGGTTAGGGTCAGTGAAGACCTGGTCCATTCATGGGCTCCTCAATGTGGACGTAGGTTGCCTTTGTGGGAACAGAACCACGGGATAAAATCTTGTGTCTTCACTTTGTGCACATTGTTCTTACTTTTCATTGCTATCTAGGGTTTCACTTTATCTTGTCCACATTAGGTTAAAACATAGAGTATAAGATCAACTTGTGCAACACTAAGTTTCATAGAAGTATTAAACTCTAATTACAAGTATATTTTCGCTACCTAGAGTCTAGGATTGAGATAATTGATCAAACTTGATCGATCTAGTCCGCATGCACCGAACTATTCCACACTATACTGGACTAGTCCGATTTCCTGGTATTTGACCAAGTTGCTAAGTGTTGCAGGTTCCTACTAAAAGTCAAAAAGGCCTATTCACCCCCCTCTAGGCCACATTCTATTTGCAGCCCCAAAAAGTAATTGATTTCATCCATCATACTCATTTAAAATTCTAAACTCATCATTGCTGAAAACTTGGACACAAGATCATGAGAAGCACAACCAAAGATAATATCATCCACATACACTTGAACGAATAATGAGTCATTGCCATGCTTAAGAACAAAAAGAGTTTAATTAACCTTTCCCATGCTAAACCCATTTTCAAGTAAGAATGTTTTTAACTTATCATACTGTCGAAGTTTGGTTCCGGCGATTCTCCCGGCACTACTAATAGCAGCCGCGAAGTTTCTTAGTTCGGTTAGGGCGCGCGGAGATTCAGAGAAAGATGGTTACTTGACATGAGGATTTATGTGGTTCGGGCCGCCTGAGCATAATACCCTACTCCACAAGTGTGTTGTTCTTGTTGTATTGAGTGTATGAGCGTGTGAGCCAGAGAGAGCCCCTTGAGCGCGTGTGTCAGCGTCTAGAGCCACTAACTAGTCTATAGTATCGAGCGCGTGTCCCCTGTGTATCGCTCGGCCAATCCTTTTATAGTACAAGGGCTGGCCGTTACATGATTAGCCTGGCCCGACATGTGGCCCTGGTGGTTACTGATGCCTAATACACAGTTTAATGTACTTAATTCCCCTTAATAGCATGGTAATGCGCCTTAATAGTGGCGTTACTAGTATTAAGGGTCCTCTGATCGTGTGTCATTAAGATAGCATTAATGACACATGATCAGATCTTGAAGCCTTTAATGTCCCTTGAAGGTCCGAGTCGTTGGAGGTCCACCAATCTGCCTGTTGAGGTTGAAGGTCTGACGGTTGGACGCGTGGCAGCTTCGGAGCTTATCGCCTTGGACGAGTAGATCCGGTGTCGTGGTACACGTGTCAGTACCGGAGCTTCCCTCTGTCGGGGGTTAGATCCGGTGGTGCCACAAAGGTATCCAGTCCAGAGCATTCTCATGTACGGATTGTAGCTCTAGTTTTATGATACACGTGGCGGCACTAGAACTAACCATATGAGGGAGGCAGGTTCGGTTACGAGTGACACATGGGGCGTTCGGAAGTCTTCAACTCGGATAGGTGGAGTTCCTTTGCACTCTTTCCAGTTCCAAGGGGTACCCGGTACGCAGGGTACCGACAGTGGCCCCCTGGCCCAACTCCGGGATAGACCCTCTGGATTAAGTCGTTCTGCCGGAGGTGGGTCCATCTTTGGATTTATGCGCCGTGTCTTCAAGGGTTTTTGGAAGTACCATTGAGGTGATAGTTCGTAGTTAAACCATAGCTGCGTGGCATCTTCTGGATGTGGCAGGTGTCAATTGAAAGTCGTCGGTTCCTAATACGAAAATTGTATCGGTTCCGCATGCCCTGTCAGGCTGCCACCCTTGGGTTTCCCACCTCTCATCATGACAATTGTTCACCTAGGGTAAGGACCACAACCTGATCATATGGGTGGCCCCGGGCCCCTTTGTCATTGGCAGGGTGAAATTTTTGAAATGTATCCTTGGCTCTTTTGCGGTTTCCATACAAGCGTTGCGGGGGCTTACTTAAGAAGGAAAGCGCGCACGGTTTGGGGATTCCTTACGCCTTCATTTGAACTTGCGCTTGAATCCTCCAAACTTTTGCTTGCATTTTCTCTCTCGCCCCACCGTGCTGCGATGGAGTTAGGTCTCCGCAAGAGCCGTCCCACGAGCGATGACGATTTGAAGAAGGTCCGAACCTACATGGGGCAGTCCAGCGACCCCTTCAACCACCTGGTCCTTGCCGGTGAGCTCCTGTTCAAGAATAAGTGCGGCAGCGACATGGTGTACTTCTCTACGTACGCCATGGTGGGACTGATCCCACCTTTCTCAACTTTCCTCTAGATGTTGTTAGACTTCTATGGTTTGCAGTTGTACCACCTTGGCCCCAACTCTATTCTTCTTGTGTCCACATTCGTCCACTTCTGCGAGATGTGGGTGGGTATTCCCCCCTGCATCGAGCTTTTCCGTACCTTCTTCACCATCCACACCACCGGTAACAGTTCCGAGTATCTTGGCTTCTGCTATTTTGTTAAGCGCAAGAAATGTCCCTACAGGTACTTTAGGTCGTTCCCTTCCGGCATGTGAGATGACTGGAAGAAGGATTTGATTATTGTCACGGCAGAGGAGCACGAGAAGTTGGAGCTGTCTGAAGGTCTTCTCAATGTTGACACTGACGCATGGAGGGTGGTTCCGGTGCTGTCAGAAGCCTTCAACCCTGCCTTGACCAGGATCTGCGAATGTGTGAAGGAGGGGTGACCCCCCAGATGGTATTCTGCAACTTCCTGGTCAACAGGTGGGCTCCGCTGATGAAGAGGGAGAAGCTCGCCTAGGCCCTCAACAGTGTGATGGATGATGACCGGATTGAAACCGGCCTGAAGTCCAATTTGGATGGCGCTGCTTTGGAGCTTCATCTCAAGAAGTTCCAGCATGGCATTGACGTCGAGGGCGACGACTTAACTCCGTCGGTGGCTTTCCTCCCTCTGAACATGGAGACTGAGTTCAGCAGGGAGCTCCGGAGGAGCATGCCGGTGCTTGATGACCTCGGTGAGGTAGGGATGCATCCGACCACTAGATTGGTGATTCCCGGAGCTTCTGAGGGTGGCCCTGCATCCGCCTCATGACAAAGAGCTGAAGTCATGGGCAAGGGCAAAGAGTTGGCTGAGCCCTCTAGCCGAAAGAGGAAGTTGAAGCACTCTGACGGGAGGCCATCAGACCTGCTCCTTCCAAAACAGCTCCTTCTCCCTAGCGGGGGAGGTCTTCGACAGCGACACCAACTCCAGCATCGGTGTCTCCCTGGAACGTCAGCTCCGACCAGGTGACCCCGGCACTAGGGCCACCTAAGTGCTCTAGGTCCGAGGGTCCTTCTCAGTCGAGGGAGGCCCCAACCAAGACGTCGCTGACGGCGGCACCAAGCTCCGGAGAGCCTTCCGGGGTTACTACACTAGTTGCGACTGTGTTAGGCTCTGAGCGTTTGGCGACGAGGTTCTGCGCTAGCTTGAGCAGAAGCCTTCCGAGGTAAATTTGCTTTTTTACCTCAGTTTGTCATTTCTGTTGTAACCATATTTTGAGTTTCTTTGTCCTCCATCCACGAGGTATCCAAAAAAGGGGTTGAAGCTCCGGTTCATGCGACAGTAGCTGATGCTATACAGGCGGAGGATCCGGCTCCAACTCCAGCACAGCACCAGGTGGTGGTTAATGTCATGGCAGCTCCGGCGCCAACTTTCATGGTTCTCGACTCATCTACTGAAGCTCCCGTGGTAGCGCCGGACCACGGGAATGAAGATGGACCAGCGGCACCAGCTCCGGAGGCTAAAGCTCCTGTTTTGGATGATGTGATGACAGACGCTTCGGCCCTAGAACCAGAGGTAGCTGCAGTTCTGGCCTTTGACCCGAATGTTACTGAAGCTCCAGCGGTGGAGCCGGTGGTTGATGAAGTTCCAGTGCGTGAGCCGGTTGACGTGGGGGTGCCGGAACCCGAACCAGTGGAGGTCAAAGTGCCGGTGCCTGAACCGGCTGTGGTGGATGCACCAGCACCAGATTCGGAGACGGCCTCAGCTCCGGCTGGGTCTTTAATGCCTACCTCAGAGGTCGTAGTTCCGGAGGTACCCACTCCTGAGCCAGGTTGCCAAGACGAAGCGGCTGGTCCCTTGCCTGAGGGGCTAGTTGATGATGACCTAGCGGCGGGACCTTCGAAGCTGACACTAGAGGTAGAAGCTCCCATGGCAGGACCTACCTCGGCGACGACCGAGGCACTCCCAGAGGGCAGCCCAAGTGCCACAGAAGCTCAAGGGGCCGCTCTTGTAGAGTGGAACCCAATTTTTGTTTTGGAGGACCCGCTGGAGTCAGCAGAGAGGACCCCGTCAGGTCCAGAGCCAATCCCCCTGTCACTATCCATCGACAATGCTTACTCCACCCTTCGTCAGGACCAGCCTACATTTCATCACGACAGCAAGGCCCTCGAGGAGGAGCGCCAAGTTCTTAGAAGGTGGCGCAACCGACTCCAATTCGAGACCAAGCTGGCGCAAACAAGGCTGGCCGATGACAAGGAATGGGTCAAGAGGGAGAAGGCCCAAACGGAGTACTGGGGCCAGTTGCTGGATGAGAGGGAAAGCATGGTGCGATCCCTCGACAATCAGTCTCGGGCTATATATGAACAAACCCTGGCTGCTAATGAAGCGGTGAATGATCGCCAGGAGAAGCTCAATACCATCCACGAAGATATCGTCAAGCGCTACAAGGGTCTCGACGAGCGAGAGAAAAAGCTCGAAGAGGAGGAGCAAAACTCCTGGAGCTGAGGGATGACCTCATGAAGAGGGAGGAGGAGCTCGGCCAAAGGTTGGCTCTAGGTGACAAAAGCCTTGCAGAGCGCACCAAAAAGTTGAAGGAGCTCTGCAAGAGCGAGGAGGAGAAGGCCTGGCAGCGGGGACATGACCTTACCAAAAGGGAGGCCGAAGTAACTGCTAGGGAGAAGAAGGTGCGAGGCCAGGAGAAAGACCTGGTTGACTGCCGAAACTGGATCCACGTCCAAAAGAAGGAGCTTGGTGACCTTGAAAAGCATGTTGTCGAGAGGATTCAGCAGCATGCCAAGGAGGTTGAGCGCCTTGCCCGGGATGGTTCGGAGCTTGCGGCAGCCAAGAGGTCCTTGGAGGAGATTCGAGGCTCAAGGGCTATGGAGCCTCAACAAGTATGGGACTTCGTGGGCAAAGACGATGTCGCGCTGGCGCTGCTGGACTTTAGCCCCGTGCGTTCGGGCAATCCGGATCTGGAGCTTGACCATGCGTTTGGGGCGCTGAGCTCGGTTGGCAACAAACTCGGCGCAATGGGCGATGTCATCGCAGATCAGTTGGAAACTGAAAGAAAATCTCGCAAAAAACATGCTGACATGCTACAAAAGTCGGGATCCTCATTTCCCACTAAACCCGGTGCTTGAAGGTCCCATCGATGGAGAGGGAGATGCCGCCAAGACCAGCGTATCGGAGGATGCCCAGAAGGTCGCCTCGTTCTTCCATTGAACTTATGACTTTCTCCTTTTAGCTCCCACTTGTATCTTCTCTTCTTCTATCCAATTTTGTAATCTCTTGTCTTCAGATGAAAGAAATCCAAGAAATTTATGAATTTCATTTTTTGTCTTCAACCTTTGTCTTACTTGGCCCCCTGGTAGATGTACACAATTTGATTGCGAACATGTACCAAAAGGATGTAGCATTTTGTTGAAGACTTGAGTACTTCGAACTCGGAGAGTATAGGTCCGAAGTTCTATTGCATCGACAGTAGAGTCCCCCTTGGGTTTTCGGAGCTCAGTAGCTCCGGTAGCGACCACCATCAACACGTAGAGCGTCGACGGTTGGCCGCCTGGGGTTGTCGGAGCTTAGTAGTTCCAGCAGCGACCACCATCAACACGTAGAGTGTCGACAGTAGACCCCATTGGGGTGTCCTTCTTCCGTCTTTTCTTCAACTTCTTTTATTTGTTCACGTTGACGGTTGGCCACCTAGATTTGTCGGAACATGGTACTCTGGCGACGCGCACTATCAATGTTTAAAAAATTGACGGTGGGCCCCCTTGGGGGATGTCGAAGCTTTGATAGCTCCGACATTGTCCACCATCATCGTGGGATTTTCATTTTCCTGAACACTGAAGTCAAGAAAAATAGTAAAATCCATTTCTTATCTAATACTCATTTGCGACTTACTATTACCATATGAAATTTTAGGTCGACGGCAATTCTATATACAACCAAGTGTGTTTGTTTATTTTCTCCAAGCCCAATCGTTTTCTGGACTCACCTTACGTAGGCCCACTGGGGTGTAGGTAGAGTGGCGTACATCGGGTGCAGGACCAGGCTAAGTTGATAGCACACTCCGGACCTAGATTGGCTTGGCGTTCAGGCGAGTAGGACATTCAACTATGTTAAGACCCAAGAGAAATAACTATGTGACTTGAATTATATACGAACTGTTCAAGCTAAAGCTTCTTAAGAATTGCACAAATTTGTTATAGACAAGAAAGAGAAAAATAAAAAGGAATGAGCCTGTAAAAAATAAATGCACGTGGAGTCTGTTTTAACATATCGATGTCTTTCATTATAGGTCCAGGGTACAAGGGAGACAAGTACACTATTAGGATACAGAACTAAGCTAAGTGTGTTACATTTCTTGTTCGACCCAGGGTAGCTAGCTACACTTTTAGTTCTGAGACTGTGTCAAGTGTTGCTTCAACTTTGCGGACCTTCCTGGAAAGGTTTGGCTGACCTCCCGGAGGAGCTACCGGTCTCTGTACAATGACGCTATAACATACATCATATGTAATTACAGACTCACCTCCCTGATATTAAGCGTAAAACTTACGGAGTTGCTCAAGGTTCCAAGGATTAGCGAGTGGTGTCCCATCCTCGGTTGCCAAGCGAACGCATCCGGGACGGGATACTTTGATCACTCGAAAGGGTCCATCCCAACTGGGGGAAAGTTTTTTAACCCTTCTCGAGTTTGTATTCTCCATAGCACCAGATCGCCTTCCTCAAGCTGTCGGCTATGCACATGCCTTTGGTGATAACGCCGGAGCGCTTGGCGGTATTGTGCATTTCGAACAGCTGCTCGACACCTTTCCTCTTCAATGAGGTCAAGGTCTTCACGCCGAAGATGGTCCTGCGTGGCTGCGTCGAAGGTCTGGACCCGGAGCAACCCCAAGGTGATTTCCAGAGGAAGGACTGCTTCGGCTTCGTACACCAAGAAGAAGGGTGTCTCTCAAGTTGACCGATTTGGAGTTGTCCTGTTTTCCCACAAGGTGTGTGGAAGCTCTTCGATCCAATTGGCTCCATGTTTTTTCAAGTGCTCATATGTGCGCGTCTTGAGTCCCTTTAGGATTTCTGCATTTTCTCTCTCAGCTCGACCATTGCTTGCTGGGTGAGCCACAGAAGCGTAGCTGACTTGAATGCCGAGGTCTTCACAATATCCTTAGAATGCAGAACTTGTGAATTGGGTCCCGTTGTCAGTTATGATCTTCTTTGGGACTCCAAATCTGCATACTATGGACTGCAAGAACTTGATAGTTGATTGCTTGTTTATTGTCACAACTGGAGTTGCTTTCGGCCACTTAGTGAACTTGTCGATGGCGACATATAGGTACTTGTATCCTCCAACGGGTTTAGGGAAAGGTCCCAAGATATCCATACCCCACACAGTGAATGGCCATGTCGGAGGTTTCATTTGTAGAGGTTGAGCTGGTGTGTGAATGTGTTTCGCATGAGACTGGCATGCTTCACATTTCTTCACTAGCTCGGTTGCATCCTGGAGTGTTGTAGGCTAGTAAAAACCATACCGGAAGGCTTTACCGACCAACGTGCGGGAAGACGCATGGTTCCCACACTCGCCTCCATGGATTTCCGCAAGGAGCTCGTGACCTTCTTCCCTTGTAATGCACCGCATTAGGACACCGTTGGCACCACGCCGGTAGAGATCCCCTTCTACCAGTGTGTATCTTTTAGCCAATCTGACTATCCGGTCAGAGGATACATTGTCTTAGGAAGTATGTTGTCTTTCAAGTAGCTCTAGATCTCTGAGATCCATGCATCGGAGCTAACTTGAGCTTCTGAGTCTTGCATGCTGGGTTGCTCGGAGCTTCCTGCAACACCTAAGACCCTTGATGGACTCCATGGTAACAGGGCCATCGGGACCGCCGGCTTCGAGGTGTTGGTGTTGCCCCCTTCACTCAGTTCGGCAGGCTGAGCTATTCATCTTGACAATCTCCCGACGAAGGTTCCATCGGGAGCCGGAGCTCTGGTTGAAGCTTTCGTCGAGAGTTCGTCAGCTTCAGCGTTGATGAGACGCTGGACATGGAAAATGTCCAGGACTTCGAAGTCCTTCTGAAGCCTCTGGACTTCAAGAAGATAAGAAGCTAATTGAGAATTGTTACAGTAGCATTCACCTTTCACTTGCTTGATGATGAGCTATGAATCTCCCTTCACCAATAGTTGTTTGACACCATAAGATAGTGCCACCTTTAGTCCATAGATGAGTGCTTCATACTCCGCCATGTTGTTGGTCACCTTGAAGTCAAGGTGAACCATGTATTTGACATTCTCCCCGATCGGAGCAAGGACAAGGATTCTAGCTCCGGCCCCCTGCTTCTGCACGGAGTCGTCGACGTAGAGAGTCTAGTGAGGCTCAGTGAAGATCAAAACCTTAGGTTACGACTTCTGCTTCTTGGGGCCCCCAAGATTTGATGGAGAGGGGGTCCATTCCACCACAAAGTCTGCCAATGCTTGACTCTTGATCGCTTGTGTTAGGATGAATTCAAGATCAAACTCAGCCAATTCCGCTGCCCACTTTGCAATGTTCCTAGTAGAGTTGGGGTTATGCAAGATTGCACGGAATGGATAATAGGTTACCACTGAAATCTTGTGAGCTTGGATGTAGTGTTGAAGCTTCCTAGAGGTGATAAGAACCGCGTAAAGCAGCTTATGCACCTCTAGGTACCGAGTCTTGGCGTCATGGAGTACTTCACTGATGAAGTATACTGGGTGCTGGACTGTCCGGACCCTCCCGGAGGGGCCCGGAGCTTCCTCCTCATCAACCCAGACCCTCTCGGAGGGGTCCGGACCTTTTTCGGGGACCTCCCGGTTCTTGCTTGAAGAACCCGGAGCTTCTTCTGAAGTGTCCCAGACCCTCCCAAAAGGACCCGGATCTTCTTGTTCTGCAATAGTAACTCCTTCATTTGAAAGAGGTTGATCCTCTGGTGTCCTGCCTTGAGGATCCGGGTTTGGGGGCTGGGACCCAGACTCGCCTTCAGGTAGCTTCGGACCTTCCCAGAAGTGTCTGGATTCTGGAACTGGAGATGGTTCTGGTCTTTTCGCAACCAGGACCATGCTGACAACTTCTTCAGTTGCTGAAATGTAAAGCAAAAGTGGCTCACCAGGATTCGGAGCTACCAAAGTTGGTAGAGTGGTGAGGAGCTGCTTCAGCTCTTGGAATGCCTTTTTTGCTTTTTCAGACCATTGGAATGGTCTGGACTTCCTCAATAATTTGAAGAAGGGTAGAGTACGTTTCGCCAGTCTTGAGATGAACCAGCTGAGGGCAGCTAGACACCCAGTCAACTTTTGTACTTCCTTGATGCGAGCTGATGGCCACATGTCTTCAATAGCTTTAATCTTCGCCGGATTGGCCTCTATTCCTTGGTGGTCCACCAAGAATCCATGAAGCTTTCCAGAGATAACCCCAAAGACACACTTGTCTAGGTTCAACTTTGTGCGTGTGATTCGCAACTTGTCGAAGACAGCTTGCAAGATGTCAAGAAATGACTCCTTGTTCTTAATCTTGATGACGATGTCATCGACGTACAGTTCTACTACATCTTTGATGAGCTCTCCAAAAGTTTTGTACATAGCTCGCACAAACGTTGAAGCAGCATTTTTGAGACCGAATGGCATGGCAGTGTAACAGTACAATCCATCTACTGTGATAAAGGTGGTATGCTCTTCATCTTCCCTAGACATTATGATTTTATGATACCCAGAATATGCGTCTAGGAAACACAATAATTCACACCCGAAGGAGGAATCCACTATCTGATGTATTCTCGGTAGTGGAAATGGATCCTTTGGGCATGCCTTATTCAGTGTTGTGTAGTCGATACACATCTGAAGCTTCCCGCCGGCCTTGGGTACAACGACTGGGTTTGCCAGCCATTTTGGGTTGAAGACTTTCTAGATGAATCCAGCTCTGAGCAACTTCTTCACTTCTTGACGTATGAAGTTCTGTTGCTCTACTGATTGCTTCCGAGGCTTTTGATGTACAGGCCGAGCGTCAGGATAAATCTTCATATTGTGCTCAATCACCTCCCTAGGGATCCCAGGCATTTGTGACGGTTGCCAGGCAAACACATCGACATTAGCCCCGAGGAAAGTGATGATCGTGAGTTCCTATTTGTCGTTCTGGCCTCTCGATATACAGGTGGTCTGAGCAGCATCGGAACCAATTTAGACGACTTTGACGGGAATGTTGGTGTCGCCGCTTGGCTGCACACGGGGTGCAGAAGTTGAGCCTCTATGACGAATGCTCGGGGGCTTCAGAGCTTGCTCCTTTCCAGATTCTTCTTCCTGCGCTGTAGCAAGCGCGTGGAGTTCTTCCAGAGCCGTAACTCCGGCGGTGCGATCTCTACGGATCTGGAGAACGCCTGGGGGTGTTGGCATCTTCAACACCAGGTAGCCATACGTCGAAGACCAACTTCTTAGTCCTGTAATTCTCCCGAGCTCTGAAGGTCACTGGCAGAGTAATGGCACCGAGTGGGTTTATGGCCCCCGGACCTACTCCTGAGAAAGGTCGGGAGGGACGAAGGTCCGAAGGTCGATACTGAATCTTGATGAAGGCTTCGAAGCTTATGAGGTTCAGCCCCGAACCTCCGTCCACCATTACGTGGTGGAGCTGGATGTTATTGATGGTCGGAGATACCATTAGCGGAAGTTGACCAGCTCCAATCATGTACGGAGGGCAGTCCGAAGCATCGAAGTGATGAGTGTATCCATCCACTTCCGATGAGGCTCCGCCCTGGCAGTGGGAGCTACATAGGCCATGTCCCGCCACATTGTCTTGAGGAAACGGCGGGAAGTGATGTCCCACGAACCACCAAAGATGGTGTTCATGGTATTTCAACGTTCGTTATCGGAGATGTCAGATTCGTCGTCAACGGAGGTGTAAACAGCCTTCAAGGCCTTTTGGGGGTCCAGAAAGCCTAACTCCTCTTCCGTCGGAGCTTCGTTGACTTTTGTTTTCCTTCCCTTTGACAGAAAGGAGCTTCTTTCTGGCGCTTGTTGTTGCGCTCGACAAGGTTCTGGACCTCTCGGTAGTCTTCCAGGTTGTGCCTGTCCGTCTTGTGTATGGGACACCACATCTTAGAGCTGCCACCATCTTCAGACGACGGCCAAGGTTGTTTCTCAGGGCGTGGCCCCCAGCCACCCGGAGCTGCGACAACAGCGGCATTAAGTGTGCAGGCTGACGTCTTCTTCTTGTCGTTGGACTTTTTCTTCTTCTTGCCACTCCCGGAGGTAGTGGCTTCACCCTTCGAGGATTTTTTTTTAACCTCCGGAGGTGGTTGGGAGTGCATTTCATGACCCTCCGCAGCCTTGGCACACTTGTCTGCCAAGATGAAGAGTTCTGTGACGCTAGTGACTTCCTTGGTCGCGAGCTTCTCCAACATTTTCTTGTCTCGAACGCCCTGTCTGAATGCTACAATAAAATAAGCGCTTGAGATAGAAGGAATGTTATTTCGTACCTGGGAGAACCTCTGGATGAAAGATTGCAAGGACTCTCCTCCTTTTTGCTTGATAGCAAAAAGATCCATTTCTGTGTCTGGTCGGGTGTATGAACTCCCAAAATTGGTGGTGAACTGTTGGCACAACTCCGCCCAACTATTGATGGAGTCAAGCAGTAGGCTCATGAACCAAGACCTGACGGTCCCAGTCAAAGCCACAGGAAAATAATTGGCCATCACAGCCTCATTTCCTCCCGCTGCAGGATAGCAGTGGAGTAGATTTGAAGAAATTCGGTGGGGTTAACAGTCCTGTCAAATTTCTCCGGCAGGTGAGGCCGGAACTTCTGCAGCCATCTGACCATGCGTAGGTGCATGGCCAAGGTAGAACAACCTCCTCCTACTCCCTCAGGAGCAGGACTGTCCCGAGCCTCTCACCTCTCACGAGCACGCTCAATGTGGACGCGGTCGTCCTGTTGCCGGTAACGACGATCGAGCTCCGCCCGGAGGTCGTGAGTCAAAAGCCTTGTTACCGTGTGAGTACGTCGCGCCCCGGAAGACAGCAACATTGCTTGTTGAGATGCAGCACGTCTCCTGTGTTGCGAAGCTTGCAGACCAAGTCTACCTGACAAGGTCCTATGCTGCGATGGGGCCCGCACCAAGGGGGGAGGACCTTGATTGCTGATGCCATCGGCTGCTGCTGCAACCAGATGATCCACATCAGATCTTAACTGCTCCATCGCACCTTGAGGTGCTCCTGGAGGTGGTTGACGTTGGAGAAGAGCACGCGGAGCAATAAGCGTGTGTTCAGGGTTGTTGTTCACCGAGGCAGTGATCGACGTGGATGCCCCATCTCGTTGTCCGGGTTGATTCACCGGAGCGGACAGTGGTGGTGGTGGCATGTCTCCTGCTGGGGCCACAACACCTGCTTGTTGCTGTATGTTGGAGGGATTGCCTCCAGCAGGTTGCTCAGCGTGGTTACCGTTGGATGTTCCAGCAGTAGAATTCACCATCTTTGAATCTCAGGCACCCCCTACCTGGCGCGCCAAATGTCGGAGTCTAGTTCCGACAATGTCACCCGGCACTACTGATAGCAGACGCAGACTTTCTTAGTTCGGTTAGGTCGCGCGGAGATTCAAAACAAGATGGTGACTTGACACGAGGATTTACGTGGTTCGGGCTGCCTGAGCATAATACCCTACTCCACGGGTGTGTTGTTCTTGTTGTATTGAGTGTATGAGCGTGTGAGCCAGAGAGAGCCCCTTGAGCGCGTGTGTTAGCGTCTAGAGCCTCTAACCAGTCTGCAAAATCAAGCATGTGTCCCATGTGTATCACTCGGCCAGTCCTATTATAGTACAAGGGCTGGCCGTTACATCGTTAGCCTGGCCCGACATGTGGCCCTGGCGGTTACTGATGCCTAATACACAGTTTAATGTACTTAATTCCCCTTAATAGCATGGTAACGCGCCTTAATAGTGGTGTTACTAGTATTAAGGGTCCTCTGATCGTGTGTCATTAAGATCGCATTAATGACACATAATCAGGTCTTGAAGCCTTTAATGTCCCTTGAGGGTCCGAACCGTTGGAGGTCCACCAATCTGCCTGTTGAGGTTGAAGGTCCGGTGGTTGGACACGTGGCAGCTTTGGAGCTTATCGCCTTGGACGAGTAGATCCGGTGCCGTGGTACACGTGTCGGTATCAGAGCTTCCCTCTGTCAGAGGTTAGGTCCGAGGGTGCCACACAGGTATCCAGTCCGGAGCATTCCCATGTAGGGATTGTAGCTCCGATTTTATGATACACGTGGCGGCACTGGGACTAACCATATGATGGAGGCAGGTCCAGTTACGAGTGACATGTGGGGCCTTTGGAAGTCTTCAACTCATATAGGTGGAGTTCCTTTGCACTCTTTGCAGTTCCAAGGGGTATCCGGTACGCAGGGTACCAACACATCCCATGCTCTAGGAGCTTGTTTTAGACCATACAAGGCTTTAGTCAGTTTGAAAACATGATTAGGAAAATCTAGATTTTCAAAACCAGGTAGTTGCATGACATAAACCTCCTCATCTAGGTACCCATTAAGAAAAGCATTTTTAACATCCATTTGATATAACTTGAAGACTTTAGATGCAGCAAAAGCTAACAAAATTCTTATGGCGTCTAATCTAGCAACAGGAGCAAAAGTTTCATCAAAATCTAGACCTTCAATTTGTGTGAAACCTTGAGCAACCAATTTAGCCTTATTCCTAATTACAACCCCATCCTCACTTTGTTTATTTTGACACACCCATTTAGTTCCAATGAAAGTGTGATCTTGAGGTGGAGGTACAAGTTTCCAAACATTATTTCTTTCAAAATTTTCTAACTCATCTTGCACGGAAATAATCCAAGATTCATTAGTGAGTGCGTGCGATATATCATTGGGTTCAAAGGAAGCAACAAAAGCAGAATGAGCATGAGAATTGGGGTCGGAAAACCTAGATCTTGGAACGTGTTCATGCAAGCTTCCAATTATCTATTGTGGGGGATGATTCTTGTAAATCCATAGAGGAAAAGATGTCTCACAAGCCTCTTCTTCATCACGTTCATTGTAGATTGATGAGCTTGTGGCATGTGGACGATCAGGACCAGTAGAGATGGTAGTCGAGCTTGTTCAAGGTTCGGAGCTGGACACGTGTCAGCTTTGGAACTATCATGCAATATCATCGACTCTTCTTCTTCTTCTTTGAAAATACCCTCACCGTGAGGATATGGATCCGGACCTGCAATGTTTGAGCTAGTACCTGGGCTAGCATCATCAAAAGACACATCACAAGTCTCCACAATTTTGTTAGAGTCAAGTAAAAGAACACGGTAGCCTCTGGTATGAGATGGATAACAAAGAAACATGCCATCAATGGATCTAGGTTCAAATTTATCAAGATTACCATGTTTCTTAACAAAGCATTTGCATCCAAAGACCCAAAAGTGCATAACACTAGGCCTATGTCCAAACTGGAGCTCATATGGTGTTTTACCTAGCTTAGCGCGCAACAAAACACGATTTGAGACATAACAAGCGGTTGCTATCGCATCAGCCAAAACTTTCCGAGGAGTTTGATATTAATCAAGCATAGTCCTAGCCATCTCAACTAAGGTTATGTTCTTTCTTTCTACAACACCGTTTTGTTGAGGTACATATGGTGAAGAAAATTGATGATCTATTCCATTTTCAGCACAAAAGTGACCAAAAAATTGATTTTTAAATTCGATTCCGTTACCGCTTCTAATTGCTTTTAAAGATCCTGCGTGATCAAATGATAATCTAAGAAATAAATTTCCAAAGTGACTAAAAGCTTCATTCTTAGATGCCATAAAGTAAAACCAAGAGTATCTAGAATAATAATCAACAATCACAAGAATATACCATTTACCTCTAAAGAATTGAACCCGTGAAGGTCCTACGGTGTCAAGGTGCAAAAGTTGACCCGATTCAGTTGGCATGATCATTGTGAGAGGATCTTGTGAACCTGCAACCATCATAGCATGTCTACACGAAGAGCACACAATTTCTTTGTCCCCTTTAAGCTTAGGCAGCCCACGTATGCGATCAAGAGTACTAACACGCGTGAGATGTTCAAAGCCTACGTGACCAAGTCTACGATGCCAAAAGTATAAGTCCTTTGAATCATTAGCAACTAGACACCTATGCTTAGAGGAAGACATATCAAAATCTGCTTTAAAAACTCTTCCAAATGGAGACATGTTAAAAATAAGCTCACTATTTGAATTTACAACTTTGCAATAATTTTTTGTGAAAATAATTTTCAGATTTTCATCTAGTAGTCGTGAAATAGAAAGCAAGTTGTATTTCAAATTTCTAACAATTGCCACATCCTTCAAAATGTAGTGATCATTTACTCTAACCGAACCCTTAGCAACTATAGGAGTTGAAGAATTATCGGCAAAAGTAACATTCTCTACACGTGACACAAAAGAGAGGGAGGAGAACCATTATTTGTTACCGGTCATGTGGCGTGAGAAACCTGAATCCATAATCCAAATTTAAACTTCCTCAAGCGTGTAACCTACATAGAAGAACAATACATCGATGACTCAATACTGGGGTTAGTCAAAAAGCATTTAGGAATCCAGTGCTAAGTCACACGACTTGCAGTCGGAGAAACATGCAAAAGTTGTGACAAAACAGCAGGTTTACGAGTCAAATATTGATGTTTTCTGTTCTTAACTACTGATTTAAAAGTTGTTTCACGATTAAGATGAAAACTAGTAGCTCCGGAGGTAAAAGAAGCAGTTCCAGAGGGAAAAGTTGAAGCTCCGGATGCAAAAACTGATGTTCTGAAGGGAACAATCGAAGATCCGGGAGCTCTCGGAGCTATCGGAACTACCGGAGCTTCCTTTGCAGATCTCTTATCAGAAGGTCCGAAAGCTACTTTTTCAAATTTATACTCATTAAAGCATGTTGCATGTTTCTAATTTTAGGTTAGCATGAAAGATATGAGATCTAGCAGACATTTTATCCTTTTTAATTAGTTTAGCTAGTCTATAAAAGAAATCTACGACATGACCATCTTTATCACAATAAGTACAATGAAATTTAATTTTGTAATCATGTCTAGAAGAGCATCCAGTATTAGAAACAGAATTAGAGAGCACTCCTGCAGATTTAAAAATCACATTCTTTTGTTTAGGGACAGTTTTGATTAATCCTTTTCCAAATGATTTTACAACGTGAGATGGATGTGTTTTATAATAAGAATTGGAATCAAAACATAAACCAATTCTATCATTGCAAGGTTTAGAAGAATTTAACAGCAAGTTTAGATTCTTGTTCCCATTATAAAACCACTCTAGTATCTTATTTTCATAGTAAAGTTCTATAGATAAAACTAGGTAGTTAGAGCAGTTTTTAACTTTGTGTGTTCATAAAGCATTGTTCAGAATGGAAATTTCATTCATTGCATCTTTTACTTTCTTATCAAAATTACCACATGTAGAACAATGTAAATTACCTGTAGAACAAGAAGCATCTATTAAGTTTTTAACATTAAAGTCAGACAACTTTTTGTTCTTTTCAATTTCTTCATCAAGTCTATCTAGAGTGGAGGAGTGTGCACTTCTTAATGTGGACAATTGTTCATAGATTAAGTCACATGAGGGACATGAATCATCACTAGGAATAAAAGTTTTTAAACGATTGATTTCAGACTCTAGTGATTTAATTTTGGCAGCATTACCCCTAAGCTTTTTGTCCTTCTTCTTGAAAATAATAGTTGCACGAGAAATTGCATCACACATTTCATTACAAGTAGAACACACCTCATCATCATCAATGTTGTGTTCTGCATCCTCCTTACTTGAACTTGATCTTGTTTTGCCCGCCATGAAGCATAAGTTGGCCAGATCATCATCATCTTCATCACTTCCAATGTCTACATCACTTGAAATGAGCTCTTGGAGTGCGGTGATGAAGCTGTTTATCATCTTGCATCATATGGAACCCTTCTTTTTCTTGTTGAAGTTTCCAGAGGTGGCCTTGCCCTTGTTCTGCTTCTATTCACGGGTAGTAGGACCTGAAATGTTAGGGAATTCTGTACGAAAGTGTCCTGTCTTACCACATTCAAAGCAGCGTTGGGGTCCAGAGCTTCCTCTCCTTCTAGTTCTCACATTTTGCAATGCTTTTGAGAATCTAGTAGAGATGAGTCCTAACTCCTCTTCTAGAAATTCCTCGATCTGCTCCAGGATTAGTAAGGACAACAAAGCAAGAGTATTTGTGAAACAAATGCAATAGACTTATTTGTATTCTTACGTCATAATATGTTAATTTCATGAGTTTTTAGTTTAGAGTAAAGTACATCTAAAGTAAGAGTAGTCATGACAGTTGATTCACGAATGGATGTTACTTTCATTTCCCATATTGTCATGTCTAATGCACTATGGAGTTGCCTAGCATTCTCAGCATCAGGAAAGTTTATGTTGACACTACGTAGATTACTGAGAGTTTTATTAAACTGGGTAAAAAGTTCATCAATGGACTCACCAGGTTGCATCTCGAAGTGCATATATTCTTTATTGAACATATCCTGCTTTACCTCCTTGATTGTGTTGGATCCTTTGTGCTAGGCACAAAGTGCTCTCCACACATCGTACGCCGATCGGAGGTGTGCAACACGATCGAAGTCACTCTGGGTTAGTCCTTCGATTATCAAGTTGAGGGTTTTGTTGTTGTTGTCGACATCTCTTAAGTTTGTAGCTGTGACTAGATCGTTCGGTGGCACATCGTAAGGCTTGTACACTTTTTCCCATATCGCGAAGCCTTGCGCCTGGATAAAAGCTTCCATGTGTGCCTTCTAAACCTGGAAATCAATACCAACAAACACACAAGGTTTCGCCGAGTATTATTCCATGAGGATTAGTCAAAAGCACGTGCGAATCACAAAGATTAGAGCACCATGGCTCTGAGACCAATTGTATGATCAAAGAGCACGTGTAAATCTACCAGAGGGGGGTGAATGGTAGATTAAAACCTTTCAGCGGAAGCAACAAAACACCCCTCGACAGAAAACCGATCTGTTAAAGAAACTGTGTGTGTGACTAATCTAAACTTGTTCAAATGTGACAAAACAAGTTTAGATTTTAGAGAATCATGTCGTGAAGACTTCACAATAAGAATCACGAAAATCCGTTGAGAGGAACTCAAGTTACGAACGAAAGATCGAACAAAGGTCAATCTGTCCTACCCGAGAAAAAACACTTCTGGAACACTTCAAAGAAACTCGTGTGGATTTGAAACCACAAATCCAATGACTGTTAAATTTTCACATACGATAGAAAAAAAGTTGTGAATACAACCCAAAAAGAATCACATCAATCGGATCTGTAAAAATTGAGTTATGAAAAAACCACCAAAGCAAGGTAGTGCTGTGCAGAAACTCGACGAGAAAGACTTGAATAAAAACAAGTCGGTGAACAAGGCACAAAAGCTCCTTTAGACTATGAATTTTATTGATCAAAACTCACAAGGAACAGCCCCAAAGTCATCTAGCACGAGCTCTGGCCTCCCTTGCTTATATAACCAGCCCGGAGGCCAACCCAAACCAAACTAGGACTCTAATCCTACTCAAATCACGAATCGAAACCTTCCATAACTTCTCAAGATCTTCCTATTTGCAGATAGAAACATTCTCGAGACTTCCTAACAAACCAGGAACACATTCCATATTCGTAAACTACCATAACCAACTTAATACTTTCCATATTGAGCCATAACCAACTCAGCCATCAGCTGAAGTCATTATGTGATACGATCCGATCCTTCAGATCTTCTTTCCATAACCCGTCTTCCAAACCATGTTGCCATGTCATGCACCGCATGCATACGTGCGAACACCTTCCTTCGATGTCCAATAACCTTCATATGCACTACCCTTGATTCAATCATCCTACGCGACCTCCTGACCCATTCAACCACAATTCCTCCTGAACTTGGTTGTTGGAACCTCATCTCCTCACTGAGACTAGTCCAAACGATCCCGTCACCAACCATGACTTGAACTCGAGCAACACCTACACATGAACAAACAACCAATCTGTACGAGCCCAAGTCCGCAACATGACTCACGTCTGTTCCAAAACACAACACCTTAGGTGAGCACTTCACATAAGCGTGTTGCAAACCATAGTAAAACAATATCGACCATAGCCAACCAAAACGCTCCAAAAACTTAGAAAATGAACACTAAGCAAACTTTCCAAGAATATAAAGCAAGTTCGAAACATTTCACAGTAAAAGTAGTCACTACAGGAAACACGAAAATAGACGACGGCTAAAGTTATAGACGACGGTGCCGTCGTCTTTAAATTTATAGACGACGGCTAAATGTCACCGTCGTCAATAAAGACTTAATAGACGACGGTTAGTATTAACCGTCATCTATTAGCCGTAATAGACGACGGTTCAAGGACACCGTCGTCTATTACAGTGCGAACAGGGCCCACCCGAGTCGTAACGGACGACGGTGGTCCTAGCCGTCGTCAATTAATACTTTATAGACGACGGTTTTAGGTCACCGTCGTCTATTATAAGTAATGGGCCAGAACCTAGGTCGGCCCAAGTCTTTGTAGACGACGGTTTCTCCACACCGTCGTCTATTGGGAGGTTTATACGCCGCGCGGCGCCCTCATTTGGCCCGTGCCCCGCCGCCCTGCGCCGTGCTCCGCCGCGCCGCGCTCCGCCGCCCTGCGCCTCCGCACCACGCCGCGCCCCCCGCCCGCCGCGCCGCGCTCCTCCTCCCGCCCCCCGCGCCGCCGCGCCGCTCCTCCTCCTCCCGCAGCCCCGCGCCGCCCTCTCCGTGTCGTGCGCCGCCGTCGCCCCCGCGCTGGGCGCGTCGCCGCGCCGCCGTCGCCGCCGGTCTGCGCGCCGCCGTGCCTCCGGGAGGCGCGCCGTCGTCTCCCCCCGCGCCTCACGCGCCGCCGTCGCCCCCGCGGCTCCTCCCCCGTCGGCACCGAGCTCCACCTCCGAGTATCCCCACTTCTCTCCTCTTACCAATTGATTGAAGTCATTTAATTGATTCAAATGTTTGATTCATGTGATTTAATTGATTCAAATTGTAGTTTCAAATGCTAGCTAGATGCTACATATACGGTACCGCGTATATACGGTGATTTAATGGATCATTTGTCCATTGATTTAGCAGTTTGGGTTAGTTAATTATAGATATACTACATGCAGCAAGGTTTAATTGTCACTTATTGTTGATAATTGTCCATTCAATAAAATAATTCTTTTTCGTGGAAAGCTTTTGATATCTTGTCAATGTAGTAGATCGTGGTTCTGCTTCTCGTCATTTTTGTTTACACAACTGCATTCTTTGCCCAGTACAGTATACGGTACCGCGTTCTGAATGCCCGTACGTTGGTTGTTTCACACGATTAGATTTGCACGATTGACGTCTTTCAGGAAGAGGAATCGCATACTTGGATTCCAAAGTACTGTAGCATCGTGCGGAATCGCTTGGCTTAGACGGCTCCATGCAACCGCATCTCACGCTGCTATATCTTCACGTGGCATCGTGCACTACCCCGGTGTAGTGAACGGAGCTGCCGCTACTTCTTGGGACGATTATGCTACGGCCCAGGACGTTGCCTACGGCAACCACCAGGAGGCTGTCTGGCACGACTTCATGGTAAGAATTAAGAATATTTGTATAGTAATAATCAATCTATTATGGGTTATATACATTTACTTGTATGTTTCTTCTTCAGGCACGCTACCGTTTGGAGGACGAGGCGTCACAGTTGGATCAGGCACGTCTCGTCTTCCATAACGTCTCAAGGAAGTGCGTGACGCAGTCACTCTCGACTGCTCGGATTCAAGCTACGAAGTCGTACTTCAAGCTGCATCCGGACGAGGGTGAGCCGGGGCAGTTCAGGGACGTGGCGGACAAGTACCTCACTGAGGCGCAATACTTAGAGGTACTGTATTTATTTTTACTTTGCTTTATTATCCGATTGTGATCAATGTTTTCATTCAGGTCAGCGTAGCGTGGCTGGACACTCGTCCGGACGCGTACCGTGCTCTGTGTGCCCGTTGGGCGAGCCAGGGCTTCCAGGACGTCTCTAAAACCCGTCGCGAGTGTAGAGGGACGGACGGGAAACACCATTTGGGTGGGGACGGCTTCGTACGTCTTGCTAAACGGATGGTAAGTGTGATTCAAATTCTATTTAAGTGATTTTATAATACATCATTGTTCTAACATGTAACGATAGGAGCGTGAGACCGGTCGGGAGCCAGCACCTATGGAGGTGTGGGTGAGGGGTCATTTGGGAAGTGACCCGTCGCAGCCTGACCAGCTGTCTTCCCAGAAGTCGACTCAGCATGTGGTGAGTTATTTTGTAATGTTAATTGAATTGTCTTTAATTATTAATGATATTGAGATTATGTTCCTCTATTTGCAGGCAAAGTACCGAGAGGAGGTGCAAAAGCTTCGAGGCGAGGGTTATGATTGGTTGGGCGCTCCTGTCGTCCTCGAAGCCGTTTATGGAAGCGGTGGCGGTAAACCTCACGGACGGTAAGTTTTGTTGTTTTCAGTTTACTATCATGAAGTTTGAGATATAAGATACTGATAATCTTACTCCGTCGTGCAGGTTAGGCGTCCTCGATGGAGCGGTTGACTCGAGGCAGGCGCGAGCTTGCTCGAGAGCCTCTTCATCGCAGTATGCCGGCTCCAGCAGCAGCCACACAAGTCGAGATCTGGAGCTTCAGAGCGTTCGTGAGGAGCTCCAGAGGACGCAAGAAGCACTCAGGAGTAGGGACGAGGCGCTTCGGACTAGAGACGAGATGCAGGCTGCGGCGCTTCGGGCTAGAGACGAGTATCAAACCTCGTTCATGCTACAGTGGCAAGCTGCCATGCAGGTATGTTTTGATAATTGTACATAACATTTTTAATATATAAATGACTTGTATAATGATTTCCTTTGTATTTGCAGGCTATAGCAGCAGGACAGCCTGCTGCCTTTCCGCAGTGGGCGCCGCCACCGATGGAGATGCCACCTATGCCGACGACGGGAGCAGAGGTACAAAAAGTCCTTAAGTTAGTTAAGTTTGTTCAAATTTAGTAAAATATGCATTTTTGTACTCAACTTGCACTTGACAGGGATCGAGGACGCAGGCTCAAACTCCGTCGCCCCAAACTCCTGCTTTTGGACAAGGGCGGGAGGACGACTTTTTGAACTCCGATGGCAGCGGACGGGGTAGCGGCGGCGGCTCTTGAAATGATGGTAAGTAGTGGTTCTTCGCCTTTTCTTGAGTGTAGATGTAGCTTTAGATTTTTGTGCTTCAATACATGAGTCGAATGATGCCATAGAATTCAACTTTGTTCTTGAGTTTGCTAGACTTGATAGTCTTTTACTTATCTTCTTTACATTTTGGGATGTTAGATATATGCATTTGTTAGGTAGTCTTTTACTTGGTCACACATCTTATTTATGTTTGCAAGATCCTTGAACTTTGACTCTATTACTCTCTTTGCCTCCATTAGCTCACCCTGATATAAGATGTTTTTCTTTGAATGTTGTTTTGCAAGGAAAGAAGGCAAAGTTCGGTCGGCGGCTACGAGGTTTCGAGAGTGTTTCTTGTGTATGCTTATGTAAACTTTGATGATTGTGGCTCCCGGACTCGTGAAGAGTTTATGTGTAGAGTTTATGTGCTTTTGTGTGTATTTCTGTCTTGCTGATCTGTATATTTGTATCCTGCTGCCTGTGTGATCTGGCCATTGAGCCAGTGTACTATTTTTAATTTTTTAAAAAAAATTAGAAATCTAATAGACGACGGTTTTGCTGTACCGTCGTCTATTAGGTCACTTATAGACGACGGTTTCTGTAAGGCCGTCGTCTACAAGTTCATCAATAGACGACGGTTCCGGCGGCACCGTCGTCTATTGGTTCAACAATAGACGACGGTTTCAACAGACCGTCGTCTATAACCTCCACCCGGTGCCACGTGGCCGTCTGTGGTTATTGACGACGGCCAGTGAGCACCGTCGTCAACTATTTTATAGACGACGGTAACCGTCGTCTATAAGCTTATAGTTGACTAATAAACGTTGACGGCCGGAAACCGTCGTCTATAAGGAAAAACCGTCGTCTATTCTTTATAGACGACGGTTTTAGCTTATTGACGACGGTTTTCGGCCCTCGTCTATTATCGAGATTGTTGTAGTGAGTAACATTGCAATCGAGCTTCGAACCTTGCCAAAGCTAACTGGACCTTGAACTGGAGCTTACCAAAGCTAACAGTATCTAGCGCTGGAACATAACAAAGCTAGCAGGACCTAGCATTGGTGCTAACCGGACTTAGCGTCGGAGCTTATCAAATCTAGTCAGACCTCGAGCTGGAGCTAACCAAAGCTAGTGGGACCTAGACAAAGAAGTCGGACCTAGCCAAAGCAAGTCGGACCTTGTGTCGGACATTGCCGGAGATACCCAAAACAAGCCGGACCTATCGTCGAACCTTGCTGGAGCTCAGACCTAGAGTCGAACCTTGATGATAATGGTGTTTTTGTAGTATTCAAAACTTTTATCGCCATAGCCAATGCATTCAACACACATAGGTCTCACAGTTGGTAAGCAATGATAGAAACTCAATAATATGCATTACCATATAATTGCATCATTCATGCATGTCATGGTATATTTAGTAATATATGAACATTTATTGATTGTAATGTTTGTTTTGTATGTTTATTGCATGGAATAAAAGGTTTTGATCTAGAGGGTGCTATCGAGGACCTCCAGCACCAGAACTTCGAAGCTTTTGATCTGAACCAATCTCAAGAGCAAGACAAGTGTCCTTGAACATTCTGATCCTATTTTTAAATGTTTTGTTTGAAAATATTCATGCTTCTGTGTCAATTTGATGGGAAACCCAAAATAGGTGTTTACTAGACTTGTTTAACCATCCTTGTTGCTTGGATTACATTGTATAGAGTCGGGAAGGGTATTTTACCTTTTTGCCTCGCTCTAGTAAATTGGGATGGGAAAAACAACCAAATGGCTTAATTATGAATTAATTCACTTATGGATGATGAGAATTGATGAACATAGACAATTGGTAACATGGGACTTGGGAGATCTAAGCAAGCATGGTTTGTGGATTGGGTTGGGTGATATGGTGGTTTGCTTGCTTTAGATCTAAGGATTGGTTCACGCGAGAATAAGCCAGGACTATAGTGCCACCACAAGGCCATCTATGGGTGCGGCTTAGCCAATTAATTAGGTGTATTGCTAGCATTGTTCGCATCATTTGGGTGAGCGAGGAATGGGAGTCGGTTGGGTTTGCAATAGTAGCATGACTGCCCTGGGATCCGAACGGCACAAGAGGGGGCCTGTAACACAATCATTTTCATGCATCATGCATTGCATAAGTTCATATACATATTTAAAATTAATCCACATAAAAAGGAATGAGTTTAAAATGAATTAGAAGCAAAACTGCACTCAAGTTATGAGAAGTGCGGACATGTCCGTTATTTGTGCGGACTAGTCTGATTTCTCTCTGACCTTCTTTAGACTTGTCCTTTCATTCTGATGACTAGTCTAGTTTCATCTCTGTACAATTTTTGGACTTGTTCGGTCCTTTCCGGACTAGTCCAGTCATTCCAATTCCTTGAAATTTTGCCAAGTCGCTAGACTGGACCGGACTTGTCTGACATCTAGCGACTTGTCCGTTTTCTCCTCTCACTAAAATCGAACTTGTCCAGTTTTGGTCAAACTTGTCTGTTTTTCCTCTGACTAAGTTCGGACTTGTTCCATATCTAGTCTTGACTTGTCCGATATCTCTTTGACTAACTTCGGACTAGTCCGACCCTTTTCATACTTGTCCAGTGATCGCGATTCCGAGTTGATATTTTGTTCCATGACGTGTTTTTCAGTTTTACCTTATGTAGGCCTAAGGACATCGTGTCTAACTCTTTTTGTAGCCCATGTGGGACCCCACACTGGCCTCCACCCTCCCCAAACTCGAGATCCATCAAACCCTAGCCCTCCACCTCTATATAAGCAACCCCACCCATTGATTTTACATCCTTTTGCCTCAATTGAAAACCCACAAACCCTAGTTCGTGAATAGCCGCCATCAAGGAGGGAGGAGGAGAACCCAAGTAAGAAGAAGAAGAGGAGGAAATGAAAGAGGGTCAAGTGATCAAGATCTCCATCATGTTTTCGTTCTTCATCAACAATTCACCTTCAAGTTCTTCATCAACCCTAGATCGTAAGATCCAAGTGTTGCCTCCAAAACCCTTGATTCATTAGAGTTCTACAAACCTAGTATACCTTGTACTTCCTTTTTCCTCAAGAGAATTCAACCCCATTTCTCTGAATTCACATTGATCTAGAAAACCCTAATCCTCTATTTCTGCGAAGGGCGGACTAGTCCGATTTTGCTGACTGTTTTATGCTGAACCAATTCTAAATTGATTTGAATCAATTGCAAACATGTCCAAACTTGTTAAAACTAATAGAACTAGTTAGTAAACATCATTAAAAATTCATTAACTAGTTTTGCTTC
The DNA here is from genome assembly GCA_036927565.1 of Tuctoria greenei. Lineage (NCBI taxonomy): Eukaryota > Viridiplantae > Streptophyta > Magnoliopsida > Poales > Poaceae > Tuctoria > Tuctoria greenei. The sequence goes on along the minus strand of JAYESD010000005.1, from coordinate 130,070,946 downwards.
GCATTTGCATTATTCGTGCATGTCACAACATATTGAGTAATATATGTGCACTTATTGATTGTAATTCTTGTCTTGTATGTTTCTTGCGCAGTTTAGATGAAATTGTGCTAGAGAGTGCTGCGGAGGTCCTCTAGTACTAGGAATTTGAAGGCTTTGACCCAGATCAGGCCCAAGAGCAAGGCAAGTGTCCTTGAACACATTGATCCTGTTTTTACAATAAATGTTTTGTTTTCAAAACTGCATATTGTGTCAATTTGATGGGAATCCCTATGATATGAAGTTTACTAGCTTTGTTTAACCACCCTTGTCACCTGTAATACATGGTAGGGAGTCAGGAAGGGCTTTTCACATTTTTGCTTTGCTTAATAAATTGGGATGGGAAAACAACTATACTATTTAATTATACATTAATGAGATTATGGTTATATGAACTGGTTAATATGATATGGTAATGGGTGATCTAAGCAAGCCTCGTATGTGGATGGGTTGGAAGACATGGTTGGTTCTTGCCTTAGATATAAGGATCGGTTCATGCGAGAATATGCTAGGACAACAGTGCCACCACGAGGCCAAGTTTGGGTGCGTCTTGGCTGAGTAATTAGAGTATTGCTAGTATTGCATGGATCATTTGGCACACCGGGGAAGGGGAGTCGGATTCGATATGGATTTGAGGCGGGACTCCTTGGGATCCGAATGGCACAAGAGGGGGGCCTTGGTTGAAGATGTGCTCAATTGGAGACATTGCCCTCGGTGAAACCTCAGTGGGTCCGTACATGCTAGTATGAAATTTGTAAAGGCTATTTTGTGATCTCTTGGCCACACACCAACGGAAGTGTGAGACAGCAAAATAGAGGTTATAGTCATCGAAAGGTGATGAAATCACAAAAACGTGGGTAAAGCGATACCAACTTTGCAGAGTGTATTAAAACTATCATGATCACGTGCTCCGGGTTAAGAGCACCTGGATGACCAACATGATTAGAGGGGTTTTGGTATTGGGATGGTTTGGTTATGGTTTGCTAGTGGTTATGGGATGATATTATGGTTTATGGTATTGGATATTGTCAATGGTAATGATGAAATTTGGAATATGGATGATAGTAATGAAATATGGACTGGTATTATGGTAACTACATGGTTTATGATGGGTTACTTCACATACATATAATATATTGCTTTACAAATGTTTGAATGTACTTTTCAACACTTAGCCTTTATTATATTCGTCATTTGAATCAGCTAAATGTCATACTTCCACACTTGCTGAGTACGACATGTACTCACCCTTGCAATTCCCCCGCCAATAGTTGCAGTTCAGGATTGGGAGTATAACGTTGATAATGCGGAGTTCTAGGACATGTGTGCCATCAGCTTGCCTGTGGTGTTGCTTGGAGCAGTGCTACCCTTATGCTTATTTGCTTACCTGCTTAGATGCTTATTTATTTTATTTCCGCTGCATTAGTTTAAACTTGTCATTAATATTCATTAGAGCTTGTATTCAAGGATATTCTAAATTATGTAATAGAAGTGCTTAATTAATCTTGTTCTGTAGTAATTTTCTATATATGCTTTTGTCAATGTACTCGTGCATGTGTGTTGAACGTCCTGGGCACACATATGCATTCACATGGTTCATTTTCGGAACTGGGTGTCACAAATTGGTATCAGAGCCACAAGTATGGCATATAGGAGCACTCAGGAATCGATGTGTTTTTGCTTGGTGTGCTATTTTCTATGTATTGCTGCTTGCATGCTTAGTAGAGGATTGTGGGATGCTTTAGTATTGCAATGTCCACATAGGCTAGTATAGGTAGTTGCTTAGTTTCATATACCTTGATGCATATAGTTGGGGTCATTTTCTAAATTCTTCTCTCTTGCTTTTCTTCAGATGGTGAGCACTCGCAACAAGTGGGATGGCAATGTTGAAGAGGAGAACAATGGAGCACCTCAGAACAACAATGGACTAGGACCTGCCCAGGGAGCTATCAACCTTGAGCATCTATTGGCTATGCAAAACCAGCTCATGCGGACCATGATACAGACTATGGGACAGTTGCAGGCTGGAAACAACAACAATCAGCCCATCGTGCCTCCACCGCCACCCCCACTTCCTCATACTTGGTTGGGAGAGTTCATGAGATTCAGGCTGCCGACTTTTGCTTAAGCTACTGACCCTATGGATGCCGATGATTGGCTTAAGTATGTTGAAAAGAAACTTGCAATAGTCTAATGTAGTGACCGGGAGAAGGTGCTATTCGCATCTCATCAACTTGTTGGAGCAGCTGCCGATTGGTGGGATTCGTTGTGTAACGCCCATGAGAATCAAGAGAGGATTACTTGGGCTCAATCCAAGGAGAGCTTCCATTCTCATTATATGCTGGAAGGTGTTATGATCCTAAAGAGACAAGAATTTGATAACTTGAGGCAAGGAAGATCGAGTGTGAGTGAATATCTTAACAAATTCACTCAGCTCTCAAGATATGTGCAGGAGGATGTGAGCCGGGATAGCCGGAAGCAATACTTGTTCATGAGTGTCTTGCACAATGAGATCCAAGTGCAATTGCTCAATATGGATTATTCCAACTTCCAGAAGCTAGTGGACAAGGCAATTGTTGTGGGGAACAAGGTCCATGAGATGGAGCAAGACACCAAGAGGAAGGCGCCATATCCAGGACAGCAACAAGGAAGTAATGTGCGGCCTCGCTTTGCACCACCTAATGCGCCTTATTATAGCTCTTATGCTCCTGTACAGTGCTCTGGTTATGCACCGCGCCCAGCTCAGTTTGTGCAGCAGCGCCCTGTCATGCTAGCACCTAGACATCCAATGCCTTTTGCACCTCGTGCTAATTTTCCTGGTGCAAATGTTCAGAATCAAGTTTGTCCCAATAATTTTGGTGCAGTTAGGAAGTGTTATACAAGTGGAGAAGCAGGACACTTTGCAATTCAATGTCCTAAGTCAGGCCTTTGTCAAGGAAGCAATGCTCAAAGACAAAACCCAAGACCCAGTGGAGGACAGCCGCAAGGGAACCGTGGACATCAGAATTTTGCTTGTGGCAACGTGAACCATGTCTCTACAGAGGAAGCTCATCAAGCAGATGACGTGGTTATTAGTATGTTTTTCGCAAACTCTAGCTGACAATTATGCTATTTGATTCTGGAGCATCACATTCATTCATTGCATCAAAATATGTTGCCAAGTATAGTTTGCCTATCTCTCACATGAAGTTTAGTCTATTGGTTAAGTCTCCTGGAGGAGAGATGAGGACAAATATAGTATGTCCAAAAGTAAGCCTTAAAATAAGGGGGGTAGACTTCTTTGCCAACTTCATTGTCTTGGATTCTCAAGGGTTGGACATTATACTTGGTATGGACTGGTTGAGAAAGCACAATGGAGTCATCGAATGTGCCATGAAGACGGTGAAGTTGACCAATGAGGAAGGGATCACCATAGATTTCGAAGTGTCTCAACATGCACTGAAGCAATTTGAGCTGAATCACCTAGATGGTGCCACAATTGAGAAGATTCCAATGGTGTGTGAATTCTTGGATGTGTTTCCGGATGAGTTGCCAGGTATACCACCTAATCAAGACATCGAATTTGTTATTGAATTAATACCTAGAACTTCACCTATTGCTAAGAGGACATATAGGATGCCTCCTAAGGAGTTAGCGGAGCTCAAGAAGCAAATTCAAGAGCAACTAGAGAAGGGTTTTATCCGCCCAAGCTCTTCACCTTGGGGAGCACCCGTTCTTTTCGTTGATAAGAAGGATGGATCACAAAGTATGTGTGTGGATTACTAAGCTCTCAATGAGGTGACAATCGAGAACAATATACTTTGCCCTGCATAGAGGATTGGTTTGATCAGATGAAGGGTGCTTATGTCTTCTCCAAGATTGATTTGAGGTTGGGATACTTTTAAATGAAGATTAGACCATCGGACATACCAAAGACAGCTTTCAGGACACGGTATGGATCTTATGAGTACACCATGATGTCCTTTGGATTGACAAACGCACAAGCCTATTTTATGTACTTCATGAATAAGGTATTCATAGAGTACTTGGATAAGTTCTTTGCGGTGTTGATTGATGAAATTATGATATACTCAAGAAGCGAGGAGGAGCATAAGGAATACTTGAGGCTTACATTGCAAAAATTGAGGGATCATCAATTGTACACCAAATTCGGCAAGTGCAAGTTTTGGTTGAAAGAGGTGTCGTTTTTGGGTCACATTATCCCATGAGGAGGAGTATCGGTCGACCCAGGAAAAGTGAGGGACGTATCGAAACGGGAACCCCCACAGAATGTCAAGGAAATAAGGAGCTTTCTTGGAATGGCTGTATATTACCGTTGATTCATCAAGGACTTTTCCAAGATAGCCAAGCCAATGAAGGATTTGCTAATGAAGGGAAAAGCTTTCCAATGGACTCAAGCTTGTCAAGAATGTTTTGAGGAGTCGAAGAAAAGGTTAACTACAGCCCCAGTAGTTTTGCCAGATGTAAGCAAAAGTTTTGATATATATTGCGATGCATCAAGACAAGGACTTGGATATGTGCTCATGCAAGAAGGTCAAGTAGTAGCCTATGTATCGAGACAATTTAAGAAACATGAGCAGGATTATACAACGCATGATTTGGAACTTGCAGCCATGGTACATGCCTTGAAGATTTGGCGATATTACATTGTTGGACATAGGTGTGAAATCTATATGGATCACAAGAGTCTCAAGTACATATTCACGCAAACGGATCTGAATTTGAGGCAACGGAGATGGTTGGAGCTTATCAAGGACTATGATATGGGAATCAATTATCACCCAGGAAAGGCTAATGTAGTGGCCGATACTTTGAGTAGGAAAGGAGTAAGTCATCAGCTCACTGTTCGAGAATTTCCATCCGAGCTATGCAAGGAGTTTGAATGATTGAATCTCGGATATCGAAATGAGATGTGGATAATGGAGTTAGATCCGAACTTGGAACAGGAGATTCGAGAGGATCAAACAAAGGATGAGGAAATCCAAAAGATCAAGGAAAGGACCCAAGAGGGAAGAGAATTCAGGTTTGATGAGGATGACCATGGTACCTTATGGCTTGGAAAAAGGATTGTCATGCCTAATGATAAGCATATCCGAGAAACAATATTAAAGAAGGTACATGACTCACCATATTCAATTCATCCTTGTTGTACGAAGATGTACAATGACTTGAGTACATGTTATTGGTGGGCTAGCATGAAAAACGACATAGCCGAATATGTCGCGTTGTGTGATGTCTGCCAATAAGTCAAGGCAGAACACCAAAGGCCAGCTGGATTATTGCAGACATTAAAGGTTCTGGTGTGGAAGTGGTAAGAGATTGGTATGGACTTTATAGTTGGATTGCCACGTACCCAATCCGGTTATGACTCGATATGGGTGATTGTTGATTGTTTGACTAAGTCAACTAACTTTGTTCCTGTCAAGACCACCTATACCACCGCAAAGCTAGCAGAGCTATATATGGAGCATATTGTGTCCCGACATGGAGTAGCAAAGAAGATAGTATCGGATAGAGGTTCTCAATTTACCTCCAGGTTTTGGCAGAAACTATATGAAGCATTGGGAATAAGGTTGAATTTTAGCTCAGCATATCACCCTCAAACGGATGGACAAACTGAGAGGACCAATCATATTTGGAAGACATGTTAAGAGCTTGTGCTTCGAAGCATGGAAGGAGTTTGGAGAAAATCTTGCCATATGCAGAATACTCATATAACAATAGTTACCAAGCAAGCTTGAAAATGTCACCCTATGAAGCACTGTATGGGAGGAAGTGTAGGACACCTTTGTTCTGGAATGAGACATGAGAAAATCAAGTATTTGGATCTGATATGTTGCAAGAAGCTGAAAAACAAGTCCAGACTATTCGTGAAAACTTGAGGGCAGCTCAATCAAGGCAAAAAGGATATGCGGACAACAGGAGAAGGAAACTAGCCTTTGATGTGGGAGATTTTGTTTAACTCAAGGTTCACCAATGCAAGGTCATAAGAGGTTTAACATAAGAAGAAAGCTATCACCTCGATAAATTGGACCATTCAAGATTTTGGACAAAGGAGGAGAAGTAGCATATAAGTTAGAGATGCCAACTCATCTTTCAGACGTGCATGATGTCTTTCATGTTTCCCAACTCAAGAAGTGCTTGAGGGTACCGGAGGAACAAGTGGCAATGGACGAATTGGAATTAGAGGCGGATTTGACTTATGCCGAGCAACCGGTCAAAATATTGGAAACTGTCAAAGGGTAAATGTGACACTTCCCTCGGATCTGCTAAGAGCAGCCCGCGGAGGTTCTTGTTCGGCAGGGCTTAGGCCTCAAACTAGTGTTCTAGTGGAAGACTATGAGACAGTTGTTTTTACGTGGTTCGGGCCGCAAGGAGCGTAACACCCTACTCCACGGTGGATTGTATTGCTTGGTGAGTGTGTATGCATATGTGAGTGTATCTAGGATTCTGAGTCTGGTCGGACAAGAGGAGATGTCTAAGTCGGTGGCTGCCTAGTCCTTTTATAGTCCAAGGTCGGACAGCTTACAAGTGGGGCCTGGGACCCGACAGGTGGCCCCGGGGTGATCTTATCCTGTACAAGATCTAAGGCTTCTTGTGTACGATGCCTCTGAACGCGCCTTGAAGACTTGTTGTCTTGCCGCGTTGGTCACTAGTGGCTAGGAGTAGTCATTGGTGATGGCAGGGAATGTCTCATCCATCTTGTCGCCGTAAGCTACCCACATGGCGGTGTGGGGTAGGCATGCAACGCCTTCAATGTGGTGCGATTGGACGCAGCAGTACCTAACAAAAGGCGTGTGCCTTCAATGCGTGACTGGATAGGACGCACCATCTCTTACTCCCGCAACCTACTGCCCAGGACAAGTTGCAGGACGCGTGGCAGCTCCGGAGCCCTCCTCGGTGGGATCAAGGGCCCAGAGCAGGAGGACGCGTGGCAGCCCCGGAGCCCTCCTTGGTGGGAGCAAGGGCCCGAAGCCGAAGGATGCGTTGCAGCTCCGGAGCCCTCTTTGGTGGGAGCAAGGGTCCGGAGCCGGAGGATGCGTGGCAGCTCCGGAGCCCTCCTGGGTTGGAGCAAGGGCACGGGGCCGGAGGACGCGTGGTAGCTCCGGAGCCCTCCTCAGTGGGGAGGCCGGGTCCGGAGCTTCTTCTTGTATGTAGGGGTACCCGGTCTTGAGGGTACGACAGAAGCCATGGAGAGAGTCACAAGAAACAAGGTCATTAGATGGTGTAAAGTGCAATGGAAGCATCACACAGAATCAGAGGCAACTTGGGAGTTGGAAGATGATTTCAAGAAGGAATTTCCTTATCTTTTCTCTTTCGCTTCGAATCTCGAGGGCGAGAATCATTTTAAGGGGGGTAGGTTTGTAAAACCTTCATTTTCATGCATCATACATTGCATAAGTTGATATACATGTTTAACATTAATCCACATAAAAAGGAATGAGTTTAAAATTAATTAGAAGCAAAAGCGCACTCAAAAGTTCTAAGAAGTGCGGACTTGTCTGTTTTTTGTGCGGACTAGTCCGATTTCTCTCTGACCTTCTTTGGACTTTTCCTTTTTTGCTGCGGACTATTCCGGTTTCGTCTCTGTACTATTTTCGGACTTGTCCAGTCTTTTGCGGATGTAAAATCCCAGTTTTCCCTAAATATGAAGTTCAATTACCAGTTTGTTTTCAACCATAGTAAACATCAATTATGGTTATTCACATGAACATGATCTCATAAAAGAATTTCTTTTACTAATGTTAAATGTTATTAACATGGGGATTGGACTTCACCAATGACCCTAGGATAATTCAAGTGACCTCCCTGCAAATTTTAGATTTTCTTGAATGGATTTTGCTAGGGAAAAACACTATGTAGTACTAAATATATTCAAATTAATTTGAATATAGCACTATACATTTTGGCCCTGTCAAAATATTCAAATCTGAGGCTATACATTTTTCTATGGCCTCATAATACTCCAAATAGCCCCTCTGCAAAGTTTCAAGACTTTTGAATTCCATTTAATATTTTATCCGAGACGCTTAACAAACTCAAGCCATATTTAAGTTCAAATTTTAAATACTGTTCGAACTTATTTGAAATAAAAATTTGAACACACCATGATGATCAGCATGACTTGCTTGACTTATCCGCAAAGTTTCACAATTTTTGAAACTCGATTGCTATTTAATTCAGTGGCTCCATTGAATGGAATTCAAATTCAAATTTGAATTTGAACTGAAACTTGATCAATTTGAAGTTTTGATTTCAGAATCAAATTCCAAATATTTATTTGAGCCTATCCACAAAAATCTGTAATTTTTGGATCAAGTTTTATAGGGGAATTGAAGTTCCAGAGAGGATAGGCTTAAGAGGGGCGGTGGGACCCACTGTCAGTCTCTCCCACTTGGTGAACCGACGGAGGTGCTCTGTATACGGCTGTCCCCGTGCTTCAACGTCGAGGGAGCTCGCCACCGTGACATGGCATGCAAAGTAGGCAGCTGCGTGGCCTAAACACCTCGCCTGGCCTATAAATACCGTCTACTGGCCGTCGGCGTCGAGTTCCATCCCAGTTTTGCCCCGTCGTTGCCATTCTCGCCGCTTGCTCTTCCTCCCTGGTGAGCGCCTCCTCTTTTATTTATTTTCCTTCGATGCAAACAGCAAACATGATGCCAAGACAATGCTCTATCTTCTCCACCCTTTTGCTTGTCTTGTAGCTCACTGTTTGGCCGATATTTTGAAGTCTCGCGAACATCGTCATTGTGTCGCCATCGGACATTCTCTGTTCCGCCGTGGAGCTGAGGCTAAGGGCAGTTTCTTGGCTGGACTCCTAGAGCAAAAAGCTTGCTTCCGCACCTGCTAACTCATGGTACATACCGTTTTTCATTTCATTCCCTATCGAGCAAAGGATGCAAGTTTTTTCTTTCGGCCGTAGCCAATGCACTAGCGAGATTCTCAAATTAACTCCTTTTCTATGTGCAACAATTCTTCGATCCAGTTAAGGATTATGTTCCATACCTCCTAGCACATCCCTCTGTCAAAAATCAGTGGACGGTATCGAGAAAAGGTTGAGATACTCAAGTTTTTCCAGCGGCTAATGGAAACCCGTCGGTCCATCGTCAAACTCATCTTTAACTGTGATGTCACCACTTTCTAACCTCCAAATCATCATCCTCATGCTTCCAGGAACACTCCCGACCTTTTTTTTCCTAGCTTCTAGCGCCATCCTCAAGTGTTTTCGACGAACGCCGAGACTGTAGCTCCGCCACCGCCGCCGCACCGCCATCTCTGGCCGTTGCCGCCTTGATTGGACGCCACCATCGTCTTGCGCGGTCGATTTTATGATTAGGCAGTCAAGGCGTGGCTGGAAGGAGGTCGACACAACCTAGTCCGGTGAAGCGCCGCCACAGTTCCGGCGAGAAACATCGCCGCGTCGTGAGGTAGACGAAGGCCCCCCTGGGTCCCGCCTGTCAGCGACTTTTCCTCTCATGCGGGATCAGCTGCGGCCGAGGATAGCATGCGGCTATGCAGGTTGAATATGTGGCCCCCGTGCGGCTTTAACCCAATTGACCCAATTCAAATATGTGGGCCCAGCCTTTTTTTCAAATGTTTTCCAATTGGAATTTTATTCCAGATTTTGTCCCAACTTGGGAAATCCATAACTCCTAGTAGAACTGTCCAAAAATTCCCAAATATATTTTGTTAGACCCAGCATGAAGAATAATTTCCTGTGGTGCTCTTGGATATTTATGAAAGTCCATATAAATTGCTCCATAATTCAGATAGGAAAAATGTTTATAGAATTCACTCCTATTGTTCTGCTATTCAGAAAATTCCCAAATTTGGGCAGAACACTATCACAAATCCACTTGACCTCCAGTAAAAGTTTCAAGTTCATTAGGCATCATTTACTTGATTGATCAGTGTTCCAAATCTCTATGCAATTGAAAAATTGAGAAAAATACATAATTCAGTTTCTCCCTGTAGGAAGCTTAGAAAATTGTGAAACAAATTTTCCTAGAACCAGTGAGACCGCCTATACATGGTACAACCACTGGTAGCCATGATAGACCTCCAGAATTACAACCAAAATTTAGAGATGGTTTATACTTGTAGGAATTTTAGGGACAACAAACTTCCTTTATCATGTCCTGTTCTTTGCAAGAGTCTCCCTTATAGTCCCTAGTATCTACCGTAAGAGTTCCAAAGCCATTTCAGATCATAATCTTATTTGTTTCATGAGATATTAGTTTGTCACCTTAAACATATTATTTATTTTCAAAGTTATTCATATATAGTACATGCATAACGTGTAGTAACTGAAGTCGAGGAGCAATCAGAAGCTTTGGAAGTCCAGCTGCCGAAAACTAACATAGAATCAGACTCGCATTCAGGCAAGCCCCGGTTGGCATTTATGATCCGTATAGTGTCTTTGCAGTTTTCATTCACCTTACGTCTTCAGATGTTTGTGCATTACGTTTAAGGTGTTTGACATCCACTTGCATGAACAAAGAACCCAGGGAGTGGTTAGAATAGCTCACTGACTCATGTCATAACTGCCATGCTTATATTCATAGGGATTCGATAGAAGACGAGTAGTTGGAATCTACTCGCGAGATAGGATTTTATCACACGCGATGAATTGGATCAAGAAATGTTTGATAAATATGAAATTGAGACCGGTCAGAGATGAGTAGGAAGCGACAAGAGGTGGTCTTGGTCGCATAGCTCTAACTGTGTTGATTAAGGCCCGTGCCGTGTGCGGCCTTGCTGGACAAGCTTGAATTGTACCGGCGACATACTGGAGAAATGGGCTCCGATAAACTGACATAGCTTGATACTGGTTTGTCAAGGCATTCTGTTTTGTTTTTATAGGTGTGGGTTGAGGGCAGTGAGGTGTAAATCAGCTGGTGGGCACGTCAGAGCACGTCCCACGCAGTGACCTCCTACAAATGACAGATCGACCGATTCGACATTCGAGTGTTCGGTGAAAGGTGTCCATAAATGACTAGTACTGAAGTGCTATGTAGGTAGTACTGTAAGTACTCGCCGGCATTTCCGAATGTGTGTATGTGTCGTGTTGTTCGGGTGTGTCCTGATCGCAATTACCGTCCCTTGCAGTAATAGAGTACCACTTGTTCACTGTGTCATGACATAGTAAATACTGAAGAAGTCAGAAGAATACGATGTATTGAATTATAATTGTTTTGCAACCTTGTATGGCTTAGAGATAGCACAATAAAAAGTTTACAGTTTCCCCATACTTTACCTGTAATAGCATTATGTGCTTTGGGCATGTCATATCATCGGCAAAGCGTTTCTTGTTTGATTGTGGAGTCTATGCTGTGTCGTGCCTGAAGAATGTCATGTGCCACATAAAACATGACTATAAGGATCCACTTGTAGGCGTGTCCTTTATGCTATTCCTCACCCATGCTTAGTATTCTCCCTTGCATGTGTCTAGTGAGATGGGTTAGTCTTGCTGAGCCTTATGCTCACGTTTGCAGTTAACAAGTTTTTGAAGATTATACAAGTGATGACGGGTTCGATGACGAGGTTGCACCCCCTCCATGGTTTACAGCCGAGTGGGAACCCTGCACGCCGCTGTAAGTTGGGTGTTGCTAGTGCGAAGTATCCAGGGCATGGATGACTTTGCTTTTGTATAGCTACTGCCGAGAGCGTAGCTATGATGTGTAGTTCTCTTTCCTTTTCACTTAGTATTGTAAAACTTCCACTGTGTTTATAAATAAAGACTTTTTGTTGTAAATTTAATCCCGTTCTTTTCTCGTATACTGTTAGGTGTTGCATTGCACGACACCACCTAATGAGATCCTTGGTTGTCGGGATTTCGGTCCCCACAGCATGGTATCAGATGGAACAGTCTGCTTGAAAAGAGCATATTCTAAAAACTTAGGATCATTGAGTGAGGAATTAGCTATATGACCATATAAGGAGTATTATTAGTATATGATATAATGGTGGTAAACTAACTATTTGTTATTATATTCTATAACAACGCTCCAATGTCTGGTAAGAAGTAAGGTACGCCACCATAAGCGGATCAATTGCGGTAGGCTCACCATGCGAGAGGTAGCTTGGAAGTCTTTCCGTGGCTTGGCACATAAATGTTAATAGGAGTCTCTGAAACTTTCCATGTTTCTGAGGACCTATGACACGCGGTACCCCAGCGTGCAAGTTAGTGAGAGCCCCCGCCGGGTGGTGAATAACCCGATAGTATGCGTCTCTAGAACTATTCATGTTCTAAGGTAGCGTGTGAAACACGTATGTCCGAGCACGTATAAGTCGGTTCGTGCGGGAGTCTTTGTTGTACAGATGTAGTACAGCCATGTACCTCGGGACATGACATCGCTCGAGGGCGACTCACACCAGAGTCGTATGCATTTACCTTCATATATAATATTATTGTGACTGCCTGTCGTGTTTCCCTAAACCGCCCTTGAGGTGTGGAGGTGTGAAAGGTGATTGTTTATCTTCTGCAGCACTAACTACGGTAGCAACTCGTGTAGAACACGTTTGCGAGTGAACGATACTAGGGCCACCTATAAACGTATCCGGATATACCGGTTAGAACTTTCTTTGGTGAGTCACGTAGTACCGTCAATATCGACTTTGATACACCATCCTCAACGACAGAATGGTTGCATTACATTTTGGAAAGTCCGACTATCAGATGCTGGTAGGTTTGGACTCCGCAAAATGGGTTTCGACTCCACAAAGGGTTAGAACCAAGATTTTTGATTTCTGGCAGAAGTTTGCTCAACATTGCCGGGTTGTAATCCTGGTTTGTTATGAATAAATTTAGGGTTATGGTATATGGATGGAAAGCTCTTGAAGAGCTCTACAACTTTTATGTTGACCATCAAGGCAGAAAAGCTAGATAATCTGTTGAAATATGGAGTATACTTCAACTGCTCCAGATGACCATACCATTGTACCAGTGTCTGTATTTTTGCCATAACTCACTGTATAACAATCTTATGCCTTATTGTGATACATATATGGAAAGGGTAGAAGGAGATCTACAGATTTGTGACTCAGAGTTTTTCCTGATTCGAACTTGAGGCTATTCAAATTTCGAGTTCAAAACAGTGAACTGCAGGGCTGCTGTTGAAAAACAGTCAGTTCATCTGTTATGTTGGGATAGCTCTAGCTTTTAATCCAGAATAGTGACATGGTCACATATTTACATTTATGGAAATCTTAGGAAGTCCTCTATCAACTTTATTTTGTACTTCTGACCTGAATCTTGGTGTATCGATGTTTAATTCCTATTGTCGTAAACTTGGTTCTGCAGACCAGAACTTGAAACAGTTTGCACATAGTTTCGAATTTGTGCATTATACCTGTATAGAAAATGTTTCAGGACTGAAATCTTTTACTTCTGGATTTTTAACTTGATGTTATACAATGTTTATTTTGTCATGACCTCGATATATTGTTTTGATATACTTGTATAAACAGTGGAAATAACCACTTATACAGGAAAGGTTCTGTCAAAATTTCCAGAAAACTTGGGTCAAATTTAAACCTGTAAAGATTCCGCTTCCTAGCTCCCCTGGAGCTGTATGGATACTGTCTGGAAAGGCTATAAAGTGTACTACAAGTTTTGTATTCAACCCAACATCTGTTTCTGACGATTTCTGTATGAAAATTTTGATTTTATACAGGAAGGTCAGCTGGAACAGAACTGTGATGGGGTTCCAGTGTGTTGTTTCCTTTGGCAGTTGAATTTGAATTCACTTTCATATTTCATTTATCACATCCATGATCTGGTTATCAACATAGTTTTTTGAATTTGATAATTTGAACCATTCAGATATTTATTTATAGATGGCGGATGTTATGATGCTATTGCCGGACGGATGGGTATTTTCCACGTGCGCTAGCCGTCTGGGCTTCCCGGGCATGCTGCGGGAGGTGCTCCAACAGTTTGGCTTCATCGAAATGCCATGCTATTGGGGTCAATAAACGGTTTATAGAGGCGTTCTGTCATGCACCGTCCTGGTCGACATACCTGCTAGTCCACGTCGTTATGGATGGGCTCCTTTTTCGGTCACTATAGAGGGAGCTCATTTGGATGGACACTTGGGCAATCACAGCAGGCGAAGCGCTTATGAAGCTTTACGAGCTTCATCAAGATGCCATGGCTGGGACTCAATTTGCTCTTCTTCCGGTCCGTGGTGTGGCTGGTTTTGAGTGGCAGCGTCGTATGGTTGCAGCCGATACACCGTATGGCGACACAACCTCGAAGAAACTTGGAACGTATGCTGCTGCATCCAATATGGTGGTTCTTGCTCAAGGTGCAATTATTCAGGAGCAAGTTGAAGCCTTGAGACAAGCGACTGAATGGGGAGATACTCTTGATTATATCAATGAGAACCTATGTTTGTTCCTGGCCCAAACAAATCACCGGCTGAATAAGTGCGAGAGTCAGCTGCATCACGCTCGCACTAGACTACGGAAAGCTCGTGCCGAACAACGGCAAACTCGCAATGAACTGAAGCAAGCTCATGGTGAGCTGCAAGCGAGTCAGTTGGTGGTGCAACAACAGGTGGAGAAGCTGTTGGTAGTCACCGAGGAACGAGACACAGCCATTGAGGAAGCTCAGAATTGGGAGTACGAAGCAGAACAACTTCAGGATAACGTGATTGAGGCCAAAGCACAATTGCAACAAGTGGTGTATCCACCGGCCCATGATATACCACTGAATATGGGTGAGCAAGTGCCTTTGAATGACGAAGAGGAAGAAGATCTTGAGGAACTTGAGTTTGTCGAATAGGACGTATCGGAGTAGTATGGGGCAGCACTCCTGCCATCACGGGGCAATGTATAGTTTAGTAGTTGCTGGTGTTTATTTTGTGGCCATGTTTGTGTAATATTAAAAATAGTAGTGGGTGTGTATAGGATGCAAGGTTTGTATGATGTCTTATGGGGACCAAGTATGGTAGAGATGCACTTCCGTAGTGGGAGTCCGTCATTTTGGAGTTCACTACTATAAACTTGGTCGTGAGATAATATATCTTGTATAAAGTTTGTACTTTATCAATATATGGGAATGTTATGCACTTTTTCCCTTGTCAATATTCGCACTACTGTAATTTGAAATGGATGAAGGAAAAGCGAACATGTGCTTATTTTAAATCATGTTGATGCAGAATGGTGCGTACACATTCGACGCCTGAAATGGGAGTTTCAAGTCGTGGTCGTGAGGACGAATCTGTGAGACCTATGTGTACTGAATACATTGGCTTTGACAATAGAAGTTTTGAATGCTGCCATAACATCTTTTTAGCAAGGTCCGACCCTAGCTCCGAGCTTCTGCAAGGTCCGAAAATAGGTCTGACTTTCTTTGTCTAGATCTGACATGTTTTTGCGTAGCTCTGGTGAGCTTTGTCTTTAGCTCTGACATGTCATTGATAGCTTCGGCATGTCTTTGTTAAGCTCCGGTATGTTTTGCTAGGTCCAACTTATGTTGGTTAGCTCTGCCATGTCTCTGTTAAGCTCCGACATGTTTTCTCTAGCTCCGACTTTTGGGATGACTAGTTCCGACTAGTTTTGGTCAGCTCCGGCGCTAGGTCTGACTAGCATTGGTTAGATCCGGTGCTAGGTCCTGCTAGTTTTGATATGCTCCGGCGCTAGGTTGTACTAGCTTTGGCAAGCTCCGGCTCAAGCTCCGGTTAGCTTTTTCTAGGTTCGGAGCTTGATCACAATGTTCCTGCTTTTATCTTGCAATGTTTCGAACTTGCTTTATATTCTTAGAAAGATTGTTTAGTATTCATTTTCTATGTTTTTGTGCGTTTTGGTTGATATGGCTGATATCGTTTTGATATGTTTTGCAACATGCTTATGTGAGGTGCTCACGTAAGGTGTTGTGTTCGGAACTTACTTGAGTCAAGTCGCGGACTTGGGCTCGTACGGATTGGTTGTTTTCTCATGTGCAGGTGTTGCTTGAGTTCAAGTCATGGCTGGTGACGGGATCCATTGGACTAGTCTCAGGGAGGAGATGAGGTTCCAACAACCAAATTAAGGAGGAATTGTGGTTGAGCGGGTCAGGAGGTCACACAGGATGATTGAATCAAGGGCAGTGCATATGAAGGTTACTGGACGTCGAAGGAAGGTGTTTGCACATGTGCAAGGAGTGCATGGACATGGTACATGGTTCCGAGGGGTGATGAAGAGATGTGGATGTAAAGAATTGGTCGGAAAGGTCCAACCGACTAGGTTATGGACTTAGGCTGCGGCTGAGTCGTGTTTGACTCAAATCTAGAAAGATTTGAGTTGGTTATGATAGGATTTCGTGTGGGTCATGAATTTGGGTTGTTTTAGGATTGTGGGATACATTTCCAAGGTGTTTGGAAGTCTTAAGATTGCTTCTATCTGCGTATAGAAGAGTCATAAGCAGTTATGGAATGTTTCGATTCGTGATCTGAGTAGGATTGGAGTCCTAGTTGAGATTGGGTTGGCCTGAGGGTTGGTTATGTAAGCAAGGGAGGCCAGAGATCATGGGCATGACTTTGGGGCTGTTCCTCTTGTGTTCTATTGAATAAAATTCGTAGTTTGAAGGAAAATTTGTGCCTTTTTCGTCCGAATTGTTCGGGACAAGTTTTACTCGTCGAGTTTCTGGATAGCACTACCTTTCGTCGGTGGTTTTATCATAACTCAAGTTTTACAGATCCAATTGACATGATTCCTTTTGTGTTGTCTTTACAACTTTATTATCTATCATCTGTCAAAATTTCACGGTCATTGGATTTGTGGTTTCTGATCTACACGAGTTTCTTTGCAGCATTCCAGAACTGTTTTTCTCAGCTAGGACAGATTGACCTTTCTTCAATCTTTCGATCATGACTTGAGTTTCTCTCGACGGATTTGAGTGATTCTTCTTGTGTTTTCTTCGAGACTTGTTTCTCTCTGATATATATCACTTTTGTCATGGTGAAACACGTTTAGATTAGTTTCACACATGATTTCTCTATCAGATCGTTTTTCTGCCGAAGGGGTTGGGATTTAATTATTTCCGCCGCGTAAGATTTTTAAATCTACCATTCACCCCCCTCTAGTAGCTTTCACGTGCTCCTCGATCCTACAATTGGTATCAGAGCCACGATGCTCCAATCATTGTGATTTGAACGTGTTTTTGACTAATAATCAAAATACTCCACCAAACCTTGTGTGTTTGCTGGTATTGATTTTCAGGTTTAGAAGGCACGCATGGAGGCTTTCATCCTGGCGCAAGGCTTCACAATATGGGAGAAGGTGTACAAGCCTTACGAAGTGCCACCTAACGATCAAGTTACGGCTACAAACCTACGAAACGTCGACAACAAAAACAAAGCCCGAAACTTGATCATCCAAGGACTCACTCAGAGCGACTTCGACTACGTTGCACATCTCCGATCGGCATACGATGTATGGAGAGCACTTTGTGACTATCACGAAGGATCCATTACGATCAGGGAGGTAAGGCAAGACATGTTCAATAAAGAATACATGCGCTTCGAGATGCACACCGGTGAGTCCATCGATGATCTCTTTGCTCGCTTCAACAAAATTATCAGTACCTTGCGTAGTGTCAACATAAATTTTTTTGATGCTAAAAATGCTAGGAAACTTCTTAGTGCATTAGACGTGTCAATCTGGGAGATGAAAGTTACATCTATTCGTGAATCTACTGTCATGAGTACACCTACTTTAGATATGCTTTACTGTAAACTCAAAACTCATGAAATTGACATATTATCACGTAAGAACCAAAATAAGTCTATTGCATTTGTCTCACAACGTTATATGCCTAGCTCCGGCCAATCATCATCTTGCAATACTCTTGCTTTGTTGTCCTCACTAACCCTGGAGCATATTGAGGAATTTCCAGAAGAGGAGTTAGCACTAATCTCTACTAGGTTCTCAAAAGCATTGCAAAATGTGAGAACTAGAAGGAGAGGAAGCTCCAGACCTCAACGCTGTTTTGAATGTGGTAAGATAGAACACTTTCGTACAGAATGCCCTAACCTTTCAGGTCCTACTACCCGTGAAGAAAAATAAAACAAGGTCAAGACCACCTCTGGAAACCCCAACAAGAAAAAGAAGGGTACCATAGGATGCAAGATGATTACCAGCCTCATCACTGCACTTCAAGAGCTCGGTTCAAGCGATGTATACTTTGAAAGTGATGAAGATGATGACGATCTGGCCAACTTATGCTTCATGGCGGGCAAAACAAGATCAAGATCAAGTCAGGAGGATTCAGAACACAATAGTGACAACAATGAGGTATGTTCTATCTGTAATGAAATGTGTGATGCAATTTCTCGTGCAACTATTATTGTTAAGAGAAAGGACAAAAAGCTTAGGGATAATGCTGCTAAAATTGAATCACTATAATCTAAAATCAACCATTTGAAAACCTTGATTCCTAGTGATGATTCTTGTCCCTCATGTGATTTAATCTATGAACAATTGTCGACACTAAGAACTGCACACTCCTCCACTCTAGATAGTCTTGAACTTGAAATTAAAAAGAACAAAAAGCTTGCTGCACTTGGCATTGGAAACATAAAAGATGCTTCTTGTTCTACAATTTATTTGCATTGTTCTAGTTGTGATGATCTTGAAAAGAAACTAAAAGATGCTATGAAGGAAATTTCAATATTGAATAGTGCTTTACGTTCTCATGAAGTTAAATATTGTCCCAATTGCAAATTAAAAGGAAAAACTTCATGTGAAAATTGCCTTGATTTGTCCGATAAACATGATAACATTCATAGGACATTAGATCGGTTTTGTAATGGGAATAAGAACATAAACTTGCTGCTGAATTCTTCCAAGTCTTGCAAAAATAAAACTGGTTTAGGTTTTGATTCTCATGCTCATGCTAAGGCACATCCACCTAAAATTGTAAAGTCATTAGGAAGTGGTTTGATTCAAACAGCTCCTAAACAAAAAGAAGTGATTTTCAAATCTGCAGGATTGTTATCTCATTCGGATTCAAATGAAAATGTTGCTTGCTCATCTAGACATGAACACAAAGTTAAATTTCATTGTACCTACTGTGGTAGAGATGGTCATGTCACAGATTTTTGTTATGGACTAGCTAAACAACAGAAAAGGTAAAGAATGATTGCTAGATCTCATAACTTTCATGTAAAATTTGTTGCACATAGTAAACCGAATGCCAGGAACATGCAACCTGCTATTATGAGTCAAAAACATTCAAAGTTTACCTTCGGACCTTCTATTTTTGCCCCGGAGCTACTGATTTTTGTGCTACACAAGTGACACCTTGTAGGTCAGTAGTTAAGAATAAAAAACCTCAAACTTTGACTCATAAACCTGCTGTTTTATCTCAGGTTTCGCGTGTTTTTCCTGCTGCACATCGTGTGACTCAGTACTGGATACCTAAATGCCTTTTGACTAACCTCAGTATTGAGTCATCGACGTATTGTGCTTCTATGTAGGTTACACGTTTGAGGAAGGAGAACATTTGGATTGTGGATTCAAGTTGCTCACGCCACATGACCGGTAACAAAGAATGGTTCTCCTCCCTCTCTTTTGTGTCACGTGTAGAGAATGTTACTTTTGCCGATAATTCTTTAACTCCTATAATTGATAAGGGTTCGGTTAGAGTAAATGATCACTACACTTTGAAGGATGTGACACTTGTAAAAAATTTGAAATACAACTTGCTTTCTGTTTCACAATTGCTAGATGAAAATCTGGAAATTATTTTTAATAAAAACTGCTGCAATGTTGTAGGTTCAAATAGTGAGCTTATTTTTAAAATGTCTCGGTTAAGAGTTTTTAAAGCTGATTTTGATATGTCTTCCTCTAAGCATAGGTGTCTAGTTGCTAATGATTCAAAGGACCTATATTTTTGGCATCATAGACTTGGTCAAGTAGGCTTTTATCACCTAACGCGTGTTAGTGCTCTTGATCACATACGTGGGCTGCCTAAGCTTAAAGGGGACAAAGAAATTGTGTGCTCTTCTTGTAGACATGCTAAGATGGTTGCGGGTTCACATACTCCTCTCACAATGATCAGGACAACTGAACCGGGTCAACTTTTGCACCTTGACACCGTAGGACCTTCACGTGTTCAATCCTTCGGAGGTAAATGGTATCTTCTTGTTATTGTTGATGATTATTCTAGATACTCTTGGGTTTACTTTATGGCATCTAAGAATGAAGCTTTTAGTCACTTTAGAACTTTATTTCTTAGATTATCAACTGATCACCCATGATCTTTAAAAACAATTAGAAGTGATAACGGAACTGAATTTAAAGGATCGAAGAGCACGTGAAAAGCTACTCTTGGGTTTTTGACTCATAACAGTGGGTTGCATGTTTCTGGCATTCGTTTTAATATGTCAGCAAACTTTGCATGAAAGTTATGAGATCTAGCAATCATTCTTTCCCTTTTCTGTTGTTTAGCTAGTCTATAACAAAAATCTATGACATGACCTTCTCTACCACAATAGGTACAATGAAATTTAACTTTGTGTTCATGTCTAGATGAGCAATCAATATTTTTATTTGAAATCGAATGAGACAACACTCCTGCATATTTGAAAACCACTTCTTTTTGTTTAGGAACTGTTTGAATCAAACCACTTCCTAATGACTTTATAATTTTAGGTGGATGTGCCTTAGCATGAGCATGAGAATCAAAACCTAAACCAATTTTATCATTGCAAGACTTGAAAGAATTCAGGGGCAAGTTTAGGTTCTTATTCCCATTACAAAACTGATCTAATGTTCTATGCATGTTATCAAGTTTATTGGACACATCAAGGCAATTTTCACATGAAGTTTTTCCTTTTAATTGCAATTGGAACAATATTTAACTTCATGAGAACGTAAAGCATCATTCAATATTGAAATTTCATTCATAGCATCTTTTAGTTCTTCTCAAGATCATCACAACTAGAACAATGCAAATCTACTGTAGAACAAGAAGCATCTTTTAAGTTTCCAATGTCAAGAGCAACAAGCTTTTTGTTCTTTTCAATTTCAAGTTCAAGTCTATCTAGAGTAGAGGAATGTGCAGTTCTTAATGTGGACAATTGTTCATAGATTAAATCACACGAGGGACAAGAATCATCACTAGGAATCAGGGTCTTCAAATGGTTGATTTCAGATTCTAGTGATTCAATTTTAGCAGCATTATCCCTAATCTTACCACATTCGAATCATCGTTGAGGTCCGGAGCTTCCTCTCCTTCTAGTTCTCACATTTTGCAATGCTTTTGAGAACCTAGTAGAGAGAAGTGCTAGCTCCTCCTCTTAAATTCCTTGATCTTCTCCAGGGTTAGTGAGGACAACAAAGCAAGAGTATTGCAAGATGATGATTGGCCAGAGCTAGGCATATCACGTTGTGAGACAAATGCAATAGACTTATTTGGGTTCTTACATGATAATATGTCAATTTCATGAGTTTTTAGTTTAGAGTAAAGCACATCTAAAATAAGTGTACTTATGACAGTAGATTCACAAATAGATGAAACTTCCATCTCCCAGATTGACATGTCTAATGCACTAAGAAGTTGCCTAGCATTTTCAGCATCAGAAAAATTAATGTTGACACTACGCAAGTTACTGAGAATTTTGTTAAAGCGAGCAAAGAGATCATCGATGGACTCACCGGGTTGCATCTCGAAGTGCATGTATTCTTTCTTGAACATGTCTTTCCTTACCTCCTTGATCGTGTTGGATCCTTCATGGTAGGCACAAAGTGCTTTCCACACATCGTATGCCAATCGGAGATGTGCAACGCGGTCGAAGTCGCTTTGAGTTAATCCTTGTATGATCAAGTTTCGAGCCATGTTGTTGTTGTCGACATCTCTCCAATTTGTAGCTGTAACTTGATCATTTGACGGTGCTTCGTAAGTCTTGTACACCATCTCCCATATTGCAAAGCCTTGCGCCTGGATGAAAGCCTCCATGCGTGCCTTCCAAACCTGAAAATCAATACCAGCAAACACACAAGGTTTGGTAGAGTATTTCTCCATGATGATAGTCAAAAACACGTGCAAATCACAATGATTGGAGCACCGTGGCTCTGATACCAATTATAGGATTGAAGAGCACGTGAAAAGCTACCAGAGGGGGGGTGAATGGTAGATTTAAAAGATCTTACGAAGCAGAAACAATTAAATCCCAACCCCTTCTGCAGGAAAATGATGTGTTAAAGAAATCGTGTGTGGGACTAATCTAAACGTGATTCACCATGAAAAAAGTGATATATATAATAGATAATCAATTCACGAAGAAAACACAAGAAGAATCACTCAAATCCGTCGAGAGAAACTCAAGTTATGATCGAAAGATCGAACAAGGGTCAATCTGTCCTACGCGAGAAAACAGCTTTGGAACGCTGCAAAGAAAGTCTTGTAGATCAGAAACCACAAATCCAATGACCGTGAAATTTTGAAAGATGATAGATAATCAAGTTTTGAATACAACCCAAAAAGAATCACGTCAATTGGATCTGTAAAACTCGAGTTATGATAAAATCACCGACGAAAGGTAGTGCTGTCCAGAAACTCGACGAGTAAAACTTGTCTGGAACAAGTCGAACGAACAAGGCACAAAATTCCTTCAAACTACGAATTTTATTCAATAGAACACAAGAGTAACAGCCTCAAAGTCGTGTACCACGAGCTTGGGCCTCCCTTGCTTATATAACCAGCCCTTAGGCCAACCCAATCTCAACTAGGACTCGAACCCTACTCACATCACGAATCGAAACTTTCCATAACTGCCTAGGACTCTTCTATACGCAGATAGAAGCAATCTTAAGACTTCCAAATACCTTAGGAATGTATCCCACATTCCTAAAACAACTCAAATTCGTGACCCACACGAAATCCTATCATAACCAACTCGATACTTTCCATACCGAGCCATAACCGACTCCGCCGCAGCCAAAGTCATCAACCGATACGAACCGATCCTTCCAACCAGATCTTCCCATCCATAAACCATCTTCGGAACCATGTTGCCATGTCATGCATCACATGCATAAGTGCGAACACCTTCCTTCGACGTCTAGTAACCTTCATATGCACTGCCCTTGATTCAATCATCATGTATGACCTCTTGATCAGCTCAACCACTGTTCCTCCCAAGCTTGGTTGTTGGAACCTCATCTCCTCCCTGAGACTAGTCGAATTGATCTTGTCACCAGCCATGTCTTGAAATCAAGCAACACCTGCACATGAATAAATAACCAATTCGTACGAGCCCAAGTCCACGACTTGAGTCAAGTAAGTTCCGAACACAACACCTTACATGAGCACCTCACATAAGCATGTTGCAAATCATATTAAAACGATATCAGCCATAACCACCAAAACACACCAAAAGCTTAGTAAAAGAATACTAAGCAACCTTTACATAAGTGTAAAGCAAGTTCGAAACATTTCACATGAAAATTTGGAACATTACGATCAAGCTCCGAACCTAGAAAAAGCTAACCAGTGCTTGAGCCAGAGCTTACCAAAGCTAGTACAACCTAGTGTTGGAGCTTATCAAAACTAGCAGGACCTAGCACTGGAGCTAACCAAAGCTAGTCGGACCTAGCGCCGAAGCTGACCAAAACTAGTCGGAACTAGTCATCCCAAAAGTCGGAGCTAGAAAAACATGTCGGAGCTAACCAACATAAGTCAGACCTAGCAAAACATATCGGAGCTTAACAAAGACATGCTGGAGCTATCAAAGACATGCCGGAGCTAAAGATAAAACTCACCGGAGCTACCCAAAAACATGTCGGATCTAGACAAAGAAAGTCAGACCTATTGTCAGACCTTGCTGAAGCTCAGAGCTAGAGTTGGACCTTGCTTAAAAGATGTTATGGCAGCATTAAAAAATTTTATTACCAAAACCAATGTATTCAGCACAAATAGGTCTCACAAAGAAACACAATAGCTCACACCCGGAGGTGGAGTCCACTTTCTGATCTATCCTAGGTAGTGGAAATAGATCCTTTGGACGTGCCTTATTTAAGGTGGTGTAGTCGATACACATCCGAAGCTTCCCGTTAGCCTTAGGCACCACAACTGGGTTTGCCAGCCATTTTGGGTGAAACACCTCTCAGATGAAACCAGCTTCGAGCAACTTCTTTATCTGCTGTCAGATGAAATTTTGCCACTCAATTGATTGCTTCCGGGGCTTCTGGTGCACAGGCCGTGCATCGGGATAAATCTTCAGATTGTGCTCAATCACCTCCCTAGGGATCCCAGGCATTTGGGACGGTTGCAAGGAAAATACGTCAACATTAGCCCGGAGGAAAGTGATGAGCGCGAGTTCCTATTTGTTGTTCACACCTCCCAATATATGGGTAATCTGAGCAGCATCGGAACCAATTTGGACGACTTTGACGGGAAAGTCGGTGTCGCCGCTTGGTTGCACACGGGGTGCGGAGGTAGAGCCTCGATGACGAATGCTTGGAGGGTTTAGAGCTGGCTCCTTACCAGATGCTTCCTCCGGCGCTGTAGTAAGCGCATAGAGTTCTTCCAAAGCAGTAATTCCTGTGGTGCAATCTCGATGGATCCGAAGAACACCCACCGGTGTTAGCATCTTCAACACTAAGTAACCATAATGGGCAGCGGCCATGTACTTGTACAAGGCTGGCCTGCTCAAAATTGCGTTGAACGGCTGACTAATCTGCGCAACGTCAAAGACCAACTTCTCATTTCTATAGTTCTCTCGAGTCCCGAAGGTCACTGGGAGTGTGATGGAGCCGAGTGGAGTAATGGTCCCCGGACCTACCCCAGAGAAAGGTCAAGATGGGCGAAGGTCCGAAGGTCAGAGCTGGAGCTTAACGAAGACTTCAAAGCTTGTGAGGTTTAGCCCCGAACCTTCATCCACCATTACATGGTGGAGTTGGGTATTGTTAATGGTGGGTGACACCATCAATGGGTGTTGGCCAGCTGCGATCATGTTGCAGAGGCAGTCCGAAGCATCGAAGATTATGGGAGTATCCATCCACTTCCGATGAGGCTCCGCCCTAGCGGCGGGAAAGACAACAACCATGTCCCGCCGCATTGTCTTGAGGATGTGGCGAGAGGTGATGTCCTAGGAACAACCATAAATGGTGTTTAGGGTCCTCCGACGCTCGTTGTCAGAGACATCGAAGTCATCATCGACGGTGTTGTAGACAGCATTCAGGACCTTCTTGGGTCCTGAAAACCTAGCCCCTCCTAGCCGGAGCTTCGTCGACTTTTTGTTTTCCTTTCCGCTGATGGAAAGGAGCTTCTTCCCGGCACTTTTTATAGCGCTCGGCAAGATTCTAGACCTCCCGACATTCTTCCAGACTGTGTTTGTCCATCTCATGGATCGGACACCACACTTTAGAGCTGCCACCATCTTCTAACGATGGTCGAGGTCGTTTCTCGTGGCGTGGCCCCAGGCACCCAGAGCTGCAGCAGCCGCAGCGGCAAGTGCACCGGCCGACGACTTCTTCTTCTCGTTGGGCTTCTTTTTCTTTTTTCCACCTCTGGATGTAGTGGCTTCAATCTTGGTAGATCTATTGTTGGCCTTCGGAGGTGGTTTAGAATGCATTTCACGTTCCTCCGCAGCTTTGGCACATTTGTCTGCCAAGGTGAAGAGCTCTGTGACACAGGTGACTTCTCTGGTCGCCAGTTTCTCCAGCATTTTCTTATCTCGAACTCCCTGTTTAAATGCAACGATAACAGAAGAGCTCGAGATTGAAGGGATAGTATTTTGTACCTGAGAAAATCGTTGGATGAAGGATCGCAGCAATTCCCCCATTGTTTACTTTACAGCAAACAGATCCAGTTCAATGCAAAGTCAGGTGTAAGAACTCTCAATGTTGGCAGTGAATTGTTGGCATAGCTCCGGCCAACCTTTAATGGAGTTGGGTGGAAGACTCATGAACCAGGACCTTGTAGTCCCTGTTAGAGCCACTGGGAAGTGGTTGGCCATCACAGCCTCATCGCCCCCCGCTGCCAGTATAGCAATGGAGTAGATTTGAAGGAACTCGGCAGGGTTGACAACCCCGTCACATTTTCTGGCAAGTGAGGCTCAAACTTATGTGGCCATCTGACCATGCGTAAATGCATGGCTAGGGCAGAACAACCTCCTCCTACTCCTCGAGGAGCAGGGTTGTCCCAAGCCTCTCACCTTTCATGAGCATGCTCGATATGGACCCGTTCGTCCTGCTGCCCGTAACGGCGATCAAGTTCCGACTCCAGGTCGGGAGTCGGAATCCTGATGATGGTGTGGGTGCGTCGTGCCCCCCGGAAGCAACGAAGTCACCTGCTGGGATGCATCACGTCTCCTATGCTGCGAGACTTGTGGACCAAGCCAGCTCGACAAGGTCCGTCGTTGTCATGGTGCTCGCCCTGAAGGGTGAGGACCTGGATTGCTGATGCCAGCCGCTGCAGCTGCAACCAGATGGTGAACATCAGCTCTCCACTGTTCCATAGCACCCTGGGTTGCCCATGGAGGCGGTGGGTGTTGTAGGAGAGCTCGCGTGGCAATGAGCGTGTGCTCAGGGTTGTTGTTTATCGATGCAGTGATCGACGCAGATGCTCCATCTTGTCGCCCAACATTGCTTGCCGAAACAGATGTCGACTGTGGTGCCATAGGGCTTGCCGGAACAATGGCACCCATTGGCTACTGCACGTTGGAGGGATTGCCTCCAGCAGGTTGTTCAGCGCGATTGCCGTTGGAAGATCCTGCGGCGGAATTCACAATATTGAGATCTCGGGATCCCCCTACCTGGCGCGCCAAAATGTCGAAGTGTAACGACACTTCCCCCGGTACTACCAAATGTAGCCTGCGGAGGTTCTTGTTTCGGTTGGGGAGGCAGAGATCAGAATCTAGATGGTGACACCAGAGATTTATTTGGTTCGGGCTGCTAGAGCGTAATACCCTACTCCACGGGATGTGTGTTGTTGTATTGAGTATCACAAGAATGCGTAGTGCTTGGCTCTGCTTGGAGTCGTGCGGCTCAATCCTTTTATAGTCCGAGGACTGACCGTTACATCATTTGTGTGGCCCGACATGTGGCCCTGGCATATTTAATAGCCTAATACACTGTCTATGAGCATTAAGCATGGTTAATGGTCTGATAACGTGCCTTAATGGCTGCGTTACATCTATTAATAGTGCTATGATCGTGTGTCATTAATACAACATTAATGACATGTAATCAGGTCTTGTAACTGCCGCTTTAACTACCCCTTGAATGTCCGTGCCAAAGGAGATCTGCCAATATATTCGTTGGTGATGAAGGTCCCGAGGCTCCACACGTGGCATCTTCGGAGCCTCCCCTTGCGGGGAGGTAGCTCCGGAACCGCTATACACATGTCGGCACCGGAGCTTCCCTCTGTTGGGGGGTAGGTCCGAGGTCGTTATATGCGTGTAGATCGCGGAGCTTTCCTGTGTTGGGAGTTTAGCTCCAGATTTACATTACACGTGTCAATCCCCGGAGCTACCCATATGAGGGATGCAGGTCCGGTGTAATATGACATGTGGAGCCTGAGGAAACTTTCAACTTTGACAGGTAGAACTCTCTTGCACTTCTTGTGGTACCGTGGGGTACCCGATACGCAGGGTACCGACAAAGCCATTCATCGAAACGCCCAAGCCGCAGCTGTCATCACTTCTTCATTGAGCCGACACGAGTTAACAAAGGTGAATGGACTCGAAATTGCCAAGGATATATGGGACACTCTACAAACCACACATGAAGGTGATCGACATGTACGTGAAGCCAAGACTAAAATGATTGAAGGTGAATTGGGAATATTCACTATACAAGAAGATGAATACCCACAAGATATGTACAATCGATTGAAGTCTCTAGTCAACAAAGTTCGAGGATATTGCAGCAAGAAGTGGAATGATCATGAAGTCGTGAAAGTGATACTTAGAGCATTCATGCCTCGCAACGTGACCATTTGCTCTATGATTAGAGAAAGCCCCGGATATCGGAAAATGAGCCCGGACGACTTCTTGGCAAGATTATCAACTTTGAAATGATGGAGAAGCAAGCAAGCATGTCAAGGAAATTGCTGAACTTATCTCAGCAAAGAAGAGAGGAGTTGCCTCGAAGTCAACTTGTAAACCCGTATCAAAGGAAGCTCATGGAGAAGATGGCATCGATGATAAAAGCAGTGATATCGATGAAGAAGTCATGATCTTGATCATGAAGAAGTTCAATAAAATGAGGAGAAAAAGAAAGGGTGGTAACTCAAATGAAGGAAGACAAAGGGACAAACAAAGACCCAAGATGAGATGGGCGTGCTACAATTGTGAAAAATATGATCAGTTCATAGTAGTTTGTCCGCATGAAGAAAATAAGAGCAAGACTAAGGAGAAGATGTTCAAGAAGAAGAGGCAATATGGTCAAGCGCATCTAGGGAAGGAGTGAGACTCCAATGATGAATCCTCATCTAAAGAAGAAGAGGAGATGGCCACCATAGCCATCAAGAAGACTACCAAGAAATCCACTCTCTTCCCAACCGTGAGCGCATGGAAGGACAATGACAACACATGTCTAATGTCCAAGGAAGGTAAAAGAAAGGTAACAACTAAATCTTCCTCCTCGCATTCTTTTGCGAGTAAGAGTGATAATTCTAGTGAGGATGATAGCAGTAATGAAAGTGAATATATGCTTAGTGGTTTAGATAAGAAAACTACTGCTAAGATGAAATTTCTATAGATAAGCTTGTTGATAAGGATGAGCTAGTTGATCGTCAAGAAGATATGATCATCCTCCAAAAGGAAGAATATCTTAAGATCAAAAAGATCCTTGAGCTTGAAAAGGAGCAAAGTAAATCACTAGAACTTGAGTTAGCTTCAAGCAAGGAAGCTTGTTTCAAACTAAAAGACTCAAACGTGGCCATCAAGGATGAACTTGTCAACTTAACCAAAGTTAACAAGATCCTTGAGGTACAGGTTGAGTGACTCAAGCAAAGTGGTTATTCATCTTCTTCAAGCTAACATTCCCAACAAATCAAATTTGAAATTATTAATACTTGTACTTGTGCTAAAAGTGACACTAACTTGAAGAAAAATCCAAACTTGACAAAGGACAAGCAACCTTCCCAAAGTGGCATATTTGACAAGGAGAAGGTCAAGTATGCACGCAGTGCATACTCGATCACAAGACCTCCTAATGTCAAATATGGCATTGGGTATTCTTATGGTGAAAAGCGAAATGCTAGAAGCTACAAGAATAACAAGGATTACATTGCCTTTTCAAGGGAAACTCTTCTCAAGTTAGAAAACATAATAATGGTGATTAATTTAACATTGTTAACTCATATGAACAACAAGTTTTATTTAGAACATTTGATGCTTCATATGTACTCATGAAAAGTAATCTTTGTAGAGTTTATGATAAATATGTTGGGCCATGCCATGGGAACACCAAGTCTAATTCGTGGGTGCCCAAATCACTTGTGACTAACCTCAAAGGACCCAAGCAAGCTTGGGTACTAAGACCAAGGCATAATTTGTCTTTTGCAGGCATATTCATCCGGTAGAGCTAAATGGGTACTAGATAGTGGATGCACCAATCACATGACCGGAGAAAGAAGAATGTTCATGGAATATGAAGAAAAATGAAGGTCCAAGCGAAGGCATTTACTTTGGCGATAATAGTCAAGGTAAGAGTGCTTGGTGCCGGTAAAATTGCAATTTCATTACAACATACTCTTTCTCATGTTTTACACGTTGACTCCTTAGAGTATAACCTTTTATCCATATATCAATTATGCGACAAGGGTTATAATTGTTTATTCACTAATGAGGGTTTAACCATATCTAGAAGGAGTGATAACTTGGTTGCAGTCAAGGGTATGTTAAAAGGAAAACTTTATCTAGTTGACTTCAACAAAGAGAAAGCCGAACTTGACACATACTTGATTGCAAAGACCAACTTTGGTTGGCTGTAGCATAGATGGCTAGCACATGTTGGTATGAGGAATCTTCAAAAACTCCTTAAAGGCGATCACATCCGAGGTTTAAAGGATGTTGTTTTTGAGAAATACATGCCTTGTAGAGTGTGCCAAGCCGGGAAGCAAGTAGGAGCACCCAATCCCGTGAAGAATGTCATGACTATGACAACACCGCTCGAGCTCCTCCACATGGATCATTTGGGTCCAATTGCTTACATAAGCATCGGCGGTAATAAATACGGCTTAGTCATTATTGATGATTTTTCACGCTTCACGTTGGTTTTCTTTTTGCATGATAAGACAAAAACAAAATGAACCCTTAAGAAGTTCATCAAGCATGCCCAAAACAAATTCTCACTGAAGATCAAGAACATACGAAGTGACAAAGGGACAAAATTCAAGAATACCCAAGTTGAGGAGTATCTAGACGAAGAAGGGATAAAGCATGAATTTTCAGCACCATATTCACCTCAACAAAATGGAGTAGCCGAAAGGAAGAACCGAACACTCATTAAGATGGTGAGGACAATGCTCGATGAATACAAGACTTCAAACGGGTATTGGGCTGAAGCGGTTAACATTGCTTGTCATGCCAAAAACCGACTCTATATTCATCATGTACCCAAGAAAACCTTGTATGAACTACTCACGAGTAACAAGGCGAATATTTCATATTTTCGAGTTTTCGGTTCAGAATTTTATATTTTAAACCAGGAGCCTAGGGCCTCGAAGTCCGCTTAAAAGTCTGATGAAGGTTTCTTACTTGGCTATGATTCTAACTCCTACACCTATCTTGTCTTCAACAAGGCCTCCAAACTTGTTGAAGTAGCACGTGATGTAGTGTTCGATGAAACTAACGGCTCTTAAGAAGAGCATGTTGATCAATGTGTGCTAGATCAAGACGAAGATCCATGTCAAGCATTGAGAAGAATGGTGTTGGGCGATGTTCAACCACAAGTGCCACCTCCAAATGCGAATGAAGAGGATGAACCACGAGTGGAGGAAAATGATCAAGGGGGAGATTCCACACAAGATCAACATCAAGGAGATCAAGATAATCAAAAAATCAATGAGGGCAACCATCCAGGGGGAGACGAAGAAGATGATGATAATGAGGATTCAAGACCACAAGTGCCACATCCAAGGGTACACCAAAGCATCCAAAGAGATCAACCCATCGACAACATAATTGATGACATCCAAAAGGGAGTAATAACTCAATCTCGCATAGCTAATTTTTGTGAACACTATTCTTTTGTATCCTCTTTGGAACCATATAGGGTTGAAGATGCATTAAAAGATCCAGATTGGGTGATGGCGATGCAAGAGGAGTTGAATAACTTCAAAAGGAACGAAGTGTGGGAGCTTGTTGAAAGACCCAGGTCCAACGTCGTCGACACTAATTGGTTCTTCCGCTACAAGCAAGACGAACATGGAGTCGTAACAAGGAACAATGCACGACTTGTGGCCAAAGCGTACTCACAAGTCGAAGGTTTGGATTCTGACGAGACTTTTGCTCCTGTAGCTAGGCTTGAATCGATTCGTATATTACTTGCATATGCTACTCACCATGATTTCAAGATTTATCAAATGGACATCAAAAGCGCCTTCCTCAACAGATCGATCAAGGAGGAGGTGTACGTGGAGAAACCAACCAGTTTTGAAGATCAAGAGTACCCTGACTATGTGTACAAGCTAGGTAAGGCTCTCTATGGCCTCAAACAAGCTCCTGGAGCTTGGTATGAGTGCCTTAGAGATTTTGTGATTGAGAATGGCTTCAATATTGGTAAAGCTGATTACATTTTGTTTACTAAACACCTTGATGATGATCTCTTCATTTGACAAATCTATGTTGACGATATTATATTTGGTTCAACTAACAAATCATTTTGTCAAGAATTTAGTAAGATTATGACAGATAGATTCGAGATATCCATGATGGGAGAGTTGAGATACTTTTTGTGATTCCAAGTGAAGCAGCAAAAGGACGGGACGTTCATAGGCCAAACAAAGTACACTCAAGACATAATCAAGAAGTTTGGAATGGTCAAAGCAAAGCGTATAAAGACTCCCATGGCGACAAATGGACACTTGGATCTCAATGAAGACGGACCAAACGTGGATCAAAAGGTATATCGCTTCATGATTGGCTCCTTACTTTATTTATGTGCACCTAGGCCTGACATCATAATGAGTGTATGTTTATGTGCAAGATTTCAAGCCAATCCTAAGGAATGTCATTTAACAACCGTAAAAAGGATCTTGTGATATTTAGTTCATACACCCAACATATGCCTTTGGTATCCCAAAGGTTCAAAATTCAATCTCATTGGATACTCCAATGCAGAATATGCCGGACGCAAGGTAGATAGAAAAAGTACCTCCGGTACTTCCCAATTCCTATGTAGATCCCAAGTTTCCTGGTCCTCCAAGAAACAAAATTCCATTGCCTCATCCACGGCCGAAGCAGAGTATGCTGCAGTCGGGAGTTGTTGTGCACAACTCCTTTGGATGCGACAAACTCTAAGGGATCACGTTTACAATATAAGTCGTATTCCACTCCTTTGTGACAATGAGCGTGCAATTAAAATTGCCCATAACCCTGTTGAGCACTCTAGAACCAAACACATAGAAATCCAACATAATTTTTTGAGAGATCATTCAATGAAAGGAGACATAACCATTTCCCATGTCAACACTGAAAAACAACTAGCCGATATCTTTACCAAGCCACTTGATGAAAAAAACTTTTGTGAGCTCCGAAGTGAACTAAATATCCTTGATGCTTGGAATGTGGCTTGAAAACTTGCATACCTGTATGCCATCTGCAAAATCATGTTGATTGTGTTGAAAAATCATCTCTCTCTATTTTCTTCAAAAAACTATGTTAATTACTTGGTCTTGGTAAATTATGGTCATAGCTTGATTGTTGTATGTTTACTGATCATATTCGTCAAGATTATTTGTGTGTTATTGCCCCTATTTTTCCTTTTAAGCACCTTCGAATATATA
This sequence comes from Tuctoria greenei, assembly GCA_036927565.1. Lineage (NCBI taxonomy): Eukaryota > Viridiplantae > Streptophyta > Magnoliopsida > Poales > Poaceae > Tuctoria > Tuctoria greenei. The sequence continues at coordinate 130,037,963 of JAYESD010000005.1, read as the reverse complement.
TATATATATATATATGAAAGGCCTATATTTTTCTGTCCAGGTGAGCATGGACTAGTCTCGGACTAATCCGCACATTGCGGACTAGTCCACTAAGGTTTTCGGTAGTCCGAACTAGTTCGTTCCTACCACAGACTAGTCTGATTTTTTGACTCCATAACCCTAGGGCCGGCACAACTCTAAGATTCTTCCTCCTCACAACTCCTCACACGTTCACTCTCCTCACTCAAGTGATCCCAAGGCGATTTTGTGAGTTCTCCATCAAATCCACTAAAATCTCCGTGGGAATCAATCTAAACTGCAAGGGGATCGAAGACCACAGAATAGTACGCATCAAGAAATCCTTCAATGCCTCGAATCAAAGGATCTGTTAAAAATTTTCTCCAAACCCTATAACCTTCGACTTTCCTTGTTTTTGCTCAAATAGCTTAGCTCCTTCAGTCAATACATGCCCGCCTGTTTTTATTACAACTACACTACTTCACTTTTGCATTGAGTAATTCCATTACTCCGTTTGCTAGGGTTTAAGCTCCGAATATCGGACTAGTCCATTATAGGTGCGGACAAGTCCGGTACTCCGGACTAGTCCGCACCTGATTAACAGACAAGTCTGGTGTTTGTTGAACAGAACCCTAACATTCTTCAACTCAATGCTTTCCCTTGCAACCAATTCTTATCTATGTCATATATCACCCTCTTGTTGGGACAATATCGAACTCAAACAATGATATCTCTAACTTCGAGGCCATGATGGATCAAGAAGTGTTGCCTCGTTTTTCAGAGTCTCGCTCCAACAAAAGACAAGAGCATGCTACCGAGCCTTCGCCCACCCGACCTAGGGTGCGTCGAAAGGTTCCGATCAAGAAACCAGCTTCAAGAGCGAAAGATACGGCTGGTCCTAGCTCGACGGCACCACGCCAAAGCAAGAGCAATGGAAAGGGACTTGCTTCCGGACCGATTGGTCCCTTGGAGATGACTGCTCTAGGACTAGGGAATAGAAACCCCTCAGAAGAGAAGTTCAATGGCAAGGGAAGTGATGTAGCATGGAAACTCAGGAAGATTGATGCCTATAGCAGTGGCCAAAAGGCAGCTGACCCAAGATGTTGGAGTCACTTTGATGCGAACTACTACAGTACCATGTACCTTCAGATGAAGACTCTAGTAGTCCGCAGCCAATGGATTGACTGGACCCACTTTTAAAGGAAAAGTTGCAATGCCTTTGAGGAGCTAATAGAGGTTGTAGAGAGACATGGCATCAAGGACCTGCTCTCCTTCAGGTATAACTGGAATGATGAGGTCATCACTCAATTCTTTGCAAGTTGCTACTTTGCCAGCGATGAAGAAGAGAGAGTTACTTAGATGACACATGGATCCAAGTACACAACCACATATGATGAGTTTGCCAGGCTGCTGCATTTAGAGGACACTGAAAACAATGCAATTGTGATTCACAATATTAGTGTCCTAGAGAAGGACAAGATGGAATTTCTCTATGACACTCGCCTTACAATCCTCCCTCAACCAAGAACATGAAGCCCTTCTTCATTGTTCGCAATAGAGTGCTCCGGTAGACTATTGCTCCAAAGGATGGAGATGCTGGGAGTGTCCAAGGTTACTTGAGAACCTTGAGAAAGTGATTAGCAGGAGGAGAAAGTTTGACATCTTTAACTACATCTGGAACAACATGGTAAACATCTCCTGCACCCCTAATCGCTCCTGTGGCTAAGCACCGTATATCATGTTTATGATAGAGAAGGTCACAGGCATACAATTTGTGAATAATGTTGAGCATACAGCTTTGAGGCCTCAAAATTCGCCTCAAGCTTCCCTTCCAACTGCTCCATCCCCTATTTCTAGTGAAGAAGCTCCGAGGAGAGATCAAGGAGAGACAAGACCTCCATCTAGCTCAAGGGCTCCTCCTTCCAACAAAGGGTCTGCTAGTGGGATCATGAAGTACTTGGCATCTATCTTTGGTTCCTGTCGCAAAGCTGAAGTGAAGCTTCACAAGATAAACAAGGCAAGAAAGGAGGATATGAGATACATGAAAGAAAATGTCAAAGCAATATGCCAAAAACTGGAGATTGAGCCTATTGGTTCTCCAATCATCTCAGAGGACTCTGCATCTGACTTCTCGGAGCTTCCACCTCTTTCACCTTTCGAGCTTGCTTACATTGGCATTCAGGGCACGATGAGTGGTTCCTCTCCTCATCCTCCTCAGTCTGATGACGAAGATGACGAAAGGACTGACAATGCGGAGTGAGCCGACAATGACAAGTAGATCCCTCCTCTCCTTCTTTTTGGTGCCTTGATGCCAAAGAGCGAGAGATTGAGGGGGAGTCTTAAGTTGTAGCTTTAGTTTGTGAGAGAGAGAGAGCGCTCTATTTGTGTTTTTGTTGCAACTCTGTTGTGCTTTTGGTATTGTAAGACTCTTATTATGATCTCTTTATGCTTCTAGACATTGTGGAGTTATGACTATGTTATGTTTATGATCAATTGTTTATGTTTAAAACTGCTATGTATGCTTGAGATTCTTGATGGTATTATGATTATGTCCATTATGATATTCACATCAAAATTATTGCCCACACATATAGTTTTGCATCCCACCATAAAGAGTGCACATATGTCTTATGTCTACATTGCCTATTTTGCTCAAAGCTCATATGTGCACACTTTATGAAAATCTGAATTTTTATCATATTTGTGTAAATCTCAATTGGTTTCATCAATCACCAAAAAGGGGGACATTGAAAGTGCATCTAGGCATCCCTTGTGGGTTTTGGATGATTTATGACGAACAAATGAGATCCTAACAAAATTGTTGAGATGAGCGCATGTTTTAAAGAAATTAGGAAGAATGCGCAAAAAGGAAGGAGAATGAGGATCTAAAGCAAAACGAGCTCAACAACTGAAAAGATTAGATTATTTTATATGGAGTGTTTTGGAGAAACACACCCCAAGAGCTCAAGTGAACAAATATTTCAACTCACTACACAATTCACAAGAAAAACGGACTAGTTCGATATGCACCGGACTAGTCCGATATCTCTCTTACTAAGATCGGAGTAGTACCCCCTAGTGCGGACTAGCCCTCAGCACTTCACATTTGCACAACACTGTACAAGTCCGATATCCATCGGACTAGTCCGATAATCCGCAAACTAAAATCCGACAAGTCCTCCGAGTCCGGACATGTCCTTAGCCCCACAATTTTTCACTACACCGGACAAGTCCGATATCAGCCGGACTAGTCCGAAAACTCTCTGACTAAATCGGACAAGTCCCTCCGAGTGCGAACTTATCCTAAGATCTTCACGGTGTTCAGTACACTGTACTAGTCTGATACGAATCGGACTAGTCTGAAAAGTTTCTGATAAAAAACAGACTAGTCCGCACCAGTAATGGACTAGTCTAGTATATCTCAACACTTAGGGTTTTCCACACGTCGCACATCGTACTAGTCCAAAGTCTACCACGGACTAGTCCGGACATCGCAAAACCTAACGGTAACTTTTGGAAACCCTAGTATAAATAGAGGTGTACGGTAATACATCCAACTCTCTCGACCCCCTGCGCCCTCACACCTTCCAAGAGCCCTAAATACACATCTCTCCACACATTCTAACCCTAAAAGGATCAAATATTTTAGGATTAGCAATTGATCAAAGGAGATACTTGTTCTACACATCTTGAGCTCCTGGGTTTGATCACTCGCACACTCTTGTTGTTTATTGTATATCATTCAAGTGTGTTTGGTGGTGTTCTTCATTGTAATTCTTGGGGAGCCCTCAACTTGTGAGAAGGCCCATTGAACGAGTTATTTGCCCATTTATGATTAGTGGAAGAGAATTGGCCTCCGTGGCGATTCGACAAGGGTAGGGTTCGTGAAGACCCGATCCTTTGTGGACTCCTCAACGTGGATGTAGGTTTCCTCCATGGGGATCGAACCACGGGATAAAATCTTGTCTCACGCAATTTTGTTTCATCGTTCATCATATTCTTGGGTTTACACAATCTTGTGTAACTTACGTTGAAACATTGGAATTAAAGTTGATATTTTCCATACATTGTTTCGTTATTGTAATACATCCAAGATTCAAAGTACTTTCCACTGCATAGGGTACTAGAAGTGAATTTATCGATCAATCTTGATCTTTCTAGTCCACGCATACTGGACTAGTCCGCACAGTATCGGACTATTCTAATCTCCCTGTATTTGATTCAACAAAGTGTTTTAGGGATCGACAAAAATTCACAAAGCCTATTCACCCCCCCCCCTCTAGGCTACATTCAATAGCCAATCCCATGACTGAGTTGGTGATGAAGGGAAAAGCATTCCAATGGACTCAAGCTTGTCAAAACAGCTTTGAGGAGCTAAAAAAAAGGTTAACAACAGCAACTGTGTTGGTATTGCTAGAGGTGAGCAAAAGTTTTGTTATTTATTGTGACGCATCAAGAAAAGGTCTTGGATGGGTGCCCATGCAAGGTCAAGTGGTAGCTTATGCATCAAGACAGTTGATGAAACATGAGCAGAATTATCCTATGCATGATCTCGAACTTGCAGCCGTAGTGCATGCCCTGAAGATATGGAGGCACTACATTCTTGGTCATAGGTGTGAAATTTATACAGATCACAAGAGTCTCAAGTATATTTTCACACAAACGGACCTAAATTTGAGGCAACGAAGATGGTTGGAGCTCATCAAAGATTATGATGTTGGAATCAATTATCACCCGAGGAAGGCTAATGTGGTGGCCAATGCTTTGAGTCGGAAAGGAGTAAGCCATCAACTCATGGTTCGAGAGTTGCCATCCGAGTTATGCAAGGAGTTTGAACGGTTGAATCTTGGATTTGTGAATGAGATGGGGGTAATGGAGGTAAACCCGACCTTGGAACAAGAAAATCGAGAGGGTCAAATGAAGGATGAGGAAATTCAAGAAATCAAGAAAAGGACCCAAGAAGGGAGAGAAATTCAGATTTGATGAGGATGACTGTGGCACTCTATGGCTTGGGAAGAGAATTGTTGTGCCTAATGTAAAGCAAATTCACGAGAAAATATTAAAGGAGGCACATGACTCACTTTACTCCATCCATCCCGACTGTACAAAGATGTACAAGGACTTGAGGACATGTTATTCGTGGGATGGCATGAAAAGGGACATAGCTGAATATGTTGCTTTGTGTGATGTATACCAACGAGTCAAAGCTGAACATCAAAGGCCAGCTTGATTATTGCAGCCATTAAAGATTCCGGAATGGAAGTGGGAATAAGTTGATATGGATTTCATATTTGGTTTACCTCGCTCTTCGATAGGTTATGATTCAATATGGGTTATTGTGGATCGGTTGACAAAATCAGCTCATTTCATTCCTGACAAGACTACTTATAGTGGAGCAAAGTTGGCGGAATTGTATATGGGAAGAATAGTATGTTTACACGGAGTACCAAAGAAAATACTGCCCGATAGAGGTTATTAGTTCACCTCAAGATTCCGGCAAAAGCTACATGAGTCTATGCGAACTCAATAGAATTTTAGTTCTGCATAACACCCTCAAACGCATGGACAAAACGAGAGAACTAATCAGATATTGGAGGACATGCTAAGAGCTTGTGCCCTAAAGTATGAAGGGAGTTAGGACAAAAGTTTGCCATATACTGAATTTTTCTATAACAACAGTTACCAAGCAAGCTTGAAGATGTCACCATATGAAGCGTTGTATGGGAGGCGGTGTAGAACACCCTTATAATCGAATGAGGTAGGAGAAACTCAAGAATTTGGACCTGATGTGATACAAGATGTGGAAAGCTAGTTCATACAATCCGCGAGAATTTGAGGGCTACTCAGTCAAGACAAAAACGCTATGCGGGTAATAGGTGAAGAAGCTTAGCCTTTGAAGTGGGAGACTTCGTATACCTCAAGGTATCACCTATGCAAAGACATAAGCGATTCAATGTCAAAGGCAAGTTGGCACCTCACTATATTGGATTTTTCAAGATTTTGGGCAAAAGTGGAGAAGTGTCGTATAAGTTGGAGATGCCTGCACATTGTTGACGGATGTTATATACCAATTTCACCCGTCAATATAACTCAATTATGTGAAGGAAATTTCATTTCTTGCACACATCACCTTTCTATTTAACCTATTTCCACTTGTCATTGGAGAAAGTAGTAAATGAAGGGATTCTATGAAGAATTGAAGTGAAACAAGGGGTGGATCTATAAAATATAATTCTAGGCAATCAGGGGATGCCACATTGCATTACATGGATGAAATGGCCCACAAACAGAAGTATTCAAGGCCATCCAACGGTGTAGCACCCATATCCTAGAATGGGACCCACCAGTCAGTCACCTGGAGGAAGAACTAGCTATTTGGAGCCAGGACCAGGTCGACCGACCCCCCTAGTCAGCCGACTAGTTCCTGGCGCCAAACGCGGTCAAACGCCACGTGTTGGCTCCTCCTGACTTGAAGAAGTCATAAGTGACGGATTCACGTGCTTTTGGTGACAGGAAATGACCCTTCTCCAAGCTATTAATAGGATCCCTCACCCCTCACTTCAACACACACCACTTGGGTATTTGTCCATTGTATCCACTACTCTCGATAAGTTTATAGGAGTATAGGCTGTAGAGAGGAGAGTCTCTAGTCCATAGTCCAAGTAGGAGAGGAGTAGAAGGAGTATCTTCCCAATCTCCAATTGGGAAAGGCATGTCTACCATATTCCTATTTGTATTTGTGACTTTATTCATAATAAAGATAATATCATTAGTCTTCTATTGTTCATATACATGGATGAAGCATTTCTTGTTTCATTTTGGATTCCATGTATGTGGTAAGAATAGTAATTATGATTGTGCTATACTATTCTTATCACATCATCATAAACACTATAAACCTCCACTATAGTCTAATTAGCTATGATATGACTATATTAATATGAATCACTTGTGCTATAAATTAACATAGGTTCAACGATGATTTAGTTCATTGCCTTAGGATGGCTCGTGCCTAGACTCTTAAGGTAATTACATAATATGCTAGCATGGTGCTAGGATAGGGAGTAGCATTGAATGTCTCGTAGACCCACGTATTGAAGAGGTAGGTAGTAGGTGGTGACATTCCTATTGTCCTTTGTAATCCTGCACGTTCGGCTATGCCACAAGCTCTTGGCGGGAGTCGCCTAGTGTTGCTAGGGGTAAACCCGTTCCCGATGTGTTAATCCACTTAGCATGATAATTCATAATTAGTATAATCATTACTAACTAACTTAGGCTATGTATATGTACATTAGAAGCATAGTAGGACTGTCCACCTAACTCTTAGCCTAGTTCCTCTATTACCTCCTTTATCCCCTTAGGATAGAATGCTCTTGTTTTTGTCACACTACCTCAATTACCCTTTTATCCATCCTTGTTTGAACCCTACCTAGGCCAGCCTAGCCTTTCCACTTGATGATTGTTTTACTTCCATCTAGCCTTCTTTTGGGAAAATATAAATGAAACCCTTTGGGAATACTCTTTAAAGGAGAAATGCTACATCGATAGTTTTCGTGCGCTTGCGGACGTTCATCTGAGATTTAAAACCTATCAACAAGCATTTCTGGCACCATTGCTAGTGATGAATTGTTTGTAGTGCGTAGGAAATATCAACACATATCTCTTCGATGTTCATGATGTGTTCCATGTTTCTCAGCCCAAGAAGTGCTTAAGGGTACAGAAGAACAAGTTCCAATGGAAGTATTGGAATTAGAGGCAGATTTGACTTATACCGAGCAACCGGTGAAAATTTTGGAAACAAAGGAGAGAGTCACAAGAAACAAGGTGATTCAATGGTGCAAAGTACAATGGAAGCATCATATAGAATCGAAAGCAACTTTGGAGCTAGAAGAAGAGCTCAAGAAAGAATTTCCCTATCTCTTTCTTTCTATGTTGAATCTTGAGGGCGAGATTCATTTTAAGAGGGGTAGGTTTGTAACACCCTCATTTTCATCCATCATGCACTACATGCACTCTTTACATGTTTAGTATTAAGCAACACAAAAAGGAACAAGTTTAAAATAAATTAGAAGCAAAACATCTGTTAAAAGTCTGTGTTAGTGCAGAATTGTCTGGACTAGACCCCAGACTAGTCCGATTTTACCCTTGTTTTTTGGGACTTGTCCGCTATTGCCGCGGACTAGTCCGAAATCGGTTTTGTTGTAGTCTGAACTTGTCTGTTATTGAGTACGGACTAGACTGATATCCATCACTGGAAATTTTTGGAGTTCTCTGGTGACTCTTCACTTTAGTCCGGATTTCAAAAATTTGAGAAGACTCCGGACTTGTCCGGCCCCATACCGTACTTGTCCGTTTTGCTTTGTGGATAGGATTGGGCTTGTCTAGACCTCCGTCAGACTTGCCCGTTCAAGTCTCTGTACAAAACCAGACTTGTCCGGCCCCAAGCGGACTAGTCCAGTGAGCCCGGCTCGAATTCTATTTCCTCATCCACGACAAGTTATTGGGTCTTTGCCTTAATTCGGCTCAAGAACGTCGTGCCTAACCCTTGTGGAGCCCATGTGGGACCCAACCAATGCCTCCACCGCCTTATACTCGACTTCCACCCAAGTCTTACCATCTCCACCATATATAAACAGCCCAACACCCACCCTTTCATCTCTTTGTCACATTAGAAGAAACCCTCAACTCTAATTCATGAGAGCCGCCATCAAGAAGCCCCCATCGCAGGGGTGAGCAGAAGGAGGATCGATTAAGATCATCATCGCTGCTACGATCTTCATTAACACTTCATCGTCAATGTTTCCCTCCACCAAGTTCTTCATCATCTTTGGATCTAGATGTCAAATTCTCGAATTCCATAGAATCCTCAACCCTTGAAACCTAGGATTCACGATAAATATCTTAGATCCATCTTTTCTACGTAACATATGTTTCCACGTTAATTTTGACTATGCTCTAGTTGAAAATTCGCCAAAATTCTAGCCTTAACGGACTTGACTGGTCCTAGTGCGGACTAGTCCGATTTCCTTTATGTTCCAAAACGGACATGCCCGACCCTACTGTGGACAAGTCCAGTCTCCCAGAGCTGAGAATTTCTGGAACTTCTCGAGTATTCTCCAAAATGACCTGGAACTTGTTCAAATATGTATAACTCAATTTTAACTATTTAGTGTAGGATCGAAGAGAACGTGTAAAGCTAACAGAGGGGGGTGAATGGTAGATTAATACTTTTTAGCGGAGGCAACAAAACACCCTTCGGCAAAAAACCGATCTAAGAAAGAAACCATGTGTGTGACTAATATAAATGTGATCAACTGTGAAGAAACTAGTATATATTGTAGAGAATCAATTCTCGAAGACATCACAAAAAGAATCACGAAAATCCGTCGAGAGAAACTCAAGTTACGAACGAAAGATCGAACTAAGGTCAATCTGTTCTACCCGAGAAAAATTAGTTCTAGAAGACTGCAAAGAAACTGGTGTAGATCAGAAACAACAAATCTAATAACCGTGAAATTGTCACAGATGATAGAAAAAAAAGTTGTGAAGACAATTCAAAAAGAATCACGTCAATCAGATCTGTAAAACTCAAGTTATGATAAAACCACCGAAGCAATGTAGTGCTGTGCAGAAACTCGACGAGAAAGACTTGAACAAAAACAAGTCGTACGAACAAGGCACAAAAGCTACTTTAGACTACGAATCTTATTGATCAAAACTCGCAAGGAACAGCCCCAAAGTCGTCTACCATGAGCTTTGGACTCCCTTGCTTATATAACCAGCCCGGAGGCCAACCCAAACTAAACTAGGACTCTAATCCTACTCAAATCACGAATCAAAACTTTTCCATAACTGCCCAAGATCTTCCTATTCGCAGATAGAAACAATATCAAGACTTTCTAACAAACCAGGAACATGTCCCGTATTCCTAAACAGCTTGACTTTCGTGTGGCACACGAAAACTACCATAACAAACTTAATACTTTCCGTATTGAGCCATAATCGACTCAGCCAGCAGTCGAAGTCATCATGCGATACGATCCGATCCTTGAAATCTTCTTTCCATAACCCGTCTTCAGAACCATGTTGCCACGTCATGCACCGCATGCATACGTGCGAACACCTTCCTCCAACGTCCAGTAACCTTCATATGCACTAACCTTCATATGCACTGCGCGACCTCCTGACCCATTCAACCACAATTCCTCCTGAACTTTGTTGCTGGAACCTCATCTCCTCCCTGAGACTAGTACAAAGGATCCCGTCACCAACCATGACTTCAACTCAAGCAACACCTGCACATGAACAAACAACCAATCCGTACGAGCCCAAGTCCACGACTTGACTCACGTCAGTTCCAAAACACAACACCTTACATCAGCACATCACATAAGCGTGTTGCAAACCATAGTAAAACGATATCGACCTTATCCAACCAAAAGGCACCAAAAACATAGAAAATGAATACAAAGAGAACTTTCCAAGAATATAAAGCAAGTTCGAAACATTTCACAGTGAAAGTAGGAACATTGCAATCAAGCTTTGAACCTTGCCAAAGCTAACCAGACCTTGAATAGGAGCTTACCAAAGCTAACAAGATCTAACGCCGGAACTTACGAAAGATAGCAGGACCTAGCGCTGGAGCTAACCAAAGCTAGTCGGACCTAACTCCTGAGCTTACCAAAGATAGTCGGACCTAGAGCCGGAGCTAACCAAAGCTAGTCGGAACTAGACAAAGAATTCAGACCTAGCCAAAGAAATTCGGACCTTACATCAGACCTTGCCGGAGCTACCCAAAACAAGCCAGACCTATCGTTGGACCTTGCTGGAGCTCAGACCTAGAGACGGACCTTGATGATAAAGTTGTTTTGCTAGTATTCAAAACTTTTATCGCCATAGCCAATGTATTCAGCACACATAGGTCTCACAATCTCCCCCTTGATGAATGCATTGGCAACACGACTTAAAATCCGAACATTGGCTTATTCACATGAAAACTTTTGAAAAAAATTTCTCCCCCTCTTTGAAGATCAAATGAGATTGAAATAAATTTCTCCCCTTCCCCTTGCATACTTCTCCCTTTGTCATTATCCATCGACAATGCCTCCTCGAGCCTTCGTCAAGTTCAGCTGGCCTTTTCCACGACAGCAAGGCCCCCGAGGAGGAGCGCCAAACCCTTAGGAGGTGGCGCAACCGGCTCCAATTCGAGACCAAGCTGGCGCAGATGAGGCTGACATACAACAAGGAATAGGTGAAAAGGGAGAAGGTCCGGTTGGAGTATTGGGGTCAGCTGCTGGATTAGAGGGAAAGCATGACGCAATCCCTCAATGACCAGTCCCGGGCAATCCATGAACAGGCTGTGGTTGCTAATGAAGCAGCAAATGAGCGCCAAGAGAAGCTCAGGGCCATCCACGACAGCCTCTTCAAGCGTCGGGAGGCTCTTGAGGAGCGGGAAAAAAGCTCGAAGATGAAGATCTTAAACTCCTGGAGCTGCGCGATGACCTCGCAAAGAGGGAGGAGGAGCTTACTCAGAGGCTGACTCTGGGTGACAAGAGTCTCACGGAGCGCACCAAGAAGCTGGAGGAGCGCTGTGAGAAAGAGGAGAAGAAGGCCTTGCAGCAAGGACAGGACCTCACCACGAGGGAGAATGAAATTGCTACGAGGGAAAAGAAAGTGCGGGGCCAGGAGAAGGACCTGGTCGACCGCCGGAAAAAGATCCACCTCTGGGAGGAGGAGCTCGGCAAACTCAAAAGGCAGGTTCCTAAAAAGATTGAGCAAAACGCCAAAGAGGTCGAGCGCCTTGCCCGGGAGAATTCGGAGCTTGCGGCAACCAAGAGATCCTTGGAAGAGATGCGAGGCTCAAGGGTTGTGGAGTCCCAACAAGTTTGGGACTTCTTGGGCAAAGCCAATGACGCGCTGACGTCGATGGGTTTTAGTCCCGTGCATCCGGATGATCCGGAGTCAGAGCTGGACCAGGCGTTGCAGGCGTTGAGCTCGGCGGGCAACAAGCTCTCCAAGGTGGGCAATGTCATCGCGGACTACCTGGAAACCGAGGGACAATTTCTGGCGAAGAATGTCGCAGAGTACATGCTGACGTGCTACACAAGCTGGGACCCTCACTTCCCACTGGACCCGGTGCTTGAAGGCCCCATCGACGGAGAGGGAGAAGCCGCCAAAGCCAGAGTGTCAGAGGTTGCCCAGAAGGTCGCCTCGTTCTTCCATAGGGTTTAGGACTTTCTCTTTGTAGCTCCCGCTTGTATCTTCTCTTCTTTTCTCCAATTTTGTAATCTCTTGTCTCTATATTAATGAAATCCAAGAATTTTATGAATTTCATTGTTTGTGTTCAACACCTTTGTCCCACTTGGCCCCCTGGTAGATGTACACAATTTGATTGTGAACATATACCAAGAGGATGTAGCATTTTGTTGATGACTTGTGCGCTTCGAACTTGTAGTTTGTAGGTACAAAGACGTTGATAGTAGGGGCCCCCTTAGGTTGTCGGAGCTTAGTAGCTCCGGCAGTGACTCTTATCAACACGTAGAGCATCGTCAGTTAGTCCTTTTGGGTTGTCGGAGCTTGGTAGCTCCGGCAGCGACCATTGTCAACACGCGGTGCGTCGACAGCAGACCCCTCTGGGGAGTCTTCCCACCATCTTTTCTTCACATTGACGTCTGGCCCCTTGGATTTGCTAGAACTTTGTAGCTCCGGCGATGTCTACAATCAATGTTTGAAACATCGACAGTAGACCACCTTGGGGGGGTGTTGGAGCTTTGATAGCTCCGGCTTCATCCACCATCATCATGAGATCTTTATTTTTCCTACACACTGAAGTCAAGAAAAACAGCAAAATCCATTTCCTATCGATAACTCGTTTGCGGCTTACTATTCCCGAAAGAAATTTTTAGGTTGAACGCAACTCTACATACAATCAAGTGCACTGGCTTGTTTTCTCCAGGTTCGATCGTTTCTGGACTCGCCTTACTCCGGCCTGCCGGGGTGTAGGTAGAGTGGCGTACTTAGGGTGCAGGACGAGGATAAGTCGATAGCACACTCCGGACCTAGATTGGCTTGGCAGCATTCGGACGAGTATACCATTAAAAATGTTTAGACCTAGAAGAATTGACAATGCAACTTGAATTATATATGAATTGGTCGAGCTAAAGTTTCTTAAGAATTGCACAACTTTGTTATAGACAAGAAAGAGAAAAATAAAAAATATTGAGCCTGTACAAAATAAATGCATGTGGAGTCTGTTTTCACACAATGATGTATTTCATTATAGGTCCGAGGTACATGGGAAACAAGTACACTCTTAGGGTACGGAACCAGACTAAGTGTGTTGCGTTTCTCGTTTGACCCAAGGTAGCTAGCTACACTTTTAGTTCTGATACTGTGACAAGTGTTGCCTATACTTTGCGGACCTTCAGGAGAAGGTCCGGCTATTCTCCCGAAGGAGCAACCCGACTCTGTACAATGACTCTATAACATACATCACATGTAAATACAGACTCACCTCCGTGATATTAAGCATAGAACTTATGGGGGTGCTCAATGTTCCAAGGATTAGGGAGAGGTGTCCCATCCTCGGTTGCCAAGCGAATGCATGTGGGACGGGATACTTTGATCACTCATAAGGCTCCTTCCCAGCTAGGAGAGAGTTTGTTTAACCCTTCTCGAGTTTGTATTCTCCATAGCACCAGATCGCCTTCCTCGAGCTGTCGGCTGTGAACATGCCTTTGGGGATAGCGCCAAAGAGCTTGGCGGTATCGGGCATTCCGAACAGCTGCTCGGCATCTTAACTCTTCAACGAGGTCAAGGTCTTCACGCCGGAGCTGGTCCTGCATGGCATCATCGAAGGTCCGGACCCGGAGCGACCCCAAGGTGATTTCCGGAGGAAGGACTACTTTAGCTCCGTACACCAGGAGGAAGGTTGTCTCTCCAGTTGACCAGTTTGGAGTTGTCCTGTTGGCCCACAGTGTGGGCGGAAGCTCTTCAATCCAGTTGGCTCCATGTTTTTTTCAGGCGCGCATATGTGCGCATCTTGGGTCCTTTTAGGATTTCTGCATTTGCTCTCTCCGCTTGGCCATTGCTTGTCGTGTGAGCTACAGAAGCATAGATGACTTGAATGTCGAGGTCTTCGCAATATCCTTGGAATGCAGAGCTTGTGAATTGGGTCCCGTTATTAGTTATGATCTTATTTGGGACTCCAAATCTGCATACGATGGACTGCAAGAAGTTGATAGTTGATTGCTTATTTATTGTCACAACTGGAGTTGCTTCCGACCACTTGGTGAACTTGTCGATGGCAACGTACAGGAACTTGTAACATCCGATGGCTCTTGGGAAAGGTCCCAAGATATCCATCCCCCACACAGCGAATGGCCATGTAGGAGGTATCATTTATAGAGGTTGAGCTGGTGTGTGAATTTGCTTTGCATGGAACTGGCATGCTTCGCATTTCTTCACTAGCTTAGTTGCATCCCAGAGTGCTATAGGCGAGTAAAAACCATGCCGGAAGGCTTTACCGACCATCGTGCGGGAAGACGCGTGTTTTCCACACTCACCTCCATGGATTTCTGCGAGGAGCTCGCAGCCTTCTTCCCTTGTAATGCACCGCATTAGGACGCCGTTGGCACCATGACGGTAGAGATCCCCTTCTACCAGTGTGTATCCTTTAGCCAATCGGACTATCCGGTCAGCGGATACATTATCTTTAGGAAGGAAATTGTCTTTCAAGTAGCTCCGGATCTCTGAGATCCATGCATCGGAGCTAACTTGAGGATTTGAGTCCTGCGTGCTGGGTTGCTCGGAGCTTCCTGCAGCACCTACGACCCTTGATGGATGCCATGGTAACAGGGCCATCGAGACCGCAAGCTTCGAGGTGCTGATCTCACCCCCTTCGCTCAATTCGGCAGGTTGAGCTGTTGGTCTTGACAATCTCCGGACGAAGGTTCCATCAGGAGCCAGAGCTCCGGTTGAAGCTTTCGTCGAGAGTTCGTCGGCTTCAGCGTTGTTCAGACGCTGGACATGGCAAAGATCCAGGACATGAAAGTCCTTCTGAAGCTTCTGGACTTCAAGTAGGTATGCAACTAGTTCAGGGTTGTTGCAGCAGCATTTACCTTTGACTTGTTTTATGATGAGCTGCGAGTCACTCTTTACCAACAGCTGCTTGACACCATATGATAGTGCCACCTTGAGCCCATAGATTAGTACTTCATACTCTGCCATTTTGTTGGTCGCCTTGAAGTCAAGGTGAACCATGTATTTGACCTTCTCCCCGGTCGGAGCAAGGAGAAGGACTCCAGCTCTGACCCCCTACTTCTGCACAGAGCCGTCGATGTAGACAGTCCAGTGAGGCTCGATGAAAACTGGAACCTTGGGTTCTAGCTTCTCCTCACTAGGGCTCCCATGATTTGATGGAGAGGGGGTTCATTTCGCCATAAAGTCCGCCAATGCTTGACTCTTGATCGCTTGTCTTGGGACGAATTCAAGGTTGAACTCAGCCAATTCTGCTGCCCACTTTGCAATGTTCCCAGTAGAGTTGGGGTTATGCAAGATTGCACAAAGTGCATAAGAAGTTACCACTGAAATCTTGTGAGCTTGGAAGTAGTGTCGGAGCTTCCTAGAAGCAATAAGAACTACGTAGAGACGCTTATGCACCTCCAGGTACCAAGTTTTGGCGTCATGGAGTACTTCGCTGATGAAAGACACTGGGTGTTGGACTTTCCAGACCCTCCCAGAGGGGCCCGGACCTTCCTTCTTATTAACCCGGACCCTCCCAGAGGGCTCCGGACCTTTGTTGGGGACCTCCAGGTTCTTGCTTGAAGAACCCAGAGCTTCTTCTGCAGTGACCCGGACCTTCCCGGAGGGGTCCGGATCTTGTTGCTCAGCAATAGCAACTTGTTCATTTGAAGGAGGTTGATCCTCTAGCATCTCACCTTGAGGATCAGGGTCTAGGAGCTGGGACCCAGACTCGTCTTTAGGTAGCCCCGGACCCTCGCGGAGAGGTCTGGACTCCTGAACTGGAGATGGTTCTGGTCTTTCCGCAACTAGGACCATGCTGACAACTTCGTCAGTTGCCGAAATGTAAAGCAGAAGTGGCTCACCAGGATATGGAGCTACCAAAGTTGGTACAGTCGTGAGCAGCTGCTTTAGCTCTTGGAAAGCCTTTTTTGCTTCTTCAGAACATTGAAATGGTCCGAACTTCCTGAATAACTTGAAGAAGGGTAGCGCCCGTTCTGCCAGTCTTGAGATGAACCGGCTGAGGGCCGCTAGACATCCAGTCAGCTTCTGTACGTCCTTGATGCGAGCTGGTGGTCACATGTCTTCAATAGCTTTATTCTTCGCCAGATTTGCTTCTATTACTCGGTGGTTCACCAAGAATCCAAGAATCTTTCTGGAGCTAACCCAGAAGACACACTTGTCCGGGTTCAGCTTCATGCGTGTGACTCGCAACTTGTCGAAGACAGCTTGCAAGGTGTCAAGGAATGACTCCTTGTTCTTGATCTTGACGACGATGTCATCTACGTACACTTCCACTACATCTCTGGCGAGCTCTCCAAAAGTTTTGTACAGCTCGCACAAACGTTGAAGCAGCATTCTTGAGACCGATTTGCATGGCAGTGTAACAATATAATCCATCTACTGTGATGAAGGAAGTATGCTCTTCATCTTCCCTAGACATTCTCATTTGATGATACCCGGAGGTGGAATCCACTATCTGATCTATTCTAGGAAGTGGGAATGGATCTTTTGGACATGCCTTATTCAGTGTAGTGTAGTCGATACACATCCGAAGCTTCCCGCCAGCCTTGGGTACAACGACTGGGTTTGCCAGCAATTTTGGGTGGAAGACTTCTCGGATGAATCCAGCTTTGAGCAACTTCTTCACTTCTTCACGTTTGAAGTTTTGTCGCTCTACTGACTGCTTCCGAGGCTTCTGATGTATAGGCCGAGCATCGGGATAAATCTTCACATTGTGATCGATCACCTCCCTAGAGATCCCAGGCATTTGTGACAGTTGCCAGGAAAACATATCAGCATTAGCCCGAAGGAAAGTGACGAGCGCGAGTTCCTATTTGTCATTTAGACCTCCCGATATACGGGTGGTCTGAGCAGTGTCGGAACCAATTTTGACGACTTTGACGGGAATGTCGGTGTCGCCGCTTGGTTGCACGCGAGGTGCGGAGGTTGAGCCTCGATGACGAATGCTCGGGGGTTTCGGAGCTTGCTCCTTTCCAGATTCATCCTCCTGCGTTGTAGCAAGCGCATGAAGTTCTTTGAGAGCAGTCACTCCGGCAGTGCGATCTCCGCGGATCCGGAGAACACCTGCTGGTGTTGGCATCTTCAACACCAAGTAGCCATAATGAGCAGCAGTAATGAACTTGTACAAGGCTGGCCTGCCCAAGATGGCGTTGAATGGTAAGTTGATCTGCGCCACGTCGAAGACCAGCTTCTCAATGCGGTAATTCTCCCGAGTCCTGAAGGTCACCGGGAGAGTAATGGCACCGAGTGGAGTTATGGCCCCCGGACCTACTCTGGAGAAAGGTCGGGAGGGGTGAAGATCTGAAGGTCGGAGCTGAAGCTTGACGAAAGCTTCGAATCTTATGAGGTTCAACCCTGAACCTCCATCCACCATCACATGGTGGAGCTGGATGTTGTTGATGGTCGGAGATACCATCAATGGTAGTTGGCCAGCTCCAATCATGTTTTGAGGGCAGTCTGAAGCATCAAAAGTGATAGCAGTGTCCATCCACTTCCGATGTGGCTCCGCCCTGGCAGTGGGAGCTACTAAGGCCATGTCCCGCCACATTGTCTTGAGGACATGGCGGGAGGTGATGTCCCACGAACCACCAATGATGGTGTTCATGGTCTTCCGACACTCGTTGTCGAAGATGTCGGAGTCATCGTCAAAGGAGGTGTAAACAGCCTTCAAGACCTTTTTAGGGTCCGGAAAGCCTAACTCCTCTTCAGCCGGAGCTTCATCGACTTTTTGTTTTCCTTCCCTTTGACGGAAAAGAACTTCTTCCTAGCACTTGTTGTAGTGCTCGACAAGGTTCTGGACCTCTCGGCAGCCTTCCAGGTTGTGGCTGTTAGTCTTGTGTATAGGACACCACATCTTGGAGCTGCCTCTGTCTTTAGATGACGACCGAGGTCATTTCTCGGGGCGTGGCCCATGGCCACCCGGAGCTGCAGCAGTAGGTGTGCCGACTGATGGCTTTTTCTTGCCGTTGGACTTTTTCTTCTTCTTGCCACTCCCAGAAGTAGTGGCTTCTCCCTAGGAGGACTTTTTGTTGTCCTCCGGAAGTGGTTGGGAGTACATTTCACGGCCCTACGTGGATTTGGCGCACTTGTCTGCCAAGCTGAAGTGTTCCATGATGCTGGTGACTTCCTTGGTCGCCAGCTTCTCCATCATCTTCTTGTCTCGTACGCCCTGTCTAAATGCCACAATAACAGAAGCGCTTGAGATAGAAGGTATGGTGTTTCGTACCTGGGAGAACCTCCGGATGAAGGATCGCAGGGACTCTCCCCCCTTCCGCTTGATAGCAAAAAGGTCCAGTTCGGTGCTTGGTCAGGTGTATGAACTCCCTAAATTGGCGGTGAACTGTTGGCACAGTTCTGCCCAACTGTTGATGGAGTCAGGCGGAAGGCTCATGAACGAGGACCTGGCGGTCCCAGTCAAAGCCACGGGGAAATAATTGGCCATAACAGCCTCATTGCCTCCGCCCGCAAGGATTGCGGTGGAGTAGATTTCGAGAAACTCAGCGGGATTGATAGTCCCGTCAAATTTCTCCAGCAGGTGAGGCCGCTACTTCTGCGGCCATCTGACCATGCGTAGGTGCATGGCTAGGGCAGAACAGCCTCCTCCTACTCCCTCGGGAGCAAGACTGTCCTGAGCCTCTCGCCTCTCGCGAGCATCCTCGATATGGACGCGACCGTCCTATTGACAGTAACGGCGATCAAGCTCCGCCCGGAGGTCATGAGTCGAAAGCCTGGTTACCGTATGGGTGCGTCGCGCCCCGGAAGGCAGCGATGTCGCCTATTCAGATGCAGCATGGCTCCTATGTTCTGTAGCGTGCAGACCAAGTCTACCCGACATGGTCCGATGCTGCGATGGGACCCGCCCCAAGGGGGGAGGACCTTGGATGCTGATGCGATCAGCTGCTGCTGCAACCAAATGTTCCACATCAGCCCTCCACTGCTCCATTGCACCCTGGGATGCTCCTGGAGGCGGTGGACGTTGGAGAAGAGCACGCGCGGCATGGAGCGCATGTTCAGGGTTGTTGTTCGCCGATGCCGTGACGGACTCAGACGCCCCATCTCGCTATCCAGCATGATTCGCCGGTGCAGACGGTGGTGAATGTAGGCCTAGAGGGGGGGGTGAATAGGCCTTCTTGAATTTTCTCGGTTCCTGTAACACTCAACAACAAAGTCAATACCAGAGATATCGGACTAGTTCGGTAAAGTGCGGACTAGTCCGGTTTTCACGGGCTAAGTTGATCAAGTTCAGTCAATTTGATTGATTCGTTAATGTTTGCAGCGGAAATATAAACTTGAATGACAGTTTAATAGTTGTATGTCAAATTCTATTACAATTAAGGCTCTTGTTCAACAATTTAACTCAAATTGAACAAAGTGAATCAAACCCTAGATTAAGTTGATCAATTAAGATGAAGAACGCAAAAGGACAAGACACACGATTTATCCCGTGGTTCAGCTACCACGAAGGCAACCTACGTCCACGTTAAGGAGCCCACAAAAGGACCGGGTCTTCTCCAACCCTTCCCTCGTCGGATCGCCACGAAGGCCAATCCTCTTCCACTAATCACAAAGGGTAAATAACCAAGTTGAAGGGTCGTGCTCACACGTTGAGAGTTCCCTTGATTACAACTTACAAAGCCACCAATAACACACTCGAAAATTACAAATTGAAACGCAAGAGTGTGTTAGAGAATCGAACCAAGAGCTCAATGATGTGTGCCAAGTGTCTCTCCAATGATCTAGAAGTGATCTTCAATAGATTGATCGATTTTGCACTTAATTTCGTGGAGAGAGGTGGTTTTTGAGTCTCTTGGGAGGTGTGATGGCGCTAGGGTTCGAGAGAGTATAAAAGTGGGCCGTGCACCTCTATTTATATGGGGTTTCTAAAAGTGACCGTTAGGGTTCAGAAAGATCGGACTAGTCCGTGGTAGTCACCGGACTAGTCCGGTGTGCTATGTGTAGCAAACCCTAAGTGTCCAGGAATATCGGACTAGTCCGGTTGAAAACAGACTTGTCTGATTTCAGTACTGGAAATCTTCGGACTAGTCCGATTGCCATCGGACTTGTCCAGACATATGAAACCCTAAGTGTTTAGGATGACAAGTCCGCACTTGGAGGACTTGTCCGATTTAGATCAGTGTGTATATCGAACTAGTCCGTGTAGACACCGGACTTGTCCGAAGTGGATTAGAAAGAATATCGGACTAGTCCAGTCACAACGGACTTGTCCGATTTTGTGTGACTTGTGCATTGTGTTGAGGACTAGTCCGCATTGGGGAGGACTAGTCCGAAGTGGATCAGAAAGATATCGGACTAGTCCGGTGGATACCGGACTTGTCCGATCTAGTGCAGAAAGTGATATCGGACTAGTCCGGTCCTGTATAACTTTGTGCATTGTGTGTGTGTGCTTGAAAGTGATTGAGCTCTTGGGTGTGTTTACTTAACACACTCCATAAATAATAATCTACTATTTTCTTCTCCTTGAGCTCAAATTCACTTTGCTTCTCATTTCCCTTCTTTTTGGCATTTTGCTCATTTTTCATTATTTGCCTGCATTCATCTCAACAAAAGGATTAGGATCCCAATTGCTTGTCATAAATCATCCAAAACCCACAAGGGAGTCCTAGATGCACTTTCAATCTCCCCCTTTTTGGTGATTGATGACAACCAATTGAGATTTCACAAAATAAGGCAAAAAAATGAGATTTTCATAAAGTATGCACATATGACTCAAAAATACATCAAGCAACAAAAGAATTATCCATATGTGCATTCTTTATGGTGGGATGCATACTAAGTGCATGAATACATTGAGAATGACAAAATTTACATTAATCAACCGATACCAAGTGCATATGACATTCCAGGAGAAAAAATGTAGTTTTCATCACATACTCGCAAATAAATTGAGAAATTCATCACAAGACCAAACTTAATATGAAAACAGTGTTAAACTATTACAATCACAAATAAAAGTACAGAGAAGGCTCTCTCCTCGCATCCTATTACAGCTAAAGCTAAGACTTGACTCCCCCTCAATCTCTCCCCCTTTTGCATCAAGACACCAAAAAGAGAGAGAGGAGGGTCCTAGGTTCTTCACTCTTCACTGTCTGTCCTCTCGTCATCTTCTTCGTCTTCTTTGCTCTCTGCTTGACGAGGAGGAGAGGGAGGAGGAGGAGCGGAGCTGCTCGAGCCCCCAATGCCAAAATAGGCAAGCTCGGAGGGGGACAAGGGCCCGAGCTCGGAGATGTCAAGATTAGAATCTTCAGAAATTACTGGAGATCCAATGGGGTTGATCTCCAGCTTTTCACTCAGTTGCTTCACATTGGCTTTGATATATCTCATATCCTCCTTCCTCTTCTGATTGAGTTTATGAAGCTTTACTTCAGTCTTCTTGCAGGAGGAGAATATCGCGGACAAGTATTTGAGGATCCCACTAGCGGATCCTCTCCGAGGGGCTTCCTTGGAGGGGGGAGGAGCCCTAGCAGCATCTCTTTCTCTTGCTGGTGCATCAGGACTTGAGGCCGGCGAGGGAGCAGCCTGGACAATCACAGGCTGAGGCTTCTGAGGCCTCAGGGGAGTGTGCTCTACATCCTTCACGAATTCTATTCCTGTGACCTTCTCAATCATGAACATCAAGTAGGTTGCATAGCCACAAGACCGGTTGGGGGTGCTTGAGATGTTGACCATGTTGTTCCATATGTAATCTGCAACATCAAACTGTCTCTTCTTGCTTATGATCCTCATTAGAGTCCGGAGGTAGCCCTGTACACTCCCTGCATCCCCATCCTTGGGGGCAATGGTCTTCCGGAGAACTCTGTTCAGAACCACAAAGAAGGGCTTCATATTCTTTGTGGAGGGAGGAACATACTTAGAGTTGGGCTCATACAAGAACTTCATTCTGTCCCTCTCAATGACCCCTATGTTGTGGATGATCAGGTGGTCATGTCCAGCAGAGTCTAAATGGAGCAAGCTTGCAAAATCCTCCTGAGTGATGGAGTACTTGGATCCATGAGTCATCCAAGTCACACTCTCTTCATCTTCACTCGAGAAGTGGCACGTTGCATAGAATTGTGCAATCACTTCATCATTCCAATTGTGTCTGAAGGAAAACAGATCCTTCAGACCATGCCTTTGTGCTGCAGCAATGACCTCATCAAAAGCTGAGCACTTCTTCTTCTCTAGGTGGGCCCAATCAATCCACTGACTGCGCACCACCGGAGTCTTCATCGGCAGGTAAACCAGCCTGCAGAAATCTGCATGGAAGTTTGACCAAAACCTTCCATCAGCTGCCTGCTTTGGCCTTCCATAGCAATCAATGCTTCTTAGCTTGGCTGCCACATCGCTGCCTTTCCCATTGAATTTCTCTTCATTGGGGTACCGGACCCCTTCTCTGGGAGCATGAAGCTTCAAGGGCCCAACTGGCCCCGTTGCGACTCCCTTGCCCTTTCCCTTTGCTTGACGAAGGCCGCTTGAAGATGTAGCAGCCTTCGAGGCGGGCTTCTTGACACAGACCTTCCTCCGAACCTGGGGAGGGGAGGTAGCAGGATCGGAAGGTCTTTCTTGGCGTTTCTTGCCAAGACCCGCCGAGGACCGAGGTGCCACCTCGTGGTCCAACTCGGCCTCCAAGTCGGAGATCTCGTTGTCGGAGCTCGACATGATCTGAGAATGATTGAGCAAGAATAATGACAAGTTATACAAGGCATAGGTAAGACAAGATAGCAATGGATGGCATTAAGGAATTAAGGAATTAGGTTTCAGGTTCAGAAACATCGGACTTGTCCGGTGCTCAGGCACGGACTAGTCCGGGGTACCGGACTTGTCTGTGCATGGACCGGACTAGTCCGGTGTTCATCCTCAAAAACCTAACAGATTGGACAGGATACAATCCCTAATGCAAATCTAGTCTAGCATACACGTAGTACATCAACTAAACATGTAACTAGTGAAGGGTGCTAGGCCAAACGATCAACAATTGAGAAAAACACGATTTCTAGGATTTTGAAGATTTTTAACAAAGAAATCGATGGAGGCTCGAAGGTTTGGGGGTTGGAGGCCGGACTAGTCTGCTAGCTTCAATCCCCAAGTCTTCAAGCTTGATCTCCGCCCAAATGAGTGGCTTTTCGACGGAGGATGCAAAAGATCGCCTTGGGAGCTTGAGCGCAAGAGAGAGGAAGCCTAGAGCGAATGAGAGGGTGAGGAGATTAGGGTTTGGTGGCGGCTAGGGTTATGGGCACGAAAAATCGGACAAGTCCGGACATGACCGGACTAGTTCGAAGTCATCCAGAGACCTATATCGGACTAGTCCGTGGTCTATCGGACTAATCTGGCCTAACCGGCACTCTGCGGACTAGTTTGCATGGGCGGACAAGTCAGGGTAACCACAGACTAGTCCGTGGTCACCAGGAAAGAATTGCATAGCCCATTCATATATATTTGAAGGTTCAATAATAGAGAATAGAGAGGCAAAACAATTCAAGTAATCTTGATGAATTTGACCAGTAAGCATACAACAATCATACAATGATCAAAATTCATCAAGATCTAATAATTGACATTGTTTTTTGAGAGAAAAATGGAGAGGGATGATTTTCACAATTCAATCAACATTTTTGAAGCAATCGTACAGGTATGCAACTTTTCAAGCCACACTCCGAGAATCAAGAATATTTAGCTCATTTCGGAGTTCGCAAAAACGTTTTTCATCAAGTGGCTTGGTGAATATGTCGGCCAATTGTTTTTGGGTGTTGACATGTGAGATGGTTATGTCTCCTTTCATGGAATTGTATCTCAAGAAATGATGTCTTATGTCTATGTGTTTAGTCCTAGAGTGCTCAACTAGATTGTGGGCTATTTTAATGGCACTCTCATTATAACAAAGGAGAGGAATACGGTTTATATTGTAACCGTAATCCCTTAGAGTTTGTCGCATCCAAAGGAGTTGTGCACAACAACTCCCGGCTGCAACATACTCCGCTTCGGCTTTGGATAATGCAATGGAATTTTGTTTCTTAGATGACCAAGAAACCAAAGATCTTCCTAGGAATTGGCATGTGCCAGAGGTGCTTTTTCTATCAACTTTGCACCCGGCATAATCTGCATCAGAGTAACCAATGAGATTGAATTTGGAGCCTTTTGGGTACCAAAGACCAAGGTTGGGTGTATGAGCTAAATATCTCAAGATTCTTTTTACGGCTGTCAAGTGACATTCCTTAGGGTTGGCTTGAAATCTTGCACACAAACATACACTCAACATAATATCTGGCCTAGATGCACATAAGTAGAGTAAAGATCCAATCATGGAGCGATATACCTTTTGGTCGACGCTCGGTCCATCTTCATTGAGATCCAATTGGCCATTCGTAGCAATGGGAGTCTTTATGGGCTTTGCCTTGTCCATGCCAAACTTCTTGAGTATGTCTTGCGTGTACTTGGTTTGGCTTATGAATGTTCCTTCCCTTTGTTGCCGCACTTGGAATCCCAAGAAGTACTTCAATTCTCCCATCATTGACATTTCAAACCTGTCTGTCATAATTCTACTAAATTCTTCACAAAAAGATTGGTTAGTTGACCCAAAAATTATATCATCAACATAGGTTTGGCAAATAAAAAGATCATTATCTAGATTCTTTGTGAATAATGTATAATCTACTTTGCCAATTTGAAAACCATTATCAATTAAGAAATCTCTAAGACACTCATACCAAGCTCTAGGAGTTTGTTTGAGGCCATGGAGAGCCTTACGCAGTTTATATATGTGGTCGGGGAACTCTTCGTCTTCAAACCTGGGTGGTTGCTCCACGTACACCTCTTCCTTGATCGGTCCGTTGAGGAAGGCGCTTTTCACGTCCATTTGATACAACTTGAAATCATGGTGAGTAGCATATGCAAGTAATATTCTAATTGATTCAAGCCTAGCTACTGGAGCAAAAGTCTCATCAAAATCCAAACCTTTGACTTGTGAGTAACCTTTGGACACAAGTCGTGCCTTGTTTCTTGTCACCACTCCGTGTTCGTCTTGCTTGTTGCGGAAGACCCACATGGTGCCCACTATATTTGCATTGGGTCTTGCCACAAGTTCCCAAACCTCGTTTCTCTTGAAGTTGTTCAACTCTTCTTGCATTGCCACCACGCAGTCCGGATCCTTCAATGCATCCTCAGTCCTGCGTGGTTCCAAAAAGGAGACAAACGAGTAATGCTCACAAAAAATAGCTATACGAGATCTAGTGGTTACTCCCTTTTGGATGTCACCGATGATGTTGTCGAATGGGTGATCCCTTTGAAAGCATTGGTGTACTCTTGGGTGTGGCACTTGGAGAGTTGTGTGTTGGTGATCATTTTCTTCTCCCCCTGAGTGGTTGCCCTCGTTGATTTGTTGATCATCTTCATATTCTTGTGATTGATCTTGTATCGAAGCTCCCCCTTGATTGTTGATCTCCTCTTGTGGTTCACTTTCCTCTTGTATTTGTGACGATGACTCTTGTGGTCGAACATCGCCTAGAGCCATTCTATTCAATGCTTGATAAGGAGCTTCTTCTTTACCTAATTCACATTGATCAACTTGCTCCTTTTGGGAGCCATTAGTTTCATTGAACACTACGTCACGTGCCACTTCAACAAGTCCGGAGGCCTTGTTGAAAACACGATAGGCGTAAGTGTTCGAATCATAACCAAGCAAGAAACCTTCATCGAACTTCGAAGTGAACTTTGAAGTCCTGGGCTTCTTGTTCAAGATATAACATGGAGAACCGAAAACTCGAAAATATGAAATGTTTGGTTTGTTACCGGTGAGTAGCTCATAAGGAGTCTTCTTGAGTAGTCGATGAAGGTAGAGTCGATTTGTGGCGTGGCAAGCGGTGTTAATTGCTTCCGCCCAAAATCGATCCGAAGTCTTGTATTCATCGAGCATTGTTCTTGCCATCTCTATGAGCGTTCGGTTCTTCCTTTCGGCAACTCCATTTTTGTTGTGGAGAGTATGGTGCTGAAAATTCGTGCTTGATTCCCTCCTCATCAAGGTACTCCTCCACTTGTATGTTCTTGATCTCCGTGCCGTTGTCGCTCTGAATACTCTTGATCGATAGTGAGAACTTGTTTTGCACTCGCTTGAAGAATTTCTTGAGTGTCCCTTGTGTTTCTGACTTGTCATGCAAAAAGAACACCCAAGTGAAGCGGGAAAAATCATTAATAATGACTAAACCGTATTTATTACCGCCGATGCTTATGTAAGCAATTGGACCAAACAAGTCCATATGAAGTAGTTCGAGCGGTCTTGTCGTAGTCATGATGTTCTTTGCGGGATGATGTGCTCCATCTTGCTTCCCTGCTTGGCACGCGCTACAAGGCCTGTCTTTCTCAAAAACAACATCTTTCAAACCTCGGATGTGATCGCCCTTGAGGAGTTTTTGAAGATTCCTCATACCAACATGTTCTAGCCATCTATGCCACAGCCAACCCATGTTGGTTTTTGCAATCAAGCATGTGTCGAGTTCGACTTTATCCTTGTTGATGTCAACAAGGTAAAGCTTTCCCTTCAACATACCCTTGAATGCAACGGAACCATCACTCCTCCTTGAGAAGGTCACACCCTCGTTAGTGAACAAGCAATTATAACCTTTGTCACATAATTGAGATATGGACAGCAGGTTATAATCTAAAGATTCAACATGTAAAACATGAGAAAGAGTGTGTTCAGAGGATATTGCTATTTTACCGGTACCGAGCACCCTTCCTTGACTATTATCTCCGAAGTAGATGCCTTCGTTTGGGTCCTCGTTTTCTTCATATTCCACGAACATCCTCCTTTCTCCGGTCATGTGGTTGGTGCATCCACTGTCTAGCACCCATTTGGATCCACCAGAGGAATAGGCCTGCAGAAACAAATTATGCCTTGGTTTTAGGTACCCAAGCTTGCTTGGGTCCTTGGAGGTTAGTTACAATACATTTGGGCACCCACACATGGGATTTTGTGTTCCCATGGCGCGGCCCAGCATAATAAGCATAAACTTTACCAAGATTGTTTCTCATTAATACATAAGAGGCATCAAAGGTTTTGAACAAAAGTTACTGTTGTTTATGGATCAGACTAGTGTGGGTGACCGGACTTGTCCGGATGACCGGACTTGTCCGGACCACAACCGGACTAGTCCGGTGTTCATGAGAGTTCGGGTTCTTAATTTTCGAGTTACCAGGTTGTGAGGGTCCTCCCTTCACAAAGGTAATCCTTCCCTTGTTATTCTTATGACTTCCAGCATTTTGCTTTCCATCATAAGAGTAACCAATGCCATACTTGACATTTGGAGGTCTTTGGACCAAGTATACACTACGTGCATAGTTGATCCTCTCCTTGTCAAATATTCCACATTGGGTAGGAATTTTATCCTTTGTGGAGGTAGACTTTTCCTTCAAACTGGTGTTGATTTTACCACATTTGCACATATGAACAAGATTAGTTGAAGTGGGTTGAGAAGGTAGACTTGAAGAGGAGGAAGATTCACTTAGCTTGAGTGACTCAACTTGCACTTCAAGGATCTTCTTAACCTTGATCAGGTCATCAAGTTGATCCTTGATTGCAACGTTTGAGTAGGTTAACTCCAAGCAAGTTTTCTTGCTTGAAGCTAGCTCAAGCTCTAGTGAGCTGTTTTTCTCCTTTTCAAGAACTAGAAGATTGTCAAGTTCGACATACTTCTCCTTTTCGGAGATAATCATGTCCTCTTGATGATCAATTAGCCATTCCTTCTCAACAAGTTGGTCAAGTAAAAATTTCATTTTAGCAGCAGTTTTTCTATCTAATCCAATTAACATATCTTCATCATCACTATCTAGTTCATCATTACTTGAGTAGGAATGCATGGAAGGAGTTTTGATGTTTACCTTGCGTTTACCTTCCTTTGCCATGAGGCAAGTGCCATTTCCCTTCTTTGTACCGAGCATGGGGAAGAGTGTTGGTTTCTTGGACGTGCTTTCAATGGCTATGCTAGCCATCTCTTCTTCATAGGATGATGAGGACTCATCGTTTGAGTCCCACTCCTTTCCAATGTGTGCTTGTTCAGCTTGTTTCTTCTTCTTGATGAATTTCTTCGGTTGAGGGTTGGCTTCTTTATTCTTCTTCTTGTTGTCCTCATATGGGCAATCGACTATAAAGTGGTTATACTCACCACAATTATAGCACGCCCGCCTCATCTTCGGCTTTGTCCTCTCCTTGTACTTGCCTTCACTTGATTTTGTTCCTTGTCTTTTCTTCATTAGTCTTTTGAACTTTTTCATGAACAAAATCATATCCTCTTCGTCCAGCTCACTACTTCCATCATCGCTGTCCTCCTCAAGCTGTGCTTCTCTTGCTTCTTTGGATAGAGGCTTGAGTGTGGACTTTAAGGCAACTCCCTTCTTCTTGGCCGATGTGAGGTCGGCTATTTCTTTGATGTGCTTGGCTTGTTTCTCCATCATTTC
The DNA here is from genome assembly GCA_036927565.1 of Tuctoria greenei. Classification (NCBI taxonomy): domain Eukaryota; kingdom Viridiplantae; phylum Streptophyta; class Magnoliopsida; order Poales; family Poaceae; genus Tuctoria; species Tuctoria greenei. Next base: position 130,009,259 of record JAYESD010000005.1, on the reverse strand, counting down.
AAAGTTGATGATTTTGCCAAGCAATTCATCTGGAGTCATCCTCTTGTACCCGGGACTTTCTCTGATCATAGAGCATAGTGTGACATTGCGAGGCATAAAGGCTCTAAGGATGAGCTTTACAACCTCGTGGTCATTCCACTTCTTGCTCCCATATGATCGAACCTTGTTTACAAGTGTCTTCAATCGATTGTACATGTCCTGGGGAGACTCGTCTTCCTCAATTGCGAACCTTCCTAGTTCGCCTTCGATCATTTCAATTTTCGCCTCCCGCACATGCAGGTCACCTTCATGGGTTGTTTGTATTGTGTCCCATATTTCCTTGGCAATCTCCAGTCCGTCCACCTTTGTGAATTCATCTCGACATAGAGAGGAGGTGATTACGGCTGCGGCTTGATCGTTTCTGTGGATGGCTTGCTCTTGACTTGGGGTGAGCTCTTCGTCGTCATCTGGGATGTCTATTCCTGTGCACACAATATGCCATAAACTTGGGTTAAGGGAAATCAAGTGCATCTTCATATTTTGCCTCCACATGGAGTAATCACTCCCATTGAAGTGTGGGGCCTTTCCAAGAGGAATAGATAGGTAATGGCTGTTGTTTGAATTTAAATGATCATAGTTAAAAGGATATCGGGAGTAGTCGGTGTGACTACTCCCCTTCTTCTTTTCTTCAACTTTAGCTTTCCCTTTGGAAAGTGCTTTCTTTCTGAGGAGTGCTTTCAGCTCCAGCGTCTCCTCGTCATCATCATCGAAGTCTTGAATTGCTTCGAGATACTTTTCCAGCTTTTGGTTCTTGTCGTTGTTCACTTCTTCCTGGTTGTTGATTTTCTGAACTTCCTTCATGTCCGACATGATCTCTTCGAGTGGTTGCACTCTTTCTTGAAGAACCTGCTCTGATACCAATTGAATGTAGGCCTATAGGGGGGGGGGGGTGAATAGGCCTTCTTGAATTTTCTCAGTTCCTGTAACACTCAACAACAAAGTCAATACCAGAGATATCGGACTAGTCCGGCAAAGTGCGGACTAGTCCGGTTTTCATGGGCTAAGTTGATCAAGTTCAGTCAATTTGATTGATTCGTTAACGTTTGCAGTGGAAATATAAACTTGAATGACAGTTTAATAGTTGTATGTCAAATTCTATTACAATTAAGGCTCTTGTTCAACAATTTAACTCAAATTGAACAAAGTGAATCAAACCCTAGATTAAGTTGATCAATTAAGATGAAGAACGCAAAAGGACAAGACACATGATTTATCCCGTGGTTCGGCTACCACGAAGGCAACCTACGTCCACGTTGAGGAGCCCACAAAGGACCGGGTCTTCTCCAACCCTTCCCTCGTCGGATCGCCACGAAGGCCAATCCTCTTCCACTAATCACAAAGGGTAAATAACCAAGTTGAAGGGGCATGCTCACACATTGAGAGCTGTCTTGATTACAACTTACAAAGCCACCAATAACACACTCAAAAATTACAAATTGAAACGCAAGAGTGTGTTAGAGAATCAAACCAAGAGCTCAATGATGTGTGACAAGTGTCTCTCCAATGATCTAGAAGTGATCTTCAATAGATTGATCGATTTTGCACTTAATTTCGTGGAGAGAGGTGGTTTATGAGTCTCTTGGGAGGTGTGACGGCGCTAGGGTTCGAGAGGGTATAAAAGTGGGCCGTGCACCTCTATTTATATGGGGTTTCTAAAAGTGACCGTTAGGGTTCAGAAAGATCGGACTAGTCCGTGGTGGTCACCGGAATAGTCCGGTGTGCTGTGTGTAGCAAACCCTAAGTGTCCAGGAATATCGGACTAGTCCGGTTGAAAACAGACTTGTCCGATTTCACTACTGGAAATCTTCGGACTAGTCCGATTGCCATCAGACTTGTCCGGACATATGAAACCCTAAGTGTTTAGGATGACAAGTCCGCACTTGGAGGACTTGTCCGATTTAGATCAGTGTGTATATCGGACTAGTCCGTGTAGACACCGGACTAGTCCGAAGTGGATCAGACAGAATATCGGACTAGTCCGGATCACAACGGACTTGTCCGATTTTGTGACACTTGTGCATTGTGTTGAGGACTAGTCCGCATTGGGGAGGACTATTCCGAAGTGGATCAGAAAGATATCGGACTAGTCCGGTGGATACCGGACTTGTCCGATCTAGTGCAGAAAGTGATATCGGACTAGTCTGGCTGATATCGTACTAGTCCGGTCCTGTATAACTTTGTGCATTGTGTGTGTGTGCTTGAAAGTGATTGAGCTCTTGGGTGTGTTTCCTTAACACACTCCATACATGATAATCTACTATTTTCTTCTCCTTGAGCTCAAATTCACTTTGCTTCTCATTTCCCTTCTTTTTGGCATTTTGCTCATTTTTCATTATTTGCCTGCATTCATCTCAACAAAAGGATTAGGATCCCAATTGCTTGTCATAAATCATCCAAAACCCACAAGGGAGTCCTAGATGCACTTTCAGATGGCAGTGATGGCATGACTAGCTCCTGCTGGAGCCACAGCACCTGTTGGCTGCTGCATGTTGGAGGGATTGCCTCCGGCAGGTTGCGCAGCAGGGTTGCCGTTGGACGATCCAGCAATAGGGTTCACCATGTTTGAATCTCGGGCGCCCCTACCTGGCGCGCCAAATGTGGGAGTTTGGTTCTGGCAATTCTCCTGGTACTACCGTTGGCAGCTCGTGGAGTTTATAGTTCAGTTGTGGGCGCTCAGATATAAAAAACACAATGGCAAGTTTACACGAGGATTTACGTGGTTCGGGCTGCCTAAGCATAATATCCTACTCCACGGTATGTGTAGTTGTTGTATTGAGCGTCTGAGCACTTGTGAGCCTGTGTCAGAGCAGATTCTGGGAGAGTCCACCTATGTATCGCTCGACCAGTCCTTTTATAGTACAAGGACTTGTCGTTACACCGTTAGCTTGGCCCGACATATGGCCCTGGTGGTTACTCATGCTTAATATGCAATTAATGAGCTTTATTACCCTTAACAATGTGGTAACGGGCCTTGACAGTGCCGTTACTGGTATTAAGGGCCATTCGATCATGTGTCATTAATATGGTATTAATGATACTTAATCGGGTCTTGAAGTCTTTAATTGCCCCTTGAAGGTCCTGATGAGGACATCACAACAGCAGAGACGCACATTGAACTGCAAGGACCAATCACAAGAGCACGAGCACGGTTATTAAATCAGCAGGTGAATTCGTTCCTAACTTCTTTTGCATGTGAGTTTCAGAATAGATTGCTATTTGATGATTTTAATTGTTATTAGGAATAATGGATAAGATCAACAAGTGAAGGAAGGAGGCCTTGGGAGCGTGGAGAACCAGCTGGGACGTCCACAAGTTGATGGAAACAGTTTACAACTCGGACTCGAGTTCAACTCGGAGTCCAGCAGCAGTCCACCTTAAAACAGACGCCCAGGAGGCATACGGACTCCGTTTTCGACGTTCTACATATGCACGGAAAGAGGAGAAGATAAAATTTCCAATGGTTCTGGTTCCACCTCAAAATTCCTCCGGAGTAATTGGTAATTGTCGAAACAAGTCGAGTCCAGATTTCTGTCCGGTGCTGCGCCACCGAATCAGGCCTTTGGGCCTTGTATCCCGTAAGAGTCCATTAGGGACGCGTCTAATCGTGTTTTGCTTGAACCCTAGCCTATAAATACTGCAGCTGCCGGTCATATTTGGTGGGTTTTGCTTAGATCAATAATATCGCCGTTCTACGGTTTGTGAGACCCCAACTTCGCGATTTCAGATCGTGTCTTCTACGTTATTGCTCGTGTTCTCGGTTGCACTTGCAAGGATTAGCCTTCTTGGCGAGGTCAAGCGTGTGCAGCACGGTTGATAACCAACGGAGCCGTGGTGTAGTGATTGCAGGGGTACTCGTACCGCTCGAGTGCGGCGGATCATCAACGTCGAGTTCTCCACCCAATCGACATACCCTTCGAAAGATCGGGCCTAAACCTACTCATCAAGTGGTATCAGATTTCCAGGTTGCCCGTGAGGTATCTTTGTTTTCCTTCCTTCCATTAGATCGATTTTTGTTTCATACCTAGAGTCCACAGAAAAGACACAAAAAAAATTAGATCATTTTTACCGCTTCCCAGACTATAGTGCCTGCTGTTTCGTTTTTCAGTTTGCATTGTTGAGTTTGCATTCGTGTGGTTGAGTCTTGTTGCTGGTTTAGATTTGTGTTTTTGGGTCCTAGTTATCGTGTTTCGTCCTTGTTTTCTTGCTATTCGACACCTATTCCACAATCCCTAAATAACAAACCGATCCGCCACGTTCATCTGTTTGCCCTAGCTAGCCGCCTTGCGTGAACTCCCGCATCACCAGCCCTAGATTAGGTGACAAACCTTTGTGCCATTCATCCTTGAATCATCACACACCACCCCATTAGTTGCTGTGCAAATTTCCGATCGTTTTCGTATCCGATTGCGAGTTCTGTTCTCAAACCGAGTTGGAATTTATATCCAAAAAATCGTAACTCGGACAGCCTACCTTAAAACAGCGATAACTTTCGCATACGGACTTGAAATCGGGCGAATTTTTTTTTCAAATTCATCTACGCGAAATTTCGCATCTGATTTTACGCCGCGCAGCCGCGTTCGGCGAAATTAGATTGCTCAAATTCCCCTCGGAAGATAGGCTCTCTGGCCTCCGAAGTTTCAGCACGAATTTTAAAGAATCTTCTTGATTTTCTGTAGGCCGCATATTACATCCAATTGAACTAAAAATTTGTGTGCTTCATATCTTCGTGCTCCTGAGTAAAGAAAAAATATCAAAAAAAATATTAAAAAAAGAAAAAAAATAGTGAAGAGCACGCATATTAAAGCAATTGGCCTATACTACCTGGTGCTGATTTGTTGGTTATATCATTTTGTCTTTCTTTTGCCTTGATACTTCCTTGTGTTGTGCTAGGCTCTAGGACACTCGATTGACCAGCAACAGTTTCCTACATTGAATACTTATTCAACTTTGTTTAGCTGTTAACGATTTTCTGCTTATTAGCCACCATATTGTGCCATCCAAGCTCCACCTTTCTCTTGAGCATAACAGGTACCTTTGCAATCAGCCCACGCTTCATTGGTTCATTTCACCGTCCACACCACCTGCTGTATCGGTAAGAACACTTGTAAGAGTGTGGTAAGACGCTTGAGCGAGAGAGATTGTTTTCTTCCACCTTCCACATTGTCACTGTAGTTGATAGGGATAACATATTTTTTGTTGTCTTTTGTTTCCTACTAACAATGGCAGGAGAAGACAATAATGACGAATGTGTTCAACATGCTGAGTTACATGATATGATGAAGACCATGACGGATATGTTCGCCAAATACAACGCAGCAATGGAGGAGTCATTGGCGAACTTGACTCGCCAACTGGATGACCTTGCTCTTCGGATGAATACTTTTGAGGCTCGATTGCCTCTCGCTGGAAGACAAGAAGACAATGCTTATGATGAACTGGACGATCACAATAATCAGCCAAGACTGCCACTTTATCGTTGAGGTATGGGAGGTAATAATCATAACAATTATAATCGCCCTCCTGATGATTCTTTTGCTAAAGTGAAATTTACTATACCCTCTTTTTCTGGTGCTTATGATGCTGAGGCTTATCTTGATTGGGAGATGACAGTAGAACAAAAATTTAATTCCCATCTTGTTCCTGAACAACATAGAGTTCGTCAAGCCACTAGTGAGTTTAAGGACTTTGCTATCATATGGTGGAATGAACTTGTTAAAACTAGAACTGATCCTCCAACATGGGATAGATTAAAGGAAGCTATGCGTGTTCGATTTGTTCCTCCATGTTTTCAGCGGGACCTTCGCAAAAAATTGCAGCGTTTAGACCAAGGTAACATGTCCGTAGAGGAGTATTATCAAGAGTTACAAAAGGGTATGCTGCATTGTGGGGTAGTAGAGGACATGGATGATAAAATAGCTCGTTTTTATGGGGGGCTGAGGCGTGAAATTCAGGACATTGTTGATTACAAGGAATGTGATACTGTTAACAGATTGTTTCAGCTTGCTATGTTGGCAGAAAAAGAATTGCAGGGCCGACAACAAAAGCAACAACGCACGAGGAGCAACTTCACGCCGCGTGCAGTGACTACACCATCCAAAACAGCACCATCTACGACCCCCCGTGCAGCGACTACACCACCCAATGGCGGCCAACGAACTATACCTGCTGCTCCACCTTCTCGCGTGCCGGAAGGCAGCAAGGCGACATCATTCAAGCCTTCGTCGTCCACTCCTTCTACGGGTCGTACTTCCGACATTAAGTGTCACCGCTGCCAGGGACTTGGTCATATGATGAGAGATTGCCCGAGCAAACGAGCATACATAGCACGCGACGATGGCGGGTATGATAGTACTTCGGATGTTGAAGATGAAAATTCTCTTGCTACTGACTTTACAAATCCAAATGACGAACACACCAAAGAAGAGGTACTTGGTACAACGGCGACAGAGAACTATAGGAGCATCATTGTGCAACATGCCTTGAGCTCCAAAGTGGAGACCGACGACAAGCTACAACGACACAACCTCTTCCACATGTTTCTCGTCGTCAAGGACTGCCGTGCACACACTATAATTGATAGAGGTAGCTGCAATAACTTGGTGAACAGGGACGTCGTCAAGAAACTCGGTTTGACAACAAGAGCACACCCTCATCCGTACCACATTCAATGGTTCAACAACAGCGTTAAGGTTCGGGTAACACAAACAGCGAGAATACATTTTTCAATTGGTTCATACCATGATTTTTCTGATTTTGATGTTGTTCCTATGGATGCTTGTTCTCTTTTATTAGGTCGTCCTTGGGAATTTGATACAGATGCTATTTATCGTGGTAGAACCAATAAATATACTCTCATGCATAAGGGAAAGAGAATCACTTTGCTCCCCATGACTCCTGCTGAAATTGTGCATTTTGAGAAGAGTAAAATTCGTGAGGGCAAAGCAACAAAATTAGAATCTGAAAACAGCAAGTTATTAAGTTAAAATCACCATTGTTGCTCGCAACTAAATCTGAACTTGCTGATTTATTTGATGCTAAGGGGATGTGCTATGCTTTAGTTTGCAAAGAAGCCATGTTTTCACTTCATGAATTGTCTATTGCATTGCCCCCTGCTGTTGCTAACCTTTTGCAGGAGTTTGAGGATGTGTTTCCCTCCGAGATACCCCCTGGTTTACCACCGATGAGAGGCATTGAACACAAGATCGATTTGATTCCAGGAGCAAGTTTGCCAAATCGTGCAGCATACAGGGCGAATCAACAAGAAACTAAGGAAATTCAGCGACAAGTCCAAGATCTTTTGGACCACGGGTACATTCGTGAAAGCCTTAGCCCTTGTTCCGTTCCTGTTCTTTTGGTTCCTAAGAAAGATGGTAGTTGGCGCATGTGTGTTGATTGTCGAGCGATTAATAACATCACCATTCGATATCGTTATCCTATTCCTCGATTAGATGACATGCTTGATGAATTGAGTGGTGCTATCATTTTCACAAAAATTGACTTGCGTAGTGGTTACCACCAAATTAGAATGGCACTAGGAGATGAATGGAAAACTGCATTTAAAACCAAGTTTGGACTTTATGAGTGGTTAGTCATGCCTTTTGGTTTAACTAATGCACCCAGTACCTTTATGCGATTAATGAACGAGGTTTTACGTGCTTTCATTGGACAATTTGTGGTGGTTTACTTCGATGATATCCTCATTTACAGCAAGTCATATGATGAACATCTTGATCATTTACGTGCTGTTTTTACTGTTTTGAGAGACGCACGTTTGTTTGGTAACCTCGAAAAGTGCGTCTTTTGCACCAATTGAGTCTCGTTTCTTGGCTATGTCGTTTCCTCGCAGGGAATTGAGATGGATGAGACCAAAATTGAAGCAATCACCAGCTGGCCAGCCCCAACAACCGTCACACAGGTTTGTAGTTTTCTTGGTCTTGCAGGTTTTTATCGGTGCTTTGTGCGGGATTTCAGCACCATTGCAGCACCTCTACATGAGCTAACGAAGAAGGGAGTTCCATTTCGATGGGGTGAATAGCAGCAGCAAGCTTTTGATGCTCTCAAATCGAAGCTTACACAAGCACCGTTGCTACAACTTCCTGATTTTGACAAGACCTTTGAGCTAGAATGCGATGCAAGCGGCATTGGTATTGGAGGCGTTCTCATACAAGGAGGTAAACCCGTTGCTTTCTTTAGTGAAAAACTTCATGGTCCTTCTCTGAATTATTCTACTTATGATAAGGAATTGTATGCCTTAGTGCGTGTATTACAAACTTGGCAACATTATCTTTGGTCTAAGGAGTTTGTGTGATGCCCGGTTCCGAAAATGAACCAAGCTAACGCATATGTGTGCCCAGGATGTTCATCACACATATACGAGTGATTCACAAAAGAGTATACAGAAAATTACCACAGAACAAGATTAGTTAACCAAATTTTATTACACAAACCAGATTATCCTCGAATACAAGCTCTAATGAATATTAATGACAAGTTTCAACTAATGCAGCGGAATTAAACTAATTAAGCAAACTAAGCAACTATGCAGCATAAGCGACAGGGTATGTATGCGCAGCTCCAATCAACACCACAGGCAAAGATGACGGTAGACACGGCCTAGAACTCCGCATTATCGCCATTAAACTCCCAATCCTGACCTGCAACTGTTGGGGTGGGGGATTGCAAGAGTGAGTACATGTCGTACTCAGCAAGTGTGGAAAGTATGACATGTGGCTGATTCAAATGACGACAATAATAATGGCAAAGTGCTGAAAAGTACAGTAAAACATTTGAAAAGCAATATATTATATGTATGTGAAATAACCCATCATAATCATAAATAATACCATAATACCAAACTGAATTCATTACCATCATCAATAATTCCAGATTTCACCATCGTCAATAACCATATTCAATACCAGAAATTTATCCATAACCATCCATAACGATTACCAAACCATAACCATCCCAAATTCCAATTTCCTCTAATCATGTAGGTCATCCAGGCGCTCATAACCGGGAGCACGGCTATCATGATAGTTTTAATTAACTCTGCAGAGTTTGTACCTCTTTACCCACGTGTTCGTGATTTCATCACCCTTTTGGCGACTAAGAATCTCCCTTATGCCCATGACCCGTCAGTCATATTACACACTTCCGTTGGTGTGTGGCCAAGAGATCACAAAATAGCCTTTACAAAGGGATTACTAGCCTATTTAGACCCCACTGAGGTTTCACCGGTGGCGATGCCTCCAACTGAGCACATCTTCAACCAAGGGCCCCCTCTTGAGCCATTCGGATCCCAGGGTAGTCCCACCAATCATCCACAAACCCAATTCGACTACCCCTTCCCCGAGCATCCACAATGGTCCAAACAGCAGTAGCAAAGCCCTAATTAATCAGCTACGCCGCACCCATACTTGGCCTCGTGGTGGCACTGTAGTCCTGGCTTATTCTCGCATGAACCGGTCCTTAGATGTAAAGCAAGCAAACCACCATAACATCCAACCCATCCACATACCAGGCTTGCTTAGATCACCCATTACAATACCATATTGACCAGTTCATGTTATCCATAATCTCATCCATGCATAAATAAATTGATTGGTATAGTTGTTTTCCATCCCAGTTGATTAAGCGAAGCAAAAAGTAAAAAGCCTTCCCGACTCTCTACCATAAATTCCAGGTGACAAGGGTGGTCAAACAAAACTAGTAAACTTCCTACCATAGGGTTTCCCATCAATTTGACACAAGCATGCAGTTTTGCAAACAAAACATTTATTTTAAAAACAGGATCAATATGCTTCAAGGACACTTGCCTTGCTCTTGCTGTTGATTAGGGTCAAAGCCTTCAAACTCTTGGTGCTGTAGATCCTCCGCGGCACTCTCTAGCGCAAATCCGTCTAATCCACACAATAAACATACAAGACAAGAAACACAATCAAAGAGTGCACAAATATTACTCAATATGTCATGACATGCATGATTGATGCAAATGCAAGGTAGAACTTGTTACTAGATTGCTTTTAATGATAACTAACTAGTTCTAATAGCTTTTAACAAGTTTATACAGGTTTGGATTCGATTAGATCAATTTTTAGAATTAATTCAACACAATTTAACCAGAAAGATCGGACTAGTCCGCTAGGGACCGGACAAGTCCGCACTCTGCGAGATCAGCGGATTAGGGTTTTCTAGATCGACGTGAATTTGGAGATTAGGGGTTGAATTCATGTAAGGAAAAGAGAATAGAAGGTATACCAGGTGTTTAGAACTCCAATGAACCAAGAAACTTGGAGGTAACACTTGGATCTTGATGATCTAGGGTTGGTGATGAACTTGGAGATGAATTGGTGGTGAAGGACGAAACTTGGTGGAGATCTTGATCCTCTTTCGTTTCCTCCTCCTCTTCTTCTTGTTTGGGATTTTCTCCTCCCTCCTTGATGGTGGCTCCCCACGAACTAGGGTTTGGGTGGGTGGAAAAGTGGCAAATAGATGTCAAACCAAGGGGTGGGGCTGTTTATATAGAGGTGGAGGCTAGGGTTAGATGGATTTCGAGTTTGAGAGGAGTAGAGGCCAGTTTAGAGTCCCAGATGGGCTCTAAAAGAGTTAGGAACGACGTCCCTAGGCCCACTTAACGTGAAACCCAAGAAACAAGTCGTAAAACAAAAGGTCAATCTCGGAGTCACGAAATATCGGACAAGTCTGGACAGGATCGGACTAGTCCGAAGTCGTCCAGAGAGAAAATCGGACAAGTCTGGCCAAACATCGGACAAGTCTGAATTTGAACAGAAAGGAAAACGGACAAGTCCACTGGAACACCGGACTAGTCCGGACAAGTCCAGGGACTTAGCAATTTTCAAGGATTTATGGAATATCGGACTAGTCCGCACAAGATCGAACAAGTCCGAAGTTGTCCAGGGGCAAATATCGGACTATTCCGCAGCAAAAACGGACAAGTCCGTTTCTAGACAGAGAGAAATCGGACTAGTCCTCAGAAAAACCGGACTAGTCCGCACTTTCCTACATTTTTAAGTGCAGTTTTGCTCCAAATCAATTTTAAACTTGTTCCTCTTGTTATGGGTTAATGTTAAACATGCATATGAATGTATGCAGGGCATGATGCATGAAAATGAGGGTGTTACAAACCTACCCCCCTTAAAATGAATCTCGCCCTCGAGATTCGACGCGGAAGAGAAGAGATAGGGAAATTCCTTCTTGAGATCATCTTCTAGCTCCCAAGTTGCTTCTTTTTCGGTATGGTGCTTCCATTGAACTTTACACCATCGAATCACCTTGTTCCTTGTGACTCTCTCCTTGGTTTCCAAGATTTTGACCGGTTGTTCAGCATAAGTCAAATCTTCCTCTAGTTCCAATTCTTCCATTGGCACTTGTTCTTCTGGTACTCTCAAGCACTTCTTGAGCTGAGAAACATGAAAGACATCATGTACGTCTGAAAGATGAGCTGGCATCTCCAACTTATACGCTACTTCTCCTCTTTTGTCCAAAATCTTGAATGGTCCAATATAACGAGGTGCGAGCTTACCCCTTATGTTAAACCTCTTATGACCTCTCATTGGTGACACCTTGAGGTAAACAAAATCTCCTATTTCAAAGGCTAATTTCCTTCTCCTATTGTCCGCATAGCCTTTTTGCCTTGATTGGGCAGCCCTCAAGTTTTCACGAATTATTTGGACTTGCTTTTCGGCTTCTTGCAACACATCCGGACCAAATACTTGAGCTTCTCCTGCCTCATTCCAGAATAAGGGTGTCCTACACTTCCTCCCATAAAGCGCTTCATATGGTGACATTTTCAAGTTTGCTTGGTAACTATTGTTGTATGAAAATTCCGCGTATGGCAAGCTTTTGTCCCAACTTTTCCCATGCTTTAAAGCACAGGCTCTTAACATGTCCTCCAAAATCTGATTGGTCCTCTCGGTTCGTCCATCCGTTTGAGGATGATATGCTGAACTAAAATTCAACCTTGTTCCCAAAGCTGCATGCAATTTTTGCCAAAATCTGGAGGTAAATTGAGAACCTCTATCCGAGACTATCTTCTTCGGTACTCCATGTCGGCACACAATATGCTCCATATACAATTCTGCTAGCTTCGCGGTGGTATATGTGGTCTTGACAGGAATAAAGTGAGCTGATTTTGTCAACCGATCTACAATGACCCATATTGAATCATAGCCATACTGGGTTCGCAGTAATCCAACTATAAAGTCCATACCAATCTCTTCCCACTTCCACTCTGGAATCTTCAATGGCTGCAATAACCCTGCTGGCCTTTGATGTTCCGCCTTGACTCGTTGGCACACGTCACACAATGCAACATATTCGGCTATGTCCTTCTTCATGCTATCCCACCAATAGCAAGGTTTTAAGTCTTTGTACATCTTCGTACAACCTGGGTGAATCGAGTAAGGCGAGTCATGTGCCTCCTTTAATATTGTCTCTCGAATATGCTTTACATTAGGCACAACGATCCTCTTTCCAAGCCATAAGGTACCATGTTCATCCTCGTCAAATCTGAATTCTCTCCCTTCTTCTGTTCTTTCCTTGATTTCCTTGATCTCCTCATCTGTGGTTTGTGCCTCTCGAATTTCTTGCTCCAAGGTTGGGTTTAACTCCATCATCTCCGTCTCATTTGCAAATCCGAGGTTCAACCGTTCAAACTCCTTACATAACTCGAATGGTAACTCTCGAACCGTGAGTTGATGTCTTACTCCTTTTCTACTCAAAGCATCGGCCACTACATTGGCCTTTCCCGGATGATAGTTGATCCCCAAATCATAATCTTTGATGAGCTCTAACCATCTTCGTTGCCTCAAGTTCAGGTCCGTTTGTGTGAAAATATACTTCAAACTCTTATGATCCGTGTAAATTTCACACCTATGTCCAAGAATATAGTGTCTCCAAATCTTCAATGCATGTACCACGGCTGCAAGTTCTAAATCATGTGTTGGGTAATTCTGCTCATGTTTCTTCAATTGTCTTGATGCATAGGCGGCCACTTGACCTTCTTGCATAAGCACGCATCCGAGTCCTTGTCTTGATGTGTCACAATAAATATCAAAACCCTTGCTTACATCCGGCAATACCAAAACTAGGGCTGTTGTTAACCTCTTCTTCAACTCCTCAAAACTGTTTTGACAAGCTTCAGTCCATTGGAACGCCTTTCCCTTCATTAGCAACTCCGTCATAGGCTTGGCTATCTTGGAAAAGTCCTTGATGAATCTACGGTAATATCCAGCCATCCCAAGAAAACTCCTTATTTCCTTGACATTTTGCGGCGGTTCCCACTTCAACACGTCTCTCACTTTACCAGGGTCAACCGATACTCCTCCTCCTGAGATGATATGACCCAAAAATGGCACCTCTTTCAACCAAAACTGACACTTGTTGAACTTGGCATACAATTCATGCTCCCTAAATTTCTGCAGCGTAAGCCTCAAGTGTTCCTTATGTTCCTTCTCATCCTTCGAGTAGATCATAATATCATCAATGAACACCACGACAAACTTATCCAAGTACTCCATGAAGACCTTATTCATGAGGTACATAATGTAGGCAGGCGCATTTGTCAATCCAAAAGACATCACGGTGTACTCATAAGATCCATACCGTGTCCTAAAAGCCGTCTTGGGTATGTCCGATGGTCTAATATTCATTTGAAAGTATCCCGACCTCAAATCAATCTTAGAGAAAACACAAGCACCCTTCATCTGATCAAACAAATCCTCTATACGGGGCAAGGTGTACTTTTTCTTGATGGTCACCTCGTTGAGAGCTCGGTAATCCACGCACATCCTTTGGGATCCATCCTTCTTGTCCACAAACAGCACAGGCGCTCCCCAAGGTGAAGAACTTGGGTGAATAAAACCCTTCTCTAATTGCTCTTGAATTTGCTTCTTGAGCTCCGCTAATTCCATAGGAGGCATGCTATACGGCCTCTTAGCTATAGGTGCAGTTCCAGGTATTAAATCAATAACAAACTCAATGTCTCGATCAGGTGGCATACCTGGCAACTCGTCCGGGAAAACATCCAAAAATTCACACACCACCAGAATCTCCTCAATTGTGGCACCGTCCATATGATTCAACTCCAATTGCTTCGGTGCGGTTTGAGATGCTTCAAATTCTACGGTGATCCCTTCCTCATTGGTCAACTTCACCGTCTTCGTGGCACACTCAATAACTCCATTGTGCTTCCTCAACCAGTCCATACCAAGTATAATGTCCAATCCTTGAGAATCCAAAACAATGAGGTTGGCGGAGAAGTCTACCCCCCTTATTCTAAGGCTTACTTTTGGACATACTATATTTGTCCTCATCTCTCCTCCAGGAGACTTAACCAATAGAGTAAACTTCATATGAGAGATAGGCAAACTATACTTGGCAACATACTTCGATGCAATGAATGAATGCGATGATCCAGAATCAAATAACATAGTCGCGGGGTTGGAGTTGGCGAGAAACATACCAATGACCACATCATCCGCTTGTTGAGCCTCCTCCGTAGAGACATGGTTCACGTTGCCACGAGCAAAATTCTGCTGTCCACGGCTTCCTTGTGGTTGTCCTCCATTAGGTCTTGGGTTTTGCCTCGGTGCATTGCTTCCTTGACCAAGGCCCGACTTAGGACATTGATGCGCAAAGTGTCCAGCTTCTCCACAAGTATAACACTTCTTAACCCCACCAGAATTGTTGGGACGAGCTTGGTTTTGAGCATTTGCAGCAGGAAAATTAGCACGAGGCTCATAAGGCATTGGAGGCCTAGGTGCTTGCATAACAGGGCGCTGCTGCACAAACTGAGTTGGGCGCGGTGCATAACCAGGGCACTGAGCAGGAATAGAGGAGCTGTAATGAGGCGCATTGGGCGGCGCAAAGCGAGGGCGCACATTACTTCCTTGTTGCTGTCCTTGATATGGCGCCTTCCTCTTGGTTTCTTGCTCCATCTCACGGATCTTGTTCTCAACCACAATTGCTTTGTCCACAAGCTTCTGGAAATTTGCATAGTCACAGTTGAGTAGTTGAACTTGGATCTCATTGTTCAAGCCTCTCATGAACAAGTATTGCTTCCGGCTGTCCCTACTAACATCCTCAGGCGCGTACGTTGAGAGTTGAGTGAATTTATTGAGATATTCACTCACGCTTGATTTTCCTTGTCTCAAGTTCTCAAATTCTTGCCTCTTCAAGATCATAACACCTTCCGGCACATAATGAGAACGAAAATTTTCCTTGAATTCGGCCCAAGTGATCCTCTCTTGATTCTCATGAGCATTGCAATAAGCATCCCACCAATCTGCAGCTGCTCCAACTAGTTCATGAGAAGCAAATAGGACCTTCTCTCGGTCACTGCATTGGACAATAGCAAGTTTCTTCTCCACGGACTTGAGCCAATCATCTGCATCCATAGGGTTTGCGGCTTGAGCAAAGGTTGGCGGCCTAGTCCTCATAAACTCTCCCAATCGGTTATGAGGAGGCGGGGGTGGCGGTGGAGGCATGTGGGGTTGATTGTTGATATTGCCAGCCTGCAGCTGTCCCATAGTCTGTATCATGGTCTGCATGAGCTGGTTTTGCATGGCCAAAAGCTGCTCAATATTGATAGCTCCTTGGGCAGGTCCTTGTCCATTGTTGTTCTGAGGCACTCCATTGTTCTCCTCCTCATCATTAGCGTCCCTCTGGTTGCGAGTCCTCACCATCTGAAGAAAAGAGTAGGTAAGAATTAGAAAACGTCCCCAACTATATGCATCAAGGGATATGAAACTAAACAGCTAGCTACACTAGCCTAGGTGGACATGGCAATGCTAAGGCATCCCAAAATCCTCTATTAAGCACACAAGCAGACAATATAAATAGCAAACAGCACTCCAAGCAAAAACACATCGATTCCTGAGTGCTCCTATGTGCTCTAAAGTGTCCGTTCTATCTAGGCTGCATCCTACGGTCAACCTGTGGCACTGATACCAATCTGTGACGCCCGGTTTCGAAAATGAACCAAGCTAACGCATATGTGTGCCCAGGATGTTCATCACACATATACGAGTGATTCACAAAAGTGTATACAGAAAATTACCACAGAACAAGATTAGTTAACCAAATTTTATTACACAAACCAGATTATCCTCGAATACAAGCTCTAATGAATATTAATGACAAGTTTCAACTAATACAGCGGAATTAAACTAATTAAGAAAACTAAGCAACTATGCAGCATAAGCGACAGGGTATGTATGCGCAGCTCCAATCAACACCACAGGCAAAGATGACGGTAGACACGGCCTAGAACTCCGCATTATCGCCATTAAGCTCCTAATCCTGACCTGCAACTGTTGGGGTGGGGGATTGCAAGAGTGAGTACATGTCGTACTCAGCAAGTGTGGAAAGTATGACATGTGGCTGATTCAAATGACGACAATAATAATGGCAAAGTGCTGAAAAGTACAGTAAAACATTTGAAAAGCAATATATTATATGTATGTGAAATAACCCATCATAATCATAAATAATACCATAATACCAAACTGAATTCATTACCATCATCAATAATTCCAGATTTCACCATCGTCAATAACCATATTCAATACCAGAAATTTATCCATAACCATCCATAACCATTACCAAACCATAACCATCCCAAATTCCAATTTCCTCTAATCATGTAGGTCATCCAGGCGCTCATAACCGGGAGCACGGCTATCATGATAGTTTTAATTAACTGTGCGGAGTTTGTACCTCTTTACCCACATAATCGTAATTTCATCACCCTTTTGGCGACTAAGAATCTCACTTATGCCCATGACCCGTCAGTCATATTACACACTTTCGTTGGTGTGTGGCCAAGAGATCACAAAATAGCCTTTACAAAGGGATTACTAGCCTATTTAGACCCCATTGAGGTTTCACCAGTGGCGATGCCTCCAACTGAGCACATCTTCAACCAAGGGCCCCCTCTTGAGCCATTCGGATCCCAGTGTAGTCCCACCAACCATCCACAAACCCAATCCGACTACCCCTTCCCCGAGCATCCACAATGGTCCAAACAGCACTAGCAAAGCCCTAATTAATCAGCTACGCCGCACCCATACATGGCCTCGTGGTGGCACTGTAGTCCTGGCTTATTCCCGCATGAATCGGTCCCTAGATCTAAAGCAAGCAAACCACCATAACATCCAACCCATCCACATACCAGGCTTGCTTAGATCACCCATTACAATACCATATTAACCAGTTCATGTTATCCATAATCTCATCCATGCATAAATAAATTGATTGGTATAGTTGTTTTCCATCCCAGTTGATTAAGCGAAGCAAAAAGTAAAAAGCCTTCCCGACTCTCTACCATAAATTCCAGGTGACAAGGGTTTTCAAACAAAACTAGTAAACTTCCTACCATAGGGTTTCCCATCAATTTGACACAAGCATGCAGTTTTGCAAACAAAACATTTATTTTAAAAACAGGATCAATATGCTTCAAGGACACTTGCCTTGCTCTTGCTGTTGATTAGGGTCAAAGCCTTCAAAATCTTAGTGTTGTAGATCCTCCGTGGCACTTTCTAGCGCAAATCCGTCTAATCCACACAATAAACATACAAGACAAGAAACACAATCAAAGAGTGCACAAATATTACTCAATATGTCATGACATGCATGATTGATGCAAATGCAAGGTAGAACTTGTTACTAGATTGCTTTTAATGATAACTAACTAGTTCTAATAGCTTTTAACAAGTTTATACAGGTTTGGATTCGATTAGATCAAATTTTAGAATTAATTCAACACAATTTAACCAGAAAGATCGGACTAGTCCGCTAGGGACCGGACAACTCCGCACTCTGCGATATCAGCGGATTAGGGTTTTCTAGATCAACGTGAATTTGGAGATTAGGGGTTGAATTCACGTAAGGAAAAGAGAATAGAAGGTATACCAGGTGTTTAGAACTCCAATGAACCAAGAAACTTGGAGGTAACACTTGGATCTTGATGATCTAGGGTTGGTGATGAACTTGGAGATGAATTGGTGGTGAAGGATGAAACTTGGTGGAGATCTTGATCCTCTTTCATTTCCTCCTCTTCTTCTTCTTGTTTGGGATCTTCTCCTCCCTCCTTGATGGTGGCTCCCCACGAACTATGGTTTGGGTGGGTGGAAAAGTGGCAGATAGATGTCAAACCAAGGGGTGGGGCTGTTTATATAGAGGTGGAGGCTAGGGTTAGAAGGATTTCGAGTTTGAGAGGAGTAGAGGCCGGTTTAGAGTCCCACATGGGCTCTAAAAGAGTTAGGCACGACGTCCCTAGGCCCACTTAACGTGAAATCCAAGAAACAAGTCGTAAAACAAAAGGTCAATCTCGGAGTCACGAAATATCGGTCAAGTCCGGACAGGATCGGACTAGTCCGAAGTCGTCCAGAGAGAAAATCGGACAAGTCTGGCCAAACATCGGACAAGTCCGAATTTGAACAGAAAGGAAAACGGACAAGTCCGCTGGAACACCGGACTAGTCCGGACAAGTCCAGGGACTTAGCAATTTTCAAGGATTTATGGAATATCGGACTAGTCCGCACAAGATCGGACAAGTCCGAAGTTGTCCAGGTGCAAATATCGGACTAATCCGCAGCAAAAACGGACAAGTCCGTTTCTAGACAGAGAGAAATCGGACTAGTCCTCAGAAAAACCGGACTAGTCCGCACTTTCCTACATTTTAAGTGCAGTTTTGCTCCAAATCAATTTTAAACTTGTTCCTCTTGTTATGGGTTAATGTTAAACATGCATATGAATGTATGCAGGGCATGATGCATGAAAATGAGGGTGTTACAAACCTACCCCCCTTAAAATGAATCTCGCCCTCGAGATTCGACGCGGAAGAGAAGAGATAGGGAAATTCCTTCTTGAGATCATCTTCTAGCTCCCAAGTTGCTTCTTTTTCGGTATGGTGCTTCCATTGAACTTTACACCATCGAATCACCTTGTTCCTTGTGACTCTCTCCTTGGTTTCCAAGATTTTGACCGGTTGTTCGGCATAAGTCAAATCTTCCTCTAGTTCTAATTCTTCCATTGGCACTTGTTCTTCTGGTACTCTCAAGCACTTCTTGAGCTGAGAAACATGAAAGACATCATGTACGTCTGAAAGATGAGCTGGCATCTCCAACTTATATGCTACTTCTCCTCTTTTGTCCAAAATCTTGAATGGTCCAATATAACGAGGTGCGAGCTTACCCCTTATGTTAAACCTCTTATGACCTCTCATTGGTGACAACTTGTTCCTCTTGTTATGGGTTAATGTTAAACATGCATATGAATGTATGCAGGGCATGATGCATGAAAATGAGGGTGTTACAGTTTGTCATACATTCCGATCATCAACATTGAAGTATCTTAAGTGTCAAACAATTCTGAATAAACGACATGCTAAATGGATTGAGTTCATATAGTCGTTTCCATACATCATTAAGCATAAGAAAGGGAAGGAAAATATCATTGCCGATGCATTATCTAGGCGTTATACCATGCTGTCCCAACTTGATCATAAAATCTTTGGTTTGGAAACAATTAAAGCATTATATCCTACTGATTTGTACTACAAAGATGCTTTTGAAAATTGTAGAGAAGGAAGAACTTGGAATAAATATGTGTTGCGAGAGGGTCTCCTCTATCGTGCTAACAAGCTATGCATTCCAGCTAGCTCCGTTCGTCTATTGCTTTTGCAGGAAGCACATGGAGGAGGTTTGATGGGACATTTTGGAGTGAAGAAAACTGAAGATGTGCAGTCCACACACTTCTTTTGGCCAAAGATGAGGCATGATGTTGAGCGCTACGTGTCACGATGCACTACTTGCAACAAAGCTAATTCTCGCCTTAACCCACATTGTCTTTATATGCCTCTTCCTGTTCCTAGTGTACCTTGGGAGGGTATTTCTATGGACTTTGTTTTGGGATTGCCTAGGACTAAGAGGGGGAGGGATAGTATTTTTGTAGTTGTTGATAGTTTTTCCAAAATGGCACACTTTATACCTTGTCATAAGAATGATAATGCCTCACACATTGCTGATTTATTTATGACGGAAATTGTTCGTTTACATGGTGTGCCAAATACCATTGTTTCTGATCGTGATGCAATATTTTTAAGGCACTTTTTGGAGAACTTCGTGGTATAAATTGGGAACCAAGTTGCTGTTTTCAACTACATGTCACCCACAAACGGATGGACAGACCGAGGTAGTTAATCGTACTTTATCCACTATGTTGCGGGATGTCTTGAAAACAAATTTGAAGTTGTGGGAGGAGTGTTTACCACATATAGAATTTGCGTACAGCAGATCCGTTCACTCCACGATAAAGGTAAGTCCATTCCAGGTAGTGTATGGTTTCAATCCCCGTGCTCCTATTGATTTACTACCTTTGCCTCCTTCTGAAACTATAAATTTGGATGCTACACAACAATCTGAATTCATTCTTAAGATGCATGAAACTACAAAGAAAAATATTGAAATGATGAATGATAAGTATAGGATTGCAGGTAGTAAAGGTAGAAAAGAAGTAAAAATTGAACCGGGTGATTTAGTGTGGTTACATTTGAGAAAAGAGCGATTTCACGACTTGAGAAAATCTAAACTTATGCCACGGGCTGCTGGTCCTTTTAAGATCATTGAAAAAATTAATGATAATGCATATAAGCTTGAATTGCCTCCCGATTTTGGGCTTAGTCCTACATTTAACATTTCAGATTTGCGACCGTACTTGGGAGAAGAAGATGACTTGAGTCGAGGACGACTCCAATTCAAGAGGGGGAGGGTGATGAGGACATCACAACAGCGGAGACGCACATTGAACTGCAAGGACCAATCACAAGAGCACGAGCACGGTTATTAAATCAGCAGGTGAATTCGTTCCTAACTTCTTTTGCATGTGAGTTTGAGAATAGATTGCTATGTGATGATTTAATTGTTATTAGGAATAATGGAGAAGATCAACAAGTGAAGGAAGGAGGCCTTGGGAGCGTGGAGAACCAGCTGGGACGTCCACAAGTTGATGGAAACAGTTTACAACTCCGACACGAGTTCAACTCGGAGTCCAGGAGCAGTCCACCTTAAAACAGACGCCCAGGAGGCATACGGACTCCGTTTTTGACGTTCTACATAAGCACGGAAAGAGGAGAAGATAAACTTTCCAATGGTTCTGGTCCCACCTCAAAATACCTCCGGAGTCATTGGGAATCGTCGAAACAAATTGAGTCCAGATTTCTGTCCGGTGCTGCGCCACCGAATCGGGCCTTTGGGCCTTGTATCCCTTAAGAGTCCATTAGGGATGCGTCTAATCGTGTTTTGGTCGAACCCTATCCTATAACTACTGCAGCCGCCGTTCATATTCGGTGTGTTTTGCTTAGATCAATAATATCGCCGTTCTACGGTTTGTGAGACCCCAACTTCGCGATTTCAGATCGTGTCTTCTACGTTCTTGCTCGTGTTCTCGGTTGCACTTGCAGGGATTAGCCTTCTTGGCGAGGTCAAGCGTGTGCAGCACGGTTGATAACCAACGGAGCCGTGGTGTAGTGATTGCAGGGGTACTCGTACCACTCGAGTGCCGTGGATCATCAACGTCGAGTTCTCCACCCAATCGACATAACTTTCGGAAGATCGGGCCTAAACCTACTCATCAGGTCCGAGCCGTTGGGGGTCCACCAGTCTGCTTGTTGAAGTTGAAGGTCCGGCGATTGGACGTGTGGCAGCTCCGGAGCTTACCATCTGGGACGGATAGGTTCAGTGCTATTGTACACGTATCGATACTGGAGCTTCCCTCTGTCGGGGGTTAGGTCCGGGGGTGCCGCGCAGGTATTTAGCCCGGAGCTTTCCCTTGTGTGGGATGTAGCTCCGGTTGTAGTAAACACGTGGCAGCACCGGGGCTAACCATAGAAGGGAGGCAGGTCCGGTTCCGTATGACACGTGGGGCCTTCGGAGGTCTTCAACTCAGACAGGTGAAGTTCCTTTGCTCTTTTTGCAGTCCCAAGGGGTATTCGGTACGCAGGGTACCGACACTTACCGCACATCTTTTATTTTATTAACGTAACCTATACTACATTATTTTTTTAGATGCAATGGTGGTGGAAAGAAAGAAGTAGAATAAAGAAATGCAAATAGGGTGTGATACAAGTTACATCAAGTAGGGGTCCTCCCATAAGCTTGCTCTTCTCAATCACCGTGATAAGGGTTGAACCCTTAATGACGGAAATAGGCGATGAGGTCGGCCTGTTGTTGCTGCAACGTGGTGTTGACATTGTTGAATTGCGTGTTTATTTTTCTTTGCCAGTCGTGTATACCTTGGATGTGGTCTTGAAGTTTGTTGAAGATGTCGCCGGTCCTCTCTTCAAGATCTCCCTTCCATTGGGTGAGTTCTGCCATTGGATGTCGTCGTCACAATAACCTCAGGCCGATAAGGAACGTCGTGTACCCATCTGTGGAGGAGGCAAGCTACTAGAGCTTGAGCTCACTCTGGTGGTAGCCCACTCTTGCCACGACGATCCTGCTGCCTCATACGTTTGAGGTTTGGTCAAAACGGGTGCATCACCCGTTGGATCCACTTCCTCTTGGTACTCATAGGCGGGAGGGTATCATTGTGGTATCTCCATGGCTGCTCTATGTGGATGGCTCCTTGTGACCCTGCCAAAGACATTACTTCGACGAGTCTTTTTGATAGGCTGAAGAGCAATGGTTAGTTCCCGACACTTATATAAATGAAAATCCGAGTAAGGTAACCGAATTCCATTTACATGGATGGGATAGAAAAACACTAAGGTTCCATCTAGATCATGTTTAAGAGTGTGTCCTTGCTCTAGATAATCCTCGTCTATTAAGTAGTGGGCTGCTAGAATATATTCAATTAAAGCATTTTCTAGAGCCCCTACTTTTATAGCAATACGGGTAATTAATGAAGTACATTTAATTGGTAGGGTCATTTTAGTGTTTTCTAACCATTGTGACATCATAGCCTTAACAGGAGCAATTTTTATCTTTTAACCATGGCATAAAGGGTTCCAAGTTCATCAACATGCACAATCCTGACATCCCCTCTAGTAAACATAGTCATAGCCACTCACGTAAAGTGGGGTTTTGAAAGTGGCTATTCCTAGGATTCTTACACACAACTTCAGCAGTTCAGTCTTGCCAAAAATTTTGTTTGTTAAATTTAGGCAAAGCAGCTAAATCTATCAAATAACATTATAAAAGCCTAGGAGTGCACTAAATTCTTTACATAGGATAAAGTATTTTTTTCGGAAAAAACTAAAAGAAACACATTCAAATCCTAATTTAAGGGTACGTAGGAATTGAATAGAGAGGAGGTGTAAACCTTCCTCATCTATTTGAGCAAAATTATCCCATCCTAATGCATGCAAGATGGAAAAGAATTCAGAATCTATACCTATTTTGGAGAGTACTGTCGAATCGTAGGCTTCATGTGGGCGAACTCACGATCTCGAAGGATGTTGTAGACCTGTCGTTTAACATCACTCCTAAATTCAAGGTTGTCGT
This sequence comes from Tuctoria greenei, assembly GCA_036927565.1. Classification (NCBI taxonomy): domain Eukaryota; kingdom Viridiplantae; phylum Streptophyta; class Magnoliopsida; order Poales; family Poaceae; genus Tuctoria; species Tuctoria greenei. The sequence goes on along the minus strand of JAYESD010000005.1, from coordinate 129,985,695 downwards.
CGTTGAGGAGGCGGAGTGGAGCATCATCTTCCTCCATCGGGACATCGTCTGCCACACCTCTCCACAGTGGACTTGGTGTAGGCTCGGGGGAGAGGTGTGAGCTTGAGTTCCTCCCATGGCTTGAGCTTGATGAAGGTACCTTCCTCTTCCCAAACAACTTCTTCATGCTCTTCATGGCTGCACAACTTGAGAACAAAACAAAACAAACCCAAAACGTGTTACGTTAGCGAAAAACAAACGAAAACCCTTCATGAATTGTTTTGCTAATTTGAGAGCAACTTGCAAATACAAAACACAAATGAGAATCAAGGCAATTGTTTCTGGCTTCAACTTGGGAGAAGTGTTGCAACAAAGTGCACAACAATTCTAGATAAAGTGTGAGAGTGAGTTGGGGAGGTGAAGTGTGAAGCAACACACCCACCCGGGCATGTATAGATATTGTAGCACCCCCATCAATCACAAGAGGCAAGAAAATAGTTGTTAGAGGAGAGAGAGCCGAAATTGCGCTCTCCCCAACTCGGCAGACTAGGGGGATCGCCCGACCTGTAGGTGGGCCCCCCTATCTCCTCTTTTTGGCAAGTGGCTCCCCAACGGCAATATTTGAGCCGTTGGGTGAATTAACCACAAATTTGCTCCAAAAAATTGCTTTTCAAACAAACCATCGTCAAATTCGATATTTTATTTTTGACTTTTCTAAAAATGAAAAAATAAACCTAAGTTCGGACTAAAAAATTCCGAAACCTCTGAGAAACGTCAAAACATGCTATGGAAAAAATGCCAAAAATCCAGATGAAAAATCCAAATGATGTAGAAAAATAAAAATAAAAATGGGATAACTACCAAATTGACCTATTGGCGAGATCCCATCTAAAATCCGATGATATGGATTTTTCTCCATCGTATTGATGCTCATTCTTCAGCCTCCGGTGTTGGAGAAGTGGGCACGGCGGGCTCGCCTTGCTTCTTCCGCCACACCTTCCATGGCGGCTTTGTGGACTTAGGCCGTTCGAACGGTCCTGGCTTCTCCACCTTTTTGAAATGTCAACATGGGCGAAAAGATGGAGTTTCCTAATAAATTAGTTTCCTCATAAATGCAATGAGGGAGTCCACTTGGGGTGGTTTAACTTCGACCTCCTTGATGTGTTTGACATTCGGGCCATACTTGATTTTGATCATGGAGCATTGCTCCTCCTTGGCCGAAAGTCAAACTTTTCCTCCTTGTCATTTATAAAGAAGCGAATTTCTCCGGCTCCCACGTCGATGCGAGCATACGCGGTGCTAAGGAAAGGGCACCCAATAATTAGCGTGGTTTCCTTCTAGACCTCCATGTCGAGCACCACGAAGTTCACGGGTATGAAGCAGTTCTGGATTTTCAGCGGAACGTCTTTGGCGATACCCACGCGGTAGCAGACTGATGAAACGACCAGCTAGAGCTGCATTGGTGTTGGAGATACATGGTGAAGTTCAGCTTGTCAAAGACCACCTTCGGCATGACACTAACACTTGATCCAAGGTCACAAAAAGCCTTGTCATGGTGTAGTGTGGCAATGGAGCAAGATACTGTGGGATATACAGAATCCTTCTGCTAGTTGCCTTCCAATAGAGAGACCATGTTGACATTTTCTACAAGAGCCTCGGGTTGCCCTGGCATCTTGCCATTCTCTAATGGCGGGACAAAAGCTTCCAGTTGAGCTAACTGGGTTTCCAAAATCTTGTTGAAGCTCAATTGATTATTGAAGGAAGAAGCTAAGCCTTCAACCATGGCATTGATGTTCTCCAAGGTCTTGTCATTAGCCGACATATTCTTAAATAGGGCACCATTGACCTTCAGTTGGCTAATGGCAAGCTCCCTCAAGTGAGACTAGTTCCCATTGTCGTTGTTGCCTCCTTGAAAGAAAGGACGTGGTTGGCCCCACCGTTGACCTCCTAGACGGTAGCCATTGTTGTTGTTGTAATTCTCATTGTTGGCCATGTATAAGGCATCCTCATGGTCTTGGGGCAGTCACTCTCTATATGACCCACGTCGCCACAGACTTCACATGACATGAGAGAGTCTAAGGCTTCGACGGTGCCAAATACTTCGCCACTGGCTTGACAGTCCAGCTTTTTCATAAGGAGGTCCAATTTGGCAGCGATCATATCCACGTCTTTCAAGGTGTGCATGCCTTGCTATGAGGGTTTGAGATGCTCATCGCTCCACCCCATATTGGAAACCATCTTCTCAATTAACTCCTTAGCTTTGGGCACAATAAGCAAGAAGAAGGCTCCTCCAGCAACATCATCCACATGATCACGGGCTGACGGAGTCGGCCCATTGTAGAAATTTCGGATGATGAGCCAATCATCCATCCCGATGGGGACATGCTAGGATATACTCCTGTAGGCTTTCCCAAGCCTCGGGAATGGATTCCTTGGGCTCTTGCTGGAAGCTTGAAATTCTTCCACGTAGGGCAATAGTCTTGCTCAATAGGAAGAACTTGGCGAGGAATGATGAAGAACATTTCTCCCAAGTATATATAGCACTTCGGTTCACATAGAACCACTATTTCGCTCTCCCAAGGAGGGAGAACAGAAATAGTCTAAGGCAAATGGCATCAGGTGCTAATCTCTAGGAATTGTTGCAAGTGATCACTGGCAAAATTGTTGGCTTTCCCACAGAAGGGATTAGCCTGCACCATAGTGATTAGGTCAGTCTTGATCTCGGAGTTCTTGTCTCCCCTGTTTACATTGGGTCCAGTAGGCACATTATCAGCAGACGTAGCCGAGAACTCATGAAGGGTCTTCTAGCTCATTGCCTTGGAGCGTGATGGTGCAGAAATCATGGTTTTCTTAGCTGACATGATCACCTGAGGAGGAATGAGACGAGGTCGAACTCTTCTCAGTAGTGACTCGGTGTCTTTTATGTAGTTAGCCGGCACAAGGAAACCGTTCATACACTACCCAATTTTCACATCAATGAATGCGAAAACAAAGGAGGGTTATCCTACTAAATACAAACTAGAATCCTATCCACCACATCATCATGAAAATATTATGTGCCTTCCCCAACAATGGAGCCAAAAATGCTTGGTTATATTTCTTAACGTCTACAAGTCATCCTAGCAGCAGGATTAGTTCTACGGAGGCACTAGGCTATCCTAAGCCAAAGCAAGATGAGTTCCGCAAGCGCACGAAAAGTATCGCTGTAGCATTTCACTCGAGAGTATTCCCTAGGGTATCGTATTTGTTTATCCCAAAGGAAGGTAAGGTAGAAGAGAGACAAGGTCAAGGAAAGAAGAGGGTGTTCTAGTGAGGGATAAGTAGGATGGATAAATGAACTGAAGGGGTAGTGTGTGACACACCTAAGCATACTACTATATGGGGTAAGAATGTCCAAGTGGAGGATATGTTAGGGAAGGAGCTACTCCTACTGTGCTTTAGGTATTCATATTCAACTAGTGTAAATATGGCTATGCTAACTATGAGTACTAGGGCTTAGCGGTCCAACACATCAACCATGGGTTTACCCTTGAGAATATCAGGATGATTCCCACCATGAGCCTGCGGCCTAGCCGAACATGGGGGATTACGAAGGACGGACAAGGTTGTCACCACCTACCACCTACCCCTACAAATGTGGGTCTGCGAGACATCCAACGCTAGTTAAATATCTAAGCACCATGCTTACATAACAAGTAAATACCTTAGAGGCTAGAGTACAAATACCTCTCTAAGCCAATGTCTAACCTAAACATCATTGAAACCAATGATGGAACCGAGCACTACATTACTCGTATTAACATAATCATATTAATACATAATTAGACTATATTGGAGGTGTATGATGTTTATGATAATATAATAAAGGTATTATAACTAGACCATAATGACATCTACACCTAACACATGCATGGACTCCACAACTAAACAAGGAATGCTTCATCCATGTATATGAATAAATAAAGACTAATAATAATATTATAAAGCATAATCTCACAAATACAAGAGAAGATACATGAGCCATACCTTTCCCAATTTGGACATGGGACTAGAGGCTCCTCTCTACAGCCTAACCTCCACCAGGAGACTAAGAGCACTAGTGTAATACAAAAGAGAATGCTTGAGTGGTGTGTGTGAGAAGTGAGGCAGCCCCCCCCCCTTATTTGTACACAGAGTAGAGGCTGCTCCCGCCACAATTAGCGTGTGAATCTGTCTTCACCGCCTTCAGGGAGCCATGAGGAGACAACACATGGAGGAAGACCAGGTTTGGCGCCACGGCCAAGTCAGCTGACCAGGGGGGTCAGCCGACCTGGTCCTGGCCCACCTTCGAATGTGCTTCCTCAGGGTGACTTCCAAGTGGTCCCTTATCCCCTTCTCTGATGATACAGCATTGAATCTCCTTTGATACGCCTATGAATGAGTCATGGATCCATGTGGTGACACATGTCATTTCATGATTGGTTTGGTGTCACTTTTTAGGATTGCTTCCCTCATTATCTATCATTTCTGCATAAAAACTCATGCATGCACTATTTCTCCATGTACAAATTGAATTATGTTGAATCTAACTATGATGTGTGTAAGAAATATTTATTCCTTCACATAATTGTGTTATATTGGCGGTCAAAATTGGTATATAATGACCGTCAATAGTAGCCCTTGAGTGGTTCGGTCGGCTCATCTTGTGGTGTTGGAGCAGTGCACCTTACTCGAGTGCTGTTGAGAAAGTCAGTTCCCAGACCCTTGCTGGAAATTATTACTCGGGTCCCTACCCGAGCTGATGGCTTGGGACGGTGTTCTTTTATCGTGTGGCATGCAATTTAAATGGGGAGAGGTTAGATAGAGCATATCATAGTGGCCGTATTCCAGAAGTCCCTTAACCCGTGTTGGACTTCCCGCCCTACAGGTAGAAGTGCCTCAGGTGCTCGAAGTTCCATGCGTTGGGGAGGATGTTCCCGTCAGAGTTAAGACGATAAGTGTTGGGTCGTAGGATGTTTGCTAACACGTACGGTCCTTTCCATGGTGAGGATAACTTGTGTTTGTCCATGTTAGTTTGTATCCTCCGTAAGACCAAGTCGCCAACTTGAGAGGCCCTCGGCCGAATATGCCGCCTGTGGTAGCATCATAGCGCATGTTTGTGTTTGGCCAAATTTAGGGTGGATTCTGGGATAGAAGAGCACTTGAAAAGCTACCAGGGGTTTGAATGGTAGATTAAAAACCTTTATGCGGAAGCTACAAAAAATATGTTAAAGAAAACAGTGTGTGCGACTCATCTAAATGTGTTCCATTATGAGCAAAGTAGTAAATGTTGCATAGAATCATGTCACGAATATATCACATCAAGAATCACAAAAAAACCGTAAAGTAAACCTCAAGTTATAACCAATAGATTGGACAAAGGTCAATTTGTTCCACTCGAGTTAAAAATAGATGTGCCACCCTGCAAAGAAACTCATGTAGATAAACAAAAAAAATGCAATGACCATGTAATTTTAATAGATGACAGATAATTGAGTTATGGAGACAACACAAAAAGAATCACGCCAATTGGATCTGTAAAACTCCAGTTATGATCAAAACACTACAGAAATGTTGGCTGCACAGAAACTCGACAAAAAAACTTGTTAAAAACAAGTTGGGCGAACAAGGCACAAAAGCTCCTCTAAAACTATGAATTTTATTCAAGTACAAACACAAGTCATCTTCCATTAGTACTGGCCTACCTTACTTATATAACCAACTCTAAGGCAACTCCAATCCAACTAGGACTTCCTACTCCTACTTGGGTTCAAGACTCTTCCATACGCAGATAGAAGCAATCTTAAGACTTCCAAACACCTTAGGAACATCCCACACGTTCCTAAAACAAATCAACTTCTTTCTCAAAACAAAATCTAAACAAAACAAACTTGAAACTTTCCATAATCAAACCATAACTGCCTCAGCCGCAACCTGAGAGCATAATCTAGCCTGTTGGATCTTTCCGGTCAATTCTTCATGTCCACAACTCTTCTCCACGCCTTGGAACATTGTTGTTGCATCCATACACCCCTTGCACACGTGCAAACAATTTCCAAAATGTCCACGATACCTTCATATGCATTGTTCTTGACACAAACATGTTGCGTGACCTCCTGATGAACTCAACCACAATTCCTCCTGAACATGGTTCTTGAACCTCATATTCTCCCTAAGACTAGTCCTATTATTTTGACAACCAATTCTTAACCTCAAGCAACACACATGAATAAAAATCCAATTCTTCTGAGAACAAGTCCTCGACTTGACCCATAGTAGTCCGAAAACCACAAAACCTTATTTAAGCACACACATAAGCATGTTGCAAAACATATCAAAATATTATCCACCATGATCAGCCATAAAGCATCAAAAACTTAATCCAAAAGTACTAATAAACTTTCCATAAGCTAAAAAACAAGTTTGAAACATTGAATCTTAAAAACAGATCAACTGCGTGATTATTTCAGCAAATAGAAAGATCGGACAGTCTGAAACCACCGCTCGGCATTATAAAGTGAAGAGTTCGGACACTCCGAAGCATTGACTCACATGAAGCTCATGTGCTGCTAAGTTCGTACATTCCAAAACGAGTTCCCACAAGTTTGAACACTCCAAAGGGGGCTTCTCGGGTATATTCAAAACATTACACATAAATTCTCACTTTTAGCCTATTTGTCAATGTATTCAGCACCTAGGTCTCACATGGCTACATAGCATGCTCCATTGAGCTAGTCGAGAGAGTCTTGGTGAGCTTCCTCACATTGGTGTTCATCGTAGGCCATGACCCGATTCGACCCCTATTGATGAGTAATAGAGTAGAGCAGTAGGTCCAGATCTTCCGATAGGTAATGGATAAGTCGATTGATGGAGATCTCGATGTTGATTATTCGAGGCTTCGAGCAAAACCCGGAAAACACTGCAATCACTACACCACTGCTCTGTTTATTATCAAACAAGCTTCACATGTTTGACCTCTCCAAGAAGGCTAATCCTTGCAAGTACAACCGAGAACACAAGCAAGGACAAGGTAGACGCAATCTGAAATTGCTGAATTGGGGTTTCACAAACTGATAAATGATAAAACTGTTCTTTATTAAATAATCTATGCAAAACCTAAATTTTTTATGGTGGCTACTATGGAGTATATATAGATAGGAGGACTTCTAAGGGGTGTTGGAGTCGTGACCTAACCCTACGACATGAAAACAAGGGATGTATACTTCATACAAGGCCCAACGGCCCAATATAGTGGTGCAGCACCCTGACAGATTCTGAACTCGATTTTGTTTCGACGATTCCGATCGAATCCAGAGAAATTTGGACATGGGACCAGCAGCATTGGAAAGTTTATCCTATTCTCTTTCCGTGCATATGTAGAAGGTCTACAATGGAGTCCGTATGCGTCCAGGGTATCCTTTTTTGTGTGAAGTGCTCCTGGGCTCTGAGTTGGACTCAATTTTGAGTTGGGCTCGGTTTCCATCTTCTTTGGACGTATACTCTGGTCCTCCATTCCTCGAAACCTTCCTACAATTACTCCTTGAACATCCCCATAGATCCTAGTTACAATTAAATCATTAGGTAGCAATCTATTCTCAAAAATATATAAGGAACCATATAAGAACGGCCTCACCTCTGAAATTAATTGTTGTGCGTGAACTCTAATGATTGCATCTTGTATGTTCAATAGAGTGTTGTGCGTATCCATAGGAGTGATGTCCTCGTCACGTATTCTAGGTCAGTGGGCAGTATGGTCTCTGAAGCATAAGTCATGAAGAACGACCTGGGCTCCATAGCACAAATGGAATTTGGAAGCCCATCGCCCTGTGTACCTGTTGAGTCGATCGAAGATTTGTTATTTGAGCTCCCTTAGGATCAAACGGTTTGCCCACTCGATCAGTTTGGTTCTCTGAGGGTGCATCACGGATGTCCAAACGACCCAGATGTTGAACTCATAACAGAACTCCAGGAACCTTGTCCCTGTGAAGTGTGTACCGTTGTTGGTTATAATGGCCTTGGGTACCCTGAGGGCAAGGCCTGGGTGTCGATCCCGAATGCTCTTCCTTGACTTGGGCAGCCAGCTCGTGGATGTCCCTGGCAAAGACCCTGAGAGGAATGGGAGCCTGTCTTGAGGCAAGTTCGGCACAGAGTCAGCCGTCTCGTTGTCCCGCTGGGATATGTGGCAGAGTTCAAGCTCCTCGAACCTATCCTCCAGTTTTCGTACCTCCTGGCAGTACATGGTCATTTGTGGGTTGTGACAACTCGACTCCTACATCACTTGGTTAACCACGAGCTCAAATTCCCCTCACACGTAAAGGCATCGTATGCCCATCTCGACGGTGATTCTCAGCCTGTTGAGAAGTGCTTCATATTCAGCAACATTGTTTGTGGCTTTAAAATGCAGCCGCAACGCATACTGAAGCCATTTTCCATTCAGGGAGGTCAAGATCACATCACCACTGGCACCGTCAGATGTGAGCAAGCCATTGAAGTGCATCGTCCAGTACTCGGGGCTGGTCAGGGGAGTTGGTATCTAGGTCTCCGTCCATTCACCGATGAAGTGGGTACTTGGGTCGTACGTGGGGCATAGGATATGTTGAATCTCATAAGCTCGAGGGCCCATTGGCGATCCTCCCCAACGCGTCCTGATTCTTGTTTATGGATCCCAACCCATCTGCCATGACCACCCACATTGGGTGGCTTTGAAAGTAGTGAAGCAACTTGCGCGTGGTTAGCAATGGGGCATATTCGAGCTTCTGAATGTGCGGATAGCGGGTCTCGCAGTCCGACGGTGCCTTACTGACAAAGTAGACCAATTTTCGCACCTTGTGGGCGTGCCCGGGCTCCTCTCTTTCCACAATGAGGGTGGTACTGAACACCTAATGTGTCATTGCTATGTAGACGAGGAGTTGCTCATTCGGCTCGAGGGGTGCAAGAATCGGGGGTTTTGTGAGGAAAGCTTTTACCTATTCAGGGCGGATTGTGCTTCCTCGTCCATTCGAACGGCTTTGATTTCTTCAGCGGCTGGTAAAGGTGTGGGCCCCGTTCCTCGTGTCCGGAACGAAATGGCTTAATGCCGTGAGGCACCCCATCAGCCTCTATACCCCCTTGACGTCGTGAATAGGTCCCATATTAGTAATGGCCATAAGATTTTTGGGATTTGCTTCATTGTCGCAATCTGAGATGATGAAACCCAATAATTTGCCACGAGGCATGTTGACGATGCATTTTTCCGGGTTGAGCATGATGTTGTCATTTTGGAGGTTGGCAAAGGTTTCCTGAAGGTCGGATATGAGTTCTACGGCTTACTTAGATTTATCCATGACGTTGTCAACATATTCTTCTAGATTCCGCTCGATATGCTCATGTGGACACTTGTGCATGCATCGTTAAAATGTGGCCCCCACGTTCTTCGGCATGAACGACATCATTACATAGCAGTAGGAGGCATGTGGGTGATAAATGCAATAGCCAGTTGCTCCTTCTCCCTGAGGGAAATTTGGTGGTAGCCTGAGTAGGCATCCAGGAAACTCACGTGTTCACTCCATGAGGTAAGGTCAACGACCTGATTCATTCGAGGTAGCAGGAAGTGATCTTTCGAGCATGCCTTCTGTAGGATCGTGTAGTCGATGCACATCCTCCACTTCCCGCCATTCTTTCTGATGAGAATTGGGTTGGCAACCAATCAGGATGTTGGACCTCCTTGATAAAGCTGGACATGTGGAGCTTGATGATCTCAGTCCCGATAGCCAATCTTTCCTCCTCATCGAAACATTGTAACCTCCGTTTAATGGGTTTGTAGCCCGATTTTATGTTCAAGGTGTGCTCGGCGACTTCCCTCGGGATGCCCAACATGTCTGAAGGATGCCATGCAAAGATATCCTGATTTGTGCAGAGGAAGTCGGCGAGTGCGCTTTCCTACTTGTCGGGCAGCATGGCGCCAATCCACACAGTTCTTGCTAGGTCAGAATGGTCGACTTAGATGGCCTTGGAATCTTCGGTGGGCTTGTAGGCACCAGAGGTTTAAGCTCGGTTAGAGTCGGGAGAGCTTGAGACGATGTCCTGGGCAAGCTCATCACGCTCGGCCGCAGATACTGTCACCGGAGCCTGCTGGTAGCTGCCCTGCTCGCGCAACATGGCTTGTTCGAACATCGCATCTAGCATAATGACTCTGCGTGGGCCCAAGATTTTCAGTTTTATGTGAGTGCAATTTGGGATCGCCATAAACTTCGCGAAGCAAAGACTCCCCATGATCGCATGGTAGGACCCTTTAAAGTTAGTGACCTCGAGGTGTTTTCGTCAGGAAGTCCGACTTGTCCACAAATGTGACAGGAAGGTCGATTTGTATGAGCAGCATCGTCTACTTTCCAGCTATGATGTCGTGGGAGGGAGCTTTCGTAAGATGGAGGCGGGGGCGTGGGATGCCCATTGCATCCAGGTTCCCCACATATGGGATGTTAAGACCACTCCCCCTATCAATCAGCACTCTGGTCAGCCGCATGGTTCCCACGATAGGGTCCACCACTAGTGGAAAATGCAGGGGCTGCAGGATATGGCTTAGCTGTCGGTCCTGTCAAAGGTGACGGCCGCCTCGGACCATCGGACGTAGGTCGAGATGGCCGACTTGATGGTGTTCACCTCCGGGCTATCAGCTATATCTTGCACCGACATTCATCAGCATAGAAACCACAAAAAATCATGAGGCATCCGTCTGGCTTGATAAAGGTAATCACCTCCTACTCGGTACCCGGGCGCTTGAGCTTTCTGACCCCGTCGCGCATGGGTTCTCCACTCAGGAGCCTTTTGAGGAGGATACAGCCTTTCAGGGCATGCTTGACCTGATACGTGTGGTTAGTGCACGTATTCTCGATTGCCTTCTAGAATGAGACAGTGGGGGTAGGGCCTGTCTTTTCTATAGCAATGCTCGGTGGTTGCGACTAGGCCCAGATTCTCCACCTAGCTGCAGCTTCTTCTGTCATCGTCCCTCTCCTTCCCCTCATCACGAGATGTTCCATTGTCTTTCATGTTTTCAGATTCTTTTGGCCTTGCCCTATTGTAGATAGCCCCCCACCACTTCTTCACTAGAGGCATGGTTGGTGGTGATATCGAGCAAATCCTTGGTACTCTCAGGCTTGATGCATCCCAGCTTGTGGACTAAGAATTCGCAAGTGGTTTTGGAGAGGAAGGTCACGATGATGTTTGTGTTGACAATGTCAGGGATCTCATTGCATTTCTTTGAGAAGCGTCATATGTACCCGCGGAGGGTCTTGCCAGGCTTCTCCTTGCATCCTTTGAGATCCCACAAAGGTATGTCCCTGGAAGTTGCCCGAGAAGGTGGACTTGAGCTCGACCAACTCCTAATGGCCATGCCGGGAAGATATTTGAGCCATGCTCATGCCATGTATGCTAGGTAAATGGGGAGGTCCTTTATGATGAAGTATCGTCCATGGCTCCATCGGCTCTGCAAAGCAAAGCGGTAGTCCTCCAGCCGGACATTGGAGTTCAACTCGCTATCATATTTCCCAATGTTGGTCGGGGCATGGAAACAGGGCAAGAACGCCGCATTGTGTATCCGTCTTCCGAGGACCCAGGGTCCTGTATAATCGAGGCTCGGGCTTTGGCCCATTCATCATCACTGTGGTTGTCTAGAAGAGGTTAGTAGTGTTGCCGATGGCGAGGGGATCTCGTGATCCACCTCGGACGCGCGCGAACTCAGGAGAGAGTACCGAGGATGCGGCTCTCTCGGCCCTACTCATCTAGATCGGGGTGTGTGACCCCCTTGGTCTGCCGCTTCACTCATGTTGTTCTCAACTACCATTGTGGGTTGATGCTTCAAGCCTTCGAGTGCCGGGGCTCTTAGCGTGTTGAAGGACAGTCGCTTCCAGGAGAATGTGTAGATTTTGGTAGGTGCGTCTAGATCCAGGCTCAATGGGTTCAGGCACGCTGCGCAATATTGTCACGATGGCCGCAACTTTTTGGCTTGTTTGTTCAATGCGTGGAGGAGCATCGTCCTCAGTGAAGAACGTGGCTTGAACAGATTGAAGGTGTGTTATGCTTGCACTCAGAGGCGGGTCAGGCCTCATTCGGAGGCGGCCCTATTTGCATCCAAGAACTCTCGTTCGTCATTGAGGGTGGAACTTTGCTCTTCGAGCAGTTCGAGTGATCTGGTGATGCTTGCTTGCTCTTTTTGAGAGGATTGGTCGTAATGGAGCATTGGTGACAATCGCTTCCTAAACATCGTCGCCGTTGCACGTCGCATAACATTCGTGGATGGGGGAGTTACTTACCTTGGTGGTGTTGTCAGAGTCAGAGTCGCTGTCGGTAGTTTCCTTTGAGATTTCTTGGACAGAAGGGGTGTCTTGATCGATCATCCTTTCAAAGAAACTACGAAAGCATTGTTGGCATGGGCATTGCAGCCCCTAGGAGGATGTCATCGTTGTTGGCGACAAAATCTAGGCTTCCAAAATGGAAAGCCTAGCCTGGGACGAAGATGGAATCGACAATGAGCCCCTTGTTGTTGTTGTTGACAGTGAACTCAAAGTCATCGGTGCAAAACTCGTCACTGAGGACGAAAATCGGTGTTGACAAAGCCAGGGCAATGTTGATGAGAACGGCTAATAGCATTCTTCTACCTGGCACACCAACTGTTGGTTTTTCATAAACCAACTATTACATTTGTATTGAATCACGTTCGTCTTCGTATGGCTAGCTGTAAAACACAAGATATTTATCCTAGTTCGGGCAAAAAAGATCGTAGGTCGGGAGGTAGTCTATTTGTGATCTTTGTTAGCTCAAAAGGTGAGAGAACAGATTACAAGCGAGCCTTGCTCTAGTATATGAACTGTAAGAAAGTAAGAACTTCTATGAAAGTAATGCATGAGCGAAATGCACACGGGCGTATGAAAAGTAATGCACAAACACAGGTGCATCAATGTGACACCCAATTCTGAAAAATGAACCAAGTGAACGCGTATGTGTGCCCAAGATGTTCATCACACATACACGAGTGCAATCACAAAAGACTATACAGAAAATTGCCACAGAACAAGATTAATTAACCAAATTTTATTACACAAACCATATTATCCTTGAATACAAGCTCTAATGAATATTAATAACAACTTCAAATTAATGTAGCGGAAATAACTAATTAAGCAAACTAAACAGCTAGGCAGCATAAGCAATAGGGTAGCGCAGCTCCAAAACACCACAGGCAAGCTGACGGTAGACATGGCCTAGAACTCCGCATTATCATCATTAAACTCCCAATCCTGACCTGCAACTGTGGGTGGGGGATTGCAAGAGTGAGTACATGTCGTACTCAGCAAGTGTGGAAAGTATGACATGTGGCTGATTCAAATGACGAATATAATAATGGTTAAGTGTTGAAAAGTACATTAAAACATTTGAAAAGCAATATATTACATGTATGTGAAGTAAACCCATCATAATCATAAGTAATATCATAACACCAGTCTGAATTCATTACCATCATCAGTAATTCCAGATTTCACCATTTGCCAATAACCATATTCAATACCAGAAAGTAATCCATAACCAGCCATAACCATTACCAAACCATAACCATCCCAAACACCATCCCAATGCCAAGTTCCCTCTAATCATGGAAGTTGTCCAGGTGCTCATAACCAGGAGCACGGCTATCATGATAGTTTTATTAGACTCTGCAGAGTTTGTACCACTTAACCCACGTGTTTGTGATTTTATCACCCATCGGCGACTAAAGAACCTCCCTTATGCCAATTACACTTCCTTTGGTGTATGGCCAAGAGATCACAAAATAGCCTTTACAAAGGGATTACTAGCCTATTTAGATCCCACTGAGGTTTCACCGGTGGCGATGTCTCCCACAGAGCACATCTTCAACCAAGGGCCCCCTCTTGAGCCATTTGGATCCCAGGGTAGTTCCACAGGTCATCAACAAACCCAATCCGACTACCCCTTTTCCGAGCATCCTTAATGGTCCAAATAGCACTAGCAAAGCCCTAATTAATCAGCTACGCCACACCCATACTTGGCCTCGTGGTGGCACTATTATCGTGGCTTATTCTCGCACGAACCGATCATTAGATCTAAAGCAAGCAAACCACCATGACATCCAACCCATCCACATACCAAGATTGCTTAGATCACCCATTACCATATCATAATGACCAGTTCACATTAATCAGAATATCATTAATACATAATTAAATTTGTAGTGTTGTTTTCCCATCCAAATTAATTAAGCGAAGCAAAAAGGTAAAAAGCCCATTCCGACTCTCTACCATAATCCCAGATGTCAAGGGTGGTTAAACAAATATAGTAAACTTCCTAGCATAGGATTCCCATCAAATTGACACAGCATGCAGTTTTGCAAACAAAAACATTTATTTTAAGAACAGGATCAATATGCTTCAAGGATACTTGCCTTGTTCTTGCGGTTGATTAGGGTCAAAGCCTTCAAACTCATGTTGCTGTAGATCCTCCGCGGCATTCTCTAGCGCAAATCCGTCTAATCCACACAATAAACATACAAGATAAGAAACACAATCAAAGAGTGCACAAATATTACGCAATATGACATGACATGCATGATTGATGCAAATGCAAGGTGGAATTTGTTAATGGGTTGCTTTTAATGATCACTAGCTAGTTCTAATAGCTATTAACAAGTTTATACAGGTTTGGATTTGATTAGATCTATTTTTAGAATTAATTCAACACAATTTAGTCAGCAAAATCGGAGTAGTCTGCAGAAGGCCGGACTAGTCCGCACTTCGCAGAACTAGCGAACTAGGATTTTCTAGATCGACATGAATTTGGATATTAGGGGTCAAATTCACGTAAGGAAAAGAAAATAGAAGGGATACCAGGTGTTTAGGACTCCAATGAATCAAGAATCTTGGAGGCAACACTTGGATATTGGCGATCTAGGGTTGATGATGAACTTGGAGATGAATTGGTGATGAAGAACAAAACTTGATGGAGATCTTGATCCTCTTTCGTTTCCTCATCTTTTTCTTCTTGCTTGGGATCTCCTCCTCCTTCCTTGATGGTGTATCTCCACGAACTAGGGTTTGGGTGGGGTGGAAAAGTGGCAAATAGATGTCAAGCCAAGGGGTGGGGTTGTTTATATAGATGTGGAGGCTAGGGTTAGATGGATTTCGAGTTTGAGATGAGTGGAGGCCGATTTAGAGTCCCACATGGGCTTTAAAAGAGTTAGGAATGACGTCCCTAGGCCCACTTAATGTGAACCCCAAGAAACAAGTCGTAAAAAAAAAGATCAACTCGGAGTCGCGAAATATCGGACAAGTACGAAAAGGACCGGACTAGTTCGAAGTTAGTCAGAAAGAAATCAGACAAGTTTGGCCAAAAATTGGACAAGTCCGACTTTAGTCAGAGAGGAAATCAAACAAGTCCACTGGAACACCGTACTAGTCTGGAAAAGTCCAGGGACTTAGCAAATTTTCAAGGATTCTTGGAATATCAGACTAGTCCGCATAAAATCGGACAAGTTTGAAAGTGTATAGAGGCAAAATCGGACCAGTACAGAGCATAAACAGACAAGTCTGATTTTAGTCAGAAAGAAATCGGACTAGTCCTCACAAAAATCGGTCTAGTCCGTACTTTTTAGCATTTTAAGTGCGGTTTTGCTCCAAATCAATTTTAAACTTGTTCATCTTTATGTGGGTTAATTTTAAACATGTATATGAATGTATGTATGGCATGATGCATGAAAACGAGGGTGTTACAAACCTACCCCCCTTAAAATGAATCTCGCCCTCGAGATTCGATGCGAAAGAGAAGAGATAGGGAAATTCCTTCTTGATATCATCCTCCAATTCCCACGTCGCTTCTTTTTCTGTGTGGTGCTTCCATTGAACTTTACACCATCTAATAACCTTGTTCCTTGTGTCTCTCTATTTGGCTTCCAAAATTTTGATCGGTTGTTCGGCATAAGTCAAATCTTCCTCTAGTTCCAATCCTTCCATGGGCACTTGTTCTTCCGGTACTCTCAAACATTTCTTGAGTTGGGAAACATGAAAGACATCATGTACGTCTGAAAGATGAGTTGTGATCTCCAACTTATACGCTACTTGTCCTCTTTTTTCCAAAATCTTGAATGGTCCAATGTTGCGAGGTGCTAGCATGCCTCTTATGTTAAATCTCTTTTGACCTCTCATTGGTGACACCTTGAGGTAAACAAATCTCCCACTTCAATGGTTAATTTTCTTTGTCCTATTGTCCGCATAGCCCTTTTGTCTCTATTCGGCGGCCCTCAGGTTTTCACGAATTATTTGGACTTGCTTTTCGTCTTATTGCAACACAACCGAACCAAATACTTGAGTTTCTCCTACCTCATTCCAAAATAAAGGAGTCTTACACTTCCTTCCATAAAGCGCTTCATATGGTGACATTTCCAAGCTTGCTTGGTAACTATTGTTGCATGAAAATTCTGCATATGGCAAGCTCTTGTCCCAACCTTTCCCATGCTTCAAAGCACAAGCTCTTAACATGTCCTCGGTTTGTCCATCCGTTTGAGGCTGGTATGCTGAACTAAAATTCAACCTTGTTCCAGATGCTTCATGTAACTTTTGCCAAAACCTGGAGGTAAATTGAGAACCTCTATCCGAGACTATCTTCATAGGGACTCCATGTCGATGCAAAAATGCTCCATGTATATTTCGGCCAATTGTGCAGATGTATACTTGGTCTTGACTGGAACAAAATGAGTTGTCTTGGTCAATCGATCCACGATTACCCAAATTGTGTCATACCCGGACTGGGTATGCGGTAAACCAACTATGAAGTCCATACCGATTTCTTCCCACTTCCATTCCAGAATCTTTAATGGTTGTAATAGTCCAGCTGGCCTTTGATGTTCTGCCTTGACTCGTTGGCACACATCACACAATGCTGCGTATTCAGCTATGTCCTTCTTCATGCTATCCCACCAATAGCAAGTCTTCAAGTCTTTGTACATCTTTGTACAACCAAGATGAATTGAGTATGGTGAGTCATGTGCCTCTTTTATTATTGTCTCCCGAATATGCTTCACATTAGGCAAAACAATCCTCTTACCAAGCCATAGGGTACCATGTTCATCCTCATCAAATCTGAATTATCTCCCCTCTTGGGTCCTTTCCTTGATTTCCTAAATTTCCTCATCCTTAGTTTGGCCTTCCCGAATTTCTTGCTCTAAGGTTGGGTTTAACTCCATCATATCCATCTCATTTACAAATCCAACATTCAACCGTTTGAACTCCTTACATAACTCGGATGGCAGCTCTCAAACTGTGAGGCAACACTTGGATATTGGCGATCTAGGGTTGATGATGAACTTGGAGATGAATTGGTGATGAAGAACAAAACTTGATGGAGATCTTGATCCTCTTTCGTTTCCTCATCTTTTTCTTCTTGCTTGGGATCTCCTCCTCCTTCCTTGATGGTGTATCTCCACGAACTAGGGTTTGGGTGGGGTGGAAAAGTGGCAAATAGATGTCAAGCCAAGGGGTGGGGTTGTTTATATAGATGTGGAGGCTAGGGTTAGATGGATTTCGAGTTTGAGATGAGTGGAGGCCGATTTAGAGTCCCACATGGGCTTTAAAAGAGTTAGGAATGACGTCCCTAGGCCCACTTAATGTGAACCCCAAGAAACAAGTCGTAAAAAAAAAGATCAACTCGGAGTCGCGAAATATCGGACAAGTACGAAAAGGACCGGACTAGTTCGAAGTTAGTCAGAAAGAAATCAGACAAGTTTGGCCAAAAATTGGACAAGTCCGACTTTAGTCAGAGAGGAAATCGAACAAGTCCACTGGAACACCGTACTAGTCTGGAAAAGTCCAGGGACTTAGCAAATTTTCAAGGATTCTTGGAATATCAGACTAGTCCGCATAAAATCGGACAAGTTTGAAAGTGTATAGAGGCAAAATCGGACCAGTACAGAGCATAAACAGACAAGTCTGATTTTAGTCAGAAAGAAATCGGACTAGTCCTCACAAAAATCGGTCTAGTCCGTACTTTTTAGCATTTTAAGTGCGGTTTTGCTCCAAATCAATTTTAAACTTGTTCATCTTTATGTGGGTTAATTTTAAACATGTATATGAATGTATGTATGGCATGATGCATGAAAACGAGGGTGTTACAAACCTACCCCCCTTAAAATGAATCTCGCCCTCGAGATTCGATGCGAAAGAGAAGAGATAGGGAAATTCCTTCTTGATATCATCCTCCAATTCCCACGTCGCTTCTTTTTCTGTGTGGTGCTTCCATTGAACTTTACACCATCTAATAACCTTGTTCCTTGTGTCTCTCTATTTGGCTTCCAAAATTTTGATCGGTTGTTCGGCATAAGTCAAATCTTCCTCTAGTTCCAATCCTTCCATGGGCACTTGTTCTTCCGGTACTCTCAAACATTTCTTGAGTTGGGAAACATGAAAGACATCATGTACGTCTGAAAGATGAGTTGTGATCTCCAACTTATACGCTACTTGTCCTCTTTTTTCCAAAATCTTGAATGGTCCAATGTTGCGAGGTGCTAGCATGCCTCTTATGTTAAATCTCTTTTGACCTCTCATTGGTGACACCTTGAGGTAAACAAATCTCCCACTTCAATGGTTAATTTTCTTTGTCCTATTGTCCGCATAGCCCTTTTGTCTCTATTCGGCGGCCCTCAGGTTTTCACGAATTATTTGGACTTGCTTTTCGTCTTATTGCAACACAACCGAACCAAATACTTGAGTTTCTCCTACCTCATTCCAAAATAAAGGAGTCTTACACTTCCTTCCATAAAGCGCTTCATATGGTGACATTTCCAAGCTTGCTTGGTAACTATTGTTGCATGAAAATTCTGCATATGGCAAGCTCTTGTCCCAACCTTTCCCATGCTTCAAAGCACAAGCTCTTAACATGTCCTCGGTTTGTCCATCCGTTTGAGGCTGGTATGCTGAACTAAAATTCAACCTTGTTCCAGATGCTTCATGTAACTTTTGCCAAAACCTGGAGGTAAATTGAGAACCTCTATCCGAGACTATCTTCATAGGGACTCCATGTCGATGCAAAAATGCTCCATGTATATTTCGGCCAATTGTGCAGATGTATACTTGGTCTTGACTGGAACAAAATGAGTTGTCTTGGTCAATCGATCCACGATTACCCAAATTGTGTCATACCCGGACTGGGTATGCGGTAAACCAACTATGAAGTCCATACCGATTTCTTCCCACTTCCATTCCAGAATCTTTAATGGTTGTAATAGTCCAGCTGGCCTTTGATGTTCTGCCTTGACTCGTTGGCACACATCACACAATGCTGCGTATTCAGCTATGTCCTTCTTCATGCTATCCCACCAATAGCAAGTCTTCAAGTCTTTGTACATCTTTGTACAACCAAGATGAATTGAGTATGGTGAGTCATGTGCCTCTTTTATTATTGTCTCCCGAATATGCTTCACATTAGGCAAAACAATCCTCTTACCAAGCCATAGGGTACCATGTTCATCCTCATCAAATCTGAATTATCTCCCCTCTTGGGTCCTTTCCTTGATTTCCTAAATTTCCTCATCCTTAGTTTGGCCTTCCCGAATTTCTTGCTCTAAGGTTGGGTTTAACTCCATCATATCCATCTCATTTACAAATCCAACATTCAACCGTTTGAACTCCTTACATAACTCGGATGGCAGCTCTCAAACTGTGAGTTGATTACTTACTCCTTTCCGTCTTAAAGCATCGGCCACTACATTGGCTTTTCCCGGATGATAGTTGATCCCCAAATCATAATCTTCATGAGCTCCAACCATCTTCGTTGCCTCAAATTCAGATCCGTTTGTGTGAAGATATACTTAAGACTCTTGTGATCCATATAAATTTCACACCTATGTCCAAGGATATAGTGCCTCAAAATCATCAATGTGTGTACCACGGCTACGAGTTCCAAATCATGCGTTGGGTAATTCTGCTCATGTTTCTTCAATTGTCTCGAAGCATAGGCTACTACTTACTTCTTGCATAAGCACACATCCAAGTCCTTTTCTTGATGCATCGCAATATATGTCAAAAATCTTGCTTACATCCGGCAGTACCAAAACTGGGGTTGTTGTCAACCTCTTCTTCAACTCCTCAAAACTGTTTTGACAATTTTGAGTCCATTGGAATGCCTTTCCCTTCATTAGCAATTTCGTCATTGGATTGGCTACCTTGGAAAAGTCCTTGATGAATCTACCGTAATATCCAACCATCCCAAGAAAACTCCTTACTTCCTTTACATTATGCGGAGGTTCCCATTTCAACACGTCTTTCACTTTTCCGGGGTCAACCGATACTCCTCCTCCTGAGATGATAGGACCCAAAAACGACACCTCTTTCAACCAAAACTGACACTTGTTGAACTTGGCATACAATTGATGCTCCCTCAGTTTTTGCAGCGTAAGCCTCAAGTGTTCCTCACGTTCCTTCTCATCCTTCGAGTAGATCATAATGTCATCAATAAACACCACAACAAATATATCCAAGTACTCCATGAAGACCTTATTCATGAGGCACATAAAGTACGCAAGTGCATTGGTCAATCCAAAGGACATCACAGTGTACTCATAAGATCCATACCGTGTCCTAAAAGTTGTCTTAGGTATGTCCGACGGTCGAATTTCCATTTGAAAGTATCCCGACCTCAAATCAATCTTAGAGAAGGTACAAGCACCCTTCATCTGATCAAACAAGTCTTCTATGTGTGACAAGGTGTACTTGTTCTTGATTGTTACCTTGTTGAAAGCTCGGTAATCCACACACATCCTTTGAGTTCCATCCTTTATGTACACAAACAACACGAGCGCTCCCTGATGAGGATATCGCAACAGCGGAGACGCACATTGAACTGCAAGGACCAATCACAAGAGCACGAGCATGGTTAATAAATCAGCAGTTGAATTCGTTCCTCACTTCTTTTGCATTTGAGTTTGAGAATAGATTGCTATGTGATGATTTAATTGTTATTAGGAATAATGGAGAAGATCAAAAAGTGAAGGAAAGAGGACTTGGGAGAGTGGAGAACCAGCTGGGACGTCCACAAGTTGATGGAAATAGTTTACAACTCAGACTCGAGTTCAACTCGGAGTCCAGGAGCAGTCCACCTTAAAATGGACGCCCAGGAGGCATACAGACTCTGTTTTTGACGTTCTACATATGCACGGAAAAAGGAGAAGATAAATGTTCTAATGGTTCTGGTACCACATCAAAATTCTTTCGGCGTCATTGGGAATCGTCGAAACAGTTCGAGTCCAGATATCTGTCCGGTGTTGCGCCACCGAATCGGGCCTTTGGGCCTTGTATCCCGTAAGAGTCCATTAGGGACGTGTCTAATCGTGTTTTGGTCGAACCCTAGTCTATAAATATTGCAGCTGCCGGTCATATTTGGTAGGTTTTACTTAGATCAATAATATCGCCGTTCTACGGTTTGTGAGACCCCAACTTCGCGATTTCAGATCGTGTCTTCGATGTTCTTGCTCGTGTTCTCAGTTGCACTTGCAGGGATTAGCCTTCTTGGTGAGGTCAAGCATGTGCAGCATGGTTGATAACCAACGGAGCCATGGTATAGTGATTGCAGGGGTACTCGAACCGCTCGAGTGCCGCGGATCATCAATGTCGAGTTCTCCACCCCAATCGACATACCTTTCAGAAGATCGGGCCTAAACTACTCATCAATTGGTATCAGATTTCCATGTTGCCCGTGAGGTATCTTTGTTTTCCTTCCATTGGATCGATTTTGATTCGTACCTAGAGTCCATAGAAAATCCACAAAAAAAAGATCGTTTTTACCGCTTCCGAGACTATAGTGCCTGTAGTTTCGTTTTTCAGTTTGCATTGTTGAGTTTGCATTCATGTGGACGAGTCTTGTTGCTGGTTTAGCTTTGTGTTTTGGGTCCTAGTTATCGTATTTTGTCCTTGTTTTCTTTCTGTTCAACACCTATTCCACAATCCCTAAATAACAAACCGATCCACCACGTTCATTGGTTTGCCCTAGCTAGCCGCCTTGCATGAACTCCCGCATCGCCAGCCCTAGCATACGTGACAAACCTTTGTGCCACTCATCCTTGAATCATCACACACCACCCCATTAGTTGTTGTGCAAATTCCCGATCGTTTTCATATCCGATTGTGAGTTCTGTTTTCAAACCGAGTTGGAATCAACATCCAAAAAAACGTAACTCGGACAGCCTACCTTAAAACGGCCATAACTTTCGCGTACGAACTCAAAATCGGGCGATTTTTTTTTCAAATTCATCTACACGGAATTTTGCATCCGATTTTCCGCCGTGTAGCTGCGTTAAGCGAAATTAGATTGCCCAAATTCCCCTCGGAAGATAGGCTATCCGGCCTCCGATGTTTCAGCATGAATTTTAAAGAATCTTCTTAATTTTCTGTAGGCCGCATATTACATCCAATTGAGCTGCAAATTTGTGTGCTTCATATCTTCGTACTCCCGAGTAAATAAAAAATATCAAAAAAATATTACAAAAAAGAAAAAAAATAGTGAAGAGCACGCATATTAAAGCAATTGGCCTATACTACTTGTGCTGTGATTGTTGGTTATATCATTTTGTCTTCCTTTTGCCTTGCTACTTCCTTGTGTTGAGCTAAGCCCTAGAGAACTTGGTTGACCAGCAATAGTTTCCTGTATTGAATACTTATTCAACTTTGTTTACCTGTTAACGATTTCCTGTTTATTAGCCACCATATTTTGCCATCCAAGCTCCACCTTTCTCTTGAGCATAACAGGTACCTTTGCAATCACCGCACGCTTCATTGGTTTATCTCACCGTCCACACGACCTGCTGTGTCGGTAAGAACACTTGTAAGAGCGTGGTAAGACGCTTGAGCGGGAGAGATTGTTTTCTTCCACCTTTCACATTGTCACTATAGTTGATAGGGATAACATATTTTTTTTGTTATCTTTTGTTTCCTACTAACAATGGCAGGAGAAGATGATGAATGTGTTCAACATGGTGAGTTACGTGATATGATGAAGACCATGATAGATATGTTCGCCAAATACAACGTGAAAGGTATTTGGCTCGCGAAATACAGCGAGAGGCAACGGAGGAGTCATAGGCAAACTTGGCTCGCCAACTTGATGATCTTGCTCTTCGGATGAATACTTTTGAGGCTCGGTTGCCTCTCGCTGGAAGACAAGAAGACAATGCTTATGAGGAACTGGAAGATCACAATAATCAGCCAAGACTGCCACTTTATCATCGAGGTATGGGAGGTAATAATCATAACAATTATAATCGTCCTCCTGATGATCCTTTTGCTAAAGTGAAATTTACTATACCCTCTTTTTTATGGTATTTATGATGTTGAGTCTTATCTTGATTGGGAGATGACAGTAGAGCAAAAATTTAATTCCCATCTTGTTCCCGAACAACATAGAGTTCGTCAAGCCACTAGTGAGTTTAAGGACTTTGCTATCATATCGTGGAATGAACTTGTTAAAACTAGAACTGATCCTCCAACATGGGATAGATTAAAGGATGCTATGCGTGTTTGATTTGTTCCTCCATCTTTTTAGCGGGACCTTCGCAAAAAATTGCAGTGCTTAGACCAAGGTAACATGTCCGTAGAGGAGTATTATCAAGAGTTACAAAAGGGTATGCTGCGTTGTGGGGTAGTAGAGGACATGGATGATAAAATAGCTCGTTTTTATGGGGGTTGAGGCGTGAAATTCAGGACATTGTTGATTATAAGGAATATGATACTGTTAACAGATTGTTTCAGCTTGCTATGTTGGCAGAAAAATAATTGCAGGGCCGACAACAACAGAAACAACGGACGAGGAGCAATTTCACGCCGCGTGCAGCGACTACACCATCCAAAACAACACCATCTTTGACCAACCGTGCAGCGACTACACCATCCAATGGCGGCCAACAAACTATACCTGCTGCTCCACCTTCTCGCGTGCTGGAAGGCAGTAAGGCGACATCATTCAAGCCTTCGTCGTCCACTCCTTCTACGGGTCGTACTTCCGACTTTAAGTGTCACCGCTGCCCAGGACTTGGTCATATGATGAGAAATTGCCCAAGCAAACGAGCATACATAGCACGCGACGATGGCGGGTATGATAGTACTTCGGATGTTGACGATGAATATTCTCTTGCTACAGACTATACAGATGCAAATGACGAACACACCGACGAAGAGGTACTTGGTACAGCGGCGACGCAGAACTATAGGAGCATCATTGTGCAGCGTGCCTTCAGCTCCAAAGTGGAGACCGACAACAAGCTACAACGACACAACCTCTTCCACATGTTTCTCGTCGTCATGGACTGCTGTGTACACACAATAATTGATGGAGGTAGCTGCAATAACTTGGTGAACATGGACGTCGTCAAGAAACTTGGTTTGACAACAAGAGCACATCCTCATCCATATCACATTCAATGGTTCAACAACAGCGGTAAGGTTCGGGTAACAAAAACAGCGAGAATACATTTTTTGAATTGGTTCTTATCATGATTTTGATGATTTTGATGTCGTTCCTATGGATGCTTGTTCTCTTTTATTGGGTCGTCCTTGGGAATTTGATACGGATGCTATTCATCATGGTAGAACTAATAAATATACTCTCATACATAACGGAAAGAAAATCACTTTGCTCCCCACGACTCGTGCTGAAATTGTGCATTTTGAGAAGAGTAAAATTCGTGGTGGCAAAGCACAAAACTAGAATCTGAAAAACAGCAAGTCATTAAGTTAAAATCACCATCATTGCTCGCAATTAAATCTGACCTTGCTGATTTATTCGATGCTAAGGGGATGTGCTATGCCTTAGTATGCAAAGAAGCTATGTTTTCACTTCATGAATTGTCTATTGCATTGCCCCATGCTGTTTATAACCTTTTGCAAGTGTTTGAGAATGTGTTTCCCTCCGAGATAACCCTTGGTTTACCACCGATGAGAGGCATTGAACACAAGATTGATTTGATTCCAGGAGCAAGTTTGCCAAATCGTGCAGCATACAGGGCGAATCCACAAGAAACTAAGGAAATCAGCGACAAGTCCAAGATCTTTTAGACCGCGGGTACATTCGTGAAAGCCTTAGCCCTTGTTCCATTCCTATTCTTTTGGTACCTAAGAAAAATGGTAGTTGGCGCATGTGTGTTGATTGTCGAGCGATTAATAACATCACCATTCGATATCGTTATCCTATCCCTCGCTTAGATGACATGCTTGATGAATTGAGTGGTGCTATCATCTTCACAAAAATTGACTTGCGTAGTGGTTACCACCAAATTAGAATGGCACTAGGAGATGAATGGAAAACTACATTTAAAACCAAGTTTGGACTTTATGAGTGGTTAGTCATGCCTTTTGGTTTAACTAATGCACCCAGCACCTTTATGCGATTAATGAACGAGGTTTTACGTCCTTTCATTGGACAATTTGTGGTGGTTTACTTCGATGATATCCTCATTTACAGCAAGTCATATGATGAACATCTTGATCATTTACATGTTGTTTTTACTGTTTTGAGAGATACACGTTTGTTTGGTAACCTCAAAAAGTGCGTCTTTTGCACCAATCGAGTCTTGTTTCTTGGCTATGTCATTTCCTCGCAGGGAATTGAGATGGATGAGGCAAAAATTGAAGCAATCACCAGCTGGCCAGCCCCAACAACCGTCATGCAGGTTTGTAGTTTTCTTGGTCTTGCATGTTTTTATCGGCGTTTTGTGCGGGATTTCAGCACCATTGCAGCACCTCTACATGAGCTAACGAAGAAGGGAGTGCCGTTTCGATGGGGCGAACAGCAGCAACAAGCTTTTGATGCTCTCAAATCGAATCTTACACAAGCACAGTTGCTACAACTTCCTGATTTTGACAAGACCTTTGAGCTAGAATGCGATGCAAGCGGCGTTGGTATTGGAGGCATTCTCATACAAGGAGGTAAACCCGTTGTTTTCTTTAGTGAAAAACTTCATGGTCCTTCTCTGAATTATTCTACTTATGATAAGGAATTGTATGCCTTAGTGCGTGTATTACAAACTTGGCAACATTATCTTTGGTCTAAGGAGTTTGTCATACATTCCGATCATGAGTCATTGAAGTATCTTAAGTGTCGAACCAATCTGAATAAACGACATGCTAAATGGATTGAGTTCATAGAGTCGTTTCCATACATCATTAAGCATAAGAAAGGGAAGGAAAATATTATTGCTGATGCATTATCTAGGCATTATACCATGCTGTCCCAACTTGATCATAAAATCTTTGGTTTGGAAACATAAAAGCATTATATCCTACTGATTTAGACTTTAAAGATGCTTTTGAAAATTGTAGAGAAAGAAGAACTTGGAATAAATATGTGCTGCGAGAGGGTCTCCTCTATCGTGCTAACAAGCTATGCGTTCCAGCTAGCTCCGTTCGTCTATTACTTTTGCAGTAAGCACATGGAGGAGGTTTGATGGGACATTTTGGAGTGAAGAAAACTGAAGACGTGCTGTCCACACACTTCTTTTGGCGAAAGATGAGGCGTGATGTCGAGTGCTATGTGTCACGATGCACTACTTGCAACATAGCTAAGTCTCGCCTTAACCCACATGGTCTTTATATGCCTCTTCCTGTTCCTAGTGTATCTTGGGAGGATATTTCTATGGACTTTGTTTTGGGATTGCCTAGGAATAAGAGGGGGAGGGATAGTATTTTTGTAGTTGTTGATCGTTTTTCCAAAATGGCACATTTTATACCTTATCATAAGAATGATAATGCCTCACACATTGCTGATTTATTTATGACGGAAATTGTTCGTTTACATGGTGTGACAAATACCATTGTTTCTGATCGTGATGCAAAATTTTTTAGTCATTTTTGGAGAAACTTTGTCGAATGAATTGGGAACCAAGTTGCTGTTTTCAACTACATGTCACCCACAAACAGATGGACAGACCAAGGTAGTTAATCGTACTTTATCCACTATGTTGCGGGCTGTCTTGAAAACAAATTTGATGTTGTGGGAGGAGTGTTTACCACATATAGAATTTGCTTACAACAGATTCGTTCACTCCACGACAAAGGTAAGTCCATTCCAGGTAGTGTATGGTTTCAATCCCCGTGCTCCTATTGATTTACTACCTTTGCCTCCTTCTGAAACTATAAATTTGGATGGTACACAACGATCTGAATTCATTCTTAAGATTCATGAAACTACAAAGAAAATATTGAAATGATGAATGAGAAGTATATGATTGCAGGTAGTAAAGGTAGAAAGGAAGTAAAACTTGAACCGGGTGATTTGGTGTGCTTACATTTGAGAAAAGAGCGATTTCCCAACTTGAGAAAATCTAAACTTATGCCACGAGCTGCTGGTCCTTTTAAGATTGTTGAAAAGATTAATGATAATGCATATAAGCTTGAATTGCCTCCCGATTTTGAGGTTAGTCCTACATTTAACATTTCAGATTTGTGACTGTACTTGGGAGAAGAAGATGAACATGAGTCGAGGATGACTCCAATTAAAGAGGGGGAGGATGATGAGGACATCACAACAGCGGAGATGCACATTGAACTGCAAGGACTAATCACAAGAGCACGAGTAATGATTTAATTGTTCTTAAATCAGCAGGTGAATTCGTTCCTAACTTCTTTTGCGTGTGAGTTTGAGAATAGATTGCTATGTAATGATTTAATTGTTATTAGTAATAATGGACAAGATCAACAAGTGAAGGAAAGAGGCCTTGGGAGCGTGGAGAACCAGCTGGGACGTCCACAAGTTGATGGAAATAGTTTACAACTCAGACTCGAGTTCAACACGGAGTCCAACCGTGCTCGTGCTCTTGTGATTGGTCCTTGCAGTTCAATGTGCGTCTCCGCTGTTGTGATGTCCTCATCATCCTCCCCCTCTTGAATTGGAGTCATCCTCGACTCAAGTTCATCTTCTTCTCCCAAGTACAGTCGCAAATCTGAAATGTTAAATGTAGGACTAACCCCAAAATCGGGAGGCAATTCAATCTTATATGCATTATCATTAATCTTTTCAACAATCTTAAAAGGACCAGCAGCTCGTGGCATAAGTTTAGATTTTCTCAAGTCAGGAAATCGCTCTTTTCTCAAATAAAACGGACGCCCAGGATGCATACGGACTCCGTTTTTGACGTTCTACATATGCACGAAAAGAGGAGAAGATAAACTTTCCAATGGTTCTGGTCCCACCTCAAAATTCTTCCAGGGTCATTGGGAATCGTCAAAACAAATCGAGTCCAGATATATGTCCGGTGCTGCTCCACCGAATCGGGCCTTTGGGCCTTGTATCCCATAAGAGTCCATTAGGGACGCGTCTAATCGTGTTTTGGTCGAACCCTAGCCTATAAATACTGCAGCCGCCGGTCATATTCGGTGGGTTTTGCTTAGATCAATAATATCGCCGTTCTACGGTTTGTGAGACCCCAACTTCGCGATTTTAGATCGTGTCTTCGACGTTCTTGCTCGTGTTCTCGGTTGCACTTGCAGGGATTAGCCTTCTTGGCGAGGTCAAGCGTGTGCAGCATGGTTGATAACCAACGGAGCCGTGGTGTAGTGATTGCAGAGGTATTCGAACCGCTCGAGTGCCACGGATCATCAACGTTGAGTTCTCCACCCCAATCGACATACGTTTCGGAAGATCGGGCCTAAACCTACTCATCACTCCCAAAGGTGAAAACCTAGGGCGAATAAAACCTTTCTCTAGTTGCTCATGAATTTGCTTCTTGAGCTCCGCTAATTCCATAGGAGGCATCCTATATGGCCTCTTAGCTATAGGTGCAGTTCCAGGTATTAAATCAATAACAAACTCAATGTCTCGATAGGGTGGCATACCTGACAACTCGTCTGGGAACACGTCCAAAAATTCACTCACCACCAGAATTTCCTCAATTGCAGCACCATCCATGTGATTCAGCTCCAATTGCTTCGGTGCATGTTGTGTTGCTTCAAATTCTATGGTGATCGCCTCCTCGTTGGTCAACTTCACCGTCTTTGTGGCACACTCAATAAATCCATTGTGCTTCCTCAACTAGTCCATACCAAGTATAATGTCCAATCCTTGAGAATCCAAAACAATGAGGTTGGCGGAGAAGTCTACCCCCCTTATTCTAAGGCTTACTTTTGGATATATTATATTTGTCCTCATCTCTCCTCTAGGTGACTTAACCAACAGAGTAAATTTCTTATGAGAGATAGGCAAACTATACTGCGCAACATACTTCGATGCAATGAATGAATGCGATGCTTCAGAATCAAATAAGATTGTCGCAGGGTTGGAGTTGGCGAGAAACATACCAATGACCACGTCATCCACTTGTTGAGCATCCTCCGTAGAGACATGGTTCACGTTGCCACGAGCAAAATTCTGCTGTCCACGGTTCCCTTGTGGCTGTCCTCCATTGGGTCTTGGGTTTTGCCTCGGTGCATTGCTTCCTTGACCAAGGCCTCACTTAGGACATTGATGCGCAAAGTGTCCAGCTTCTCCACAAGTATAGCACTTCTTAACTCCACCAGAATTATTGGGACGAGCTTGGTTTTGAGCATTGGAACTAGGATAGTTGGCACGAGGTGCATAAGACATTGGAGGCCTAGGTGCTTGCATAATAGGGCGCTGCTACACAAACTGAGTTGGGCGCGGTGCATAACCAGGGCGCTGTATAGGACTAGAGGAGCTGTAATATGGCGCATTAGGAGGCGCAAAGCGAGGGCACACATTACTTCCTTGTTGTTGTCCCTGATATGGCACCTTCCTCTTGTTGTCTTGCTCCATCTCACGGACCTTGTTCTCAACCACGATTGCTTTGTCCACAAGCTTCTGAAAGTTGGCATAATCACAGTTGAGTAGTTGCGCTTGGATTTCATTGTTCAAGCCCCTCATGAACAAGTATTGTTTCTTGTGGTCCCGGCTCACATCCTCAGGCGCATACCTTGAGAGTTGAGTGAACTTATTGAGATATTCACTCACGCTTGATCTTCCTTGCCTTGAGTTCTCAAATTCTTGCCTCTTCAAAAAATAACTCTGTCCGGCACATAATGAGATCGAAAGCTCTCTTTGAATTTGGCCCAAGTGATCCTTTCCTGATTCTCATGAGCATTACAATATGAATCCCACCTATCCGCAGTTGCTCCAACTTGTTGATGAGAAGCAAATAAGACCTTCTCCCGGTCACTGCATTGGACAATAGCAAGTTTCTTCTCCACGGACTTGAGCCAATCATCGGCATCCATAGGGTCGGCAGTTTGAGCAAAGGTCGGTGGCCTAGTCCTCATAAACTATCCCAATCGATTATGAGGAGGCAGGGGTGGCGGTGGAGGCATGTGGGGCTGATTATTGATGTTACCAGCCTGCAACTGTCCTATTGTCTGTATCATGGTCTGCATGAGCTGGTTCTGCATAGTTAGTAGCTGCTCAATATTGATAGCTCCATGAGCATGTCCTTGTCCATTGTTGTTCTGAGGTACTCCATGGTTCTCCTCCTCATCATTAGCATCCCTCTAATTGCGAGTCCTAACTATCTGGAGAAAAGCAATAGGTAAGAATTAGAAAACGTCACCAACTATATGCATCAAGGGATATGAAACTAGACAACTAACTAGCCTACGTGGACATGGAAATGCTAAAGCATCCCAAAATCCTCTATGAAGCACACAAGAAAACAATATATAGCAACAACACACCAAACAAAACACATTGGTTCCTGAGTGCTCCTATGTGGTCTAAAGTGTCCATTATATATAGGTTGCGTCCTACGGTCAACTTGTGGCTCTGATACCAATTTGTGACACCCGGTTCCGAAAAATGAACCAAGTGAATGCATATGTGTGCCCAGGATGTTCATCACCCATACACGAGTGCATTCACAAAAGAGTATACAAAAAATTACCACGGGACAAGATTAATTAACCAAATTTTATTACACAAACCATATTATCCTCGAATACAAGCTCTAATGAATATTAATGACAAGTTCAAATTAATGCAGCAGAAATAACTAATTAGGCAAACTAAACAGCTAGGCGGCGTAAGCAATAGGGTAGCGCAACTCCAAAACACCACAGGCAAGCTGATGGTAGACACAGCCTAGAACTCCGCATTATCATCATTAAACTCCCAATCCTGACCTGCAATTGTGGGGGGGGGGGATTGCAAGAGTGAGTACATGTCGTACTCAGCAAGTGTGGAAAGTATGACATGTGGCTGATTCAAATGACGAATATAATAATGGCTAAGTGCTGAAAAGTACATTAAAACATTTGAAAAGCAATATATTACATGTATGTGAAGTAAACCCATCATAATCATTAGTAATATCATAATACCAGTCTGAATTCATTACCACCATCAGTAATTCCAGATTTCACCATTTGCCAATAACCATATTTAATACCAAAAATTAATACATAACCAGCCATAACCATTACCAAACCATAACCATCCCAAACACCATCCCAATGCCAAGTTCCCTCTAATCATGGAAGTTGTCCAGGTGCTCATAATCGGGAGCACGACTATCATGATAGTTTTATTAGACTCTGCAGAGTTTGTACCACTTTACCGACGTATTTGTGATTTTATCACCCATCGGCGACTAAAGAACCTCCCTTATGCCAATTACACTTCCTATGGTGTATGGCTGTAAGACCTATGTGTGCTGAATACATTGGCTTGTAGTGAATACACTTGCTTTGACGATAAAAGTTTTGAATATCACCAAAACACCTTTTTATTAAGGTCCGACTAGTTTTGGTTATACTAGTTTTGGTAAGTTCCGGGGCTAGGTTGTACTAGCTTTGGTAAGCTCCGGCTCAAGCTCCGGGTTGCTTTGGCAAGGTCCAGAACTTGACCGCAGTGCTTCTGTTCTTCATTTGCAATGTTTTGTACTTTCTTTACATCTATAGAAAGATTGCTTAGTATTCATTTGCTAAGTATTTGGTGCGTTTTTGGTTGATATGGATAATATCGTGTTACTGTGGTTTTGCAACATGCTTATGTGAAGTTCTCACGTAAGGTGTTGTGTTCGGAACTAACTTGAGTCAAGTCGAGGACTTGGGCTCGAATGGATTGGTTGTTTACTCATGTGCAGGTGTTGCTTGAGTTCAAGACATGGCTGGCGACGGGATCCATTGGACTAGTCTCAGGGAGGAGATGAGGTTCCAACAACCAAATTCAGAAGGAATTGTTGTTGAGCTGATCAGGAGGTTGCGCAGCATGATTTAATCAAGAACAATGCATGTGAAGGTATCGTGGACGTCATTGGAAGATTTTGCACGTGTGCAAGGAGTTCATGGATGTGTCTACATGGTTCCGAGACGTGATGAAGAGATGTGGACGTAAAGAGTCGGTCGGAAAGGTCCAACTGACTAGGTTATGGACTTAGGCTACAGCTGAGTCGGGTTTGACTCAGATATGGAAAGATTTGAGTTTTTTATGATAGGATTTCGTGTGGGTCACGAATTTGAGTTGTTTAGGAATGTGGGATACGTTCCTAAGGTGTTTGGAAGTCTTAAGATTGCTTCTATCTGCGTATAGAAGAATCCTAAGCAGCTATGGAAAGTTACGATTCATGAACAGAGTAGGATTAGGTTCCTGATTTGTGTTGAGTTGGCTTTCGAGCTGGTTATATAAGCAAGGGAGCCCAGAGCTCGTGGTGCACGACTTTGGGGCTGTTCCTCTTGTGTTCTATTGAATAAAATTCATAGTTTGAAGGAACTTTTGTGCCTTGTTCGTCCGACTTGTTCCAGACAAGTTTTACTCGTCGAGTTTCTGGACAGCACTACCTTTCGTCGGTGGTTTTATCATAACTCGAGTTTTACATATCCAATTGACGTGATTCATTTTGGGTTGTCTTCAAAACTTGATTATATATCATCTTTCAAAATTTCACAGTCATTGGATTTTTGGTGTATGATCTACACGAGTTTCTTTGCAGCGTTTCAGAACTATTTTTTTCTCGGGTAGGGCAGATTGACCTTTGTTTGATCTTTCGATCATAACTTGAGTTTTTCTCGACGGATTTGAGTGATTCTTTTTGTGTTGTCTTCGTGACATGATTCTCTCTGATATCTATCACTTTTGTCACGGTGAAACACATTTAGATTAGTCTCATACACGATTTATTTAACAGATCGTTTTTCTGCCGAAGGGGTTGGGGTTTAATTGTTTCCGTTGCGTAAGATTTTTAAATCTACCATTCACCCCCCCTCTGGTAGCTTTTCACGTGCTCTTCGATCCTACAATTGGTATCAGATCCACGGTGCTCTAATCTTTGTGATTTGCACGTGTTTTTGACTAATCATCATGGAGAAGTACTCTGCAAAACCTTATGTGTTCGCTGGTATTGATTTTCAGGTTTGGAAGGCACGCATGGAGGCTTTCATCCAGGCACAAACAAGGCTTTGCAATATGGGAGAAGGTATACAAGCCTTACGAAGTGCCATCAAACGATCAATCTACAGCTACAAATCTGAGAGATGTCGACAACAACAACAAGGCTCGGAACTTGATCATACAAGGATTAACACAAAGCGACTTCGACCGTGTTGCACACCTCCGATGTGCATATGATGTGTGGAAAGCACTTTGTGACTACCACGAAGGATCCAACACGATCAAAGAGGTAAGGCAAGACATGTGCAAGAAAGAATACATGCGCTTCGAGATGCAACCCGGTCCTACCTCCCGGGATGAAAAGAAAACAAGAACAAATCACTCCTATGCAAAAGATACGAAGAAAAAGAAGGGTTTTACAGGACATCAATTGGTGAGCAGTTTTATCTCAGCACTCCAGGAACTTGGCTCAAGCGACGTGCACATCGGAAGTGATGAAGATGAAGATGATTTGGCAAACTTGTGCTTCATGGCGGGCAAGTCAAGATCAAGTATGGAGGAGGCAGAACACAACAACGACAATGAAGAGGTTACAAGTTTGAGGAAGGAGAAAATTTGGATTGTGGATTCAGGTTGCTCACGCCACATGACCGGTAACATAGATTGGTTCTCCTCCCTCTCTTTTGTGTCATGTGTAGAGAATGTTACTTTTGCCGATAATTCTTTAACTCCTATAATTGCTAAGAGTTCGGTTAGAGTAAATGATCACTAGACTTTGAAGAATGTGACACTTGTCAAAAATTTGAAATACAACTTGGTTTCTGTTTCACAATTGCTAGATGAAAATTTGGAAATTATTTTCAATAAAAACTGCTGCAAAGTTGTAAGTTCAAATAGTGAGCTTATTTTTAACATGTCTCGGTTTGGAAGAGTTTTTAAAGTTGATTTTGATATGTCTTTCTCTAAGCATAGGTGTCTAGTTGCTAATGATTCAAAGGACCTATATTTTTGGCATCGTAGACTTGGTCACGTAGGCTTTGATCATCTAACACGTGTTAGTGCTCTTGATCGCATACGTGGGATGCCTAAGCTTAAAGGGGACAAAGAAATTGTGTGCTCTTTTTGTAGACATGCTAAGTTGGTTGCAGGTTCACATACTCCTCTCATAATGATCATGGCAACTGAACCATGTCAACTTTTGCATCTTGACACCATAGGACCTTCACGTGTTCAATCCTTCAGAGGAAAATGGTATGTACTTGTGATTGTTGATGATTATTCTAGATACTCTTGGGTTTACTTTATGGCATCTAAGAATGAAGTTTTTAGTCACTTTAGAACTTTATTTCTTAGCTTATCAATTGATTACCCAGGATCTTTAAAAGCAATTAGAAGTGATAATGGAACTGAATTTAAAAATCAATCTTTTGATCACTTTTGTGCTGAAAATAGAATAGATCATCAATTTTCTTCACCATATGTACCTCAACAAAACGGTGTTTTAGAAAGAAAGAACAGAACCTTAGTTGAGATGGATACAACTATGCTTGATGAATATCAAACTCCTAGGAAATTTTGGGCTGATGCGTTAGCAACCGCTTGTTTATGTCTCAAACCGTGTTTTCTTGCGTGCTAAGCTAGTTAAAACACCATATGAGCTCCGGTTTGGACATAGGCCTAGTGTTACACACTTTCGGGTCTTTGGTTGCAAATTCTTTGTTAAGAAACATGGTAATCATGATAAATTTGAACCTAGATCCATTGATGGCATGTTTCTTGGTTATCCATCTCATACTAGAGGCTACCGTGTGCTTTTACTTGACACTAACAAAATTGTGGAGACATGTAAAGTGTCTTTTGATGAAGCTAGCCCAGGTACTAGCTCAAACATTGCAGGTCCAGATCCATATCCGTAGGGGGGAGCATTTTCGTTGAAGATGAGGAAGAATTGGAGCTGCTGCCCGAAAATTCAGCAGCTAAGGACTTTGGTTCAGCTCCGGATGTTAATTCTCAACCAGCACCGACAACCATCAATGCTGATTCAAATCATCCTCAAGTCACAAGCTCATCGATTTGTGATGAACATGAAAAGAAGAAGCTTGTGAGACATCTGTTCCCCTACGGTTTTACAAAGATCATCCCCCACAACAGATGATTGGAAGCTTGCACGACGAGTCACACGGTCCAGCAATTATGAGTTCCGAATTTGAAATGAGTATGATGGGTGAATTCACTTACTTTTTGGGGCTGCAAATCAAGCAAACTAAGGAGGGTACCTTTGTGCATCAAACGAAGTATACAAAAGATCTCCTAAGGCGGTTCAACATGGACAAAAGCAAGCCTCTTCGGACACTAATGGGAACAACAACAACACTTGGACTTGATGAAGATGGTGAACCCGTGGATCAAAAAGAATATAGAGGCATGATCGGATCACTTTTGTACCTCACGGCATCAAGACCAGACATACAATTCAGCGTATGTCTTTGTGCACGGTTTCAAGCTTCCCCACGTGCTTCACATCGTCAAGCCAACAAAAGGGTTCTCAGTTACTTACATGGAACTCAAGAATTTGGAATTTTTCTTTCTTCTTCCTCAATCGTTACTTTGAAAGCTTTTTCGGATGCTGATTTTTAAGGTTGTAGGATTGATAGGAAAAGTACTTCTGGTGCTTGCATTTTCTTAGTAATTCTCTTTTTGGTTGGTCCCCTAGAAAAGAAAATTCAGTTGCACAATCCACAGCCGAATCTGAATATGTAGCTGCTTCTAGTGCTTGCTCACAAATTCTTTAGATTGTTCAAACACTTAAGGACTATGGGGTTGATCAAGATAGTGTTCCACTATTCTGTGATAACACTAGTGCCATTTGCATTGCTAAAAACCCCGTGCAACATTCTAGAACTAAGCACATTGACATTAGGTATCACTTTATCCGAGATAATGTTGAAAAAAGAAACATTGTGCTTCACCATGTAGATACCGAACAACAATTGGCTGAAATTTTTACAAAACCTTTGGATTTCACTCGTTTTTGTTACATTCATAGTGAAATAGGGGTTATGCATCCTCATGGATTAAACTGGGGGGGGGGGGGGGGGGATTTTGAAACTTGGGAAGTCTATGTGTGAATCTGAAATTAAAATAATATGAGCATAATATTTCATACATATATGACTGTGATTCCTTTTACATGTTGAAAGTTCTTACTACATTACTCATGTTATATATTTTGTAGTTTTTGCCATGTCTAGTAATTGGAATAATTACTTTCACTAAAACTGGTCGTGGTCGAACTTTCTTGTTGTTTTGAACTTGTTACATGTTCACAAGTGCTTTTAATCATTAAGAATTAATCAAGTAATCAACTCACATGTTGAGTTTTTATGAACAAATATAAATTGAGAAAAGATCAAGAGAATATGTATGCATCGCACTTCTTCTTTTGAGATGGCTTATCATTGCACTTAGATATGAACTTGGAAGAAGTTGTGTATGGCTAAAACCATGTCCTTAAGCTTCTGATTGTCAAATTACATAGGCTTGGCTTGGTTGGTTAGAATAAGGCAGATGCACATATAATCTCTTGCAAATATCATATGATCTAAATTTATGCTTTGAAAAATAATAAAATGCCGCAACTAGTGTCATGATTTCAGGTCTTGAAACAGTTAAGTTTGTGAGATCATGACTTACTTAAATTGAAAATTACATTTGATCTCTAGCATGGCTTACACTACTTTATGTATTTCATTGACGTGTTAATGTAAGGTACTTGATAGTATGACTTGGATGAGCTTTGTTTATATGTATATGTTATAATATGCTCAAAACAACTAAAAGGGGAGAGATAATTTGTTTATATGCTCATGACTTGCTGAATACATTGTCAAAGGGGGAGAGATAAACATGAAGAGAAAGAGAATATGTGCATAAGGAGAGATAATATGGGATAATTTTTGGATTTTCTTCTCTCTTTACTTTTGATTTACAAAGGGGAGAAATTTGTCTTCAAAACTTTTATACAAATAAGCCAATGTTCGGATTTTAAATGGAGTTGCCAATGCATTCATCAAGGGGGAGATTGTAAGACCTATGTGTGCTGAATACATTGGCTTGTAGTGAATACACTTGCTTTGACGATAAAAGTTTTGAATATCACCAAAACACCTTTTTATTAAGGTCCTACTTGTTTTGGTTATACTAGTTTTGGTAAGTTCCGGCGCTAGGTTGTACTAGCTTTGGTAAGCTCCGGCTCAAGCTCCGGGTTGCTCTGGCAAGGTCCAGAACTTGACCGCAGTGCTTCTGTTCTTCATTTGCAATGTTTCGTACTTTCTTTAAATCTATAGAAAGATTGCTTAGTATTCATTTGCTAAGTCTTTGGTGCGTTTTTGGTTGATATGGATAATATCGTGTTACTGTGGTTTTGCAACATGCTTATGTGAAGTTCTCACGTAAGGTGTTGTGTTCGGAACTAACTTGAGTCAAGTCGAGGACTTGGGCTCGAATGGATTGGTTGTTTATTCATGTGCAGGTGTTTCTTGAGTTCAAGACATGGCTGGCGAAGGGATCCATTGGACTAGTCTCAGGGAGGAGATGAGGTTCCAACAACCAAATTCAGAAGGAATTGTGGTTGAGCTGATCAGGAGGTTGTGCAGCATGATTGAATCAAGAACAATGCATGTGAAGGTATCGTGGATGTCATTGGAAAATGTTTGCAAGTGTGCAAGGAGTGCATGGACGTGGATACATGGTTCCGAGATGTAATGAAGAGATGTGGACATAAAGAGTTGGTCGGAAAGGTCCAACTGACTAGGTTATGGACTTAGGCTACGGCTGAGTCGGGTTTGACTCAAATATGGAAAGATTTGAATTGCTTATGATAGGATTTCATGTGGGTCACGAATTTGAGTTGTTTAGGAATGTGGGATACGTTCCTAAGGTGTTTGGAAGTCTTAAGATTGCTTCTATCTATGTATAGAAGAATCCTAAGCAGTAATGGAAAGTTACAATTCGTGAACAGAGTATGATTAGGTTCCTGATTTGAGTTGAGTTGGCTTTCGAGCTGGTTATATAAGCAAGGGAGCTCAGAGATCGTGGTGCACTACTTTGGAGCTGTTCCTCTTGTGTTCTATTGAATAAAATTCGTAGTTTGAAGGAACTTTTGTGCCTTGTTCGTCCGACTTGTTCTAGACAAGTTTTACTCGTCGAGTTTCTGGACAGCACTACCTTTCGTCGGTGGTTTTATCATAACTCGAGTTTTACAGATCCACTTGACGTGATTCTTTTTGGGTTTTCTTCACAACTTGATTATATATCATCTTTCAAAATTTCACAGTCATTGGATTTGTGGTCTATTATCTACACGAGTTTATTTGCAGCATTTTGGAACTGTTTTTTTCTCGGGTAGGGCAGATTGACCTTTGTTTGATCTTTCGATCATAACTTGAGTTTTTCTCGACGGATTTGAGTGATTCTTTTTGTGTTGTCTTCGTGACTTGATTCTCTCTGATATCTATCACTTTTATCACGGTGAAACACATTTAGATTAGTCTCATATATGATTTATTTAACATATCGTTTTTCTGTCGAAGGGGTTGGGGTTTAATTGTTTCCGTTGTGTAAGATTTTTAAATCTACCATTCACCCCCCCTCTGGTTGCTTTTCACGTGCTCTTCGATTCTAAAATGGCCAAGAGATCAAAAAATAGCCTTTACAAAGGGATTACTAGCCTATTTAGACCCCACTGAGGTTTCACCGGTGGCAATGTCTCCCACAGAGCACATCTTCAACCAAGGGCCCCCTCTTGAGCCATTATGATCCCAGGGTAGTCCCACCAATAATCAAAAAACCCAATCCGACTACCCCTTCCCCGAGCATCCTTAATGGTCCAAATAGCACTAGAAAAACACTAATTAATCAACTACGCCGCACCCATACTTGGCCTCGTGGTGGCACTGTAATCCTGGCTTATTCTCGCATGAACCGATCCTTAGATCTAAAGCAAGCAAACCACCATGACATCCAACCCATCCACATACCAGGCTTGCTTAGATCACCCATTACCATATAATATTGACCAGTTCACATTAACCAGAATATCATTAATACATAATTAAATGTGTAGTGTTGTTTTCCCATCCTAATTAACTAAGTGAAGCAAAAAGGTAAAAAGCCCATTCCGACTCTCTACCATAATCCCAGGTGACAAGGGTGGTTAAACAAATCTAGTAAACTTCCTAGCATAGGATTCCCATCAAATTGACAGAGCATGCAGTTTTGCAAACAAAAAATTTATTTTAAGAACATGATCAATATGCTTCAAGGACACTTGCCTTGCTCTTGCGGTTGATTAGGGTCAAAGCCTTCAAACTCTAAGTGTTGTAGATCCTCTGCGGCACTCTCTAGCGCAAATCTGTCTAATCCACACAATAAACATACAAGACAGGAAACACAATCAAAGAGTGCATAAATATTACTCAATATGACATGATATGCATGATTGATGCAAATGCAAGGTGGAATTTGTTAATGGGTTGCTTTTAATGATCACTAGCTAGTTCTAATAGCTTTTAACAAGTTTATACAGGTTTGGATTTGATTAGATCTACTTTTAGAATTAATTCAACACAATTTAGTCAGCAAAATCGGACTAGTCTGCAGAAGGCCGGACTAGTCTGCACTTTGCAAAACTAGTGAACTAGGGTTTTATAGATCGATATGAATTTGGAGATTAGGGGTCAAATTCACATAAGGAAAAAAAATAGAAGGTATACCAGGTGTTTAGGACTCCAATGAATCAAGAAACTTGGAGGCAACACACGGATCTTGGCGATCAAGGGTTGACGATGAACTTGGAGATGAATTGGTGATGAAGAACGAAACATGATGGAGATCTTGATCCTCTTTCATTTTCTCCTCTTCTTCTTCTTCTTGCTTGGATCTCCTTCTCCTTCCTTGATGGTGGCTCTCCACAAACTAGGGTTTGGGTTGGGTGGAAAAGTGGCAAATAGATGTCAAGCCAGGGGTGGGGTTGTTTATATAGAGGTGGAGGCTAGGGTTAGATGGATTTCGAGTTTGAGATGAGTAGAGGCCGGTTTAGAGTCCCACATGGGCTCTAAAAGAGTTAGACACGACATCCCTAGGCCCACTTAACGTGAACCCCAAGAAACAAGTCGTAAAACAAAAGATCAACACGGAGTCGCGAAATATCGGACAAGTCTGAAAAGGACCGGACTAGTCTGAAGTTAGTCAAAAAGAAATCGGACAAGTCTGGCCAGAAATCGGACAATTCTGACTTTAGTCAGAGAGGAAATCGGACAAGTCTGGAAAAGTACAGGGACTTAGCAAATTTTCAAGGATTCATAGAATATCGGACTAGTTTGCATAAAATCGGACAAGTCCGAAAGTGTCCAGAGGAAAAATTGGACTAGTCCGCAGCAAAAACGGGCAAGTCTGATTTTAGTTAGAGAGAAATCGGACAAGTCCTCACCAAAATCGGACTAGTCCGCACTTTTCAGCATTTTAAGTGCGGTTTTGCTCCAAATCAATTTTGAACTCGTTCCTCTTTATATGTGTTAATGTTAAACATGTATATGAATGTATGTAGGGCATGATGCATGAAAATGACGGTGTTACAATCAAAGGAAAAGTGCCTAAAGGAAAATACGTAAAGTAAATGCATAAGGTAAACTGTGTATTGCAACTACGAATACAGGGTGAATTCACCCCCCTCGCGTAAGGCCTTGAGGGTCCTTTTATAAGGGTGTGAGGCGGTCCTATCTAACCGACATTCCTCATAGTGGGGATGGATTTACAGTGTTAGTTTTAAGTATCCAATCTGTTCTGGGTGCAGAAGCTTCAATATTGTCTTCTTCTCGGTCTCCAAGGCACCACCTTGCGTGTGAGGTAAACGTCCTTCAGACGACAGATGGGACGGATGGCTGTCTTATCCTGGAAAAGGTGACATCATAGTTCAACTCTCTGCCAAAGTTACCGCGTCCAACGTCCGTCATAAATGCCCCCAACTACCCACCTATACCAGGCTCGAGCCCCGGAGAAATCGTTTGCCTGACTTCTCGGATCAGGACTTGGGCAGGCTAGATACCCCAATCTCGGTAGGTCGGAGCATTGGTGGTTGGCCCTTCCTCGAGCAGAGGGTAGCTACGGTCCGTAGACACATAGTGGTCACGTAGCACCTGGTCCCATATGTTTGGTACCCTGCATACAGAACTTCGTCAGTAGTCTATTTCAATATGCTTAGTACGGGTATAAAAAATAATATTAGATGTCATGAATGTTGCATCCGGATTATCGCCCCAAAGTGTTGCACCTTCTTGTTGAACTCCCAACTCTTTCAAAATTGTTTGTACCCAAGTCACTTCAGCTGTTGCACTTGCTAGTAACTTGTACTTAGCTACTGTACTTCAGCGAGGAACTATAGGTTGTTTCTTTGCACTCCAAAATACATTCTTGGATCCCAATTATATAACAAAACATCCAGTTGATCGTCTATCATCTAAACATCCAGCCCAATCCATATTAGAAAATGTATTTATTTGTAATGTTTTGTTTCTGATAAACTTGATGCCACGACCTATTGTACCTTGTACACGTCTAAATATTCTTTTGACCATAGTCATACAAATTGTTGTTGGAATATGAAAATACTGACAAACTTTACTGACTGAGAATGCTAGATCATATTTAGTCAATTGTAAGATATTGTAAAGCTCCAACAATACTCCTGTATCTGGTAGCTTCTTCACTACTAAGAGGTTCACTATCGTATGCTGAATATTTTTCAGTGACGTAAAGGAGGATTGACTGGTTTGCAGTTATCCATACCTTTCTTTCTAATAATTTTTGTAGCATACTTATTCCTTTCTACATCTTCACAACTTTAATTTCTAGAAAATAGTGAAGATCCCCAAGTCCTTGAGGGCAAAATCTTCTTTTAAGTTGGCAAACATTAATTCAATAGTCTATTCAGAGGAACTCAGAACAACAATACCATCAACACATATCAACAGATAGATTATAGTCTTTCCTTTGCAGAAGATAAATAATGTGGTATCTCCCTTTGAAGCTACAAAACCAAGATGAACTAGTACTAACTTTGGAAAACCATGCTTTGGTGCTTGCTTCAGTACATAAATGTCTTTCTTCAACTTACACACATGATTGGGGTAAGACGAATTCTCATGGCCCGGCGGTCGAGTCATAAACTTTTTTCCCCAGATATCCATGTAGAAAAGCATTTTGTACATCCAGCTGTATCAGGTACTAATTATTTGTCATTGCAATAGATAAGACTATTCTGATAGTGGCTGCTTTCACATCTAGACTAAAGTTATCATAATAATCAAGTACATACCATTGTTTAAACTCTTTTACCTCTAATATTACCTTATACCTGTCCATTGTGCCATCTGCATTTCTTTTAATTTTATAAACCCACTTGCAATTAGTAATATTGCTTACCCCTTCTTTTGGAACAAGGTGTCACATTTGATTTTATGTCAAGGCTTGATATTTAGAGTCCATGGCCTTTCTTCAGTTGTCATCATTTAGTGCTTGTTGTAGACTTATTGGTTCCTTTGCAGAATTAAACAGACATACAAAGTCCTTACCGAAATCTCTAGGCTTGGAAATATTATTCTGAAGCCTTGTTGTGGAGGTTTGCGAACATCAACAGTTGGTTCTGTTCTTTCCAGAACATGTACTTCCTCAACGCCGGACACCATATCAGATTTTGATCGTGGATCTTTTTCTGTTGAACCAAGTGTACTTGAAGCAACTTCTTGAAACGGACTCCCAGGTGAATCTATCTCTGGTGCAGCACGCGAGGTAGTTTCGCGTAGGCGCTGGCATGAAGACCGAGTCTACGGGGAGAGACACCCCCTATCACGTGGGAGTTTCTGACACATGGAGTTCAAGGCACGTTTCACCATGTCGCGCTGGAGAGTCCGTCGCCATCATGTGCCTCGGTTGTTGTTCATTGCAGTGGTTGTCCAATGAACTCGTCGTACACTGCACCTGGCGCCATACACGAGGAGGATTCCAGGTGGTTAGGTGGCACCTGATCTGATGTAGATTGGGTAGATCAGTCTGCATGGGATCTGAACCTCAAATCTTCTGCAAAAGTTTTTTTTTTTTGAGCAAAGTCTTCTGCAAAAGTTGACTCAGTTGAACCTCCTTCCTGCATGTAATCTCAGATCCACTAGAAATTTGATTGGAGACATCAGTTTCTTCTGCATGCCTATGAAAACCAATGTGTTGGATATTTTCTATTTGTTACCTTGCCACCGGCATCAAAGTTGGATGAAGGAGGCGAAGTTCTGAATGAAGGAGTGCTGCAGCATTGGGATGAAGGCCTTTGAAAGGGAATATAGTCTCATAAAAAATAACTTCTCCAGATATGTTGACCCTACCATTGGATACTTATAAACATTTGTAATCTTTATGCACCGGGCCATACACCAGGAAAGCACATTGTTTTGAGCGTGTGAGATCTATGTGTTGAATACATTGGCAATTAAGTTAAACATGTAGGTTTACATGCAATGTTTTGAACATACTTAAGA
This sequence comes from Tuctoria greenei, assembly GCA_036927565.1. Taxonomy (NCBI): domain Eukaryota; kingdom Viridiplantae; phylum Streptophyta; class Magnoliopsida; order Poales; family Poaceae; genus Tuctoria; species Tuctoria greenei. Next base: position 129,941,770 of record JAYESD010000005.1, on the reverse strand, counting down.
AACACACTTCACACTATCTGAACTTTTGCTGCACATGTGTTGCACGTGTTTTGCGTCCCAGAATGTCCAAACTTTTCTCGTATAATGCATAGCGGCTGTTTTGGACTGTCCAAGCTTTTTTGCCTTGTTCGTCCGACTTGTTTAAGACAAGTTTTTCTCGTCGAGTTTTTACACAGCACTACTTTTCTTCGGTATTTTTATCATAACTCGAGTTTTACAGATCCAATTGACGTGATTCTTTTCTGGTTGTCTTCACAACATAATTATCTTTCATCAAAATTTTACGATCATTAGATTTGTGGTTTATGATCTATACAAGTTTCTTTGCAGTGTTGCAGACCAGATTTTTACTCGGGTAGAACAGATTGAACCATTGTTCGATCTTTCGATCATAACTTGAGTTTTTCGACAGTTTTTTGCGATTCCTGTTGTGTCACCTTCATGACTTGATTCTTCACAATCTATACCGCTTTTTTCATAGTTGAACACACTTAGATTAGTCGCAAACATTGTCTCTTGATCAGATTGTTTTTCTGCCAAGGAGTTTTTGTTGCTTTCGGTGAAATAGTTTTAATCTACCATTCATCCCCCTCTAGTAGCTTTTCACATGATCTTCAATCCAACAATTGGTATCAGGGTGACAGTGATCTAATCTTTTTGATTTGCACATGTTTTGACTAATCATCATAGAGAAATACTCCGCAAAACCTTATGTGTTTAGTGGCATTGATTTTCAGATTTGGAAGGCATGTATGGAGGTTTTCATCCAGGCGCAAGGCTTCACAATATGGGATAAGGTGTACAAGACTTAAGACATGCAGCCGAACGATCAAGTCATGGCTACGAACATGAGAGTTCGACAACAACAACAAAGCGTGAAACTTGATCATACGAGGATTGACTCAAAGCAACTTTGATCGAGCTACGTACGATTTTTGGAAAGCTCTATGTGATTATCATGAAGGATCCAACACCGAGAAGGTAAGGCAAGATATGTTCAAGAAAGAATATATGCGCTTTGAGATGTAACAAGGAAAGTCCATCTACGACCTCTTTGATCGCTTTAACAAAATTAAGCAACTTGTGTAGCGTCAACGTTAACTTTTTGAATGCTTCGAATGCGGTGAGTTTGGGCATTTTCGTAAAAATTGCCCTAAACTTTAAGGTTCTACTCTCCGTAATGAGAAGCAAGCAAAATTCAAGTCCTCCTCTACAAACAACAACAAGAAGAAGAAGGGTTTTACTTCTCGTGAAAGTGCATCTAGGCATCCCTTGTGGGTTTTGGTTGATTTATGACAAACAAATGAGATCCTAACCAAATTGTTGAGATGATCACAGGTTTCAAATGAAATTATGAAGAAAGCACAAAAAGAAAGGGGAGTGAGGAATCAAGTTGAAAAGAGCTCAAGAGAAGAATAGAATATTCTTTCTGTATGGAGTGTGTTAGAGAAACACACCCCAAGAGCTCAAGCAAAAGAAAACACTCTCACTGCACAAGTTTACACAGGTGCGGACTAGTCCTATATTCCTCGGACTAGTCCGATATTCTCTCTGTACAGGATCGGACAAGTCCTCCCAGTGTGGACTTGTCCGTACTGGACTAGTCTGATAAAGTCCGAACTAGTCCGACAATCCTTCTGATCAATATCGGACAAGTCCGATATTTCACAGAGTAGTCCGAAACCCTCACTGACCTACTTCGGACAAGTCCTTAGCCCCTCAAAATTTCATGACATCGGACTAGTACGATATCATCTGAACTAGTTCGATAACCTCTCTGACTAAAATCGGACAAGTCCCCCAAGTGCGGACTTGTCCTCACATCACAAAGGGATTCACCACATCGGACTAGTCCGATATGTGTCGGACTAGTCCGAATATCTCCATAGAAAAAAACAGACTAGTCCGCCTATTGCCAGACAAGTCCAGTAATTCAGGACACTTAGGGTTTCCCACACGCCGCACACGGGACTAGTCCGGAGTCCACCACAGACTAGTCCAGACATCGCAGGGAGGAGACCCCTAGGGTCAATAGATCACAGTTAACCTTTGAAAACCCTAGTATAAATAGAGGTGACGACCCCTAATCAAACTCTCTCGGCCCCCTGCGCCGTCACACCTTCCAATAGCCCAGAAAACACGTCTCTCCACACAATCCAATGCAAGAAAGATCAAATCCTTGAGGATTAACCATAGATCAAAGGAGAGACACGTTCTTCACGTCTTGAGCTCTTGGGTTTGATTCTCTCAGACACTCTTGCTATTTCATTGCATAATTTTTGAGTTTGTTCCGTGGTGTTTCGATTTGTAAATCATGGGGAGCCCTCAACTTGTGAGAAGGCTCCATGAACACGGTTATTTACCACTTTGTGATTAGTGGAAGAGAATCGGCCTCCATGGCAATCGACGAGGGTAGGGTTGGTGAAGACCTGATCCTCCGTGGGCTCCTCAACGTGGATGTAGATTTCCTCTATGCAATTTAACCACGGGATAAAAATCATTGTGTCCTTGCTTTTGTTCTTACTATTCATTGTAATCTACGGTTTGCTCAATCTTGTTCAGCTTACATTAAAACTTTGGAACTAAAGTTACCTTGTGCGACATCTAGTTTCATTGGTGCAATACATTAAAGTTACAACTAAATTTACGCTGCTTAGAGTACCTGGTTCGAAATCATTGATCAAACATGATTGATCTAGTCCGCACACTACAGGACTAGTCCGATTTCTCTGTGTTTGATCAGGTTGCTAAGTGTTTCAGGTTCTGACGAAAAATTCAGAAATCCTATTCACCCCCCCTCTAGGCTACATTCAAATGCTATAGAAGCAGGACTCTTCAGAAAGAGACTAATCGCTCGAAGAGAAGATGTCGGACATGAAGGATGTGCATAAGAACTTCAACCAAGAGAAAGTTGAAGATGAAAAGACTCAAAAGTTGGAGAAGCTCATCGACGCCATCCAAGACTTCGAGGATGATGATGAGGAGATGCTTAAACTCAAGACACTCCTAAGGAAGAAGGCACTCTCCAAATGGAAGATAAAGATCGATGATGAGAAGAAGAAGAAGAAGGGGAGTAGTCACACTGACTACTCCCGATATCCTTTTAACTATGATCACTTGAATTCTAACAGTAATTATTACTTGTCTATTCCTCTATGAAAAGCCCCATACTTTGATGGCAATGATTATTCAATGTGGAGGCAAAATATGAAGATGCATTTAATATCACTTAATCCCAGCTTGTGGCATATAGTGTGTACAGGGATAGATATCATGGATGACGATGAAGAACTCACACGAAGCCAAGAACAAGCTATCCATCAGAACGCTCAAGATTCAACTGTCATAACTTCATCATTGAGTCGAGACGAGCTCACCAAAGTGGATGGACTCGAAATTGCAAAAGAGATATGAAACACATTATAAACTGCACATGAAGGCGATTGTCATGTGTGAGAGGCCAAGATTGAAATGATCGAAGGTGAATTGGGAAGATTCGCCATAGAAGATGATGAGTCACCGCAAGACATGTACAATCGGTTGAAAACTCCCATTAATAAAGTTCGAGCCTATGGAAGTAAAAAGTGGAACGATCACGAGGCGGTGGAGCTAATTCTCAGAGTCTTCATGCCTCGCAATGTGACTCTATGTTCGACGATTAGAGAAAGCTCCGGGTACAAGAAAATGACCTCAGATGAATTGTTTGGAAAGATTATCAATTTTGAGTTGATGGAAAAGCAAGCAAAACATGTCAAAGAGATTGCCAACCTCACCTTGGCAAAGAAGAAAGGAGTCGCGTTTGAAATCCACTTGCAAGCCCATGACAAAAGAAGCTCGAGAAGCTCAACATGAAGAGGACAACGACGACGAAAGCAGTGATATAGATGAAGAAGATATGATTCTCTTTATGAAGAAATTCAAGAAGATGATGAAAAGAAGACAAGGTGGTAGATCAAATGAAGGAAGACACAAAGACAAATCAAGACCTATGTTGAGGTGCGCTTGTTATAACTGTGGTGAATATGATCACTTTATAGGTGATTGTCCCTACAAAGAAAACAAGAAGAATACCAAGGATACAAAGCCTCAACCCAACAAGATGTTCAAGAAGAAAAAGCAAATTGGACAGACGCACCTAGGAAAGAAATGGGAATCCAATGATGAGTCCTCATCCGAAGAGAAAGAGGGGATGGCTAGCATAGCCATCTAGAAGATAACAAAGAAATCCACCCTCTTCCCAACTATTGGCGCAAGGAAGGACAACGACACATGTCTAACGGCGAAGAAAGGTAAAACAAAGGTAACAACTAAACCTTCCTCTTCGCATTCTTTCTCTAGCGATAGTGATACTTATAGTGATGATGAGGATATGCTTGTTGTCTTAAATAAGAAAACTGCTGCAAAAAAGAAATTCTTAATGGATAAGCTCATTGATAAGGAGGAGCTTGCTAATCTCCAAGAAGTTATGATCATCCTTCAGAAGGAGGAATATCTAGAACTTGAGTTAGCTTCAAGCAAGGAAGCTTGCTTGAAGTTAAGCGACTCAAATGTAAACATCAAGGAATAACTTGCCAACTTAACCAAAGTTAACATGATCCTTGAGGTACAAGTTGAGTCACTTAAACAAAGTGACGCTTCATCCTCTCCAAGCTCACCTTCTGAACACTTAAATTCTGAAACTACTATTACTTGTGCAGTGCTAAAACTGACACTAACTTGAAGGATAAGTCGAACTTGACAAAGTACAAGCATCCTTCCCGTAGTAGCATATTTGCCAAAGAGAAGGTCAAGTATGCACGCAGTGCATACTTGGCCACAAGACCTCCTAATGTCAAATATGGCATTGGGTATTCTTATGGTGAAAAGCAAAATGCTAGAAGCCAGAAGAATAACAAGGAACACATTGCTTTTTTAAAGGGAAACTCCTCTCAAGCTAGAATGCCTCATAATGTTGATAAGTCCAAACATGTTAACACATATGAACAACAACTATTGTTTAGAACTTTTGACGCATCATATGTTCTCATGAAAAGTAATTTTGGTAGCGTTTATGCTAAACATGTTGGGCCATGCCATGGGAACACCAAATGTCATGTGTGGGTGCCCAAATCACTTGTAACTAACCTCAAAGGACCCAAGAAAGCTTGGGTACCTAAAACCAAGGCGTAATCTGCTTTTGCAGACCTATTCCTCCAGCGGATCGAAATGGGTGCTAGATAGTGGGTGCACCAACCACATGACTGGAGAATGAAGGATGTTCGTTGAATATGAGGTAAATGAAGATCCAAGCGAAGGTATCTATTTTGGAGACAACAGTCAAGGAAGGGTGCTCGGTACTGGTAAAATTGCAATATCGTCTCAACACACTCTTTCTCATGTCTTACATGTCGATTCCTTAGATTATAACCTTCTGTCCATATCTCAATTATGTGACAAGGGTTATAATTGCTTGTTCACTAATGAGAGTGTGACCATCTCTAGAAGGAGTGATGACTCGGTTGCATTCAAGGGTGTGTTAAAGGGAAAGCTTTATCTTGTTGACTTCAACAAAGATAAAGCCGAACTTGACACATGCTTGATTGCAAAGACCAACATTGGTTGGCTGTGGCATAGACGGCTAGCACATGTTGGTATGAGGAATCTTCAAAAACTGTTTAAGGGCAATCACATCCGAGGTTTAAAGGATGTTGTTTTTGAGAAAGACAGGCCTTGTAGCGTGTGCCAAGCCGGGAAGCAAGTTGGAGCACCCCATCCTGCGAAGAACGTCATGACAATGACAAGACCGCTCGAGTTGCTTCACATGGATCTATTTGGTCCAATTGCTTACATAAGCATCAACGGTAACAAATACAGTTTAGTAATTTTTGATGATTTTTTGCGCTTCGCGTGGGTTTTCTTTTTGCATGATAAGATAGAAACTCAAGGAACCCTCAAGAAGTTTCTCAGGCATTCCTAAAATAAATTCTCATTGAAGATCAAGAACATACGAAGTGATAATGGCACGGAGTTCAAGAACACCCAAGTTGAGGATTACCAAGATGAAGAAGGCATAAAACATGAATTTCCAGCACCGTACTCCCTTCACAAAATGGAGTAGCCGAAAGGAAGAATCGAACCCTCATAAAGATGATGAGGACAATGCTTGATGAGTAAAAGACTTCGGATTGATTTTGGGCTGAGGTGGTCAACACTGCTTGTCACGCCACAAATCGACTCTATCTTCATTGCCTACTCAAGAAAACGTCATATGAACTACTCACCGGTAACAAGCCTAATATTTCCTATTTTTGATTTTTCGGTTCTAAATGTTATATCTTGAACAAGAAGCCTAGGACTTCAATGTTCACTTCGAAGTCCAATGAAGGTTTCTTACTTGGCTATGATTTGAACTCTTACACCTATCGTGTCTTCAACAAGGTCTCCAGACTCTTTGAAGTAACACGTGACGTAGTGTTCGATGAAACTAACGGCTCTCAAGAAGAGCAACTTGATCAATGTGTGCAAGATAGAGAAGAAGCTCCATGTCAAGCATTGAGAAGAATGGCATTGGGCGATGTTCGACCACAAGCCCCACCTCCAAATGCAAATGAAGAAGATGAACCACAAGTGGAGGTAATTGATCAAGGGGGCGCTTCTACACAAGACCAACCTCATGAAGATCAAGGTGACCAACAAATAAATGAGGGCAACCATCTTGGGGGAGAATAAGATGACCATGAAGATTCAAGACCACAAGTGCCACATCCAAGAGTACACCATTGCAACCAAAGAGATCACCCCCTCGACAACATAATCGGTGACATCCAAAAGGGAGTAACAACTAGATCTCAAATTGCTAATTTTTGTGAATATTACTCATTTGTATCCTCTTTGGAACCTCACAAGGTTGAAGATGCATTGAAAGATCCAGATTGGGTGGTGGCAATGCAAGAAAAATTGAACAACTTAAAAAGGAACGAGGTGTGGGAACTTGTTGAAAGGCCCAAGTTCAACGTTGTTGGCACTAAATGGGTCTTCCACAACAAGCAAGACGAAGACGGGGTGGTGACAAGAAACAAGGTGTGACTTGTGGCCAAAGGTTATTCACAAGTCGAAGGTTTGGATTTCGACGAAACTTTTGCTCCTGTAGCTAGGCTTGAATCGATTAGAATATTACCTGCATATACTACTCACCATGATTTCAAGATCTATCAAATGCATGTGAAAAGCGCCTTCCTCAACGGACCAACCCTGAAGGCATCTTGGTCGTCTTGGAGAGGTCGTTGTATCCACTGTCGCGGGTTGTGATGAGGCGATGTTGGCCGTGAGAAGAGAAGTAGGCACGGGGGCGTGAATTGCAGGTGTTATTTGGAAGGGGGGCGTGAACGGGGGCATGATTTGGAATGGCGATCGCCCTCAACCCCCAAAATAATCTGGAGGGAGGAGACGTGGAGTAGGGTTTAAACAGAGCGAGGAGACGGGGGTCAGTTATCTGTCCCAAAAATAACCTGGAGGTAAATCCAAAATTGTGGAGGGAAATTAATGTCAACATAGAGGGAATTAGCTGTACGTAGAGATTTAGATGGAATGGGGCTGGGACCCGCATGTCAGTTAGAGCTTTCTACGAGATTTGACTATGATTCTCCCCATATTGACTTGACACCAACTTCGCACAAATCGTCTAATTGTTTTTTTGCCATACATTTCTTACCATAATATGACTACATACCAAGTTTCAAAACTTTTTGATCATATTTGCATATTATTTTATTTCATTGAAAATTACTTGCAAAAAGAATAGATGCCATGATGTGATGCAAATTGCAAATGACTTGAAATTTTGTGAATATGTTGGTGCTTAGGTAAAGTATATGATACAACTAGATTTACCCAGTTTTGAATTTTATAGAATACGATACAACCAAAATATCAACATCGATATTTTTCAGTAAAAACATAAAAGTGTTAAGTAAAGTAAAATTGTAAGATTTAAGTAAGTGAGTATCCTAAATGAATGTTTACAACAAATTAGAAGTGAAAATAATGAAAACAATTTTTTATATAGTACAAAGTAGAAAGTTGTATTTCAAGGTTATGAAACTGAATTTGAGATGTGTTCATTTGTGAAGAACTTGAAACCAACTTATGCACAAACTGTCTAATTTTTTTGCCATGCTTTTTGAATGCGGCCTAGAGAGGGTGGTGAATAAGCCTTTTTGATTTTTAGTCGGAACCTGCAACACATAGCAACTTGATCAAATACCAGAAAATCAGACTACTCCGGTAGAGTGCGGACTAGTCCAGTGCGTGCGGACTAGATCGATCAAGTTTAATCGATTATCTCGATCCTAGACTCTATGCATCGGAAATATACTTGTAATTAGAGTGCAATTCTTCTATGAAACTAGAAGTTGCACAAGCTAACCTTATATTTAATGTTTTAACAAAATATGAACAATATCAAGTAAAACCCTAGATATCAATGAAAAGTATGAACAAAATGCACAAAGTGAAGACACAAGATCTTTATCCCGTGGTTCGGTTGGGAACAGGCAACCTACGTCCACGTTGAGGATCCCACGAAAGGATCGGGTCTTCACCAACCCTAACCTCGTTGAATTGCCATGAAGGCCAATTCACTTTCACTATCACAAGGGTAAATCAGTTCAAGCACAAGTTGAGGGCTCCCCAAGATAACTAGTCAAACACCACCAAGAACACACTCTTAAGATCAACAATGAAACAACAGGAGTGTGTTAGAGATCAAACCTGATGAGATCATGCACTTTATCATTGCACCTACAAACATGACACAATGTTTATTTTTTTGGGATCCTAGCTCAAGTGAATGTGCACTCTTATTTGATGGACAAGATCAATATGGCGCACTATGTCGTCCACCACCTTGGCCTCCTCCATTCATGCATACAAGAAGATTTGATGGTGTTGCATATTTAGACCAACACATGAGAGGAGATGAACTTGAGTCGAGGACGACTCCAATTCAAGAAGGGGAGGATGATGAGGACATCACTTCTATAGATACAAACAACACTCCATTGAACATACAAGATGCAATCAATAGAGTTCATACACAACAATTAATTTCAGAGGTGAACTCGTTCTTATATATTTCCTTATATGTTTTTGAGCATAGATTGCTACTTAATGATTTAAATGTGATTAGGATCCATGAAGAGGTTCAAGGAGTACTTGGAGGAAGTATTAGGGACGTGGAAGACCAGAGAATTCGTTAAAAGAAGATAGAAACCGAACCAAACTCCAAATCGTATCCAACTCGGAGTCCAGGAGCAGTACGCACTAAAACGGACGCCCAGGATGCATACGAACTCCGTTTTGAACGTTCTACATATGCACGGAAAGGGGAGAGGATAACCTTTCCAATGGCTCCGGTCCCATGTCTAAATACCTTCGGAGTCGCAGGGAATCGTCGAAACAAAATCAAGTACAGAATCTGTCAGGGTGCTGCGTCACCGTATTGGGCCATTGGGTCATGTATCAAGTCTAAGTCCATTATTTTTGTATATTAGGGTTAGGTCACGACCCCAACACCCCATTGGACGTCCTCCCACCTATATATACTCCATAGTAGCCACCATGAACAATTGGGTTTTGCTTAGATCAATAATATCATCGTTCTACGGTTTGTGAGACCCCAACTTCACGATTTCAGATCGTGTCTTCTACATTCTTGCTCGTGTTCTCGATTGCACTTGCAGGGATTAGCCTTCTTGGCAAGGTCAATCGTGTGAAGCATGGTTGATAGCCAACGGAGTGGTGGTGTAGTGATTGCAGGGGCTGTTCGTGTTCTACTCGAGAGCATCGGATCATCAACGTCGAGATCTCCACATCAATCGACCTATCCATTACCTTTCGGAAGATCGGGACTCATCTTTTTTAATCATCAATTGGTATCAGATTTCCAGGTTGCCCGTTAGGTAATTCATCTATCCATTACATTAGTTTTGTTTTTCATACCTAGACTCCACAAAAAAGCCACAAAAGAACTTGCAGTTTAGTAGATCTGTTCATTACTTTGTCCAAACCACGTTTGAGCCTTTGCAACTTTGCTATTCAGTTTGGTTTTGTTGAGTTTGTGTCTGTGGTTGAGTCATATTGCTGGTTTAGAACGTGTTTTTAGTCTTAGTTTGAGTTTTGCATTGTGTTGATTCATCATTTTGAATCACGTCATCACGTCCAGATTAGGTTCATCTCTGTCCAGTTCAGTATTTTCATTTTATCTCGCTCATACGAACTCGGATTTTCATGTTCCTATGCTTTCTGGAAATCTTAGGAAGTTCTCTATAACTTTCCTATTCATCATTTTCCCGGAAAATGTAGTTATTGATATCGAAGTTGCATTAGATCAGAATCTGTTATTGACCTAAAAATTCTGAACAGTCTGTATTTCAGGGGCAGTATCTCCTATTGTTATTTTCCAAAATAGGTCTTCCATATATTGAAATTAAAGAGGAGAGATATATCTACAATCTTGCTGTTCTAAGTTTTCCAATTTAGAGCCCATAAGTGTGCTTATTTGTCCTTGGAAGATTGAGCAGAAAATTTGTGACAGACACACGAGATATCTTGGATTGATTTTCATTGTGTTCTTCTCTTGCAGCACATTCTGAAAAAAAAGGAAGAAAAAAGAAAAAGGGAAGTGCAAAACAAGAAACAAAAGCCGCACAAAAAAAGAGGAAAAAAAACAACAACAAAAACAGAAGTGCTTGCATTCTTTGTGTCATCTAGTTTTGTCTCATGTCTTGCTAGCTTGAACTACTAGGAACACATTTAGGCCAGCAACTTTGACAAGTACTTTGGACACTTATTCAACTTTACTATCTGATTTCATTGTTGCTAATCCTTGCTACATATAAAGTGCCTTCCAAGCTACACGTTACTCTTGAGCAGAATCGATACACCTTTGCAATCATCCCACGCTTCTTTGGTTTCTTCATACCGGACACCGTTTGCCACCTGCAGTGTCGGTAAGAACACTTGTAAGAGCGTGGTAAGACGCTTGAGAGTGTGAGATTCTACATCCATATTGCCATTATAATTTGTAGTTGATAGGTATAACATATTATTTTTGTTGTCTTTTGTTTGCTACTAACAATGTCAGGTAAAAGAAAGAATCATGCATTATATGCTGAAATGATTGACATGATGAAGACGACGATGGAGTTGCTCACTAAAAATCAAACATCAACCAAGGTTGCATATGACGTTCAGACCACCTCTACAACTCCTTCAACAATAAGTAATTGCATTCTCCCATCTTTTCCTTCTTTTGATGGTCTTGGTTATGATGAATATATTGCTTGGGAAAATAGAGTTGGATAAATTTTTTGGAAAATGTCATATGTGTGAGAGGAGGAAGATTTGAAATGTTGCAAGTGCATTAGTAGGTTGTACATTAACTTGGTGGAACAATTTAAATGATTTAGAAAAACCTCGAACATGGAAAGATTTGAAAATTCTTATGCGAGAAATATTTACTAGTGTATCCAATTGCAAATATGAAATACATGAGCTTGAGAAGAATTTTCTTGTTGTACCTCCTCCTATGCCTAACCTTTTGCAGGAACAAGAACCAATAATTTTAGAAAATCTAAAAGCGAATGAGGTGTTCAACAACTCTTGTGAAAATTCAGATCTATCAATTCATATTTCACCCACAATTACTGCTGAAAATGAGAATAAAGGTAACGAATATCACAACACACTTGTTGAAGGTGAGAAGTTTTTGGATGTTCTGAATTTTTTCACCAATCATGCTATTGTCGAGGAGCGACTAGTGGAATCTTTTATTGATACACCATTGCCACATGTTGATTTTCCTGCTGATCCTTCTGTTAAAAATGAGTTGTGTGCTAATAATTATATTGTACCTATGCTAGAACAACTGAATGAATTTGATACTTTATCACCCACATGTGCTGAAATTAAGAATTTGATTCCAATTACTTGTGAACGGGATGAGCTGAAATTGTTATCTTCTCTAAATACTTTGGGCTATATTGAATTTGACACTCTTTGTGATCTAGATATCGTAGAGAAGATAATATTTTCTCAATCTGAATTGCCTTTGTTAAGTAGAAATATTTTTCATGCTATAGGCAAATATGAACATAGTGGTATGTTAATGGTGCATAAAGTTTACATATGTTCCAATGAGGAAGCTCCTTTTGTGCTGCAACAACATGGTCAAGTAAATGGATGTACTAACGCTAATAATATCTTGTCAAGTTTTTCTAGTATTTTTTTCCTTGCGGCAGGGACAACAAAAGCATTACTCACTGTGGTTGTGCAATATGGACAGTGCTCACTCTATCCCCAAAAGACTCTTTGCTGGACATACAAGCAAGCCGAGGATGGCTTGTCATAAAGAAGGGGAGAATGATGAGATCATGCATGTTATCATTGCACCTACAAACATGACACAATGTTTATTTTTTTGGGATCCTAGCTCAAGTGAATGTGCACTCTTATTTGATGGACAAGATCAAGATGGCGTACTATGTCGTCCACCACCTTGGCCTCCTCCATTCATGCATACAAGAAGATTTGATGGTGTTGCATATTTAGACCAACACATGAGAGGAGATGAACTTGAGTCGAGGACGACTCCAATTCAAGAAGGGGGGGGATGATGAGGACATTACTTCTATAGATACAAACAACACTCCATTGAACATACAAGATGCAATCAATAGAGTTCATACACAACAATTAATTTTAGAGGTGAACTCGTTCTTATATATTTCCTTATATGTTTTTGAGCATAGATTGCTACTTAATGATTTAATTGTGATTAGGATCCATGGAGAGGTTCAAGAAATACTTGGAGGAAGTATTAGGGACGTGGAAGACCAGAGAATTCGTTAAAAGAAGATAGAAACCGAACCAAACTCCAAATCATATCCAACTCGGAGTCCAGGAGAAGTACGCACTAAAATGGACGCCCAGGATGCATACGAACTCCGTTTTGAACGTTCTACATATGCACGGAAAGGGGAGAGTATAAACTTTCCAATGGCTCCGGTCCCATGTCAAAATACCTTCGGAGTGGCCGGGAATCGTCGAAACAAAATCAAGTACAGAATCTGTCAGGGTGCTGCACCACCGTATTGGGCCATTGGGCCATGTATCAAGTCTAAGTCCATTATTTTTGTATATTAGGGTTAGGTCACGACCCCAACACCCCCTTGGACGTCCTCCCACCTATATATACTCTATATTAGCCTCCATGAACAATTGGGTTTTGCTTAGATCAATAATATCGCCGTTCTACGGTTTGTGAGATCCCAACTTCGCGATTTCAGATCGTGTCTTCTACGTTTTTGCTCGTGTTCTCGGTTGCACTTGCAGGGATTAGCCTTCTTGGCGAGGTCAATCGTGTGAAGCACGGTTGATAACCAACGGAGCAGTGGTGTAGTGATTGCAGGGGCTGTTCGTATTCTACTCGAGAGCCTCGGATCATCAACGTCGAGATCTCCACATCAATCGACCTATCCATTATCTTTCGGAAGATCGGGACTCATCTTTTTTACTCATCAAAACCCAAGAGCTCAAATGTGTGAATCGTGTCTCTCCTTTGATCCAAGATGAATCCACAAGGATTTGATCTTTCTTGTGTTGGATTGCTTGGTGAGATGTGTTTTCTAAGCTCTTCGAGGGTGCGACGGCGCAGGGAGTCGAGAGAGATGAAAGTAGGGTCGTGCACATCTATTTATATGGTGTTTCCAAAAGTCACCGTTAGGGTATCGAGGGTCCGGACTAGTCTAAGGTGGAGTCCGTACTAGTCTGGTGTGCAGCATGTAGGAAATCCCAAGTTATCAGGAAGATCGGACTTGTTCGGCTTAGGGCGGACTAGTCCAACTTAGGCTCTGGAAAAGTTTGGACTAGTCCGGTTATTTTCGGACAAGTCCAGCTGTGGTGAAATCCTTAGTGAATTGGGGACAGGTCCGCGTTTGGAGGACTTGTCCTATTTTAGTCAGAGAGGTTATCAGACTAGTCTGGATATTATCGGACTTGTCCGATGTTTGTGCAAAGTTATGAAGTGTTGAGTACTAGTCCACGTTGGGGAGGACTAGTCCGATCTTAGTCATAAAGATATCGGACTAGTCTGTGGTGATATCAGACTAGTCCGGTCTGTGTAGACATGGACTGTGCAAACAAGTCCGCACTGGGAGGACTTGTCTGATGTTCAATAGAGGGGTTACTGGACTAGTCCGGATATTATCATACTAGTCCGGATCTGTATAAATTAGTGCAGTGAGTGAGTTTTCTTGTGATTGAGCTCTTGGGGTGTGTTTCTCCAACACACTCCATACACAATGATCTAATCCATTCAGCTCTTGAGCTCTTTTCCATATAGATCCTGATTCTCCTTTCTTTTTGTGCTTCCTCCATGTTTTCATTAAAACCTGCGCTCATCTCAACAATTTGGTTAGGGTCTCATCTGTTTGTCATAAATCAACCAAAACCCACAAGGGATGCCTAGATGCACTTTCAATCTCCCCCTTTTTGATGATTGATGACAACCAATTGAGATTTCACAAAATGTGATAAAAATACAGAATTTTCATAAAGTGTGCACATATGAGTTAGGTATGAGTTAAGCAATGAAAACATAGGTCATATGTGCACTCTTTATGGTGGGGTGTAAAACTACGTGAGCGTGAGCAATAATCGTGATGAGAATGAAGTGATTGACATGAAAATACCAATTTTAAGCATATATGTCAACTTCAAAGCAAAATCACGAATTTCATAACATGAGCATAAGCATAGTCATTCCATCACACCACAACAATTAAAAATAGAGATAACAGAATTCAAGTTTTACAACCCAAAGAGACATAAAGAGGTACACAAATGAAGCACTCATCTCTCAACCTACAACTAGGATCTAGTGACTCCCCCTCAATCCCTCCCCCTTTGGCATCAAGACACCAAAAAGAAGGAGAGGACGGATCTAGTGGCTCATTCCTCGCTGTCGGTCCTTTCCTCATCTTCATCTTCATCTTCACGTTGGGTAGGAGGAGGAGGAGCGGATCCACTCGAAGTGCCTCCAATGCCAAAGTAAGCAAGCTCAGAGGGAGTCAAAGGTCCAAGCTCAGTGAAATTAGAGGTTGAATCTTCAGAGATGACTGGGGATCCAATAGGATCGATCTCCAGCTTCTGGCAAATATGCTTGACATTTTCTTTGACATATCTCATATCTGCCTTCCTCGCCTTGTTCAGCTTGTGAGTATTCACTTTGGCCTTCTTGCACGAGACAAAGATTGTTGCCAAGTACTTCAAGATTCCACTAGGAGACCCTTTTTGGTGAGGGGCCCTAGTGGTGGGAGCAGCCCTCTCATCTCCTCGAGCTCTCATCAGAGCCTCTTCACTCAACACTGGAGATGGAGCAGCTTGGACATTTGCTTGGGGAGGCTTCTGGGACCTCATGGGAGTGTGCTCCACATCCTTCACGAACTCGATCCCTCTGACCTTCTCAATCATGAACATCATGTAAGGGGCATAGCCACATGATCTGTTCGACGTGTAGGAGATGTTGACCATATCATTCTAGATATAGTCAAAGATGTCAAACTTCCTGTTCTTGCTTATCACTTTCATCAGGGTCCTCAAGTAACCTTTGACACTCCCTGCATCCCCATCTTTTGATGCTATTGTCTTCCTCAGCACCGTATTGAGAACCATGAAGAAGGGCTTCATGTTCTTGGTTGAGGGGGGATTGAACTTCAGGCTAATGTCATAGAGGAAGTCCATCTTATCCTTGCTAAAGACACCATTGTTGTGAATAGTCAACTCATTGTTGCCGATGTCTTCAAGGTAAAGGAGTCTTGCAAAATCATCATAAGTAATAGTGTACTTGGATCCATGAGTCATCCAAGTCACCCTTTTCTCCTCGTCACTAGCAAAGAAACAAGTGGCATAGAACTGAGTTATAATCTCATCATTCTAGTGATATCTGAAGGCAAACAGGTCCTTCAATCCATGCCTCACTACAGCCTCCACCACCTGATCAAAAGCTCCACAGCTCTTCCTCTCAAAGTGGTTCCAGTCGATCCACTGGCTGCGGACCACCAGAGTCTTCATGGTAAGGTACACGGAGCTGTAGAAGTCTCCATGAAAATTGCTCCAAAATCTGGCATCTGCAGCCTTCTTGGGTCTGCTGTAGCAATCAACAATTCTGAGTTTGGAAGCAGTGTCGCTTCCCTTGCCGTTGAACTTCTCCTCGGAGGGATCTCTGTTTCCCTACCTCAGAGCATGCATCTTGAGTGGGCCGACGGGGCCCAAAGCAACTCTTTTTCCTTTGCCCTTCACTTGGCGATGAGCCGCCGAGATGGAGCCAGTTGTGTCCTTGACCTTGGACGCAGGTTTCTTGGCTAGCACCTTGCGTCGCACCTGACGCGGGGAAGGTGCAGGCTCAGAGGGATGCTCTTGCCTCTTTTGAGCGTGAGACTCTGAAGCGTGCGACAATAAGTCTTGTTCAATCTCATCTTCAAAGTTGGAGATGTTCTCGTTCGACATTGTCCTGAGAGAGCATTGCACAATGTATGGATAAGAATTAATGCCAAGGAGGTGCATTGAGGAATGAGAAATTAGGGTTGAGATCAGTTAAAAATCAGACTTGTCCAGTGTACAGGTACAGACTAGTCCGGGGGTTCGGTCTTTTCCGTACATGGACCGGACTGGTCCAGTGTTTATCACCTCAAACCCTAACTAGACGACGAATGGTGATTCCCAATGCAAAACTAGTTCAAGGTAAATGTAATACAGCAAGGAGGCATGTATTAACCGAAAGGAACTAGGCTATTTGGTCAACAATGAAGAAAATCACGATTTCTAGGTTTTGGGAGGAAATTTTAACAAAATTCCTTGATTCTTGGAGATGGAGAGGTTGAAGGTGCGGACAATTCCATGGTCTTCAATCCCTATGCAATGGAGATCGTTTTCTACCCAAACTTGGAGGGATTCGATGGACAAAGGAGGAAATCGCTTTGGGAGCACTCGAGCGAGGAGAGAGAGCATGGGGCAAGTTGTGAGGATGAAGAAGATTATGTTTTGGCGGTGGCTAGGGTTATGGAGCCAAAAAATTGGACTAGTCTGTGGTTGGCCGGACTAGTCCGGACTATCGGACACTCTACGGACTAGTCTGCAGTGTGCGGACTAGTCTGGATAACCACGGACTAGTCTGTGGTCACCGGAACAGATTAGTTTAGCCCATTTGTATATATTTGAAGGTTCTTATAAGAAAAACATGCGGGCGAAAACAATCAAGTAATCTTGATGAATATGATTAGTAAGCATAAAACAATCAAGCAATGATCATAATTCATCAAGATCAAGTAGTTGAAATAGTTTTTGAAGAAAATTGAGAGAGATGATTTTCGCAACTCAAACAATATATTTTGAAGAGTCCATACAGGTATGCAAGTTTTCAAGTAACATTCCGAGCATCAAGGATATTGAGTTCATTTCGAAACATGCAAACACATTTTTCATCAAGTGGCTTGGTAAATATATCGGCCAGTTGTTTTTCAGGTGTTGACATGGGAAATAGCTATGTCTCCTTTCATTGAGTGGTCTCTCAAAAAGTTGTGTCGGATGTCTATATGTTTGGTTCTAGAGTGCTCAACAGGGTTATGGGCAATCTTAATGGCACTCTCATTGTAACAAAGGAGTGGAATATGGCTCGTATTGTAACCGTAATCCCTTAGAGTTTATCGCATCTAAAGGAGTTGTGCACAACAACTCCCGGCTGCAACATACTCCGCTTTGGTCGTGGATAAGGCAATGGAGTTTTGTTTCTTGGAGGACCAAGAAAATAGGGATCTACCTAGAAATTGGCAAGTACCAGAGGTACTTTTTTTATCTACTTTGCATCCGGCATAATCTGCATCGGAGTATCAAATGAGATTGAACTTGGAACCTTTAGGATACCAAAGGCCTAGGTTGGGTGTATGAGCTAAATACCGCAAGATTCTTTTTATGTCTGTCAAATGACACTCTTTTGGGTTGGCTTGAAACCTTGCACACAAACATACACTCAACATAATGTCTCGCCTAGATGCACATAAGTAAAGTAGACATCCAATCATGTAGCGATATACCTTTTAATCCATGCTTGGTCCGTCTTCATTGAGATCCAAGTGTCCATTTGTTGCCATGGGAGTCTTTATAGGCTTCGCCTTGTCCATTTCAAACTTCTTGAGTATGTATTGAGTATACATAGTTTGTCTTATGTACGTCCCCTCATTTTGTTGCCTCACTTGGAATCCAAGGAATTATTTCAGCTCTCCCATCATATACATTTCAAACCTATCTATCATAATCTTACTAAATTCTTCACATAAGGATTTGTTAGTTGAACCAAAGATAATGTGATCAACATAAATTTGGCAAACAAAGAGATCATTATCATCATGCTTCATGAATAATGTATAATCAGCTATGCCAATTTTAAAACCATTTTCAATTAAGAAATCTCTAAGGCACTCATACCAAGCTCTAGGAGCTTGTTTGAGGCTGTAGAGAGCCTTACGTAGTTATAAAACGTGGTCAAGGAACTCTTCATCTTCAAATTTGGGGGTTGCTCCACATACACCTCCTCCTTGTTTGGTCTATTGAGAAAGGCGCTTTTCACATCCATTTGATAGAGCTTGAAATCATGGTGAGTAGCATATGCAAGTAATTTTATAATAGATTCAAGCCTAGCTACGAGAGCAAAGGTTTCATCGAAACCCAAACCTTTGACTTGTAAATACCCTTAGGCCACATGTCGCGCCTTGTTCCTTGTCACCACCCTGTGTTCATCTTGTTTGTTCTGGAAGACCCATTTGGTGCCGACGACATTGAACTTGGGTCTTTCGATGAGTTCCCATACTTTGTTCCCCTTGAAGTTGTTAAGTTCTTCTTTCATCACCACCACCCAATCCGGATCCTTGAATGCATCCTCAATCCTGCGCGGTTCCAAAAGGGATACAAAAGAGTAATGTTCACAAAAATTAGCAATTCGAGATCTAGTAGTTACTCCCTTTTGAATGTCCCCGATTATGTTGTCGACGGGATCATCTCTTTGGACGCATTGGTGTACTCTTGGGTGTGGCACTTGTGGTCTTAAGTCTTCATGATCATCTTCTACTCCCCCTAGATGGTTGCGCTCATTGACTTGTTGATCATCTTCGTCTTCTTGATGTTGATCTTGTGTGGAAGCTCCCCCTTGATCGTTTACCTCCACTTGTGGTTCATCTTCTTCATTTGCACTTGGAGGTGGCGCTTGTGGTTGAATATCGCCCAACGTCATTCTTCTCAATGCTTGACATGGAGTTTCTTCTCTCTATAGCACACATGGATCAACTTGCTCCTCTTGAGAGCCGTTAGTTTCATCGAACACTACGTCATGTGCTACTTCAACAAGTCCGGAGGTCTTGTTGAAGACACGATAGGCGTAAGAGTTTGAATCATAACCAAGCAAGAAACCTTCATCGGACTTCGAAGCGAACTTTGAAGTCTTGGGCTTCTTGTACAAAATGTAGCACTTAGAACCGAAAACACGAAAGTAGTAAATATTTGGTTTGTTACTCGTGAGTAGCTCATATGATGTCTTCTTGAGTAGTCGATGAAGGTAGAGTCGGTTTATGGTGTGGCAAGTGATGTTAACCGCTTCTGCCCAAAACCGGTCCGAGGTCTTGTATTCACCAAGCATTGTTCTCGCCATCTCTTTGAGGGTTCGGTTCTTCCTTTCGGCAACTCCATTTTGTTGAGGGGAATAAGGTGCTGAAAACTCATGCTTTATACCTTCTGCGTCTAGGTACTCCTCAACTTGAGTGTTCTTGAACTCCGTGCAACATGAGAACGAGTATGTTAAGATGATATTGCGATTTTACCAGTACCGAGCACCCTTCCTTGACTATTGTCTCCAACATAGATGCCCTCGCTTGGATCCTCATTCTCTTTGTTCTCAACGAACATCATTCTTTCTCCAGTCATATGATTGGTGCATCCACTGTCTAGCACCCATTTTGATCCATCAGAGGAATAGGCCTACAAAATCAAATCATTCCTTGGTTTTAGGTACCCAAGCTTGTTTGGGTCCTTTGAGGTTAGTTACAAGAGATTTGGGCAACCACACATGAGACTTGGTGTTCCCATGGCGTGGCCCAACATAATGAGCATAATATTTACCAAAACATTTCATAAGAACATATGATGCATCGAAAGTTCTAAACAGTAGTAGTTGTTGTTCATGAACAGAACTAGTCCAGAAAACCGGACTTGTCCGGAGGACCGGACTTGTCCGTGTAGGGACCATACTAGTCCGATTTTCATATGTGTTAACTATCTTGGATTTATTAGTATCATTAGTCTTTCTAGTTTGAGAGGAGTTTCCCCTCACAAAGGCAATGCGCTCCTTGTTATTCTTATGGTTTCTAGCATTTTGCTTTTCACCATAGGAATACCCAATGCCATATTTGACATTAGGAGGTATTGTGGCCAAGTATGCACTACGTGCATATTTGACCTTCTCCTTGTCAAATATGCCAATTTGGGAAGGATGCTTGTCCTTGGTAGAGGTTGACTTGTCTTTCAAGCTAGTGTCAGTTTTAAGGGGTTGAGAGGGCGAGCTTGAAGAGGATGAAGGGTCACTTTGTCTGAGTGACTCAACTTGCACTTCAAGGATCTTGTTAACTTTGGTTAAGTTAACAAGTTCTTCCTTGATTATTGCATTTGAGTAGTTAACTTCAAACAAGCTTCCCTGCTTGAAGCTAACTCATGTTCAAGTGATTTGCTTCACTCCTTTTCAAGTTCAAGGAGCTCATTGATCTTGAGATACTCCTCCTTTTGGAGGATGATCATAAATTCTTGAATAAAGAATCTCTCTTATGCCTATTACACTTCCTTTGGTGTATGGCCAAGAGATCACAAAATAGCCTTTACAAAGGGACTACTAGCATGTACGGACCAACTGAGGTTTCACCGGTGGCGATGCCTCCAACTGAGCACATCTTCGACCAAGGGCCTCCTCTTGTGCCATTCGGATCCCAGGGAGTCCCACCACAAATCCAAACCCAATCTGACTCCCCTTCCCCAGCGCCAAATGATCCGCATAGTACTAGCAATATCCTAAATAATCGGTTACGCCACACCCATACTTGGCCCCGTGGGGGCACTGTTGTCCTGGCATATTCACGCATGAACCGGTCCTTAGATATAAATCAAGCAATCACCATGTCTTCCAACCCATCCACATAACAGGCTTGCTTAGATCACCCATTACCTTATCAGATTAACGAGTTCATAATAACCATAATCTCATTAATGCATAATTAAGTAGTATAGTTGTTTTCCCATCCCAATTAATAGAGCGAAGCAAAAAGGTAAAAATCCCTTTCCCGACTCTCTACCATGTATTCCAGGTGACAAGGGTGGTTAAATAAAGCTAGTAAAATTCCTATCATAGGAATTCCTATAAAATTTACACAAGCATGCAGTTTTGAAAACAAAACATTTACTGTAAAAACAGGATCAATATGTTCAAGGACACTTGCCTTGCTCTTGGGCTTGGTTTGGGTTAAAGACTTCAAATTCCTGGTGCTGGAGGTCCTCCGCAGCACCCTCTAGTGCAAATCCGTCTATATTGCGCAAATAACATACAGGACAAGAATTACAATCAATAAGTGCACATATATTACTCAATATGTCATGAGAGGAATGATTAATGCAAATGCAAAGCAAAACTAGTTAATGAGTTGTCAATGATGTTTACTAACTAGTTCTAATAGCTTTTAACAAGTTTGGACAGGTTTATAATTGATTTGAATCAATTTAGAATTAATTCAGCAGGAAACAGATAGCAAGACCGGACTAGTCCGCTGCAGGGTTGGACCAGTCCGCCCTTCGCGGAAATAGCGAAATAGGGTTTTTTAGATCATTGAGAATTTGGAGAAATGGGGTTGAATTCACGTGAGAAAGAGGAAGTAGAAGCTATAACAGGTGTTTAGAACTCCAATGAATCAAGGGTTTTGGAGGCAACACTTGGATTTGACGATCTAGGGTTGATGAAGAAGCTTGAAGATGAATTGTTGATGAAGAACAAAAACTTGATGGAGATCTTGATCACTTGATCCTCTTTCGTTTCCTCCTCTTCTTCTTCTTGCCCGGGATCTTCTTCTCCCTCCTTGGTGGTGGCTATCCTCGAGCTAGGGTTTGGGTGTGATTCAAAGGTGGCAAAAAGATGTGAAAATAGGGTGTTGGGTTGTTTATATAATGGTGGAGAGTTAGGGTTTGATGGATCTCGAGTTTGGGGTGGGTGGAGGCCGGTACGGGGTCCCACATGGGCTCCGAAAGGGGTTAGAGACGACGTCCTTAGGCCCACTTAAGGTAAAACCCAAAAACAAGTCGTGGAATAAAAGATCAACTCGGAATCACGATCACCGGACAAGTCCGCAAGAGGCCTGACTGGTCTGAAGTTAGTCAGAGAGAAATCAGGTAAGTCCGGACTAATCTGGACAAGTCTGAACTTAGCCTAAGAGGAAAACGGACATGTCCGCTAGATGTCGGACAAGTCCGGACAAGTCTAGGGACTTGGCGAAATTTCCATGGTTGGGATGACCGGACTAGTCCGCAATGGATAGGACAAGTCTGAAAATGGTACAAAGAGAAAAATGGACTAGTCCGCAGCAAAAACGGACATGTTCGAGGGAGGTAAGAGAGAAATCGGACTAGTCCGCACCAAAAACGGACTAGTTCGCACTCCTAACAACTTTTGAGTGCAGTTTAGCTCCTAATTCATTTTAAACTCATTCCTTTTTATGTGACTTAATGTTAAACATGTTTATGAACTTATACAATGCATGATGCATGAAAATTAGGGTGTTACAGAGATCGACCTCGTGTCATAACCCCTCAGAAGCTTTGAGCGGCAAAGCAAGCCAGCACAACCGCACCAATAACTGAAATACCAATGGCCCAAAAGACCTTTCATGACTTTTCGACTCCCTCTTCTATCAATGTTCCTGTTGGGCCTACTGGTAACTTAGGAGACGTAAACTACGAAATCAAGACTGGCCTGATCACTATGGTGCAGGCCAACCCATTTCGTGGGACGGCTAATGAGGATGCAAATGCTCACCTGCAACAGTTCCTTGAGATCTGTAGCACTTTTAAGATAAATGATGTATCTCCTGTTGCTGTCCATCTTAGGCTGTTCCTGTTCTCTCTTCTCGGGAGAGCAAAACAGTGGTTCTACGCGTACCGAAGTGCTATAGACACTTGGGAGAAATGTTCTACAACATTCCTCACCAAGTTTTTCCCGCTGGGCAAGACTAATGCCCTACGTGGAAGAATATCAAGCTTCCAGCAAAACACCAAGGAATCTATTCCCGAGGCTCGGGAGAGGCTGCAGGAGTATATCCTAGCCTGTCCCTAACATGGGATGGATGATTGGCTAGTTACCCAAAACTTCTACAGCGGGCTGATCCCTTCCACCCGTGACCATGTTGATGCTGCTGCTGGATGTGCCTTCTTCTCATTGATGGTGTCCAAAGGCAAAGATTTGATTGAGAATATGGTGTCAAACATGGGTTGGAGCGACGAGTGTCTCCATACCCGCCAGCGAGGCATGAACACCTTGAAGGGGGTGGACATGATCGCTGCTAAATTGGACCTCCTTATAAAGAAAATTAATGGACAAGGCAATGGTGAAGTATGCAGCAATGCCTATTCCTTAGACCTCCACATCTCTTGTGAAGTCTGTGGCACCACGAGCCATTTGGGCAATGAGTACCCAGAAACCCGTGAGGATGCCCTATACCTAGCCAAACTATGGTTATTGTCTAGGAGGTCAAGGGTGGGGTCAGCCATGCTCATTCTTTCAAGGAGGGTACAACAACAATGGCAACAATGGAAATCAACCCAACTTGAGAGAACTTGCCATTAGCCAGCTGAACCTCAATGATGCTCTATCCAAAAAGTTGTCGGCCAATGTCAAGACCCTAGAGAACATTAATGCCAAGACTGAAGGACTATCCTCAGCCTTCAAGAATCAACTGAGTTTCAACAAGATGTTGGAGACTTAGTTGGCTCAACTTGCAGCTGCTGTTCCTCCAATGGAGAATGGCAAGATGCCAAGACAGCCCAAACCTCCCGTGGAAAGTGCCAACATAATTTCCTTAAAAGGAGGAAACTTGCTGAAGGACCCTGGATGTCCTACAATCTTATGCTCAATTGGGGCACACCACTTTGACAAGGCCCTATGTGACCTTGGAGCCAGCCTGAGTGTGATGCGCAAGGTGCTTTTCGACCAGCTGAATTTCATGAAGCTTACTCCAACACCAATGGAGCTCGAACTGGCTGATTCTTCAGTCCGTTATCTGGCGGGTATTGCCGAAGATGTCCCGGTGAAAATCTGAAACTGCTTCATACCCGTGGATTTCGTGGTGCTCGACATGGAGGTCGAGAAGGATACGCTGCTCATTCTTGGGCGCCCGTTCCTAATCACCCCGAAGGCTCGCATAGATGTGGGAGCTGGAGAAATCCACTTCCATATCAATGGCAAGTAGGAGAAGTTTAACTTCTGCCCAGAATTGGAGCAATGATCCAAGATCTGTATCAAGTATGGATCGAGTGTTAAACACATTCAAGAGGTTGAAATCACACCTCCAAAGGTGGACCCGCTTATTGCATTCAAGAGGAATTTGATCAATGCGGAAAACCCGTCCTACCGTCCACGCCGACACCCCAAGAAGACAGAAAAGTTTGGGCCTCCCCAAAGGCCCAAGTCCACCAAGCCGCTAAAGAAGGTATGGCGGAAGAAGCAAGACAAGCCATCTGAGCCCATCCCTCTGGGCTCGGATGTCAAGAAATGAAGAAGGATGAATGTCCATCTCATCGGACGGTGGTGAGACCAAGCCAATAGGTTAAATTGGTAGTTATCCATTTCTTTGTTTTTCTTTTCTCTTTGTTTTGATTTCCTCATTTAGTTTGATTCTCCAACTGCATCTTTGATTTTCTTAGCAAGTTGAAAATCTTATATTCTCAACTATCATTTTTATTTCTTTATTTTCACAAAAAAATTTGTTGGGTTTTGAAAAAGGAATTTTTATTTGGAAAACAATTTTTCTGAGCTGCAAAAGTGGTATTTCACCAACTAGCTTATTCCATAGCCGTTGGGGAGCCACCTGCCGAAGGGAGAACAGGGGGGTCCACCTATCAGGTTGGCTGACCCCCTACTCGGCCGACTAGGGGAAAGAGCCAATTTGGCTCTCTCTCCTCCAATAGCTACATCTGGTTCCCTAGTGACCGTTGGGGATTGCACACTATAAACCGTGGCCGTGAGGAGCTCTTCTCTTCACACTTCACCTCATTTCATACATCCCCAAAGTCACTCTTGCTCAAATTGTTTTCTTGCTCTTCATTGAAGCACTCTTGCTCAAAATCCAACTCAAAACGATTTTCTTTTGATTGCATTTGCAATTTTCTTTCGTGTCCTTCAAGGGAAAATTCGTCTGGGTTTTGTTTTCACTAACATCACCTCTTTCGAGTTTTTGCCTTGTTGTGTTCTTGTTTGTTGTGGCCATGAAAGGAATGAAAAGGTTCTTTGGAAAGAGGAAGGAGGCTGCAAGCTCAAGCCATGGCAGAGACTCAAGTGCACGCCCCTCTTCTGTTGCTACACCGAGCTCACGGAGGAGGAGTGTAGGAGAGGACACCCCCATGGGTGAGGGGAGCAAGCCTCACCAACTTCTTCACGACGATGACCTCGACATCCAAAGTGAAGTTGAAGATCAAGCACGAAAGCTCCTCCAAGATCATGAGTTTTCTCATACGAAAGCTTATGATCTGGATTTGATCTCCAAAATAGGTATGGATTCTGAATTATTTTCCATTTGGCGTGCACTAGGATGGGAAAATTTTGCTCACATAGAGGAGAAAGGTTCATGCCTTCTCTCCATACAATTCCTTTGCACACTCAAAATAGGATTTGATGGTATTACTTTTAAATTATTTTAAAAAGAATACAACATCCTATGGAAAGAATTTTGTGAAATCCTAGGCTTCCATAAACATTGTTTGCTAGAATTAGACAATTTGCCTAAGTTTAACAAACAAAGTTTTTGGCAAGATTTAACTGGTGAGGTCTTATGTAGTGCACCTAGGAATAGCCACTTGCAAAACCCCACTTTACGCTTCATGCATAGATGGGTGGCTATGACTATGTTCCCTAGAGGAGATGTAAGGATAGTGTGTGATGATGAGCTGAAAGTTTTATTTGACATAAATAAAAAGATAAAAGTTGCTCCATATTGCCATGATGACACAATGGTTAGATTACATTCCAAGGGTAGGGCCAATTGAATGCACTTCATTGATTACCTGTATTGCTACTAGGGTAGGAGCACTTGAATATTCTTCATTTGAGTATATTGAAAATGAAAGAGAATTAATTGATGAAGAATATTTAGTGCAAGGACATACCCTTAAGAATGATCAAGATGGCTCTTTGATATTTTATTATCACAGCTTTGTCAATGAAATACAGTTACCTAACCCGGATTATCATTTGTACAAATGTCGGAGGCTAACCATTGACCTACTTCCCATTGAAGAAGCCGGAAGAAGTAATGTCTCTGGCAATGTAACTAGAAGCCGCACAAGGAGAGCATCCATGCCCCCGACAACCTCCACGGTCCGTGAGTATGAAGAGGAAGAGAACCCAATGGGTGACGCACCCGAATGGACTCAACCTCCATTGTATGAGACCGAGGGTCCGTCTTGGCATGGATGGCCAGGTGCTACATGGGAGACAATCCTAACCAGTTCAAGCTCTAGCAGCTTGCCTCCAACATCTATGAGAAGATGTCATTCCACTTCGGCTTGAAGTCATTGTGACTATAGCCAAGGAATGACGGACCTCCCTAGACGTATGGAGGAGCTTGAAGTAAGGAAGCATGACATCTACAACACTCTCCAAGGGCATGTCCAAGGTACCCAAGACTGGCAACAACACATGGACGCTCAATTCATCAACCTCAACTCCACGCTACAACAACAACAAGCCGATCTCGCGACATACTTTTGTCATGAAGGGTTCAACCCTCAACACGGAGGTGAGTGAAGAACAAGCTTGAAGGAGGACCCCCACTTGAGGTAAATTGTATCAACCCCTCTGCATATTTGTTTTCCACTTATCCATCATCCATCTTGCATCTAAAAAATAGATAGGATACTTTTATTTTCAAATAAATTAAAAGATGTGCGGTAAGAATGACTTGGAATGAACATAGATGAAATGATGAATAGTTGCTCTGTTTTAATTTTCCTAAGTCCCTAGTTTACAACTTGCTACTCTCCAACATATTGCTCTCATTGGCTAGAATTACTTTTGCCTTGATTTGGAAATTGTGGGTAGCAAAAGCTTAATCCATTCAAAGTTATTCTGAGATAGGATACAATGATAGGGTTGTCATTCCTAGTTTGATAGTACAACAACAACAACCAAGCCTTTGTCCCAAACAAGTTGGGGTCGGCTAGAAATGAAACCCAACAATTTTGAAGAAAAGTAATAGAAAATAAGATGAAAGTAAAAAAAATCTACATTTTATTTATTCTAGAAATGGGTTAAAAAGAAAGAAGATAAGAGTAACAAATTACGAATAAACTAAGATTCTGGCACATGAATTTCTAATTTCCATGCAGTCCTATCATGAGCCAAATCTCTAGGTATGTCCCACTCCTTTAAATCTCGTTTCACCGCCTCCTGCCATGTCAACCTTGGCCGACCTCTACCCCTCCTAAAATTTTCTCCACTTTTTATAATCCCACTGTTAACCGGTGCGTCTGGAGGTCTCCGCTGGATATGCCCAAACCACCGTAGGCGATGTTGGACTAGCTTCTCCTCAATCGGTGCCACCCCTACCCTATCACGTATTACTTCGTTCCTAATTTTTTCTCTTCTTGTGTGACCGCACATCCACCGTAGCATGCGCATCTCCGCAACACTCATTTGTTGGACATGTTGCCTTTTAGTTGGCCAACATTCTGCTCCATACAGCATCGCAGGCCTGATCACCGTCCTATAGAATTTTCCTTTCAATTTTTGTGGAACTTTCTTATCACATAAGATTCCAGATGCTTGTCGCCACTTCATCCACCCGATCTTGATCCTGTAGCAAACATCTTCGTCAATATCACCATTGCTTTGTAACATTGATCCTAAATATCGAAATGTGTCCCTCCTAGGTACTACTTGTCCTTGTAAACTAACATTACCATCCTCGCACCCGACATCACTAAAGTCGCATCTCATATACTCGGTCTTGGTTCTACTAAGTCTAAACCCCTTAGATTCTAAGGTCTGCCTCCATAGGTCCAATTTTCTATCAACACCATCCCTAGTTTCATCTACCAACACTACATCATCAGCAAAGAGCATACACCAAGGGATATCCCCTTGTATATCCTTCGACACCTCATCCATCACTAAGGAAAAGATGTAAGGACTTAAGGCTGATCCTTGGTGTAACCCTATTGTGATAGGAAAAGTGTCGGTCTCACTATCTCTTACGCGCACACTTGTCACCACATTATCGTACATATCCTTGATAAGGTTAATGTACTTTGTTGGGACTTTGTGTTTCTCTAGTGCCCACCACATGACCGGTCTTGGTACCTTATCGTATGCCTTCTCCAAGTCAATGAACACTAAATGTAGATCCTTCTTTTGCTCTCTATACCTCTCCATAAGCTGACGAAGTAAGAAAATCGCCTCCATAGTGGACCTCCCAGGCATAAAACCAAACTGGTTTTTAGTGACATTGGTCACTTTCCTCAAGCGGTGTTCAATCACTCTCTCCCAGAGCTTCATAGTATGACTCATGAGCTTAATTCCTCGGTAATTAGTACAACTTTGAACATCTCCTTTATATTTGAAGATGGGTACTAAAATACTTTTCCGCCACTCTTCAGGCATTTTGTTTCACTGAAAAATGCGGTTGAATAGTTTAGTGAGCCATACTACTGCTACATCCCCTAGACATCTCCACACCTCAATGGGGACATCATCGGGGCCGTGGGCCTTTCCTCCTTTCATCCTTTTTAGGGCCTCTATAACCTCGGACTCTTGTATCCTCCGCACGAATCGTCTGTTGATGTCATCAAATGAGTTATCCAACTCGAACCTAATACTCTCATTCCCGTCATTGAATAGTCCATTGAAGTAGTCCCGCCATCTGTCCCTAATTTTTTCCTCCTTCAATAGAATTTGGCCTGCCTCATCCTTAATGCATTTGACTTGGTTGAGATCTCTCACCTTTCTCTCGTGAAGTTTTGCCATCTTGTATATATCCTTTTCGCCTTCTTTTGTCCCTAGCCTCTCATATAGCGCATCATAGGCCTGCCCCCTTGCTTTACTCACAACACGCCTAGCATTTTTCTTAGCCTCTTTAAACTTCGCCATGTTACTTGCACTTCTCTCATGATGCCTACCCTTATAAGACTCCTTCTTCTCCTTAATAGCTTTTTGTACATCTTCATTCCACCACCAAGTGTCTTTATCTACAAGTTTCTTACCTTTTGTCCACCCAAGCACCTCCCTAGCCGTCTTCCTAATGTAAGTCACCATCTTCTCCCACATACTATCTGCATCTTCCTCTTCGTTCCAAGGTCCTTCTGCGATCATCCTCCTTTTGAATGATTGTTGCGCTTCATCCTTCAACTTCCACCACTTTGTTCTCGTGGTTTTAACACCTTTGTCTCGTGACACACGCACGTGGAAACGAAAGTCGGCTACCACAAGTTTATGTTGTCGAACAACACATTCTCCAGGAATCACCTTACAATCTAAACATGCCCCTCTCTCCCTTCTCCTGGTGAGGATATAGTCGATTTGACTAGAATGTTGGGCACTAGTAAAGGTCACTATGTGAGATAGCCTCTTTTTAAATAGGGTGTTAGCTACTAATAGGTCATAGGCTACGGCAAAGTCTAGGATATCCTTACCCTCCTGGTTTCTATCGCCACACCCAAAACCTCTGTGTACCCCCTCAAAACCTACGTTAGTTGTACCTACATGACCATTGAGATCTCCTCCTATGAAGAGCTTCTCGCTTACCGGTACACTACTAACCATATCCTCCAAGTCCTCCCAAAATTGTCTCTTAGTGCTCATGTCAAGCCCAACTTGTGGGGCATAAGCACTAATGACATTCAAAATAAGGTCCCCCACAACTACCTTGACTAAGATGATCCTATCCCCTCGTCTACAGACATCCACTACTCCATCCTTGAGGCTCTTATCTATTAGGATGCCTACGCCATTCCTAGTTCCCGTTGAGCCAGAATACCAAAGCTTGAAACCGGTATTCTCAACCTCTCTCGCTTTTTGACCTGCCCATCTAGTCTCTTGTACACAAAGAATGTTTACACGTCTCCTAATCGCAACATCCACTAACTCTCGTAGCTTTCCCGTCAAGGATCCTACATTCCAACTACCCACCCGAAACCTAGTTTCCTCGGCTAGCTTCGTTACCCTTCGCATCCGTCGAGGAAGATGCAAAAACCCTTGCTCACTTAACACTACATTCGGGCGATGATGTTGCGCGCCACTAAGGTGATGGCGATCCGGCCCTCGCTCATTTAACACCACATCCGGGTTCTGATATGGCGCACCACTAAGGCAGTGGCGACCCGGCCCTCGCCCACTTAACACCATACCTGGGTTCCGGTATGGCGCGTCGCTAAGAGGGTTACGCCCCAACGAATTTCCAATGAGTTTCATTTCCATGAGAATGGCTAAGTTTAGTTGCTGGCTCGCCAAGCCTATCACAACCCCCTCCTCCTTTACCCGGGATTGTGACCGGCTATGTCATTACAACATAGGCGGAGTTCATTCCTAGTTTGATAGTGAAACTTAGATTTCCAGAGAAACTCTAAAAGGATTTAATTTATCCTCATTTGTTTGGAAATACCCACCAAAGCCATATGATACATTATATTGATAGGCCTTATGCATATGCTTTCACATTGAGCTTTGTCAAACTAGTATAGACCTATGTGAGATTTCTTTCATTACTTTTTGAATTCAAGACTTCACTTGCACATGCTATACATCTACACTAGAAGTGAGCAGATTTCCATCATACCACCATCCCAAAATAAAAAGAGAAACTCCATATCATTCACGCTTAGTACTCTCTCCAAAATTTATTGCAAAAAAGGGAGTAGAAGACATGGCTACAAGAAAAAGAAAAAAATACATTGTTACATCATAAGCATGAGAAAAAAAGTAGCCATGTTTCATCTCTGCAAAATAAGAGAGTCCACTCAAAAAAGGGAGTCATCTAAAAAGTATCCACATCCACTCCATTCCATTATACATGCACAAGTCTTGAATCAAATTGTTTTGAAATTGATTTCTCCTAAGGCTTGCTCTTTTGACTAGGAAAATTATGAGTTGCAAATATGCCAACTATATTCTCTACCAAGCTCCACATACAAGCCTTATGTAGAGGTAGGATGAATTTAGGCACAATGCCTTTGTGAGGACATATTTCCACTACACAAAAAGGAGAGACTTGAGAGAACCAAATTGAGATACTTAAAATCTAAATTGAACTCTTCAGAATTTGAGTGGAACTTGATTCCTAGAGTATGTGTACTCAATTTACTGTTATATCTTTCAAACACCCATGAATCGGAGATGGTGTAAGCCCCATAATAACCTAATACGGGTGAACTATCGTGCCAATTTTTGCAATACTAGGTAGAGTATTTTGTTGTGCACGTGGTACTTTTGAAAAGTAGAACATAGTAGCAACTCCTGTTCATCAATCTAAAGTATTTACTTTGCTCGGGACGAGCAAAGGATAAGATTGGGGGAGTTTGTTGACGGCTGCTATACACCAATTTCACCCATCAATATAACTCAATTATGTGAAGGAATTATCATTTCTTGCACGCGTCACCTTTCTATTTAACCTATTTCCACTTGTCCTTGGAGAAAGTAGTGCATGCATGGATTCTATGCGGAAATGAAGTGAAACAAGGGGGTGGATCCTATAAAATATCATTCTAGCCAATCAAGCAACAACCGGTGGCACCACATGGATCAAATGGCCCACAAACGGAAGTATCTGATGCCATCCAACGGTGTAGCACCAATATCAGTCAATGGGACCCACCTATCAGTCACTTGGAGAAAGCACACTGCAAAAGGGGCCAGGACCAGGTCGGCCGACCCCCCTAGTCGACCGACTAGTTCCTGGCACCTTTCTTAGTCAAACTCCATGTGGTGGCTTCTCCTGGCTTGAAATGGTCATGGGTGACTGATTCGCGCACTTTTGGTGGCGGGAACCGACCCTTCTCCAAGCTATAAATAGGACCCCTCACTTCAACACACACCACTTGAGTATTCATCCATTGTATCCACTACTCTCCATAGGCTTAGAGGAGTATAGGCTGTAGAGAGGAGAGTCTCTACTCCATAGTCCTAGTGGGAGAGGAGTAGAAGGAGTCTCCTCTCAATTGGGAAAGGTATGCCTTACATATTCCTATTTGTATTTGTGACATTATTCATAATAAAGATGTTATCTTTAGTCTTCATATGTTCATATACTTGGATGAAGCGTTTCTTGTTTGATTGTGGATTCCATGTATGTTGTAGGAATAGTATTTATGATTGTGCTATACCATGCTCATTACATTATCATAAACACTATAAACATCCACTATAGTCTAATTAGCTATGATATGGTTATGTTAACATGAATCATTTATGCTATGAATTAACATTGGTTCAACAATGATTTAGTTCATTGCTTTAGGATGGCTTGTGCCTAGGCTCTTTGAATATATCCTAGATACGGGTGAATAGGCTTTTCAAACTTTTGTCGGATCATGAAACACTTAACAAATCAATCAAATATAGAGAGATCAGACTAGTTCGATATTGTGCGGACTAGTCCGGTGTGCGCGGACAAAACGATCAAGGTAAATTGATAATTCTACGGCTAGCACATTATGCAACAGAAAACCATAAATACAAGTAAAGTGTATTGAACCAATGAATCAGTACATCGCAATGATCAAGTGTGATACAATGTTTCAAGGTGAATTTCACAACACTAGACAAAACCTAGATTATGATGAAAAGTAAAACAAAGATGCACAAGACTCAATTTTATCCTGTGTTTCGATTCCCACAAAGGAAACCTACATCCATGTTGAGGAGTCCATGGATGATCGGGTCTTCACCAAACCTACCCTCGTCGAATCGCCACAGAGGCCAATTCTCTTCCACTAATCACAAAGGGGCAAATAACCATGTTTAGGGGGCCTTCTCATAAGTTGATGGCTCCCCAAGATTTACAATGAAGAACACCACCAAACACACTCCAAAGATATGCAATAAACAACAAGAGTGTCCGAGAGATTCAAACCCAAGAGCTCAAGATCGTGTGAAACAAGTATCTCCTTTTTATCAATGCTAATCCTCGAAGATTTGATTTTTCTAGGGTTAGAATGTGTGGAGAGATGTGTATTTTGGGCTCTTGGAAGGTGTGATGGCGCAGAGGATCGAGAGTTATGGTTGTAGGGTCGTACACCTCTATATATACTTGAGTTTCCAAAAGTTACCATTAGGGTTTGCGATGTCTGGACTAGTCCGTGGTGGACTCCAGACTAGTCCAGTGTGTGGCGTGTGGGAAATCCTAAGTGTTTTGAAATATCGGACTTGTCTGTAAATGTCCGGACTAGTCCCATCTGGGCTCTCGTAGTGTTCGGACCAGTTTAGCATATATCAGATTAGTCCGGTGTGGTGAACCTCATGTAGAATTGAGGACAAGTCCGCACTTGGAGTACTTGTCCGATTTTAGTCAGAGAGTTTTCATACTAGTCTGTGGTGATATCGGACATGTCCGGTGTCGTGAAAAATTGTGGGCCTAATGGACAAGTCCGGACTTGGAGGACTTGTCCCAATTTAGTCAGAGAGATATCGGACTAGTTTGTGGTTATATCGGACTAGTCCGGTGCTGTGTAAACTGGAGTACTTGCGGACAAGTCCGCATTGGGGTGACTTGTCCATTTCTAGTCAGAGACATATCTGACTTGTCTGGTGTATATCAGACTAGTCCAGTTTTCCTGTGAATTGTGCAGTGAGTTAAATTGTTTGTTAACTTGAGCTCTTGGGGTGTGTTTCTCCAACACGCTTCATACAAAATGATCTAATCATTTCAGCTCTTGAGCTCTTTTCCTTTTGATTCCTCATTCCCCTTTCTTTTTGAGCCTTCCTACTAATTTCTTTAAAACCTGCGCTCATCTCAACAATTTTCTTAGGATCTCATTTGTTTGTCATAAATCAACCAAAACCGACAAGGGATTCCTATATGCACTTTCAATCTCCCCCTTTATGTGATTGATGACAACCAATTGAGAATTACACAAATATGATAAAAATTCATATTTTCATAAAGTGTGCACATATGAACTTTGAGCAAAATAGGCAATGTAGATGTAAGACATATGTGCACTCTTTATGGTGGGGTGCAAAACTACATGTGTGTGAGCAATAATATTGATGTGAATAAGATGAAAGCATAATCATAATGACATCAAGAATCTCAAGCATACATAGCAGTTTCAAACATAAACCATTGATAATAAGCATAACATAGTCATCATTCCACAACACATGTCAATAAGCTTAATGAGAGCATAATTAAAGTTTTATAGCATCAAAAGAAATACAAATAGAGATCTCATCTCTCAACCTACTACTAGGACCTAAGACTCCCCCTCAATCTCTCCTCCTTTTGCATCAAGGCACGAAAAAGAAAGAGAAGAGGGATCTAAGCATCATCGCAGGCTCACTCCGCGCTGTCGGTCCTTTCGTCGTCTTCATCATCAGGCTAAGAAGGATGAGGGTGAGAGCCACTTGTCATGCCCCCGATGCCAAAGTAGGCAAGTTCGAAAGGTGAAAGAGGAGGAAGCTCCGAGAAGTCAGAAGTGGAGTTGTCTGAGATGACTAGAGACCCAAGAGGCTCAATCTCCAACTTTTGGCATATTGCTTTGATATTGTCCTTCATGTATCGCATTTCCTCCTTTCTTGCCTTTTTCATCTCGTGAACTTTCACCTCAGTCTTGCGGCAAGAACCAAATATAGCTGCCAAGTACGTCATAACCCCACTAGCTGATCCTTTGCAAGTAGGAGGGGCCCTAGTGCCAGAGGATGGCCTTGTATCTTCTTGAGCTTTTTTCTGGATGTTCTTCACTTGAGGTGGGTGAGGGAGCAGCTGGGAGAGAGGCTTGAGGAGGCTTCTGAGGCCTTAGAGGAGTATGCTCTACATTCTTCACAAACTCAATTCCTATGACTTTTTCAATCATAAACATCCAGTATGGTGCATAGCCACAAGAGCAGTTCAGTGTGCAGGATATGTTCACCAAGTCATTCCAGATGTAGTTGAAGATGTCAAACTTCCTCTTCTTTCTAATCAATTTCATCAAGATTCTCAAGTAACCTTGGACACTCCTGGCATCTCCATCCTTTGGAGCAATTGTCTTGCGGAGCAATCTATTGAGAACCATGAAGAAGGGCTTCATGTTCTTGGTTGAGGGAGGATTGTACTTGACGCAAGTATCATAGAGAAAGTCCATCTTGTCCTTCTCCAAAACACCAATATTGTGAATAATGACCTCATTGCTGCCGGTGTCCTCAAGGTGTAGTAGCCTAGCAAATTCATCATAAGTAATAGTGTACTTGGATCCATGTGTCGTACAAGTCACTCTCTCTTCTTCATCACTGGCAAAGTAGCAGGTCGCAAAGAATTGAGCAATGACCTAATCATTCCATTTATACCTGAAAGCAAACAAGTCCTTGAGGCCATGTCTCTCCACAGCCTCTATCACTTCATCAAAGGCTTGACAGCTCTTTCTCCCAAAGTGTGTCCAGTCGATCCATTGGCTGCGGACTACTAGAGTCTTCATCTAATGGTACACGGTACTGTAGTAGTCCTCGTGGAAGTTGCTCCAAAATCTGGGACCAACTTCCTTTTTGCCATCACTATAAGCATCAATTTTCCTCAGCTTCCAAGCCACATCACTTCCTTTACTATTGAACTTTTCTTCCGAGGGATCCCTATTCTCCCATCTTGGGGCAGCCATCTTGAGGGGGCAATCGGGCCGGAGGCAATTCCCTTGACTATTCCCTTGGTTTGGTGAGGCGCTGCCGATCTAGGACCAACCATATCTTGTGCTCTCGAAGATGGTTTCTTGGCCGGAACCTTTCGACGCAACCTAGGTGGGGTGAGCGAGGGGTCAGCGGTGCGACCTTGTCTCTTCTTTGCTTGGCCCGTCAAAACGCGAGGCAAGGTCTCTTGATCCATTTCGGCCACAAAGTCAGAGATGTCCTCGTTTGAGCTCGACATTGTCTTGACAATAAGGTTATACATGACATAGATAAGGATTGGTGGCAAGGAATAATATTGAGTTGAAGAAAATTAGGGTTTTGTTAAGCTAACACCGGACTTGTTCGTTGCTCAGGTGCGGACTAGTCCGGGGTATCGAACTTGTCTACATTGATAACGAACTAGTTCGATATTTAGCTGCTCGAACCCTAACTAACAGGGTAATGGAGTTTCTCAATGCAAAAATGGAGCAATGTAGTTGTACTACTACAAGGGAGCATGTATTGACAGGAAGAACTAGGCTATTTGAATAAAACCAAGGAAAATCGAAAGTTCTAGGGTTTGGAGAAATTTTTTACCAAATCCTTTGATTCACGACGTTGAAGGAGTTTTGATGCGGACAAGTTCGTGGTCTTCGATCACCTTGCAATGGAGATCAAATCCCACCAAAACTTGAGTGGATTTGATGGAGGACTTGCCAAATCGCCTTGAGAGCACTTGAGTGAGGAGAGAGAATGTAAGAAGACTTGTGATGTAGAAGAAGATTAGGGTTGCGCCAGTCCTAGGGTTATGTAGTCGAAAAATCAGACTAGTCTATGGTCTCACCGGACTAGTCCAATGTAGCGGACACTGCGCGGACTAGTCTGCAATGTGCGGACTAGTTCAGGTTAACCATAAACTAGTCTATGGTCACCAGGACAGAAACAAATAGACCTTTCGTATATATTCAAAGGTGCTTAAAAAGAAAATAGGTGGCAAAGACACTCAAATATTCTTGATGAATATGATCAATAATCATACAACAATCAAGCTATGACCATAATTCACCAAGATCAAGTAATTAACATAATTCTTTAGAGAAAAATAGAAAGAGATGATTTTTCAACACAATCAACATGATTTTGAAGATGGCATATAGGTATGCAAGTTTTCAAGCCACATTTCGAGCATCAAGGATATTTAGTTCATTTCGGAGCTCACAAAAGCATTTTTCATCAAGTGGCTTGGTAAAGATATCAGTTAGTTGTTTTTCGGTGTTGGCATGAGAAATGGCTATGTCTCCTTTCATTGAGTGATCTCTCAACAAATGATGCCAGATGTCTATGTGTTTGGTTCTATTGTGCTCAACAGAATTATGAACAATTTTAATTGCACTCTCATTATCACAAAGGAGTGGAATACGACTCATATTGTAATCGTAATCCCTTAGAGTTTGTCGCATCCTAAGGAGTTGTGCACAACAACTCCCGGTTGCAACATACTTCGCTTCGGCCATCAATAAAGCAATGGAATTTTGTTTCTTGGAGGACCAAGAAACTAGGGATCTACCTAGGAATTGGCAAGTACCAGATATACTTTCTATCTACCTTGCATTCGGCATAATCTGCATCGGAGTATCCAATGAGTTGAATTTTGAACATTTAGGATACCAAATTCCTAGGTTGGGTGTATGATCTAAATATCTCAAGATCCTTTTAACGGCTGTCAAATGACATTCCTTAGGATTGGATTGAAATCTTACACACAAACATACACTCGACATGATATCAGGCCTAGATGCACATAAATAAATTAAGGAGCCAATCATGGAGCGATATACCTTTTGATCCACGTTCGGTCCGTCTTCATTGAGATCCAAGTGTCCATTTGTTGCCATGGGAGTCTTTATGGTCTTTACTTTGTCCATTCCAAACTTCTTGAGAATGTCTTGAGTGTACTTCGTTTGGCTTATGAACATCCCGTCCTTTTGTTGCTTTACTTGGAATCCCAAGAAGTATCTCAACTCTCCCATTATGGACATCTCATATCTATCTGTCAGAATCTTACTAAATTCTTGACATAAAGGTTTGTTAGTTGAACCAAATATAATATCATCAACATAGATTTGGCAAATTAATATATCATTATCAAAATTCTTTGTAAACAAGGTGTAATCAGCTTTACCAATCCTAAAACCATTTTCAATCAGAAAATCTCTGAGGCACTCATACCAAGCTCTAGGAGCTTGTTTGAGGACATAGAGAGCCTTACACAGTTTGTATACATGGTCCGGGAACTCTTGATCTTTAAACCTGTGCGGTTGATCCATGTACACCTCCTCCTTGATCGGTCTGTTGAGGAAGGTGCTTTTTACGTCCATTTGGTAAAGCTTGCAATCATGGTGAGTAGCATATGGAAGTAACATACGAATCGATTCAAGCCATGCTATGGGAGCAAAAGTCTCATCGAAATCCAAACCTTAGACTTGTGAATACCCTTTGGCCACAAGTCGTGCCTTGTTTCTTGTCGCCACCCCGTGTTCATTTTGCTGGTTGCGGAAGACCCATTTAGTGCCGACGACGTTGAACTTCGGTCTTTCAACAAGTTCCCACACTTCGTTCCTTTTTAAGTTGTTCAATTCTTCTTGCATCGCCACCATGCAATCAGGATCCTTTAATGCATCTTCAACCCTATGTGGTTCCAAAGAGGATACAAATGAGTAATATTCACAAAAATTAGCTTTACGAGATCGAGTTACTACTCCCTTTTGTATGTCATCGATTATGTTGTCGACGGGGTGATCTCTTTGGATGCATTGATGTACTCTTGGATAGGGCACTTGTGATCTTGAGTCTTCATCATCATCATCTTCTTCTCCCCCTGGATGGTTTCCTTCATTGATGTGTTGATCACCTTGGTCTTCGAGGTTGATATTGTGTGAAAACTCCCCCTTGATCATTTTCCTCCACTTGTGGTTCATCTTCTTCATTCGCATTTGGAGGTCACACTTGTGGTCGAACATCGCCCAACGCCATTCTTCTCAATGCTTGACATGGAGCTTCTTCTTGATCTGGCACACATTGATCAACTTGCACTTCTTGAGAGCCGTCATCGAACACCACATCCGAAGGCCTTGTTGAATACACCATAGGCATAGGAGTTCGAATCAT
The DNA here is from genome assembly GCA_036927565.1 of Tuctoria greenei. Lineage (NCBI taxonomy): Eukaryota > Viridiplantae > Streptophyta > Magnoliopsida > Poales > Poaceae > Tuctoria > Tuctoria greenei. Next base: position 129,902,430 of record JAYESD010000005.1, on the reverse strand, counting down.
AGCTAAGTAAGAAACCTTCATAAGACTTTGAAGCAAACTTTGAAGTCCTAGGCTTCTTTTTCAAAATATAACATTTAGAACCAAAGAATCAAAAATATGGCTTGTTATCCATGAGTAGTTCATACAAAGTTTTCTTGAGCAACCGATGAAGATAGAGTCAGTTTATGGCGTGACAAGCGGTGTTAACCGCTTCGGCCCAAAACTGGTCCGAAGTCTTGTATTCATCGAGCGTTGTCCTCGCCATCTTAATGAGGGTTCGGTTCTTCCTTTCGGCTACTCCGTTTTTTAGGAGAATATGGTGTTGAAAACTCATGCTTTATCCCTTCTTCGTCTAGATACTCCTCAACTTGTGTATTCTTGAAATTTGTTCCATTGTCACTTCGTATGTTCTTCATCGACAATGAAATTCATTTTGAGCTTGCTTGAGAAACTTCTTGAGGGTTCCTAGAGTTTTCGTCTTATAATGCAAAAAAAACCCACGTGAAGCTAGAAAAATCATCTAATGATTAAACCGTATTTGTTACCGCTGATGCTTATGTCAGCAATTGGACCAAATAGGTCCATGTGAAGGAGCTCGAGCGGTCTTGTTGTAGTAATGACATTCTTCGCGGGATGGGATGCTCCTACTTGCTTCCCGGCTTGTCACGCGCTACAAGGCTTATCTTTCGCAAAAACCACATCCTTTAAACCTCAGATGTGATCACCTTTAAGGAGTTTTTGAAGATTCCTCATGCCAACATATGCTAGCTGTCTATGCCACAGCCAACCCATGTTGGTCTTTGCAATCAAGCATGTGTCAAGTTCGGCTTTATCTTGGTTGAAGTCAACTAGATAAAGTTTTCCCTTTAACACAACCTTGAATGCAACCGAGTTATCACTCCTTTTGGAGACAAGCACACCTTCTTTAGTGAATAAATAATTATAACCTTTGTCACATAATTGAGTTATGGACAAAAGGTTATAATCCAAAGAATCAACGTGTAAAACATGATAAAGAGTATGCTTTGATGAAATTGCCATTTTACCGGTACCAAGCACCCTTCCTTGACTGTTATCACTAAAGTAAATGCCTTCGCTTGGATCTTCATTTTCTTCATATTCCACAAACATTCTTCTTTCTCCGGTCATGTGATTGGTGCATCCACTGTCTAGCACCCATTTAGCTCCACCGGATGAATAGGCCTTCATTTTACCTTCCTTGGCCATTAAACATGTGTTGTCATTGTCCTTCCATCCGCCCATGGTTGGGAAGAGAGAGGATTTCTTGGAAGTCTTCTTGATGGCTATGGTGGCCATCTCCTCTTCTTCTTCGTATGCGGACTCATTATTGGAGTCCCACTCCTTCCCTAAGTGCGCTTGGCCAAATAGTTTCTTCTTCATGAACATTTTCTTTGATTGAGGCTTGTTGTCTTTAGTCTTCTTCTTATTCTCTTCATGTGGACATTCTACTATAAAGTGGTCGTACTCTCCACAGTTATAGCAAGCACGCCTCATTTTTTGTCTTGGTTTTTCCCTATTGCTTCCTTCATTTGAGCGACCACCTTGTCTTATTCTCATCATTTTCTTAAATTTCTTCATGAATAAGATCATATCTTCTTCATCAATATCACTGCTTTCATCATCGTTGTCGTCTTCTCCATGAGCTTCTTGGGCTTCTTTTGATACAGGTTTACAAGTGGACTTAAACTCCTTTCTTCTTTGCCGAGGTAAGGTCAGCAATTTCCTTGACGTGCTTGGCTTGCTTCTCCATCATCTCAAAGTTGATAATCATCCCAAGAAGTTCGTTCGGGGTCATCTTCCGATACCCGGGGCTTTCTCTAAGCGTCGAGCAAAGAGTCACATTGTGAGGCATGAATGCTCTAAGAATTAGCTTTACAACCTCGTGATGATTCCACTTCTTGCTTCCATATGCTCGGACTTTGTTGATAAGATTCTTCAACCGATTGTACATATCTTGTGGTGTATCATCTTCTTCAATGGATAATCTTCCCAATTCACCTTCAATCATTTGAATCTTGGCTTCGCGTACATGACGATCACCTTCATGTGCGGTTTGTAGAGTATCCCATATCTCCATGGCAATTTCAAGTCCATCCACCTTGGTGAACTCGTCTCGACTCAGTGATGATATGATAACAGCTGCAGCTTGAGCGTTCTGATGAATAACTTGTTCTTAACTCGGAGTTAGCTCTTCATCATTATCTGGGATATCTACCCTTGTACACACTATATGCCACAGACTGGGGTTAAGAAATATGAGATGCATTTTCATGTTTTTTCTCCACATAGAATAATCATTGCCATCGAAGAAAGGTGCTTTCCCTAGAGGAATTAACAAGTAATGATTATTGTTAGAATTCAACTGATCATAATTAAAAGGATATCGGGAGTAGTCGGTGTGACTACTCCCCTTTTTCTTTTTGTCCTTGATCTTCTTCTTCCCCTTTGGGGAGAGTGCCTTCTTCCTTAGGAGTGCCTTGAGTTCAAGCATCTCCTCGTCATCGTCCTCACAATCCTGGATGGCGTCGAGGAGCTTCTCTAGCTTTTGAGTTCTTTCTTCATCACCCTTCTCGTTGTTCAAGTTCTTGTGTACATCCTTGACATCCGACATCTTCTCTTCGAGCGGTGAGTCTCTTTTGAAGACTCCTGCTCTGCTACCAATTGAATGTATCCAAAGGGGGGGTGAATAGGCTTTTTGAACTTTTGTCGGATCCTGAAACACTTAACAAATCGTTCAAATACAGAGAGATCGGACTAGTCCAATATTGTGCAGACTAGTCTTGTGTGCGAGGACAAAACCATAAATGTAAATTGATAATTCTACGGCTAGCACACTATGTAGCGGAAATCAGATTATAAGTAAAGTGTATTGAACCAATGAATCGGTATATTGCAATGATCAAGTGTGATACAATGTTTCAAGGTGTATTTCATAGCACTAGACAAAACCTAGATTATGATGAAAAGTAAACAAAGATGCACGAGACACAATTTTATCCCGTGGTTCGATTCCTACGAAGGAAACCTACATCCACATTGAGGTGTCCACAGAGGACCGGGTCTTCACCAACCCTAACCTCGTCGAATCGCCACGGAGGCCGATTCTCTTACACTAACCACAAAGGGGCAAATAACTGTGTTCAAGGGGCCTTCTCACAAATTGAGTCCATCCCAAGATTTACAATGAAGAACACCACCAAGCACATTCTAAAGATATGCAATAAACAACAAGAGTTTGCGAGAGATTCAAACACAAGAGCTCAAGATCGTGTCAAACAAGTATCTCCTTTTGATCAATTCTAATCCACAAAGATTTGATTTTTCTAGGGATAGAATGTGTGGAGAGATGTGTATTTTGGGCTCTTGGAAGGTGTGATGGCGCAGTGGATCTAGAGTTATGGTTGTAGGGCCGTACACCTCTATTTATACTAGGGTTTCCAAAAGTTACCGTTAGGGTTTGAGATGTCCGGACTAGTTCGCGGTGGACTCCAGACTAGTCCGGTGTGCGGCGTGTGGGAAACCCTAAGTGTTCTGATATATCGGACATGTTTGTAAATGTCCAAACTAATCCGATCTAGGCTCTCGTGGTGTTCGGACCAGTTCGGCATATATCGGACTAGTCCAGTGTGGTGAACCTCATGTAGAATTGAGGACAAATCCGCACTTTGATGTCCGATTTTAGTCAGAAGGGTTTTTGGACTTGTCTGTGGTGATATCGAACTTGTCCGGTATCTTGAAAAATTGTGGGGCTAATGGACAAGTCCGGACTTGGAGGACTTGTCCGAATTTAGTCAGAGAGATATTAGACTAGTCTGTGGCAATATCGGACTTGTCTGCTGTTGTGTAAACTGGAGTACTTGCGAACAAGTCCGCACTAAGGAGACATGTCCGTTTCTAGTCAGAGACATATCAGACTAGTCTGGTGTATATCATACTAGTCCGGTTTTCCTGTGAATTGTGCAGTGAGTTATATTGTTTGTTAACTTTAGCTCTTGGGGTGTGTTTCTCCAACACGCTCCATACACAATGATCTAATCTTTTCAGCTCTTGAGCTCTTTTCCTTTTGATTCCTCATTTTCCTTCTTTTTGAGCTTTCCTCCTAATTTCTTTAAAACCTGCGCTCATCTCAACAATTTTGTTAGGATCTCATTTGTTTGTTATAGATCAACCAAAACCCACAAGGGATGCCTAGATGCACTTTCACTCTTAAGGTAATTACTTAATATGCTAGCATGGTGCTAGGATAGAGAGTAGCGTTGAATGTCTCGTAGACCCACGGATGGAAGAGGTAGGCAGTAGGCAGTGATAGCCCTATCTGTCCTTTGTAATCCTTCACGTTCGGCTATGCCACGGGCTATTGGCTGGAGTCGCCTAGTGTTGCTAGGGGTAAACCTGTGCCCGATGTGTTAATCCACTTAGCATGAGAATTCATAATTAACATGATCATTAGTAACTAACGTAGGCTATGTATATGTACATTAGAAGCATAGGAGGAGTCTCTACCTAACTCTTAGCCAAATTCCTCTATTACCTCATTTATCCCCTTAGGATAGAATGCTCTCGTGTGTGTCACACTACCTCAACTTATTATTAAACCCATCCTTGCTAGAACCCTACCTAGACCAACCTAACTTTTCCACTTGATGATTGTTTTACTTCCATCTAGCTTTCCCTTGGGAAAATATAAATGACACCTTTTGGGAATACTATTTAAAGGGGAAATGCTACATCGATAGTTTCTATGCGCTTGTGGATGTTCACTTGAGATTAAAACCTACCAACAAGCCCTTTATCTTATTGGCCCCCTGGTAGATGTGCACAATTTGATTGCGAACATGTACCAAAAGGATTTGACAATGTCCTGAGGACTTCACTTCAAACTCGTTGCCAAAATGATAGCTCCGAGGTTCGAAGTTTACTTACGACATCTCCAAGGACACTTTGTTACATCGACGGTGGGCCCCTGGGAGTTGTCGGAGCTTGGTAGCTTCGATGGCACCCACTATCAACGCATAGAACGTCGAAAGCGATCCCTCTGGGGGTTGTTGGAGCTTGGTGGCTTTGATGGCGCCCATTATTAATGCATAGAACATCAACGATAGACCCCCTGAGAGTTGTCGAACCTTGGTAGCTTTGATGGCGCCCACTATAAAGGCATAGAACATCGACGGCGGACCCCGTAGGGGTTGTCAGAGCTTGGTAGGTTCAACTGCACCAACTATCAACGCATAGAACGTTGACGACGAGCCCAATAGGAGTTGTCTGAGCTCGGTAGCTTCGACGGCGCCCATTGTCAACGCATAAAACGTTAACGACGGGCACCCTGGGGGTTGTCGGAGCTAGTGCTCCGGCAGCATCCACCATCACCGAGCAAATTGCCATAAAATATTCATTTTTCCTGCATAAGAAACAAGAAAAGTAGTAAAATTCGTTCTCTTGTCTGTAACTTATTTGTGGCTTATTATCCTTCTTTGAATTTTAGATCCTAAGGAATTTAACATGACGACATAAGTGTATTGATGAAATCTCATTAGTTTTGAATGCCTTCCGGACCCGCCCTACTGGGACCTGCTAGGATATAGGTTGAGTGGCATACTTAGGGTGCCCTACCAGTCTAAATCAAGAGCACACTCCAGACCTGTCATTGGCTTTGGTTTTCAAGCGAGTAGACCACACAACATTGCTAAGACTCAAAACAAGATTAACAATACAACTTATATATCACATGAATACCCTGGACTAAATTTCAAAGGGATTGCACAACATTGTGATAGGCAAGAAGGTAAAAAAGTAATGAGCTTGTACAAATGAAACACATGTAGAGTCTGTCTGTATAAAATGTTTCTCATTAAGGTCTGAATTACAGGGGATGACAAGGACACACTTAATGTACAATGATCCAATTAAGTGTGCCATTCATGTTGATCTAACTCAGGGAGGGTAAAGGCACACCTAAAGTACAAGACCAAGTGTGCTAGGACCCTTCCTGACTCAGTTCGTAGACTTTAAGAGATACAATTTATACAAACATACTTTCCTTCATGTAGCAAATCATAAAACTTACAGTGGTGCTCGATGGTCCATGGATTGGGAACCGGAGCCCCATCCTCTGTCGCCAAGCAAACGAATCCGGGCCATGAAACTTTGATAACCCGAAAGGGACCTTCCAAGCCTGGGGAGAGTTTCTTCATCCCTTCTCGAGTCAGTATTCTCTACAGCACTAGATCACCTTCTTCTAGCTTTCAATTGCGCACAAACCTTTGATGATAGCGTTGGAGTGCCTGGCGGTATCGTGCGTTCCGAATAGCTTCATGGCACCTTTCCTCGTTGATGAGGTCTAGGTCTTCACACTGGAGCTTGTCTTGTGTGGCTTCATCGAAGGTCTAGACTTAGAGAGACCCCATGGTGATCTCCAAAGGAAGGACTACTTCAGCTCCATACACCAAGAAGAAAGGTGTCTCTTCAGTTGCCCGGCTAGGTGTTGTCCTGCTTGCCCACAATGTACACAGAAGCTCCTTTATCCAGTTGGCACCATGTTTCTTCAGGCACTCATAGGTGTGCGTCTTAAGTCCCTTTAGTATTTCTGCATTAGCTCTCTCTTCTTGGCCATTGCTTACCAGGTGAGCTAGTGATGCATAGCTGACATGTATGCCGAGATCTTTGCAATACTCTTGGAATGCTACACTTTTGAATTGGGTTCCATTGTCGGTAATGACTATGTTCGGAACTCAAAATCTGCAGACTATGGATTTCAAGAACTTGATAGCTGATTGCTTGTTGATTATCACGACTAGGGTAGCTTTCGGCCACTTGGTGAACATGTCGATGGCGACGTACAGGAACCTCTAACCTCCGATGGTTGTTGGAAAAGGTCCCGAAATGTCCATCCCCCACACAATGAATGGCCACATGGGAGGTATCATTTGGAGTGACTGAGCTGGTGTGTGAATCTGCTTTATGTGGATTAACACGATTCGCACTTCTTTACCAGTTCGACTGCATCCTAGAGCATTGTAGGCCAGTAAAAACCATGCAAGAAAGCTTTACCGACCAACGTGTGAGAAGACGTGTGGTTCCTGCACTTTCCTCCATGGATCTCTGCGAGAAGCTTGCAGCCTTCTTCTCGTGAAATGCACCGCATTAGAACGCCATTGACACCATGTCCGTAGAGATCCCCTTCTACCAACATTATCTTTTAGCCAATCTGATAAATTGATCAGCGGGAGGACAGTCTACAACAAGTATATTGTCCTTCAAGTAGCTCCAGATATTCATGATCCAGGCATCGGAGTTAACTTGAGTTTCTGGATCTTGCGCATTGGGTTGCTCAGAGCTTCCTGCAGCGCCTATGATCCTTGGTGGGTGCCATGGTAACAGGGTCACTGGAACCACCAACTTTGAGGTGCTGGTCCCGCCCCCATCACTCAGTTCAGTGAGCTGAGCGGCAGGTTGTTACAATCTTCTGACAAAAACTCTGTCTGGAGCTTGAGATCCGGTTGAAGCCTCCGTCGAGAGGTCATCAGCTTTAGCATTGTTGAGACGCTGGACATGACAGAGATCCAGGATGTGGATGTCCTTCTACATATTCTGGAGTTCAAGTAGATATGCAACAAGCCGAGGGTTGTTGCAACTGCATTCACCATTAACTTTTTTGATGATGAGTTGCGAGTCACCCTTCACTGATAGCTGCTTGACACCATATGATAGCACCACCTTGAGTCCGTAGATGAGAGCTTCGTACTCCGCCATGTTGTTGGTTGCCTTGAAGTCATGATGGACCATGTACTTGACCTTCTCCTCTGTTGGAGCGAGGAGAAGGATTCTAGCTCTAGCCCCCTGCTTCTGCATGGAGCCATCAAAGTAGAGTGTCCAATGAGGCTCAGTGAAGACCGGGACCTTAGGTTCCGGCTTCTGCTCACTGAGGCCCCCTGGAATTGGTGAAGAAGGAGTCCACTCTGCCACAAAGTCAGCCATTGCCTAACTCTTGATAGCATGTCGAGGCAAGAATTTGAGATTGAATTCTGCAAGCTCCGCAGCCAACATGGTGATATTTCCAGTAGAATTTGGATTATGCAATATAGCACGTAGTGGATAGGAGGTTACCACTGATATATTGTGGGCCTACAAGTAGTGACGTAGCTTTTTTGGGGCAACAAGGACTGCATATAGCAGCTTATGCACCTCAATGTATCGAGTCTTGGCATCATGAAGCACTTCACTGATGAAGTACACTAGCCGTTGGATGGTCCGGACCCTCCCAGAGGGGCCTCGAGCTTCTTCTCCATCGACCCGAACTCTCCCAGAGGGGTCCGGATATTCTTATTGAGCAACTCAAACCCTCCCGGAGGTGTCCGAATCTTCATCTTCATAAGCCCGGACCTCCCCGGAGGGGTCTGAACCTTCTTCTTGAACAGTAGAAACTCCCTCAGTTGAGAGAGGTTTATCCACAAGTGTCTGGACTTTAGGATCCGTGCCTGGGGGCTGGGCACCAAACTCGCCTTCAAGTAGCTCCATACACTCCCGGAGGGGTCTAGGCTCCTGAGTTGAAGATGGCTCTAGTCTCTCCACGACTAGGACCATGCTGACAACCTCCATAGTTGTCGAACTGTAAAGAAGAAGAGGCTCACCAGGCACTGGAGCTACCAAAACTGGTAGTGTGGTGAGGAGCTGCTTGAGCTCTTGGAACGCCTTCTCTGCTTCTTCAGACCAATCAAATGGCCTTGATTTCCTTAATAATTTGATGAACGAAAGTGCCCGCTCTGCCGGCCTTGAGATAAACTGGTTGAGCGTAGCTAGACACCCATTTTGCTTTTGGACGTCCTTGACGCGGGCTGGGGGCCGCATCTCTTCAATAGCCTTGATCTTCGCCGGATTTGCCTCGATTCCATGGTGAGTTACCAGGAAACCAAGGAGCTTTCCGGAGCTGACCCCGAAGATGCACTTGTCAAGGTTAAGCTTCATACACGTCAATTGTTGCATGTCAAAATAGATTGCAGATTGTCAAGGAGTGATTCCTTGTTCTTTACCTTGACGATGTTGTCATCAACATAAGCCTCCATCAATTCCCTGATGAGCTCTCCAAACTTTTTGTGCATGGCTCGCACAAAAGTTGAAGCAGCATTTTTGCGACCAAAAGGCATGGCAATGTAACAATATAACCCATCTATTGTAATGAAGGCATTAATCTCTTCGTCTTCCCTAGACATTTGAATCTGATAATATCCAAAGTATGTGTCTAGGAAACTCAGTAACTCACACCTGGAGGTACAATCCACTATCTGATCTCTTCTAGGAAGTGGAAATTGATCTTTTGGGCATGCTTTATTCAAAGTGGTGTAGTCGATGCACATCCGAAGCTTCATGCTTGCCTTTGGTACAACGACTAGGTTTGCCAGCCACCGAGGATGGTGAACCATCCGGATGAAACCAGCATCAAGCAGCTTCTTGATTTCTTATCTGATGAAGTTCTGGCACTCAACGGATTGCTTCTGGGGCTTTTGATGTACTGTTCTTGCATCAGGGTATATCTTCAGGTTGTGCTCGATCACTTCCCTAGGGATCCTAGGCATCTGTGATGGTTTCCATGCAAACACGTCAACATTCGCTCGGAGGAAAGTGTCGAGCGCATGTTCCTATTTGTCGTGCAGACCTCTCGATATATGAGTGGTTCAGGCAGCATCAGAACCAATTTGGACGACTTTGATGGGGATGTCAGTGTCGCCGCTTGGTTGCACACGAGGTGCAGAGGTTGAGCCACGCTGACGCGAGCTTGAAGGTTGTTGAGCTGGTTACTCCTTGCCAGATTCTTCTTCTTGCGCTGTTGCAAGTGCATGAAGTTCTTCCAACACAGTGACTCCAGCAGTACGATCCCCACAAATCTGAAGCACGCCTGAAGGGGTCAGCATCTTCAACACCAGGTAGCCGTAATGGACTAGGACCATGAACCTATACAGGGTTGGCCTGCCTAGGATGACGTTGAAGGGAAGGCTAACGTGTGCCACATAAAAAACCAGCTTCTCAAACCTATAGTTATCCCGAGTCCCGAAGGTCACTTGGAGTGTAACTGATCTGAGAGGAGTGATGGCTCCCGGACCTACTCAGGAGAAAGGATGTGAGGGCCTAAGGTCCATTAGGATGAGCTGGAGCTTCAAAAAAGTTGTGAATCTAAGGAGGTTGAGCACTGCACCACTGTCCACGAGGACATGGTAGAGTTGGATGTTGTTGATGGTAGGAGAGACCATCAAAGGCAACTGACTAGCTCCGGTCATGTTCTTTGGGCAATCTGAAGCATCGAACGTGATGGCAGTATCAATCCACATCGGATGAGGTTCTATCTTGGCGGTGGGAGCTGCGGCAGCCATCTCTAGATGCATTGTCTTGAGGATACGCCGGGAGGTAATATCCCAAGACCCTCCATATATCATATTAAGAGTCTTCCGACGCTCGTTGTCGAAGATATCAGAGTCATCGTCGACGGTGTTGTAGACGGCCTTTAGGGACTTCTTGGCGTCTTGGAAGCCTAGCTCCTGATTTGGCGAAGCATTGCCGACTTTATGTTTCCCTTCTTGTTGGCAAAAAGGGGTTTCCTCTTGGTGCTTGTTGTTGCATTCAACAAGCCGCTTGACCTTGCGATAGTCTTCAAGATTGTGGGTGTTCATTTTATGGATCGTACACCACATATTCTCGTCGCCACCGTCCTCAGCCGATGGTTGTTGTTGTTTTTTTATGGGGCGTGGCCCCCGACCACCAGGAGCTATTGCAGCAACAACAGCAGGGGTGCCGGCCAACTACTTTTTCTTGTCAATTGACTTCTTCTTCTTTTTCCCACTCTGCTTGTGGCAGTAGCTTCAGCCTTGGAAGAGGATTTACCAGTCTACGCAGCTGGTTTGGAGTGCATCTCTCAGCTCTCCGTAGTCCTAGCACATTTGTCACCTAGGCTGAAGAGCTCCGTGACACTGCTGATATCTTTGGTTGCCAGCTTCTCAAACATCTTCTTATCTCTAACTCGCTGCTGGAATGCAACAACAACAGAGGTGTTGGAGATACACGGTATCATATTCCGTACCTAAGAAAACCGTTGGATGAATGATCGCAGTGATTCTCCCGCCTTCTGTTGTACGGCGAACAGGTCCAGCTCAATGTCAGGACGGGTGTAGGAGCTCCCGAAGTTGGCGATGAGCTGGCGACAGAGTTCCTCCCAACTATAAATGTAGTCAGGAGATAGACTCATGAAATAGGACCTTGCTGTCCCGGTTAAGGCCACTGGGAAGTAGTTAGCGATCACAGCCTCATTGCCTCCAGCTGCGAGGATGGCAGTGGAGTATATTTGAAGGAATTCGACGGGGTTGACTGTTTGTTGTGTTTCTCTTACAGATGCGAAGATGCATGGCAAGGGCCGAACAGCCACCCCCCAATTCCAATGGAGAAGGGTTTCCTCGAGCCTCTCACCTCTCTTGAGCGCACTCAATATGGACACGATCGTCCTACCTCATGTATCGATGGTCGAGCTCTGGCCGGAGGTCCTGCGTTGGGAGCCTTGCCACCGTATGAGTGCGGCGAGCCCCAGAGGGCAATGGCATCACTTGCTGGTGAATGTGGCCTAGAGGGGAGTGAATAGGCCTTTTTGACTTTTAGTCAGAACCTGCAACACTTAGCAACTTGATCAAATACCAGAAAATCGGACTAGTCCGGTAGGGTGCAGACTAGTCCGGTGCCTGCGCACTAGATCGATCAAGTTTGATCAATTATCTCGATCCTAGACTCTATGCAGCGGAAATATATTTGTAATTAGATTGTAATACTTCTATGAAATTGGACATTGCACGAGTTAACCTTATATTCAATGTTTTAACATAATATGAGCATGATCAAGTAAAACCCTAGATATCAATGAAAAGTAAGAACAAAATGCACAAAGTGAAGATACAAGATTTGTATCCCGTGGTTCGGTTCCCACAAAGGCAACCTACATCCACGTTGAGGAGCCCATGAAACGTCTGGCTCTTCACTGACCCTAACCTCGTCAAATTGCCATGAAGGCCAATTCTCTTTCACTATCAGAAGGGTAAATCACAAAGCTCAAGGGGCCTTCTCACAAGTTGAGGGCTCCCCAAGATTACAAATCAAAACACCACAAAGAACACACTCTTAAGATCAACAATGAAACAACAGGAGTGTGTTAGAGATCAAACCCAAGAGCTCAAACGTGTGAATTGTGTCTCTCCTTTGATCCAAGATGAATCCTCAAGGATTTGATCTTTCTTGTGTTGGATTGCATGGAGGGATGTGTTTTCTAAGCTCTTGGAGGGGTGTGACAGTGCAGGGAGTCTAGAGAGTTGAAAGTAGGGCCGTGCACATCTATTTATATAGTGTTTCCAAAAGGTACCGTTAGGGTTTTGAGGGTCCAGACTAGTCCGTGGTGGAGTTCGGACTAGTCTAGTGTGCAGCATGTAGGCAACCCTAGGTTCTCAGGAAGATGGCACTTGTTCGGCTTAGGGCGGACTAGTCCGATTTAGGCTCTGGAAAACTTCAGACTAGTCCGGTTATTTTCGGACAAGTCCGGCTATGGTGATCTCCTTAGTGAATTGGGACAAGTCCGCATTTAGAGGACTTGTCCGATTTTAGTCAGAGAGGTTATCGGACTAGTCCGTGGTGATTTTGGACTTGTCCGATTTCGTGCAAATCTATGAAGTGTAGAGGACTAGTCTGCACTGGGGAGGACTAGTCTGATTTTAGTCAAAAATATATCAAACTAGTCCGTGGTAACATCGGACTAGTCCAGTCTGTGTAGAATCGGACTGTGTAGACAAGTCTGCACTGCAAGGACTTGTCCGATTTTGAACAGAGGGGTTATCGAACTAGTCCGGACCTGTATAAATTAGTGCAGTGAGTGAGTTTTCTTGTGATTGGGCTCTTGGGGTGTGTTTCTCGAACACACTCCATACACAATGATCTAATCTATTTAGCTCTTGAGCTCTTTTCCATATAGATCCTCATTCTCCTTTCTTTTTTTGCGCTTACTCCATGTTTTCATTAAAACCTGCGCTCATCTCAACAATTTGGTTAGAATCTCATTTTTTTGTCATAAATCAACCAAAACCCACAAGCGATGCCTAGATGCACTTTCAATCTCCCCCTTTTTGGTGATTGATGACAACCAATTGAGATTTCACAAAATATGATAAAAAAATGCAGAATTTTCGTAAAGTGTGAACATATGAGTTAGGTATAAGTTGAGCAATGAAAACATAGGTCATATGTGCACTCTTTATGGTGGGGTGTAAAACTACGTGAGTGTGAGCAATAATCGTGATGAGAATGAAGTGATTGACATTGAAATATCAAAATCAAGCATATATGTCAAATTCAAAGCAAAATCACAAATTTCATAACATGAGCAAAGTGATTGACAAAACCAAAGTTAGAGATAACAGTATTAAAGTTTTACAACCCAAGAGAGACACGAAAAGATACACAAATGAAGTTATGAAGCTCTCATCTCTCAACCTACAGCTAGGACTAGTGACTCCCCCACAATCTCTCCCCCTTTGGCATCAAGACACCAAAAAGAAGGAGCGGAGGGATCTAGTGGCTCATTCCTCGCTGTCGGTTCTCTCCTCATCTTCATCTTCATCTTCCGGCCGTGAGGAGAAAGATCAGACCCACTCAAAGTGCCCCCAATGCCAAAGTAGGCAAGCTCGAAGGGAGTCAAAGGTCCAAGCTCATTAAAATCAAAGGCTGAATCTTCAGAGATGACTGGGGATCAAATAGGCTCGATCTCCAGCTTCTGGCAAATATGCTTGACATTTTCTTTGACATACCTCATATTTGCCTTCCTCGCCTTGTTCAGCTTGTGAGGGTTCACTTCGGCCTTCGTGCATGAGGCAAAGATTGTTGCTACGTACTTCAAGATTCCACTAGGAGACCCTTTTGGGGGAGGGGTCCTAGTGGTGGGAGCAGTCCTCTCATCTCCTCTAGCTCTCCTCGGAGCTTCTTCACTAGATGCAGGGGATGGAGCAGCTTGGACAGTGGCTTGGGGAGGCTTCTGGTGCCTCAAAGGAGTGTGCTCCACATCCTTCACGAACTCGATCTCTGTGACCTTCTCAATCATGAACATCAAGTAGGGGGCATAGCCAGAGGATCTATTCGGCATGCAGGAGATGTTGACCATATAATTCCAGATATATTCAAGATGTCAAACTTCCTGTTCTTGCTTATCAATTTCATCAAGGTCCTCAAGTAACCTTGGACACTTCCTACATCCCCATATTTTGGTGCTATTGTCTTCCTCAGCACCTTTGAGAACCATGAAGAAGGGCTTCATGTTCTTGGTTGAGGGGGGGTTGAACTTCAGAGTAGTATCATAGAGTAAGTCATTCTTGTCCTTTCTTAAGACACCGATGTTGTGGATAGTCAACTCATTGTTGCCGGTGTCTTCTAGGTGAAGGAGTCTTGCAAAATCATCATGAGTGATAGTGTACTTGGATCCATGAGTCATCCAAGTCACCCTTTCCTCCTCATCACTGGCAAAGAAACATGTGGCATAGAACTGAGCGATGATCTCATCATTCCAGTTAAATCCGAAGGCAAACAGCTCCTTCAGTCCATGCCTCTCCACTTCATTTATAACTTCGTCAAATGCTGAACAGCACTTCCTCCCAAAGTGATTCCAGTCGATCCACTAGCTGCGGACCACTGGAGTCTTCATGGTAAGGTAAACCGAGCTGTAGAAGTCTGCATGAAAATTGCTCCAAAACCTAGCATCAGCAGCCTTCTTGGAACGGCTGTAGCAATCAACAAATCTGAGTTTGGAAGCAGGTCGCTTCCCGTGCCGTTGAACTTCTTCCAGGAGGGATCTCTGTTTCCCTGCCTTGGAGCATGCATCTTGAGAGGGCCAATTGGGCCCGAAGCAATCCACTTTCCTTTGCCATTCACATGGTGAAGAGCCGCCGAGCTGGAGCCAGCTGTGTCCTTGGCCTTGAACGTAGGCTTCTTGTCAAGCACCTTGAGTCGCACCTGAGGTGGAGAAGGTGTAGGCTCAGAGGGACGCTCCTGCCTCTTTTGAGTGCGAGACTCTGAAGCGCGCAGCAACAAGTCTTGTTCCATCTCAACTTCAAAGTCGAAGATGTTCTCGTTCAACATTGTCCTGAGAGAGCATTGCACAATGTATGGATAAGAATTGATGGAAAGGAGGTGCATTGAGGAATGAGAAATCAGGGTTGAGATCAGTTCAAAATTGGACTTGTCCGGTGTATAGGTACGGACTAGTCCGGGGGACCGGACTTGTCCGTACATGGACCGGACTAGTCCGGTGTTCATCACCTCAAACCCTAACTAGACGACAAATGGTGATTCCCAATGTAAAACTAGTTCAAGGTAAATATAATACAGCAAGGAGGCATGTATTAACCGAGAGGAACTAGGCTATTTAGTCAACAATGAAGAAAATCTTGATTTCTAGGGTTTGGGATGAAATTTTACCGAAGATCCATGATTCTTGTAGATGGAGGGGTTGAAGGTGCGGACAAGTCCGTGGTCTTCAATCCCTACACAATGGAGATCGTTTTCCACCCAAACTTGGAGGGATTCGATGGAGAACAGAGGAAATCGCCTTGGGAACACTCGAGCGAGGAGAGTGTGATGAGGACATCACAACAGCGGAGACGCACATTGAACTGCAAGGACCAATCACAAGAGCACGGGCACAGTTATTAAATCAGCAGGTGAATTCGTTCTTAACTTCTTTTGCATGTGAGTTTGAGAATAGATTGCTATGTGATGATTTAATTGTTATTAGGAATAATGGAGAAGATAAACAAGTGAAGAAAGGAGGCCTTGGGAGCATGGAGAACCGCCTGGGACGTCCACAAGTTGATGGAAACAGTTTACAACTCGGACTCGAGTTCAACTCGGAGTCCAGGAGCAGTCCACCTTAAAACAGACGCCCAGGAGGCATACGGACTCCGTTTTCGACGTTCTACATATGCACGGAAAGAGGAGAAGATAAGCTTTCCAATGGTTCTGGTCCCACCTCAAAATACCTTCGGAGTCATTGGCAATCGTCAAAACAAGTCGATTCCAGATTTCTGTCCGGTGCTGCGCCACCGAATCGGGCCTTTGGTCCTTGTATCCCGTAAGAGTCCATTAGGGACGCGTCTAATCGTGTTTTGGTCGAACCCTAGCCTATAAATACGGCAGCCGCCGGTCATATTCGGTGGGTTTTGCTTAGATCAGTAAAATTGCCGTTTTACAGTTTGTGAGACCCCAACTTCGCGATTTCCGATCGTGTCTTCTACGTTCTTGCTCGTGTTCTCGGTTGCACTTGCAGGGATTAGCCTTCTTGGCGAGGTCAAGCGTGTGAAGCACGGTAGATAACCAATGGAGCCGTGGTGTAGTGATTGCAGGGGTACTCGAAGCGCTCGAGTGCCGCGGATCATCAACGTCGAGTTCTCCACCCCAATCGACATACCTTTCGGAAGATCAGGCCTAACCCTACTCATCAATTGGTATCAGATTTCCAGGTTGCCCGTGAGGTATCTTTTCCTTCCATCAGATCAATTTTGTTTCGTACCTAGAGTCCACAGAAAAGCCACAAAAAAATTAGATCGTTTTTACCACTTCCCAGACTATAGTGCCTGCAGTTTCGTTTTTCAGTTTGCATTGTTGAGTTTGAATTCGTGTGGTCGAGTCTTGTTGCTGGTTTAGCTTTGTGTTTTGGGTCCTAGTTATCGTGTTTCGTCCTTGTTTTCTTGCTATTCGACACCTATTCCACAATCCCTAAATAACAAACTGATCCGCCAAGTTCATCGGTTTGCCCTAGCTAGCCGCCTTGCGTGAACTCCCGCATCGCCAGCCCTAGATTAGGTGACAAACCTTTGTGCCATTCATCCTGTAATCATCACACACCACCCCATTAGTTGTTGTGCAAATTCCTGATCGTTTTCGTATCCGATTGCGAGTTCTAATCTCAAACCGAGTTGGAATCAACATCCAAAAAAATCGTAACTCAGACAACCTACCTTAAAACGGCCATAACTTTCGCATACGAACTCAAAATCGGGCGAATTTTTTTTTTTCAAATTGATCTACGCGAAATTTCGCATCTGATTTTCCGCAGCGTAGCCTCGTTCGGCGAAATTAGATTGCCCAAATTCCCCTCGGAAGATAGGCTATCCGGCCTCCGAAGTTTCAGCACGAATTTTAAAGAATCTTCTTGATTTTCTATAGGCTGCATATTACATCCAATTGTGTGCTTCCTATATTTGTGCTCCTGAGTATATAAAAAATATCAAAAAATATTACAAAAAAAGAAAAAAAATAGTGAAGAGCACACATATTAAAGCAATTGGCCTATACCACTTCGTGCTGTTTTGTTGGTTATATAATTCTGTCTTTCTTTTGCCTTAATACTTCCTTGTGTTGTGTTAGGCTCTAGGGCACTCGGTTGACCAGCAAAAGTTTCCTACATTGAATACTTATTCAACTTTGTTTAGCTGTTAACGATTTTCTGCTTATTAGCCACCATATTGTGCCATCCAATCTCCACCTTTCTCTTGAGCATAACAGGTACCTTTGCAGTCACCCCACACTTCATTGGTTCATCTCACCGTCCATAGCACCTGCTGTGTCGGTAAGAACACTTGTAAGAGCGTGGTAAGACGCTTGAGCGAGAGAGATTGTTTTCTTCCACCTTCCACATTGTCACTGTAGTTGATAGGGATAACATATTTTTCTGTTGTCTTTTGTTTCCTACTAACAATGGCAGGAGAAGACAATAATGACGAATGTGTTCAACATGCTGAGTTACGTGATATGATGAAGACCATGACGGATATGTTTGCCAAATAAAACGCAGCAACAGAGGAGTCATTGGCGAACTTGACTCGCCAACTAGATGACCTTGCTCTTCGGATGAATACTTTTGAGGCTCGGTTGCCTCTTGCTGGAAGACAAGAAGACAATGCTTATGATGAACTGGAAGATCACAATAATCAGCCAAGACTGCCACTTTATCGTCGAGGTATGGGAGGTAATAATCATAACAATTATAATCGCCCTCCTGATGATCCTTTTGCTAAAGTGAAATTTACTATACCATCTTTTTCTAGTGCTTATGATGTTGAGGCTTATGTTGATTGGGAGATGATAGTAGAGCAAAATTTTAATTCCCATCTTGTTCCTGAACAACATAGAGTTCGTCAAGCCACTAGTGAGTTTAAGGACTTTGCTATCATATGGTGGAATGAACTTGTTAAAACTAGAACTGATCCTCCAACATGGGATAGATTAAAGGAAGCTATGCGTGTTCGATTTGTTCCTCCATCTTTTCAGCGGGACCTTCGCAAAAAATTGCAGCGTTTAGACCAAGGTAACATGTCCGTAGAGGAGTATTATCAAGAGTTACAAAAGGGTATGCTGCATTGTGGGGTAGTAGAGGACATGGATGATAAAATAGCTCGTTTTTATGGGGGGTTGAGGCGTGAAATTCAGGACATTGTTGATTACAAGGAATATGATACTGTTAACAGATTGTTTCAGCTTGCTATGTTGGCAAAAAAAGAATTGCAGGGCCGACAACAATAGCAACAACGCACGAGGAGCAACTTCACGCCGCGTGCAGCGACTACACCATCCAAAACAGCACCATCTTCGACCCCCCGTGCAGCGACTACACCACCCAATGGCGGCAAACGAGCTATACCTGCTGCTCCACCTTCTCGCATGCCGGAAGGCAGCAAGGCGACATCATTCAAGCCTTCGTCGTCCACTCCTTCTACCGGTCGTACTTCCGACATTAAGTGTCACCGCTGCCAGGGTCTTGGTCATATGATGAGAGATTGCCCGAGCAAACGAGCATACATAGCACGCGACGATGGCGGGTATGATAGTACTTCGGATGTTGAAGATGAATATTCTCTTGCTACTGAATTCACAGATCCAAATGACGAACACACCGAAGAAGAGGTACTTGGTACAGCGGCGACGGAGAACTATAGGAGCATCATTGTGCAGCGTGCCTTGAGCTCCAAAGTGGAGACCAACGACAAGCTACAACGACACAACCTCTTCCACATGTTTCTCGTCGTCAAGGACTGCCGTATACACACTATAATTGATGGAGGTAGCTGCAATAACTTGGTAAACACGGACGTCGTCAAGAAACTCGGTTTGACAACAAGAGCACACCCTCATCCGTACCACATTCAATGGTTCAACAACAGCGGTAAGATTCGGGTAACACAAACAGCGAGAATACATTTTTCAATTGGTTCATACCATGATTTTGCTGATTTTGATGTTGTTCCTATGGATGCTTGTTCTCTTTTATTGGGTCGTCCTTGGGAATTTGATACAAATGCTATTCATCATGGTAGAACCAATAAATATACTCTCATGCATAAGGGAAAGAAAATCACTTTGCTCCCCATGACTCCTGCTGAAATTGTGCATTTTGAGAAGAGTAAAATTCTTGAGGGCAAAGCAACAAAATTAGAATCTGAAAAACAGCAAGTTATTAAGTTAAAATCACCATCGTTGCTCGCAAGTAAATCTGAACTTGCTGATTTATTCGATGCTAAGGGAATGTGCTATGCTTTAGTTTGCAAAGAAGCCATGTTTTCACTTCATGAATTATCTATTGCATTGCCCCCTGCTGTTGCTAACCTTTTGCAGGAGTTTGAGGACGTGTTTCCCTCCGAGATACCCCCTGGTTTACCACCAATGAGAGGCATTGAACGCAAGATCGATTTGATTCCAGGAGCAAGTTTGCCAAATCGTGCAGCATACAGGGCGAATCCACAAGAAACTAAGGAAATTCAGCGACAAGTCCAAGATCTTTTGGACCGCGGGTGCATTTGTGAAAGCCTTAGCCCTTGTTCTGTTCCTGTTCTTTTGGTTCCTAAGAAAGATGGTAGTTGGCGCATGTGTGTTATTGTCGAGCAATTAATAATATCACCATTCGATATCGTTATCCTATTCCTCGATCAGATGACATGCTTGATGAATTGAGTGGTGCTATCATCTTCACAAAAATTGACTTGCGTAGCGGTTACTACCAAATTAGAATCGCACTAGGAGATGAATGGAAAACTGCATTTAAAACCAAGTTTGGACTTTATGAGTGGTTAGTCATGCCTTTTGGTTTAACTAATGCACCCAGCACCTTTATGCGATTAATGAATGAGGTTTTACGTGCTTTCATTGGACAATTTGTAGTGGTTTACTTTGATGATATCCTCATTTACAGCAAGTCATATGATGAACATCTTGATCATTTATGTGCTGTTTTTACTCTTTTGAGAGATGCACGTTTGTTTGGTAACCTCGAAAATTGCGTATTTTGCACCAATCGAGTCTCGTTTCTTGGATATGTCGTTTCCTCGCAGGAAATTGAGATGGATGAGGTAAAAATTGAAGCAATCACCAGCTGGCCAGCCCCAACAACCGTCACATAGGTTCGTAGTTTTCTTGGTCTTGCAGGTTTTTATCGGTGCTTTGTGCGGGATTTCAGCACCATTGCAGCACCTCTACATGAGCTAACGAAGAAGGGAGCTCCATTTCGATGGGGCGAACAGCAGCAACAAGCTTTTGATGCTCTCAAATCGAAGCTTACACAAGCACCATTACTACAACTTCCAGATTTTGACAAGACCTTTGAGCTAGAATGCGATGCAAGCGGCATTGGTATTGGAGGCGTTCTCATACAAGGAGGTAAACCCGTTGCTTTCTTTAGTGAAAAACTTCATGGTCCTTCTCTGAATTATTCCACTTATGATAAGTAATTGTATGCCTTAGTACGTGTATTACAAACTTGGCAACATTATCTTTGGTCTAAGGAGTTTGTCATACATTCCGATCATGAATCATTGAAGTATCTTAAGTGTCAAACCAATCTGAATAAACGACATGCTAAATGGATTGAGTTCATAGAGTCGTTTCCATACATCATTAAGCATAAGAAAGGGAAGGAAAATATCATTGCTGATGCATTATCTAGGCGTTATACCATGCTGTCCCAACTTGATCATAAAATCTTTGGTTTGGAAACAATTAAAGCATTATATCCTACTGATTTGGACTTCAAAGATGCTTTTGAAAATTATAGAGAAGGAAGAACTTGGAATAAATATGTGCTGCGAGAGGGTCTCCTCTATCGTGCTAACAAGCTATGCGTTCCAGCTAGCTCCGTTCGTCTATTGCTTTTGCAGGAAGCACATGGAGGAGGTTTGATGGGACATTTTGGAGTGAAGAAAACTGAAGACGTGCTGTCCACACACTTCTTTTGGCCAAATATGAGGCGTGATGTGAAGCGCTACGTGTCACGATGCACTACTTGCAACAAAGCTAAGTCTCGCCTTAACCCACATGGTCTTTATATGCCTCTTCCTGTTCCTAGTGTACCTTGGGAGGATATTTCTATGGACTTTGTTTTGGGATTGCCTAGGACTAAGAGGGGAGGGATAGTATTTTTGTAGTTGTTGATCGTTTTTCCAAAATGGCACACTTTATACCTTGTCATAAGAATGATAATGCCTCACACATTGCTGATTTATTTATGACGGAAATTGTTCGTTTACATGGTGTGCCAAATACCATTGTTTCTGATCGTGATGCAAAATTTTTAAGTCATTTTTGGAGAACTTTGTGGTATAAATTGGGAACCAAGTTGCTGTTTTCAACTACATGTCACCCACAAACGGATGGACAGACCGAGGTAGTTAATCGTACTTTATCCACTATGTTGCGGGCTGTCTTGAAAACAAATTTGAAGTTGTGGGAGGAGTTTTTACCACATATAGAATTTGCTTACAACAGATCCGTTCACTCCACGACAAAGGTAAGTCCATTCCAGGTAGTGTATGGTTTCAATCCCCGTGCTCCTATTGATTTACTACCTTTGCCTCCTTCTGAAACTATAAATTTGGATGCTACACAACGATCTGAATTCATTCTTAAGATGCATGAAACTACAAAGAAAAATATTGAAATGATGAATGAGAAGTATAGGATTGCAGGTAGTAATGGTAGAAAAGAAGTAAAACTTGAACCGAGTGATTTGGTGTGGTTACATTTGAGAAAAGAGCGATTTCCCGACTTGAGAAAATCTAAACTTATGCCACGAGCTGCTGGTCCTTTTAAGATCGTTTAAAAGATTAATGATAATGCATATAAGCTTGAATTGCCTCCCGATTTTGGGGTTAGTCCTACATTTAACATTTCAGATTTGCGACCGTACTTGGGAGAAGAAGATGAACTTGAGTCGAGGACGACTCAAATTCAAGAGGGGGAGGATGATGAGGACATCACAACAGCGGAGACGCACATTGAACTGCAAGAACCAATCACAAGAGCACGGGCACGGTTATTAAATCAGCAGGTGAATTCGTTCTTAACTTCTTTTGCATGTGAGTTTGAGAATGGATTGCTATGTGATGATTTAATTGTTATTAGGAATAATGGAGAAGATAAACAAGTTAAGAAAGGAGGCCTTGGGAGCGTGGAGAACCACCTGGGACGTCCACAAGTTGATGGAAACAGTTTACAACTCAGACTCGAGTTCAACTCGGAGTCCAGGAGCAGTCCACCTTAAAACAGACGCCCAGGAGGCATACGGACTCCGTTTTCGACGTTATACATATGCACGGAAAGAGGAGAAGATAAGCTTTCCAATGGTTCTGGTCCCACCTCAAAATTCCTTTGGAGTCATTGTGAATCGTCGAAACAAGTCGAGTCCAGATTTCTGTCCGGTGCTGCGCCACCGAATCGGGCCTCTGGGCCTTGTATCCCGTAAGAGTCCATTAGGGACGCGTCTAATAGTGTTTTGGTCGAACCCTAGCCTATAAATACTGCAGCCGCCGGTCATATTCAATGGGTTTTGCTTAGATCAATAAAATCGCCGTTGTACAGTTTGTGAGACCCCAACTTCGCAATTTCCGATCGTGTCTTCTATGTTCTTGCTCGTGTTCTCGGTTGCACTTGAAGGGATTAGCCTTCTTGGCGAGGTCAAGCGTGTGCAGCACGGTTGATAACCAACAGAGCCGTGGTGTAGTGATTGCAGGGGTACTCGAACCGCTCGAGTGCCGCGGATCATCAACGTCGAGTTCTCCACCCCAATGGACATACCTTTCGGAAGATCGGGCCTAACCCTACTCATCAGAGTGGGGCAAGTTGTGAGGATGAAGAAGATTAGGTTTTGGTGGCATCTAGGGTTATGGAGTCAAAAAATCAGACTAGTCCATGGTTGGCCAGACTAGTCCGGACTACTGGACACTCTGCGGACTAGTCTGCAATGTGCGAACTAGTCCGGATAACCACAGACTAGTCCGTGGTCACCAGAACAGATTAGTTTAGCCCAGTCATATATATTCGAAGGTTCTTCTAAAGAAAATAGGGGCCAAAAAAATTAAGTAATCTTGATGAATATTATTAGTAAGCATACATCAATCAAGCAATGACCATAATCCATCAAGATCAAGTAATTGAGATAGTTTTTCGAAGCAAATTGAGAGAGATGATTTTCACAACACAATCAACATATTTTGAAGAATCCATACAGTTATGCAAGTTTTCAAGCCACATTCTGAGCATCAATGATATTGAGTTCATTTTGAAGCTCGCAAAAATGTTTTTCATCAAGTGGCTTGGTAAATATATCGGCTAGTTGTTTTTCGGTGTTGACATGGGAAATAGCTATGTATCCTTTCATTGAGTCGTCTCTCAAAAAATGGTGTCGGATGTCTATATGTTTGGTCCTAGAGTGCACAATAGGGTTATGGGCAATCTTAGTAGCACTCTCATTATCACAAAGGAGTGGAATACGGCTCATATTGTAACCGTAATCCCTTAGAGTTTATCGCATCCAAAGGAGTTGTGCACAAAAACTCCCGGCTGCAACATACTCCGCTTCGGCCGTGGATAAGGCAATGGAGTTTTGTTTCTTGGAGGATTAAGAAACTAGGGATCTACCTAGAAATTGGCATGTACAGGAGGTGCTTTTTCTATCTACTTTGCATCCGACATAATCTGCATCGGAGTATCCAATGAGATTAAACTTGGAACCTTTAGGATACCAAATGCCTAGGTTGGGTCTATGAACTAAATACCGCAAGATTCTTTTTACAGCAGTCAAATGACACTCTTTTGGGTTGTCTTGAAACCTTGCACACAAACATACACTCAACATAATGTCTGGCCTAGATGCACATAAGTAAATTAGAGATCCAATCATGGAGCGATATACCTTTTGATCCACGCTTGGTCCGTCTTCATTGAGATCCAAGTGTCAATTTGTTGCCATGGGAGACTTTATAGGCTTCGCCTTGTCCATGTCAAACTTCTTGAGTATGTCTTGAGTATACTTAGTTTGTCTTATGAATGTCCCCACCTTTTGTTGCCTCACTTGGAATCCCAAGAAGTATTTCAGCTCTCCCATCATAGACATTTCAAACCTATCTATCATAATTTTACTAAATTCTTCATAGAAGGATTTGTTAGTTGAACCAAAAATGATATCATCGACGTAAATTTGGCAAACAAAGAGATTATTATTAAAGTGCTTCGTGAATAATGTATAATCATCTTTGCTAATTTTAAAACCATTTTCAATTAAGAAATCTCTAAGGCACTCATACCAAGCTCTAGGAGCTTGTTTGAGGCCGTAGAGAGCCTTACGCAGTTTAAAGACGTGGTCAGGGAACTCTTCATCTTCAAATCTGGGGGGTTGCTCCACATGCACCTCCTCTTTGATTGGTCCGTTGAGGAAGGCGCTTTTCACATCCATTTGATAGAGCTTGAAATCATGGTTAGTAGCATATGCAAGTAATATTCTAATAGATTCAAGCCTAGCTACGGGAGCAAAGGTTTCATCGAAATCAAAATATTCGACTTGTGAATACCCTTTGTCCACAAGTCGTGCCTTGCTCCTTGTCACCACCCCGTGTTCGTCTTGTTTGTTGCGGAAGACCTATTTGGTGTTGACGACGTTGAACTTGGGTCTTTCGACGAGTTCCCACACTTCACTCCAGTTGAAGTTGTTAAGTTCTTCATACATCGCTGTCACCCAATCTGGATCCTTCAACGTATCCTCAATCCTGCGTGGTTCCAAAAAGGATACAAAAGAGTAATGTTCATAAAAATTAGCAATTCTAGATCTAGTAGTTACTCCCTTTTGGATGTTCCCGATTATGTTGTCGATGGAGTGATCTCTTTGGACGCATTGGTGTACTCTTGGGTGTGGCAATTGTGGTCTTGAGTCTTCATGGTCATCTTCTACTCCCCCTTGTTGACTTGTTGATCATCTTCGTCTTCTTGATGTTGATCTTGTGTGGAGGATCCTCCTTGATCGTTTACCTCCACTTGTGTTTCATCTTCTTCATTTGCATTCGAAGGTAGCGCTTGTGGTCGAATATCGCCCAACGCCATTCTTCTCAATGCTTGACATGGAGCCTCTTCTCTATATAGCACACATTGATCAACTTGCTCTTCTTGAGAGCCGTTAGTTTCATCGAACACTATGTCATGTGCTACTTCAAAAAGTCTGGAGGTCTTGTTGAAGACACGATAGGTGTAAGAGTTCGAATCATAACCAAGCAAGAAACCTTCATCGGACTTCGAAGCGAACTTTGAAGTCCTAGGCTTCTTGTTCAAAATATAGCACTTAGAACCGAAAACTTAAAAATATGAAATATTAGTCTTGTTACCCGTGAGTAGCTCATAAGACGTCTTCTTGAGTAGTCGATGAAGATAGAGTCGGTTTATGGCGTGGCAAGCGGTGTTAACTGCTTCCGCCCAAAACCGATCTGAGGTCTTGTATTCATCGTGCATTGTTCTCGCCATATATATGAGTGTTCGGTTCTTCCTTTCAGCAACTTCGTTTTGTTGAGGGGAATAAGGTGTTGAAAACTCATGCTTTATCCCTTCTTCGTCTAGGTAGTCCTCAACTTGAGTGTTCTTGAACTCCGTGTCGTTATAACTTTGTATGTTCTTGATCCTCAATGAGAACTCATTTTGGGCGCGCTTGAGGAACTTCTTGAGGGTTCCTTGAGTTTCTGCCTTATCATGCAAAAAGAAGACCCAAGTGAAGCGCAAAAAGTCATCAACAATTACTAAGCCATATTTGTTACCGCTGATGCTTATGTAAGCAATTGGACCGAATAGGTCCATGTGAAGCAGCTCGAGCGGTCTTGTTGTAGTCATGACGTTCTTGGCGGGATGAGGTGCTCCTACTTGCTTCCCGGCTTGGCACGCGCTACAAGGCCTGTATTTCTCAAAAAAAAACCTCCTTTAAACCTCGGATGTGATCGCCCTTAAGGAGTTTTTGAATATTACTCATGCCAACATGTGCTAGCCATCTATGCCACAGCCAACCCATGTTGGTCTTTGCAATCAAGCATGTGTCAAGTTCGGCTTTATCTTTGTTGAAGTCAACAAGATAAAGCTTTCCCTTCAACACACCCTAGAATGCAACTGAGTCATCACTTCTTCTAGAGACGGTCACACCCTCATTAGTAAACAAGCAATTATAACCTTTGTCACATAATTGAGATATGGACAGTAGGTTATAATCTAAGGAATCGAATTGTAAAACGTGAGAAAGAGTATGTTGAGATGATATTGCAATTTTACAGGTACCGAGCACCCTTCCATGACTATTGTCTCCAAAATAGATGCCATCGCTTGGATCCTCATTCTCTTTGTACTCAACGAACATCATTCTTTCTCCGGTCATATGGTTGGTGCATCCACTGTCTAGCACCCATTTCGATCCACCGGAAGAATAGGCCTACAAAAACAAATCATGCCTTGGTTTTAGGTACCCAAGCTTGCTTGGGTCCTTTGAGGTTTGTTACAATAGATTTGGGCACCCACACATGAGACTTGGTGTTCCCATGGCGTGGCCCAATATAATGAGCATAGACTTTACCTAAACTTTTCATAAGGACATATGATGCATCGAAAGTTCTAAACAATAGTTGTTGTTGTTCATGAACAGAACTAGTCCGGGTAACCGGACTTGTCCGTGTAGGGACCGGACTAGTCCGGTTATTATATGTGTTAGCTATCTTGGACTTATTAGTATCATTGGTCTTTCTAGCTTGAGAGGAGTTTCCCCTCACAAAGGCGATGTGCTTCTTGTTATTTTTATGGTTTCTAGCATTTTTCTTTTCATCATACGAATACCCAATGCCATATTTGACGTTAGGAGGTCTTGTGGCCAAGTATGCACTACGTGCACATTTGACCTTCTCCTTGTCAAATATGCCACAATGGGAAGGGTGCCTGTCCTTGGTAGAGGTTGGCTTGTCTTTCAATCTAGTGTCAGTTTTAAGGGGTTGAGAGGGTGAGCTTGAAGAATATGAAGGGTCACATTGTTTGAGTGACTCAACTTGCACTTCAAGGATCTTGCTAACTTTGGTTAAGTTAACAATTTCTTCCTTGATGATTGCATTTGAGTCTCTTAACTTCAAGAAAGCTTCCTTGCTTGAAGCTAACTCAAGTTCAAGTGATTTGCTTCGCTCCTTTTCAAGTTCAAGGAGCTCATTGATCTTGAGGTACTCCTCTTTTTGGAGGATGATCATATCTTCTTAACGATCAATCAACCCCTCCCTATCAATAAGCTTATCCATCAAAAATTTCATTTTGGCTGCAGTTTTCGTGTTTAAGCCAGCTAGCATGTTCTCATCATCACTATAGTTGTCACTATCACTATCAAGAGAACGCGAAGAGGTAGATTTTGTTGTTACCTTTCGTTTACCTTCCATCGCCATGAGGCAAGTGTCGTTGCCCTTCCATGAGCCGAGATTTGGAAAGAGGGTGGACTTCTTAGTTATCTTCTCGATGGCTATGCTAGCCATCTCCTCTTCCTCTTCGGATGAGGACTCATCATTTGAGTCCCACTCTTTTCCTAGGTGTGCTTGTCCAGCTTGCTTCTTCTTCTTGAAGAATTTCTTTGGTTGAGGCTTTGTTTCCTTGGCCTTCTTCTTGTTTTCTTCATACGGGCAATCAACTATAAAGTGGTCATATTCACCACAGTTATAGCATGCCCGCCTCAACTTTGGTCTTGACTTCTCTTTGTATTTTCCTTCACTTGATTTTCCCCCTTGTCTTATCTTCATCATTTCCTTGAATCTCTTCATAAAGAGGATTATGTCCTCTTCGTCAATATCGATGCTCTCGTCATCGCTTTCCTCTTCTTGTTGAGATTCTCGAGCTTCTTTTGACAAGGGCTTGCAAGTAGATTTTAGGGCGACCCCTTTCTTCTTTGCCAAAGTGAGGTTGGCAATCTCCTTGACATGTTTAGCTTGCTTCTCCATCATCTCGAAGTTGATGATCTTTCCAAGTAGCTCGTCCAGGGTCATTTTATTATACCCGGGGCTTTCTCTAATCATCGATCATAGGGTAAAATTGTGAGGCATGAAATCTCTAAGGATGAGCTTCACTACCTCGTGATCATTCCACTTCTTACTTCCGTATGCTCGAACCTTGTTGATGAGAGTCTTTAACCGGTTGTACATGTCCTGTAGTGACTCATCTACTTCTATGGCGAATCTTCCCAATTCGCCTTCAATCATTTCGATCTTCGCCTCTCGCACATGACGATCGCCTTCATGTGCAGTTTGCAACATGTCCCAGATTTTAATGGAGATTCTATAGTCATCGAAAGGTGATGAAATCACAAACACGTGGGTAAAGCGGTACAACCTCCGCAGAGTGTGTCTAAAACTATCATGATAGCTGTGCTCCCGGTTATGAGCAATCTGGACCCTCACATGATTAGAGGAAAATTGGGAGTTGGTGGTTATGGTTGGTATTATGGTTATGGATGGTTATGAATTGAATTTTGGTATCGAATATGGATATTGGTATGTGATGATGGATATGGAGTATGGACTGGTATTATGATAGCTACATGACTTATCATGGGTTTATTTCGTATACATGTAATATATTGCTTTTCAAATGTTTTAATATACTTTTCAGCACTCCACCATTATTATATTCGTCATTTGAATCAGCCACATGTCATACTTTCCACACTTGCTTAGTATGACATGTACTCACTCTTGCAATTCCCCCCTCCCCAACAGTTGCTGGTCAGGATTGTGAGTTTAATGGCAATAATGCGGAGTTCTAGACCGTGTCTACCGTCAGCTTTGTCTGTGGTGTTGATTGGAGCTGCGCTATCCTATCGCTTATGCTGCCTAGCTGTTTAGTTTGCTTATTTAGTTTACTTCCACTGCATTAGTTGAACTTGTTATTAGTATTCATTCGAACCTGTATTTGAGGATAATATGGTTTGTGTAATAAAATTTGGTTAATTAATCCTGTTCTTTGGTAATTTTCTGGATACTCTTTTGTGAATGCACACGTGTATGTGTGTTGAATATCCTGGGAACACATATGTGTTCACTTGGTTCATTTTCGGAATCGGGTGTCACAAATTGGTATCAGAGCCACAGGTTGACCGTAGGACGCAGCCTAGATAGAATGGACACTTTAGAGCACATAGGAGCACTCAGGAATCGATGTGTTTTAGGTTGGTGTGTTTTTTGCTATATATTGTTTGCTTCTATGCTTAATTGAGGACTTTGGGATGCTTTAGCATCGCCACATTCACGTAGGCTAGTTAGTTTTCTAGTTTCACATCCCTTGATGCATATAGTTGGGGACGTTTCTAAATTCTTATCTCTTGCTTTTCTTTATATGGTGAGGACTTGCAACCAGAGGGATGGCAATGATGAGGAGGAGAACAATGGAGCACCTCAAAACAACAATGGACATGGACCTGCTCATGGAGCTATGAGCATTTATCAACTTTTGGCTATGCAAAACCAGCTCATGTAGACCATGATACAAACTATGGGACAGCTGTAGGCTGGAAGTAACATCAACAATCAGCCTCGCATGCCTCCACCACCACCTCCAACTCCTCAAAACCGGTTGGGAGAGTCTATGAGGACTAGGTCGCCAACCTTTGCTCAAGCCGCTGACCCTATGGATGCGGATGATTGGCTCAAGTCCGTGGAGAAGAAGCCTGCTATTGTCTAATGTAGTGACCGGGAGAAGGTCTTATTTCCTTCTCATCAACTAGTTGGAGCAGCTGCGGATTGGTGTGATTCTTATTGCAATGCTCATGAGAATCAGGAGAGGATCACTTGGGTGGAATTCAAGGAGAGTTTCCGTTCCCATTATGTGCCCGAGGGTGTTATGATCTTGAAGAGACAAGAATTTGAGAACTTAAGGCAACGAAGATTGAGTGTGGGTAAATATCTCAATAAATTCACTCAACTCTCAAGGTATGTGCCCAAGGATGTGAGTCGGGACAGCCGGAAACAATACTTGTTCATGAGGGGCTTGAATAATGAGATCCAAGTGCAATTGCTCAACTGTAATTATGCCAATTTTCAGAAGCTTGTGGACAAAGCAATTGTGGTTGAGAACAAGGTCTGTGAGATGGAGCAAGACAACCAGAGGAAGGCACCATATCAAGGACAACAACAAGGAAATAATGTGCGCCCTCGCTTTGCACCGTCCAATGCGCCTTACTTCAGCTCTTTTTCGCCTACCCATCACCCTGGATTAGCACCACGCCCAACTTAGTTTGTGCAACAGCACCTTGTTATGCAAGCACCTAGGCCTCCGATGCCATATGCACCTCGTGCTAATTTTCCTAGTGCAAATGTTCAGAACCAAGCTTGCCCCAATAATCTTGGTGGAGTAAAGAAGTGCTATACTTTTGGAGAAGTTGGACACTTTGCACATCAATGACCTAAGTTAGGCCTCGGTCAAGGAGGCAATGCGTCGAGGCAAAACCCAAGACCCAATGAATGAGAGCCACAAGGGAACCGTGGACAGCAGAATTTTGCTCGTGGCAACGTGAATCATGTCTCTATGGAGGATGCTCAACAAGCGAATGACGTGGTCACTGGTATGTTTCTCGCAAACTCCAACCCGGCGACTATGTTATTTTATTCTGGAGCATCGCATTCATTCATTGCATTGAAATATGTTGCCAAGTATTGTTTGCCTATTTCTCATATGAAGTTTACTCTATTGGTTAAGTCTCCCGGAGGAGAGATGAGGACAAATATAGTATGTCCAAAAGTAAGCCTTAGAATAAGGGCGGTAGATTTCCTCGCCAACCTCATTGTTTTGGATTCTCAGGTATTGGACATTATACTTGGTATGGACTGGTTAAGGAAGCACAATGGAGTTATTGAGTGTGCCACGAAGACAGTGAAGTTGACTAATGAGGAAGGGATCACCGTAGAATTTGAAGCATCTCAACATGCACCGAAGCAATTGGAGCTGAATCATATGGACGGTACCACAATTGAGGAGATTTTGGTGGTGTGTGAATTTTTGGATGTGTTCCCGGATGAGTTGCCAGGTATGCCACCTGATCGAGACATTGAGTTTGTTATTGATTTAATACCTGGAATTGCACCTATAGCTAAGAGGCCGTATAGGATGCCCGTTCTATTTGTGGACAGAAGGATGGATCTCAAAGGATGTGCGTAGATTACCGAGACCTCAACGAGGTAACAATCAAGAACAAGTACACCTTGCCACGCATAGAAGACTTGTTTGATCAGATGAAGGGTGCTTGTGTCCCCTCTAAGATTGATTTGAGGTCGGCATACTTTCAAATGAAATTTAGACCATCGGACATACCCAAGAAAACTTTTAGGATGCGGTATGGATCTTATGAATACACCGTGATGTCCTTTGGATTGACCAATGCACCTGCGAACTTTATGTAGCTCATGAATAAGGTCTTCATGGAGTACTTGGATAGGTTCGTTGTGGTGTTTATTGATGACATTATGATCTACTCGAAGGATGAGAAGGAACATGAGGAACACTTGAGGCTTACGTTGCAGAAATTGAGGGAGCATCAATTGTATGCCAAGTTCAACAAGTGTCAGTTTTGGTTGAGAGAGGTGTCGTTTTTGGGTCATATCATCTCAAAAGGAGGAGTTTCAGTTGATCCAGGAAAAGTGAGGGACGTGTTGAAATGGGAAACCCCGCAAAACGTGAAGGAAATAAGGAGTTTTCTTGGGATGGCTGGATATTACCGTAGATTCATTAAAGACTTGTCCAAGATAGTCAAGCCTATGACGGAGTTGCTAATGAAGGGGAAAGCGTTTCAATGGACTAGCTTGTCAAGAGAGTTTTGAGGAATTGAAGAATAGGTTAACAACAGCTCCAGTTTTGATATTGCTGGATGTGAGCAAAAGTTTCGACATATATTGTGATGCATCAAGACAAGGACTTGGATGTCTGCTTATGCAAGAAGGTCAAGTGGTTGCATATGCATCGAGATAATTGAAGAAACATGAGCAGAATTACCCAATGCATGATTTGGAACTTGCAGGTATGGTTCACACATTGAAGATTTGGAGACATTATATTCTTGGTCATAGGTGTGAAATTTATACGGATCACAAGAGTCTTAAGTATATTTTGACACAAATGAATCTGAATTTGAGGCAACGGAGATGGTTGGAGCTCATCAAAGATTATGATTCGGGGATCAACTATCATCCGGAAAAGCCAATGTAGTGGCCGATGCTTTGAGTAGAAAAGGAGTAAGTCATCAACTCACAGTTCGAGAGTTACCATCCGAGTTATGTAAGGAGTTTGAACGGTTGAACCTCGGGTCTGTAATGAGATGGAGATGATGGAGTTAAACCCAACCTTAGAGCAAGAAATTCGGGAAGGCCAAACTAAGGATGCGGAAATTCAAGAAATCAAGGAAAGGACCCAAGACGGGAGAAAATTCAGATTTGATGAGGATGAACATGGTACTCTATGGCTTGGTAAGAGGATTGTCGTGCCTAATGTGAAGTATATTCGGGAGACAATATTACAAGAGGCACATGACTCACCTTACTCAATTCACCCCGGTTGTACGAAGATGTACAAAGACTTGAAGGCTTGCTATTGGTGGGATAGCATGAAAAAGGACATAGCAGAATATGTAGCATTCTGTGATGTGTGTAAATGGGTCAAGGCGGAACATCAAATGCCTACTGGATTATTGCAACCATTGAAGATCCTGGAATGGAAGTGGGAAGAGATCGGTATGGACTTCATAGTTGGTTTACCACGTACTTAGTCCGGTTATGACTCAATTTGGGTAATTGTGGATCGGTTAACTAAGTCAGCCCACTTTATTCCCGTCAAGACCACCTATAATGGAGAGAAATTGGCGGAACTGTATATGGGAAGAATAGTATGTCTGCATGGAGTTCCAAAGAAGATAGTCTCGGATAGAGGTTCACAATTCACTTCCAGGTTTTGACAAAAATTGCATGAAGCTTTGGGAACGAGGTTGAATTTTAGTTCAGCATATCACTCTCAAACGGATGGACAAACTGAGAGGACCAATCAGATTTTAGAGGAGATGCTAAGAGCTTGTGCTTTAAAGCATGGGAAAAGTTAAGACAAGAGCTTGCCATATGCAGAATTTTCATACAAAAATAGTTACCAAGCAAGCTTGAAAATATCACCAAATGAAGCGCTTTATGGAAGGAACTGTAGGACACCTTTATTCTGGAATGAGGCGGGAGAAACTCAAGTATTTGGTCCAGATGTGT
Source organism: Tuctoria greenei (assembly GCA_036927565.1). Classification (NCBI taxonomy): domain Eukaryota; kingdom Viridiplantae; phylum Streptophyta; class Magnoliopsida; order Poales; family Poaceae; genus Tuctoria; species Tuctoria greenei. The sequence continues at coordinate 129,868,831 of JAYESD010000005.1, read as the reverse complement.
TGCAAGAAGCTGAAATGCAAGTCCAAATAATTCGTGAAAACTTGAGGGCTGCCTAATCAAGACAAATAGGCTATGCGGACAACAGGAGAAGGAAATTAGCCTTTAATGTGGGAGATTTTATTTACCTCAAGGTGTCACTGATGAGGGGTCATAAGAGGTTTAACATAAGAGGCAAGCTAGCACCTCGCTACATTGGACCATTCAAGATTTTGGACAAAAGAGGAGAAGTAGCGTATAAGTTGGAGTTGCCAGCTCATCTTTCGGATGTCCATGATGTCTTTCATGTTTCCCAGCTCAAGAAGTGCTTGAGAGTACCAGAAGAACATGTGCTAATGGAAGGATTGGAATTAGAGGTAGATTTGACTTATGCCGAGCAACCGGTGAAAATTTTGGAAACCAAGGAGAGAGTCAAAAGGAACAAGGTTATTAGATGGTGTAAAGTTCAATGGAAGCACCACATAGAAAAAAAAAGCAACATGGGAATTGGAGGATGATCTCAAGAAGGAATTTCCCTATCTCTTCTCTTCTGCATCGAATCTCGAGGGCGAGATTCATTTTAAGGGGGGGTAGGTTTGTAACACCCACATTTTCATGCATCATGCCCTACATACATCCATATACATGTTTAACATTAATCCACATAAAGAGGAATGAGTTTAAAATTAATTTGGAACAAAACCGCACCTAAAATTCTTGAAAGTGCGGACTAGTCGTATTTTGGTAAGGACTAGTCCGATTTCTCTTTGACCTCCGTCGGACTTGTCCGTTTTTGCTACGTACTAGTCCGATTTTGCCTCTGGACACTTTCTGACTTGTCCGATCTTATGCGGACTAGTCCGGTGTTCCAATAATCCTTCAAAATTTGCTAAGTCCCTGGACTTGTCCGGTGTTCCAGCAGAATTAACCGTTTTCCCCTCTGACTAAAGTCGGACTTTTCCGATTTTTTGCCAGAGTTGTCCGATTTCTCTCTAGACAACTTCGGACTAGTCCGGTCCTTTTTGGACTTGTCCGATATTTCGCGACTCTGAATTGATCTTTTGTTTTGCGACTTGTTTCTTGGGTTTTATGTTAAGTGGGCCTAGGGATGTCGTGCCTAACTCTTTTAGAGCCCATATGGGACTCTTAACCGGCCTCTACTCATCTCAAACTCGAAATCCATCTAACCCTAGCCTCCACCTCTATAAAAACAACCCCACCCCTTGGCTTGACCTCTATTTGCCACTTTTCCACCCCACCCAAACCCTAGTTCATGGAGAGCCACCATCAAGGAGGGAGGAGGAGATCCCAAGCGAGAATAAGAAGAGGAGGAAACAAAAGAGGATCAAGATCTCCATCAAGTTTCATTCTTCATCATCAGTTCATCTCCAAGTTCATCACCAACCCTAGATCATCAAGATCCAAGTGCTACCTCCAAGTTTCTCGATTCATTGGAGTCCTAAACACCTGGTATACCTTCTATTTCCTTTTCCTTACGTGAATTTGGAGAATTCGACCCCTAATCTCCAAATTCATGTCGATCTAGAAAACCCTAATATGTTGATCTCGTAAAGTGCGGACTTGTCTGGTCCCTAGTGGACTAGTCCGATTTTCCTAGTTAAATTTTGTTGAATTAATTCTAAAATTTGATATAATCAAATCCAAACCTGTATAAACTTGTTAAAATCTATTAGAACTAGATAGTGATCATTTAAAAGCAATCTATTAACAAGTTCCACCTTGCATTTGCATTAGTCATGCATAACATGTCATCTTGAGTAATATTTGTGCACTCTTTGATTGTGTTTCTTGACATGTATGGTTATTGTGCGGATTAGACGGATTTGCGCTAGAGAGTGCCGCGGAGGATCTACAGCACCAAGAGTTTGAAGTCTTTGATCCTAATCAATCCCAAGAGCAAGGCAAGTGTCCTTGAAGCATATTGATCCTATTTTGAAAATAAATGTTTTGTTTGCAAAATTGCATGCTTGTGTTAATTTTGATGGGAAATCCTATGATAGGAAGTTTACTAGATTTTTTTGACCACCCTTGTCACCTAGAATACATGGTAGAGAGTCGGGATGGGATTTTTACCTTTTTGCTTCGCTTAATTAATTGGGATGGAAGAACAACTACACTACTTAATTTAATTATGCATTAATGAGATTGTGGTTGACATGAACTGGTTAAATCTGATATGGTAATGGGTGATCTAAGCAAGCTTGGTACGTGGATGGGTTGGATGTTATGGTAGTTTTGCTTGCTTTAGATCTAAGGACCGGTTCGTGGAACGACCATCCAGGATTTACAGTGCCACCACGAGGCCAAGTATGGGTGCAGAGTAGCTGATTAATTAGGGCTTTGCCAGTGCTATTTGGACTATTAAGGATGCTCAGGAAAGGTTAGTCGGATTGGGGTTGTTGATGATTGGTGGGACTACCCTGGGATCCGAACGGCTCAAGAGGGGGCCCTTGGTTGAAGATGTGCTCAGTTGGAGACATCACCACCAGTGAAACCTTAGTGGGGTCTAAATAGGCTAGTAATTCCTTCGTAAAGGCTATTTTGTGATCTCTTGGCCACACACCTATGGAAGTGTGAGACAGCATAATGGAGATTCTATAGTCATCGAAAGGTGATGAAATCACAAACACGTGGGTAAAGCAGTATAACCTTTGCAGAGTGTGTCTAAAACTATCATGATAGTTGTGCTCCCGGTTATGAGCAACCTGGACCCTCAGATGATTAGAGGAAAATTGGGATTTGGGATGGTTATGGTTGGTATTATGGTTATGGATGGTTATGAATTGAATTCTCGTATAGAATATGGATATTGGTATGTGACGATGGATATGGAGTATGGACTAGTATTATGATAACTACATGGCTTATGATGGGTTTATTTCATATACATGTAATATATTGCTTTTCAAATGTTTTAATGTACTTTTCAGCCCTCCACCATTATTATATTCGTCATTTGAATCAGCCAGATGTCATACTTTCCACACATGCTGAGTACGACATGTACTCACTCTTGCAATTTCCCCCCCAACGGTTGCAGGTCAGGATTGGGAGTTTAATGGCGATAATACGGTGTTCTAGGCCGTGTCTACCGTCAGCTTTGCCCGTGGTGTTGATTGGAGGTGCGCTACCCTATCGCTTATGCTGCCTAGTTGTTTAGTTTGCTTATTTAGTTTATTTCCGCTGCATTAGTTGAACTTGTTATTAGTATGCATTGGAACTTGTATTCGAGGATAATATGGTTTGTGTAATAAAATTTGGTTAATTAATCTTGTTCTGTGGTAATTTTTTGTATACTCTTTTGTGAATGCACTCGTGTATGTGTGCTGAACATCCTAGGCACACATATGCCTTCAACCTGTTCATTTTCGGAACCGGGTGTCACAGTGTGACTACTTCCCTTCTTCTTGTCTTTGATCTTTACTTTCCCTTTGGAGAGGGCTTTCTTCCTTAGGAGCGCCTTGAGATCAACCGTCTCCTCATTGTCATCCTTGAAGTCCTAAATGGCATCGAGGAGCCTCTCCAATTTTTTAGCTTTTTCATCTTCAACCTTTGCTTTGTTGAGACACTTGTGCACATCCTTCATGTCCGACATGTTCTCCTCGAGAGATTAGTCTCTTGCGAAGAGTCCTACTCTGATACCAATTGAATGTGGCCTAGAGGCAAGGGGGGTGAACAGGCCTTTTTGACTTTTAGTCAGAACCTACAACACTTGGCAACTTGATCAAATACCATGAAATCGGACTAGTCCAGTAGGGTGCGAACTAGTCCGGTGCGTGCGGACTAGATCGATCGAGTTTGATCGATTATCTCGATCCTAGACTCTATGCAGCAGAAATATATTATAATTAGAGTGTAATACTTCTATGAAATTGGACGTTGCACAAGTTAACCTTATATTTAATGTTTTAACGTAATATGAACAAGATCAAGTAAAACCCTAGATATCAATGAAAAGTAAGAACAAAATGCACAAAGTGAAGACACAAGATCTTTATTCCGTGTTTTGGTTCCCACAAAGGCAACCTACGTCCACGTTGAGGAGCCCACGAAAGGACCATGTCTTCACAAACCCTAACCTCGTCGAATCGCCACGAAGGCCAATTCTCTTTCACTATCACAAGGGTAAATCACAAAGTTCAAGGGGCCTTCTCACAAGTTGAGGGCTCCCCAATATTACAAATCAAAACATCACCAAGAACACACTCTTAAGATCAATGATGAATTAACAGGAGTGTGTTAGAGATCAAACCCAAGAGCTCAAACGTGTGAATCATGTCTCTCCTTTGATCCAAGATGAATCCTCAAGGATTTGATATTTCCTGCGTTGGATTGCGTGGAGATATGTGTTTTCTAAGCTCTTGGAGGGTGTGATGGCGCAGGGAGTCAAGAGAGTTGAAAGTAGGGCCATGCATATCTGATTATATGGTGTTTCCAAAAGTTACCGTTAGGGTTTCGAGGGTCCGGACTAGTCCAGGGTGGAGTCCGGACTATTCTGGTGTGCGGCGTGTAGGATACCCTAAGTTCTCAGGAAGATCGGACTTGTCCGGCTTAGGGCAAACTAGTCCGATTTAGGCTCTGGAAAACTTTGGACTAGTCTGGTTATTTTTGGACAAGTCCGGCTGTGGTGATCTCCTTAGTGAATCGGGACAAGTCCGCATTTAGATGACTTGTCTGAATTTAGTCAGAGAGGTTATCGGACTAGTCCTGGTGATTTTAGACTTGTCTGATTTTGCGCAAATCTGTGAAGTGTAGAGGACTAGTCCGCATTGGGGACAACTAGTCCGATTTTAGTCAGAAAGATATCGGAATAGTCCGTGGTAACATCAGACTAGTCCGGTCTATGTAGACTCGGACTGTGCAGACTAGTCCGCACTGTGAGGACTTGTTCGATTTTGAACAGAGGGGTTATCAGACTAGTATGGATATTATCGGACTAGTCCGGATCTGTATAAATTAGTGCAGTGAGTGAGTTTTCTTGTGATTGAGCTCTTGGGGTGTGTTTCTCCAACACACTCCATACACAAATCTAATCTATTTAGCTCCTTAGTTCTTTTCCATATAGATCCTCATTCTCCTTTCTTTTTCTGTGCTTACTCCATGTTTTCATTAAAACCTGCGCTCATCTCAACAATTTGGTTAGGATCTCATTTGTTTGTCATAAATCAATCAAAATCTACAAGGGATGCCTCGATGCACTTTCAGCTGGGAGGGCGCACATCTCCTGTGCTGCGACGTCTGAGGACCAAGTCTACCAGACAAGGTCCTATTCCGAGTAGGTGCCTGCCCCGCATCAGGAAGACCATGGACGTTGAGGGCATTTGCTGCAGCTGCAACCAAATGCTCAACATCAATACGCCATTGCTCCATGGCAACCGGAGGGGCTGTGCGCTGGTGGACGCTAAAGAAGAGTCACCCCTGCGTTCAGTGTGTTATCTGTGTTGTTCACCGATCAATGACCGACGTAAATACACCATCTTGCTGAGATGGTGGTGGTGGTGGTGGAACAACACCTGTCGAGACAACATCATTAGCTGCTGCATGTTGGAGGGATTTCCTCCAGCAAGGTGCTCAGTGGATGCCAAAACATTTTCAGGTGTTTCTTGAATTTCTTCAAGATGCACCTTGCTCTCACTAACTCCTTTTGAGAGAAACTCTTTCTCCAGGAAGACACCATTGCAAGCGGTAAACACTTTACCCTCTGTTTTATTATAAAATAATATCCTTTGGTTTCCCTAGGATATACCACAAAGAAGCATTTGTCTGATTTAGGAGTGAGTTTTTCTGACGTCAAACATTTGACATAAGCATCACACCCCCAAACTTTGAGGAAACACAATCTGAGATGTTTCCCGATCCACATCTCATATGGTGTCTTCTCAACTGACTTAGTTGGGACCATGTTTAGTGTAAACGCAGCAGTTTCAAGAGCATAACCCCAAAAGGATAGTGGAAGATCTGCTTGGCTCACCATCGACCTAACCATGTCTAACAAGGTTTGATTCCTCCGTTCGGACACCCCATTCTATTTAGGCGTTCCGGGTGGAGTCAACTGTGGAACAATTCCACATTGTTTTAAATGATCGTAAAATTAATGGCTCAATATTCAACCCCATGATCAGATCATAGAAGTTTAATTGTCTTGCCCAATTGATTTTGTACTTCATTCTGAAATTCTTTGAACTTTTCAAAGGATTCAGACTTGTGCCTCATTAGGTATATATAACCATAACTGCTAAAGTCATCACTAAATGTGATGAAGTATTGAAAACCACCTCTGACAATTAAACTCATTGGTCCACATACATCTGTATGTATAAGTCCCAACAAGTCAGTCGCCCTCTCACTTTGACCAGTGAAGGGTGCTTTGGTCATCTTCCCAAGAAAACAAGATTCGCATGTGTCAAGTGATTCAAATCATATGAGCTCAGTAGTCCATCTTTATGGAGTTTTTCAATGCGTTTCTCATTTATATGACCTAAGCAACAATGCTAAATAAAAGTGGGATTTAGATAATTTCGTCGAGCCCTTTTGGTATTAATGTTACAGACAATTTTATCCTCAAGATCAAGAACATATAATCCATTCACCAATGGACATTGAGCATAGAAAATATTATTGTAATAAATAGAACAACATTTGTTCTTTATTACAATCTCATAACCATCAACTTCTTCTAAACACGAAGAAGAGATAATGTTCTTGATCAAAGTAGGAATGTAATAACAATTATTCAATTTCAAAACTAATCCTGAGGGTAATGACAAGTGGTAGGTTCTGACAGCTATGACTGCAACCTTTGCTCCATTGCCGACACGAACGTCCAACTCGCCTTTTGCAAATCTTCTAGTCTCACTTAGACCCTACAACGATTTGCAAGTGTGAATCATCGATCCGGTATCAAATACCCATGATTCACTAGAAGATAATGCAATGTTAATTTTTATAACATTTATACCTGAAGCAGAAGTCTCACTTCCCTTCTTCTTCTTATCCTCCAAGTACTTCTTGCAGTTCCTAGACCAGTGCCCCTTACCATGATAGTGAATGCATTCATCATCAGGAGAAGGGCCAGATTTTCCCTTTAGTTTAGACTTTGAGCGTGAACGCTCATCGGGAACCTTTCCCTTGCCTTTACCTTTAGGCTGCGTCACACGCTTCCTCTTTTTATTCTTCTTTTTGCACCATCATCACATGAGTGGCGTTTTTCTTAATGCTTTCTTCGGCTGTTTTAAGCATCCCATGCAATTTAGCCAAAGTTTTCTCCGTGACATTCATTTGAAAATTCAATATGAATGGCTCGTAGCTCGGTGGGAGCGACTAGAGAACGACGTCAATTGCCAGATCATCCTTGAGTTCAGAACCAAGTTTGCCCAAAGTTTCAATGTAACCAATCATCTTGATTACATGAGGGCTGACCGGGCTACCCTAAGCCAGCTTGCATGAGAATAAGGACTTTGAGATGTTGTATCTCTCAGCCCTTGTTTGATTCTCAAACATTCCACACAGTCCCTCAATCATAGAATAAGCATCTGTATGCTCATACTGTTTTGCAGATCAGGGGACATAGCGGCGAGCATGAGGCAGCTTACATTAAGCGCATCATCACAGTGCTTCGTATAAGCTCTACGTGATGCATTAGTTGCATCAGCTGGGAGGTCATCAGGGTAAGGCTGCAGAAGAACGTACTTGGTTTTCTCTTTCCTAAGAACGATTCTCAGGTTGCGGTACCAATCGATAAAGTTAGCTCCATTGAGCTTTTCCTTTTCAAGCACAGATCGCAAATTGAAATTGGATATGTTACTAGAAGACATTATCTACAATAGAAAATAAATATGCAAGGTTTAGCACTATGTTATGTACCAATCTTCTATTAACAGTTTAATAAAAGATATCACCACTATATGATCATCGTCTTCCCTCGAACGACATATAGTGGTTCAAGATCCATATTCAATAATTCCTAGTGAGCTTTGGCTTCACTGATAGGAAATTAATGACATAGGTAAACAACCATTGTTAATCTTATCCCTATATGACTCTTGTTTGTTGGGTGACATCCAATGCCCTGGTCCCCAACTCTATGCCATAAAGCCCAAAACCGTTTTGATAGCTTTGTTGAGTAAACCAACACTATGCATGTGAATGTCCAACATTCACCCTATGAATTATGATAGATGATGGTACTTTGCTTTGGCAAACCTACCACACAACGATCATAATATCATAGGTGCAGCTATTGGTAAATGGCATCAAATGCTCAACTTTTGTGAGGGAAGCTATTCTATCATGACAAAAACATCCACCATATGAAAAGCATGAAAAGAATAGTAATAAGCATCACAGGCATATGATCATATCACATTGTGAATAGTATGGCCTTTAGAATCATAATGGTCTCCATCGCCATGGTTCCATCAAGATTTGATCTGCCATGCCTCCCTTCTTGTGGTGATCTCCATCTCCACCATTCTTAAAGACATCTCCATGATAATAAAAGAAGCTAATACAACTAATAGCTACAAAATAAATTACATGAGAGATCAAGCATCACAGGTCGACACGCAGGTCATTATACAATTATGTGACAACCTCAACCTGGTTGTGTTAAATTTGCAACACGCAAGCTCCATGAATTTACACACAGATCATCACATCACATTAAGGCCATACCATTCACATCGTTCCCTAAAAAAACGAGTTAAGCGTAGAACGATTTCTAGCGCGAAACTATATTATGTATCGCTATAGCAGACAGCAAAACGGCGGTCCCAGTTACATAGATCACATATATGAAATCACTATGAAAATCTCATCAGATTGATCAAATCAACCCGAATCCGAGCCATTCAGAATGCCTCAATTTTCAATGTGACCGGTTATTCATGAGTAGATTGTGACTCATGACCGTGGTCGGTTGGCTCAATCTGTTAGCTATGTACGCGATTAGTCCCGATGGTGATTCCAGCTGGTAGGGACAGGTTGCGCACACAGCAGAGAAGGAGCACGAACTAACCCTTTAGTCATATACGATCGTAATCTACTCTAACCAATTCCAAACCCCAAAACCGTGCAAAAAAATCATCGTATGAATATGTCCGTAGTAGATCACGTCTACTAATAAGATCCAGACAAAAAACAACGCAAGTCGGCTCTGATGCCACTGTTGGGAAATCGGCGGTACGCTACTCTAGCAACTCTACCGCATCACCCCGGAAACATGCGAGTACAGAGGTCATGGATCGTTACCACTAGACGCGTAGCGCAGCAGAACGTAGACGCGCGTCGGTGTAGGGGAAGTAGACGATCCCATTTGTCTCCTCCTTGCCCTCTTCTTAGAAGCAGTAGACGAACATGTTCGTCGTAGCCGATCAGCACAACAGTAGCAGCAGCGCCTCCACGGAGTCCACACGTACGGAGAGGAACGCCGTGCCCGGTGTGCTAGCACCGCGCGCGCGGCATGGGTCTCAGCGTGAGGCCCTTGAGGGGTGGCGGCTAGGGTTGTCACGTGGTGGGGTCATTAGCCCCTAACCCTACCCCTCATACTTATAGGCGTACTAATGGGCTTTTAGGTCACAGGCCCATTAGTATCCTAATTGCTTATAGATAAAATATCCAATAGGACTTAACCTGAATTGTTATGATTGCCTCTTGGGCACATCACCAACAGTGCCTTGTGCCATGACTCCACTATTTTGTGTACTCCTATTTTTTGCACGGTCAATAGTGTGATATCAAACACCATCAATAATACATGCTGAATAAACTCTAATTCGCAGATCCGGTTCACATGACAAAGCGAAAAGATTATCACTGACATCTTCTCGTACGTACCGAAGTGTTCCAATCTGTAGACATCAATTTTGTATACGATGAGATAACTTCAGCTACAAAAAAAGATTAAAATGAAATATAAAACAAATTCTCACATGGTTTTTAAACCAGGAAGAAAATTGCTTTTCTATTTGTTCTTCAACATCAGCAAATCCTCCATCTTGTAACTCCTTTCTGTACTGCCTATGGAATATATGAAATTCGACAATTAGCATGCAATTAATACAAAACTAACAAGAGGAAGCAAGAGACAAAGTGAGAATACATACCCTATATATGGCTCGACCTCTGCACAATTGTTTATCACATACCAAAGCATCTTATCATAATCTTTTTCTACATGTTTAATCATAGGGGCTCCAAGTAAAACTACACCATGTTGGAAAACAGATAGATCACCCTTACTCATATCAACATGCTCTCTATTCCCTCCCTCGCGATTGTGTCTTGTCTCAAGATCATCAAAATACCCCGAACATGCATGCAAGCATTCATTAGCATCATAAGTTTCCGCAATCGAACTCTCAGGTCGTGCCATGTTCCTCACAGGATGTTTCAAAGTGTATAACCTTCCATCTACAGGGTACATCCACCCATATTGGACTGGTCCTCTAAGGATTGCCTCATCATGCAAATGGATCAACAAGTGCAGCATCACATCAAACACTGAGGGGGGAGGGGGGGATATTTTCTCAAGATTGCATAGAACAATTGGAATATTGTCTTTCATTTGACACAAAACATATACTTTAAGAGTCCTAGTGCATAGTTGCTGAAAGAAGTTACCTAGTTTTGCAATTGCTACATATATACCATTATGCATGATTCCTCAGAGAGCAGCAGGTAAAATCTGTTGAAGTATGATATGGCAATCATGAGTTTTCAATCCTAGGAGGTTACATCCATCAGCAGTGATGCATGATGCTAGGTTAGAAGCATATCCATCTGGAAACTTCACGCTCCTCAAGAAGTCATAAATTGCTACCTTTTGATTTTTATCCATTCTATAGGGGGCATGAGGAATCGTATATGAATCCCCATCACGCTTCAAGTATAAATCTTTTCTTATGCCCATATCTTCGAAATCAAGCTTATCATTAATATTGTCCTTTGACTTTGCTGGAATACAAAGGAATGTACCAAGGAAGTACTCACATATATTTTTTCGTGATGCGCATTACATCAAGATTATGGCGCAACTTCAAATCTGTCCAATACGGCAAATCCCACAAGCACGACCTTTTCTTCCAACATTGACCATCATTTGCATCTCGCTTCCTCTTATTGTTGTTCGAATGCTTCCCTGGTTTAACATGCTTCACCCTTTCCAGTTGCTGCATCAACTCTTTTGTACTAAATTTCTGCGGCTTCTCACGATTCTCAATTTGTCCATCATAATCCTTCTTTTTTCATCCATGGATGGTCATGTGGAAGCCAACGTCGATGACCAACATAGCATATTTTATTCCTTATTCTTCTAGAGCAAGGATCTTTGTCACAATGCACACAAGCGTAGTATCCTCTAGTAACTCTACCAGACAACGTGCTCAAAGCTGGATAGTCATGAATAGACCAGATTACTGTAGCATATAGATCAAAATATTTTCTTCTCAATGCATCGAATGTAGAAACGCCCAACCAAAGTTCTTGTAACTCATCAACTAGTGGCTCTAGAAATACATCAAAATCTATTCCCGAACATTCTTCCCGACCAGGGATAAGTAGACACATCATGAAGCTAGACGCCTCCATACATACCCATGGAGGAAAGTTATAAGGCATAGCAAAAACTGGCCACATATTGTAAGAGGAGCTCATTTTCCCAAAGGGATTAAAACCATCTCCCGCGAGCCCAAGCCTTATATTTCTAGGCTTCCTTCAAGCCAATTATGTTTTTTGTCAAAGTCTTTCCATGCCTCGCCATCAGCTGGATGGCTAAGCTCATTTTCCACCTCTTTCCTTTTCAACTTGTGCCACTGTGCCTCCTCAAATTTTTGCCGAAGCAAACATCCTCTTCAATCTAGGAATCAAAGGAAAATGCTGCAACACCTTCTGAGGACTCTTATTTCTTGCTTCACCGTCTTTCCATCTTGATGCACCACACACTGGGCATGCATCATTTTTGTCATAATCCTTCCGAAACAAAACACAATTATTAGGGAACACATGGATTGACTCATATCCAAGTCCCAATGCATAAGTTTCTTAGCTTCCTTGTAAGATGTCAGTACACAACAATGTGGGGACGCCAATGATAACAACTTCAGAATTGCAGAGAACGCAACATTGCTGATTCGGTAAAAGAATATGATATGAAGTAACTTAACCACAAAAGAAAATCTTGTGTATGATGAACCTGGGTGAAGTTCTTGCTTCATCTCTTCCAATACAGCTGCAAACATAGAATTTTGTGCACCTTCTTCTCCAGCTGTGAACAACTCTTGTACCATATCAGGCAATCTATCTTTTGAAAGTCCAAACTCATTCATACTAACATCCTCATTTATACTATATTTTTCACCTATGTTGTCAGCTTGTTCATTTATTACAACATCGAATTGTGCCTCCCCATGATGTATCCACTCAATGTATGTGCTCGCCATCCCATGAATATATAAATGATCCACAATCTATGACTTAGGTCTCACAAGACTATTCAAACACTTTCAGCAAGGACATAGTACCTCCTCACTCTTAGCAAATCACTCTGAAATTAACTTCATGAAATCCCTCACTCCAGCGATATGATGCTTGCTGAAAAGCCTACTATTATCCAAGATTTGTCCATCCGTAGAAACAAAATAAAAAAACTAAATGAACGAAATTAAACTAGATAGTGAATAATGGTTGTCTTCGCCTCTAACTGTTGCTTACAAAAACTTAGTTATCCAAATTAAACTAGACGCACAAAGTTCCAATTAGCTTACCTGGATGGCAGCACGAGCGGGGTTGGAGCTGAAGGCGTGAACGCCGGGTCGGGCGGCGCTCGAGAGGAAGCGTGCGTGCGCGGTGGTTTGTGTGTGTGTGTGTGGGGGGGGGGGCATTGTTCTGGAGCACGGCTTGGGCTGCGGCCCTGGACCAGGTGATGCAACGCTGTTGCAGAGCTCGCGCGGGAGGTGGCGTTGTGCTGGATTGTAGCGTGTGAGAGGTCCAGCACTTGGCCTGGCGGCGCTGGTGAGGAATGAGACCGACACAGTAGGTTAAGACCGCACATCTCAGAATACAATAAGATGTCAAGTATATTTGGATCAGTGTTTACCAAAAGTGTTTAAATCGTCCAGTGGTATAGACGATTCTGCCCAACTCTATGGTTCCAAGCTCGAATCTTGACTATGGTCAAATTTTTTTCCTTACTTTCATTCCGTATAGACTATGCACAGTGGTGTTTCATGTTCGATTCCAGTCCACAAGTTTTTTTCTTAACTTTTAGACCATTCTGCACCAACTAAAACTTGGTCCATGTTAATAATGGTGTTGCTTAGGTGTCAACAACATTTATTTTGAATTATTTTCCATTTTAAATAAATTGTGCAATTATGACAAAACATGAAATGTCACGCGATATCATCACAAAAGAGAGTTATGACTGTTTATTCATATGACAATTGCATTGTCATAAAATATCATCACAAATATGCAGCTCTTCTAAATTATGACGATTTTAATTATGAAGTTTTTTCGTCACTAGATTGGGTCACCTATTAAAAAACATCATAAATGGAACGAGTTTATGATTAATACCTCTATTGTCATTGTATATTCGTCACAGAAGGCCTAAAAGGTTGTAGTGGGTATCCGAGTTATGGTTATCGCCCTGCTCAGGAGCGTGTGCTGTTCAGCCCCCTGTACTCAGCCAATAGCGCTGGAGAGGTAAAGTGTACATGCTTAGGATGGAGGACCAGGCTAAGCAGGCTGTACACTCTGGACCTCCTACGGGCGTTAGCTTTTCAGGAGAGTGGGCATTTGGTGCCACAGGCTCCCGAGGAGGAAAACAACCAAGGAACCCAAAGGATAGCACAACTCCAACTAGGGACGAGAGAGGAGAAATTTAACCGGGCATATGGCGGACGATATGCGAAATTAAGCAAAAAAAAATAGAGCATCATGTAATGAACATAGTATTACAGTGTGATAGTATCCAGGTTATGCTTATTGTCTTGCTCAAGAATATGGGTCGTCTGGGCCCATAGTACTTAGCCGCAGCACTGTGGAGGCAGAATGTATACACTTAGGATATAGGACTAGGCTGCGCACTCAGTACCTCCCGTTGGCTTTACCAGAAGTATGACCCGACCGGCTCGCAGTACTTGGTCATTGCACTGGGGAGCAAAAGTGTATACGCTTAGGGTGTAGGACTAGACTAAGCAAGATGTATATTCCAGACCTCCTGCTGGTGTTAGCCTTTCAGGACAGGGACCGTTCAACACCACAGGGCCCCAAGCAAGAAAATAACCAATGGACCCTGAATTCCCCGATGCCCACTTAATCAGGGTGTATGCCATCTGGCCCCCAGTACTCACCCGTAGCGCTGGGGAAGCGGAGTGCTCACGCTTAGGGTACAATACCAGGCTAAGCAGGTTGCACTCCCTTGACCTCCCGCTTGGCATAGGCCTTACAATACCAGGCTAAGCATGCTGCCTGTGTTTGCAGCAGATGACGGAGCTATTGTCATGGCGGCTGGAAGTCGCTTGACGTCCTGCCCATGGGACCTATTAGAGGCCCCCGCAATAGCGCAGGAGCTTGGATAGTTGACGCCAGCGGGCCCCCCGAAGAGCGCCAGACTTGAATTGAGATGTGTGGTTGTTGTCGAAGAAGTCTCTGACGGTGATGGCGATGAGGTAGCCGCCGAAACTAAGGCAACGCCCAACCTCAACATGCGGAACATCGATGGCGGGCACTTGTGAGGTGCCGGAGATGGATGCTCCAGTAGTGCCCATCATCAAAGAGATGAACGTCGATGGCGGGCCCCCTGGGTGGTGCCAGAGCTGGATGCTTTGGCGGCGCCCACAATCAACGCTAAGAAACATCAACGGCGAGCGTCCTGGGTGGTTTCGGAGCTGGATGCTCTGGCATCACCCACCATCGACACTAAGAAACATCGACGACGAGCCTCCTTGGTGGTGTCGTAGCTGGATGCTATGGCGATGCCCACCATCAATGCTAAGAACCGTAGACGGCGGGTCTCCTGGGTGGTGCTGGAGTTGGATGCTCTGGCGGCTCGCACCATTAACGCTAAGAAACATCGACGGCGGGCCTCCTGGATGGTGCCGGAGCCGGATGCTCCAGCATCGCCCTGTTGGGAAATCGGCGGTACGCTACTCTAGCAACACTACTGCATCACCCAGGAAACATGTGAGTACAGAGGTCATAGATCGTTACCGCTAGACGCGCAGCGCAACAGAACATAGACGCGCGTCGGTGTAGGGGAAACAGACGATCTCGTTAGTCTCCTCCTCATCCTCGTCACGGTAGTAAGTAGACGATCACATCATCATAGCCGATCAGCGCAGCAGTAGCAGCAGCACCTCTACGCATTCCACACGTACGGGGAGGAACGCCGTGCGCCAGTGTACTAGCACTGCGTGCGCGGCAAGGGTCTCAGCGTGAGGCTTGCGAGGGGTGGCGGCTAGGGCTGTCTTGTGGTGGAGTAATTAGCCCCTAACCCTACCCCTCGTATTTATAGGCGTACTAATGGGCTTTTAGGTCGCAGGCCCATTGGTATGCTAATTGCTTATGGATCAAATATCCAACAGGCCTTATCCAAATTGTTATGATTGCCTCTTGGGCATATCACTAACAATCTCCCATTTACACTAGAGACAATCATCTAGCCAGGCTTTTCAATATTCCAACCCCTTAAGTGTGGGACCCGTTAGGTTCATGTGCAGTCGGTTGTGAATGGAAACCGTTTCCAACCACAAGTCAGTAGAGGTACCTAGCAGGACATATTGACTTCCGAATGTACATAAATATCGTATCGGCCGAAGCTAGATACATTCAACATGTTAATCCCTTTGCCTCACGATACCAGTCAAGCTCAAGGCGAGATGCATTCCATCCTTATGATAGCTCGACATTCACTCGATCAAATAGTGGATTCATTCCTTGACTAACTTTTAGTCATTGTGATTAACCTTTAATCACTCTGGCATGGCCATGCACATTCAAATCCAACTATCTCGAGGGGCCAAGAGATATCTCTCCTGTTATTAAGTAGGGGCAAATCCTATCTTGATCCACTCACATCCCATTCTACGATTCATTATGTACCCGAAGACTACTTTTATGACTACCCAGTTACAAAGTAGTGTTTGGTAGTCTCAAAGTACACAAATACACATAGTGAGAAACAATGGCGATCTCTGGTCTAAGGATGTAGCAGGTGTATCACTCAAGACCAACTGATGACACATATGAAAATAACAATCCCAACAGTGTCGTGGAGTGGGTCAATCTAACACCATGTTCAATAACATGTGTTAACATTATTAATTTGATATCTCCATATCTATGATCCGTGAAACGTGATCATCAATTAATACATGTGCTAGTCTGTGTGACATCATTATCTCATATAATGATATAGACTAGGGATCATTTAGAGTAACATTACTATTAACAAAGAGTTTCACGAACAAGTCACATACTTGATGATCAATGTAAATAATGATTACTCATATAACAATTTATTTAATAGTACATAAAAATAGCTGTGACACAAGTCTCTCACTACACACTATGATAACTGATGTAAGTATCTAATACCCATATATCTCGTGTGCGCCTCATGCTTTGATTGTGGAAGAGGCTTTGTCAATGGATCTACAACATTCAAATTTGTGTGCACCTTGCATATCTTCACATCACCTCGATCAGTGATCTCTCGAATGAGGTGATAGCACCGTAGTATGTGTTTGGATCTTTTGTGTGATCTAGGCTCATTTGCCTGTGTGATGGCTCCACTATTGTCTCAATAGAGATCCACAGGACTGGACGCGCTAAGAACAACACCCAACTTAGAAACAAATTTTCTGATCCAAACAGCTTCCTTTGTAGCTTTAGAGGTTGCAATATACTCCGTCTCTGCGGTTGAATCTGCTACTGTATCTTGCTTGGAACTATTCCAGCTTACTGCCCATCCATTGAGGCAGAATACAAAACTGCATTGCGATCCAGAATCATCCTTATCAGTTTGGAAGCGGGCATCAGTGACACCTTTTACAATGAGCTCTTCTTCACCTCAACACACTAAGAATGCATCCTTAGTTCTTCTTAAGTACTTAAGGATGTTTTTGATAATGGTCTGATGAGAATCACCATAATTTGATTGATACCTGCTCGTGATGCCTAGAGCATAAGATAAATCTGGGCGTGTACATAGCATGGCATACATGGTGGATCCAATAGTCGAAGCATAAGGAATCGCTCTCATCCTCTTTTGCTCATCAGGTGTCGAAGGACACTGACTCTTACTAAGAGTAATGTCATGTGAAATTCGCAAGAAACCTTTCTTGAAATCTTGCATATTGAATCTATTCAATATCTTGTCAATATATGTATCTTGGCTTAATCCAATTAGCCTTTTAGATCTATCTCTATAAATCTTTATGCCCAAAATGTATGCTGCCTCTCCTAAATCCTTCATTAAGAAACATTTTCTTAATGAGGATTTAACATCATCAAGCATTGGAATATCATTTCCGATCAATAATATATCATCTACATATAGGACTAAAAATACATGTGCGCTCCCACTAAACTTCTTCTAAATACAAGGTTCTTCTACATTCTTGATAAAACCAAACCCTTTGATCACTTCATCAAAACGTAGATTCCAACTCTGAGATGCTTGCTTCAACCCATAGATGGACTTTTGAAGCTTGCATATTTTACTAGCATTTTTAGGATCAACAAAACCCTCAGGTTGTGTCATGTACACATCATCATTCAGGCTTCTATTCAGAAAGGTTGTTTTGACATCCATCTGCCATATTTCATAATCAAAATATGTAGCAATTGCTAGGAGAATCCGAACAGACTTAAGCATTGCGACGGGTGAGAAAGTTCCATCATAATCAACACATTGAATTTGTTTGAAACCTTTCACCACCAATCACGCTTTATAGATGTGAACATTTCCATCCATATTGGTCTTTTTCTTGAAAATCCATTTACAATCGATAGGTCTCACACCTTCGATTGGATTAACCAAGTTCCAAACTTGATTTTCATGCATGGATTCGATTTCGGATTCCATGGATCCAAGCCACTTCTCAGAGTCGGGTCCTGTCATTGCTTCGGTATAGGTCGTGGGCTTATTATTGTCCAATAATACCATGTCATGCTACTCCGTGGTTAGAAGCATTAACTTTTTAGTCGCACGACGTACCCTCGTAGACCTTCGTGGGGATGGTGTTTCATCAACTAGTTGCACGACATCTTTTACATCCTGTATAGGATCAGTGGATGCCAAAACATTTTCAGGTGTTTCTTGAATTTCTTCAAGATGCACCTTGCTCCCACTAACTCCTTTTGAGAGAAACTCTTTCTCCAGGAAGACACCATTGCGAGCGGTGAACACTTTACCCTCTGTTTTATTATAAAATAATATCCTTTGGTTTCCCTAGGATATCCCACAAAGAAGCATTTGTCTGATTTGGGAGTGAGTTTGTCTGACGTCAAACGTTTGACATATGCATCACACCCCCAAACTTTGAGGAAAGACAATATGAGATGTTTCCCGATCCACATCTGATATGGTGTCTTCTCAACAGACTTAGTTGGGACCATGTTTAGTGTAAACACAGCAGTTTCAAGAGCATAACTCAAAAAGGATAGTGGAAGATCTGCTTGGCTCATCATCGACCTAACCATGTCTAATAATGTCCGGTTCCTCCGTTCGGACACCCCATTCTATTGAGGCGTTCCGGGTGGAGTCAACTGTGGAACAATTCAGCATTGTTTTAAATGATCATAAAATTCATGGCTCAATATTCACCCCCACGATCAGATCGTAGAAGTTTAAATGTCTTGCCCAATTGATTTTGTACTTCATTCTGAAATTCTTTGAACTTTTCAAAGGATTCAGACTTGTGCCTCATTAGGTAGACATAACCATATCTCCTAAAGTCGTCAGTAAATGTGATGAAGTACTGAAAACCACCTCTGGCAATTAAACTCATTGGTTCACATACATCTGTATGTATAAGTCCCAACAAGTCAGTCACCCTCTCACTTTGACCAGTGAAGGGTGCTTTGGTCATCTTCCCAAGGAAACAAGATTCGCATGTGTCAAGTGATTCAAAATCAAATGAGCTTAGTAATCCATCTTTATGGAGTTTTTCAATGTGTTTCTCATTTATATGAGCTAAGCGACAATGCCAAATAAAAATGGGATTTAGATCATTTTGTCGAGCCCTTTTGGTATTAATATTACAGACAGTTTTATCCTCAATATCAAGAACATATAATTCATTCACCAATGGACATTGAGCATAGAAAATATTATTGTAATAAATAGAACAGCATTTGTTCTTTATTACAATCTCATAACCATCAACTTCTTCTAAACACGAATAGGAGATAATGTTCTTGCAAAGAAGGAATGCAATAACACTTATTCAATTCCAAAACTAATCCTGAGGGTAATGACAAGTGGTAGGTTATGACAGCTATGACCGCAACCTTTGCTCCATTGCTGACACAAACATCCAACTCGCCTTTTGCAAATCTTCTAGTCTCACTTAGAACCTGCAACGATTTGCAAGTGTGAATCATCGATCCAGTATCAAATACCCATGGTTCACTAGAAGATAATGCAATGTTAATTTCTATAACATTTATACCTAAAGTGGAAGTCTCACTTCCCTTCTTCATATCCTCCAAGTACTTCTTGCAGTTCCTAGACCAGTGCCCCTTACCATGACAATGAAAGCATTCATCATCAGGAGAAGAGCCAAATTTGCCCTTTGGCTTAGACTTTGAGCTTGAATGCTCATCGGGAACCTTTCCCTTGCCTTTACCTTTAGGATGTGTCACACACTTTTTCTTTTATTATCCTATTGCACCATCATCATATGAGTGGCAATTTTTCTTAATGCTTTCTTCGGCTATTTTAAGCATCCCATGCAATTAAGCCAAAGTTTTCTCCATGCCATTTATTTGAAAATTCAATATGAATGGCTCGTAGCTCGGTGGGAGCGACTGAAGAACAACGTCAATAGCCAGATCATCCTTGAGTTCAAAACCAAGTTTGCCCAAAGATTCAACGTAACCAATCATCTTGATTACATGAGGGCTGACTGGGCTACCCTCCGCCAGCTTGCATGAGAACACTTTAAGATGTTGTATCTTTCAGCCTTGCTTGATTCTCAAACATTCCACATAGTCCCTCAATCATAGAATAAGCATCTGTATGATCATACTGTTTTCGCAGATCAGGAGACATAGTGGCAAGCATGAGGCAGCTTAAATTAAGCGCATCACAGTAGTGCTTCGTATAAGCTCTACCTGCTGCATTAGTTACATCAGCTGGGAGGTCATCAGGGTAAGGCTGCAGAAGAACATACTCGGTTTTCTCTTGCCTAAGAACGATTCTCAGGTTGTGGTACCAATCGATAAAGTTAGCTCCATTGAGCTTTTACTTTTCAAGCACAGATCGCAAATTGAAACTGGAATTGTTACTAGCAGACATTATATACAATAGAAAATAAATATGCAAGATTTAGCACTATGTTATGTACCAATCTTCTATTAACAGTTTAATAAAAGATATCACCACTATATGATCACCGTCTTCCCTCTAACGACATATAGTGGTTCAAGACCATATTTACTAATTCCTAGTGAGCTTTGGCTTCACAACTAGGAAATTAGTGACATAGGTAAACAACCATTGTTAATCATATCCCTGTATGACTCTTGTTTGTTGGGAGACATCCAATGCCATGACTCCCAACTCTATGCCATAAAGACCAAAACTGTTTTGGTAGCTTTGTTGAGTAAACCAACACTATGCATGTGAATGTCCAACATTCACCCTATGCATTATGATAGATGATGGTTTTATGCTTTGGCAAACCTACCACACAACGATCAAAATAACATAGGTGCAGCTACTGGTAAATGGCATCAAATTCTCAACTTTTGTGAGGGAAGCTATTCTATCATGACAAAACATCCACCATATGAAAAGCATGAAAAGAATAGTAATACATAAACATCACAGATATATGATCATATCACATTGTGAATAGTATGACCTTTAGAATCATAATGGTCTCCATCGCCATGGTTCCATCAAGATCTGAGCTGCCATGCCTCCCTTCTTGTGGTGATCTCCATCTCCACCATGCTTGAAGACATCTCCATGATAATAAAAGAAGCTAATACAACTAATAGCTACCAAATAAATTACATGAGAGATCGAGCATCACAGGTCGACACGTAGGTCATATACAATTATGTGACAACCTCAACCCGGTTGTGTTAAATTTGAAACACGCAGGCTGCACGAATTTACACACATATCATCACATCACATTAAGGCCATACCATTCACATCATTCCCTGCAGAAATGAGTTAAGCGTAGAATGATTTCTAGCCTGAAACTATATTATGTAATCACTATAGCAGACATCAAACGGAATTACATGGATCGCATCTATGAAATCACTATGAAAATCTCATCAGATTGATCAAATCATTCCGAATCCGAGCCATTCAGAATGCCTCAATTTTCAATGTGACCGGTTATTCATGAGTAGATCGCGACTCATGACCATGGTCTGTTGGCTCAATCAGTTAGCTATGTACGTGATTAGTCCCGATGGTAATTTGAGCTGGTACGGACAGGTTGCGTACATAGCACAGAAGGAGCACAAACTGAACCTTTAGTCATATACGATCACAATCTACTCTAACCAATTCGAAAACCCAAAAAATGTGCGATAAAATTCATCGTATGAACATGTCTACAGTAGATCCCATCTACTAATAAGATCTAGACCAAAAACAATGCAAGTCGGCTCTGATATCGCTGTTGGGAAATCTGCGGTACGCTACTCTAGCAACTCTACCGCATCACCCAGGAAACATGCGAGTACAGAGGTCATAGATCGTTACCACTAGACCCGCAGCGCATGCGAACGTAGACGCGCGTCGGTGTAGGAGAAGTAGACAATCTCGTTCATCTCCTCCTCGTCCTTGTCACGGCAGCAAGTAGAGGATCATGATCGTCGTAGCCGATCAGCGCAGCAGTAGCAGCAGCGCCTCTACAGAGTCCACACGTACGGGGTGGAACACCGTGTGCCGGTGTGCTAGCACTGCGTGCGCGGCAATGGTCTCGGAGTGAGGCATGCGAGGGGTGGCGACTAGGGCTGTCACGTGGTGGAGTAATTAGCCCCTAGCCCTACCCCTCGTATTTATAGGCGTACTAATGGGCTTTTAGGTCGCAGGCCCATTAGTACGCTAATTTCTTATGAATCAAATATCCAACAGGCCTTACCTGAATCGTTATGATTGCCTCTTGGGCATATCACCAACACGCCCACCATCAACGCGAAGAACGTCGATGGCGGGCCTCCATTGCGGTGAAGGAGCAACATCTTAAAAGAAAAAAGCCCCCCTACCCGGCGCACCAAATGTTGGAGTGTTCTTGCAACACTTCGTCGGTACCTGTTTTGAGAGCAGCCCGCGGAGGTTCTTGATTGATGGGGGCTTAGTCCTCAGGTGAGGCTGCACAAATGATATTGGTGAGACGATGGTTTTACGTGGTTCGGGCCGCGGGAGCGTAACACCCTACTCCACGGTGTGTGTGTGTTGTATTGCTTGAGTGTCTAAGTTGTGGATCTGAGAGTTCAAGTGCGCGTATGTGTGACCTGAGAAGGTTTGAAAGGATCCTCTTAAGTCGGTTGTTGACCGGTCCTTTTATAGTCCAAGGCAAGACAGCATACAAGTAAGGTCCGGGGCCCGACAGGTGGCTCCGGGATGATCTTATCCAATACAATATCTAAGGAGTAATGGCCACCCATTTCTTTTGACTGTGGCTTGAAGACTTGCCGCCTTGCCACGCCGGTCGTCAGAAGCTTGGCGTAGTGGTATATGATGACAGGGAACATCCCGTCCGTCTTGTTGTCGTAAGTACCCACTTGGCAGAGTGGGGTATCCCTACGGTGCATTCACTGCAATGTGATTGGACATAGCGGTACTTGAAAGGGGTCGTGCGCTGCACCTTCCATATGGGGATCGCGCATACCTTCAATGCGCGACTGGATAGGGCACACTGCTCTTTACTCCCGCAACCTACCGTGCCGGACAGGTTGCGAACGCGTGGCAGCACCGGAGCCCGCCTCTGTGGGAGTGCGGGGTGCAGAGTCGAAGGACGTGTGGCATCACTGGAGCTCGTCTCTACGGGAGCAAGGGGTCCGATGTCGAAGGACGCATGGCAGCATTGGAGCTCACCTTTGCGGGAGCGCGGGGTCCGAAGCCGAAGGATGCGTGGCAGCGCCGGAGCCCGCCTCTGCGGAAGCGTGGGGTCCGGAGCCAAAGAGCGCGTGACAAATCCGGAGCCCTCCTCCGTGGGAGCAAGGATCCGGTGCCGAAGGATGCGAGGCAGCCCCGGAGTCCGCCTCAGTGGTGAGGCCGGTTCTGGAGCTTCTTCTAACTTGTACGCGAGAGTACCTGGACTGCATAGTATTATTTCCTGAGAAATTATTTCCTACGTATTTCCTTTGAAAATCCTTGATTTCAAACACGGCCTGATGGGGGCACCGCGCCTGTGGGTCCGGCCATGTCTCCTGGTTCTCTGTCACCAACGCCGTGTAGAACTCTAAGCTCGCGTCTGCCAACACATGGTACCCGCCCAGCTCCGTGTTTCGCTTCACCTTGCGCACGAGACGCATGGACACGATTGCGAGCCGCGAAGGCGGCCTCGAGCCGCGCACGAGATCAGTAGAAGCTAGAGCCGAGGGAGATGGTGCTTTGATAACTAGGGATAATACACAAGCGCGCGCGTGGGTGCAATACCGGCCATGTCTAACTGGTGACGTGGCATAAATCCTGATTGATATGCACAAGCGCGTGGGTGCAATACCGTATGCAGATAACTAGGGATTGATCTGGTATGGCATCCCCGGCCAGGTCCGACTCAGCATCTGTGTGCAGCCAGGTGAGGGAGAGCCGGAGAGGTTGGTTGGTTAGTTGGAGTCGATCTGGTCAAGATCAAGCAGATCTGTCAAGATCAAGCAGATCGGTTGGGTCTAGATAGAGCTAGAGTTAATTCTTCATTGGTAGACATCATTTTATATCTATAGGAAGTTTATATTAGGAAAAATTATATCTGTAACATGCTAGAAATATTCAGGTATCGGCCTTGAATTCATTTTCTAGATATTGTGCATGCAGGAGACTTTAGGGCACGCCTGCTGGTGTTATGCTCGCTCCAGTGATCTGCTATCGCCTGTCAAGTTCCTATGCAACCTTCTGTTCTTCACGCCAGCAATCAGCAGTGCTTAGGCAAAGTGTTCCACAACTTGTGTACTTTGCCAGCAAGAAGACCAAAGACAGTTTTGATGTGATCAGCACCGGAATTGTCATGGTACCAAAGTCTTGTTCGACCCAGGAGAAGAGTTGATCAAGATATCTACGCCTGTGAACACCATCAACAGCACCACACAGAACAACCTTCCTGTAGCTTGCGAGGCGAGCAACCGGACTAGCTATGTGTAAGTCATTTTGTATTTTCCTTTTGTGTAGGGTGTTTTATGCATATCGTAATTTTTCTGTACTCTATATATTCGGACCTACTGACCTCATATCAATATAAGCACAATATTTTTAACATGGTACAGAGCTAAACTAGGGTTTTTTTCTACCCTGGCAATTGATTCTAACTTTACACTTGTGCCGTCGCGGATTTTTTTTTCCACCGCGGATCTTATTCGTTCTGAAGATCTGCGCTCGTCGCCAGGTGCTCCTTTGCTGCCGGCCGGCTAGATCTCGTGGTCGGATCGGTGCCGCACAGAACGGATCGATCTCTCTTGATCACGCCGAAATCCGTTGTCGGAATCAAAGTGCAGGTTGCCATCTTCGATCTGGTGGCCGAATCCGCCTTGGACTTCTCGCCGGGGAGACTGTCGCCCGTGCCGTCGGCTTGTTTGGATCTGGGCGCTGCTCATGTCGACTTACGGCTTGCCTCACGGTGCCGCTCGTGGATCTGGGCGGGTGTCGTGCCGCGCGCCTCACGATTGCCGCTTGTGGCTTCTGGCGGCGCCAGCGGTCGTGGATTGGAGCGTGCGCTGTCTGTCAGCCCGTGTTGCGTCCTCAACATGGCGTCCACGTGAAAAGGATTTCGGTCTTGTATTGGTGCCATCTCAAGGGCACCCGATTTGTTCATTGGTGCCGCCGCCACCCACTGCGGGTTCATCCGTGGTGAGGTGATTAGGGTTTAACCCTAAAAAATCAAAAAATCAAAATAAAAAACGCAGCTTACGTCACTTATCTTTTGCGCTTTCGCCGTCACTCGCTGCTACTTATTTTGCTCTCTCGTCATCGCCTGTTATCTCGTCACCATGACTTTTTCATCGAGCGGTGTCCGAGTCTTTCGATGTCCGGTGCTTTTCAATGGCACTAATTATCACGATAGGGTTCCCCGCATGCGTCTGCATGTGCGCGGATTTTGAGACTCATCTTTCTTCCTACGAGTCTGACTTTAGCGTGTACAAAGCTTGGTTGGATGAGGATACTCGGGCTGGTGCTATTACGATAGAGAGATGCCACAGTAGATGAGTTCATTGCTCAGATGTATGCTATTTGGCATCAACTTGACACTCTTGGTACTTAGTTATCACCATATACATGTTCGTCTTGTACGAGTCACAAGGATGCACTTGAACTTCGACGCAACTATGATATCTTAACTCGGCTTCGTAACGAGTTTGAACCCCTTCGTGCTCAGCTTCTCGCTTGTCACCATTGTGTCTCCCTTATGGACGCTCTCGCTAGCGTTCGTAATGAGGAGACTCGTCTTCTTGATGCTGGCTTGTTGCTGATCTCTTCAGTTTTGGCTGCTCGTTCTTCAACCACTCAACACACTGCTGGTGCTTAGTCTCGTCGTTCCTCACAGGGTGCTGGTGGTGCATGTATTGAAGGATCTCAAGGGAGTTCTGCTCCTACAGATGCCCAGATGTTCATGCTTCTTCGTCGCCTTGCTAGCTCTCTATCATCAAGAGCTGCTAGTTTTGTGACACCACCTTATGCACCTTCAGGTTCGGCTGCTGCTTCTTAGTCTTCCTCTGAGGGACCACCTTCCACTTCTAGTTCAGGTACTCGTCTATAAATTCTTGATTCTATACCTTCGTTCCATATGACTCCTTATTCTACATGTTTATCATCTCTGAGTCCTTCCTCTCATTCTCTTACTATTCATACCGATGATGGTTCTCCTCTTCCAGTTGTTGGACAGGGAACTCTTTTATCTGACTCTTTCGTTTCTGATGTTTCCTATGTTCTCAACCTGACTCTGCAACTTATGTCTATTGGATAACTAACTAATCATAACTACAAGATGATTCTTGATCCCAATTGTCGTTATGTTCAGGATCATTGTACGAGTCAGCTTGTTGACACTAGCACTCGTCGTCGTGATTCCCAGAGCCTCTGGGAGCTTAACTGGCTTTGTTATCCTTTCGCTGCACCTGTTAGTCTTATCAGCTCCCCTTTTGCTGCTCCGTGCACCTCATGTTTTTCTTACTGGCATCATCGTCTAGACCATCATTGCAGCTCTCGCCTATCTGTCTTAGTTCGTCGTGGTGTCTTAGAATCAGTTTTAGGTTCTGAATCCTTATCTCATTTTCAGGGTTGTTGATTAGGGAAGCAAATTTAGCTTCTCTATCCTTCTAGTGAGTCAGTGTCTGAGTACTCGTTTGATCTTGTGCATTCAGCTATAGGGGGTCCCACTCCTTTGTTTCCAAAGGAGGACACTAGCTACCTCGTGTTTACCAATACAGTGGACGATTATGATGAAGATCAAGTTGAAGACACGACTACTGCGTTAGACACCAGAGGCGGGTGGCGTGAGCAAGAAGGAAAACTTGATGGTTCCAAACATTCTAGTCAATGTTGTGCTGATGTAGAATATTACTACGATCAGTGAGAAGAAGTCGATCAAGACGGTGTGGTAGTGTATCAAGCTCATATGGGTTGGGGCAGACCACATGAAGAAGATTACAATGCAACAATTGCGAGAGGAGTTCGATGCCACCACATTTAAAAATAGTAAGAGTGTGGAAGACTTATACCTCCACTTGAGTGGTATATTGTCTCACCTTGTGATGCTCATGGAAGGTGGTAGAAGAGTTGAACACCATTGTGAAGATGCTACAGGGCATGTGACACCGCTTGATGGTAGCGCTCTCGATGACGCCGAGACTAGAAGGTTGACGGTCGAGGAGACCGGAAGGTTGGGGGATGCAGCTATTGAAGTAAGTGATTACATCATCTTTCATATATAAGAAACAAAGAAGGAAGACATAGAGTCGACATTCATGAAAAGGTGGCACCTAAAAGATTTGGCCAATTTGATTTTGCCCCATTCTAGGGGCATCCCTGTGGGATGTAATGACTCAATACTCTAGGGAACGGTCAATCATACATCAAGGTACGCTACAACAATAATGTTCACATCAAGGTTTAATAAACAATCATTCAAGCTAACAACAATCTAAGGTCCGTCCCATGGGCAGTAGAGGTAGGAATTCATTCATTTGTTTTGTGATATTGTCATCAACCCTGAAAAAATTGACTAATAATTAAGAATTTCAACTTCTACCAATTAATGGAAGATAGAAAAACCGAAGATACCATTTGTGTTCGTACCACCGATGATTACCGATTTCGTCGTGCATTTATCCTCGAAATGATCTAGCTACGGAGACACAAGAGTTTATACTGGTTCGGGCAAGTGCCCTAAGCCCAACGTCGATCTCTTCTACTCTTTGTTCATTCAAAGGAGAGACGAATGAGGTTACATCGGTTACAAGTGTGCTAGTGTCTGTGTGCTAGCACGTGTGTGTACATGCGTATGTCTGCCTTTAGGAAGTTGACCTTTTGACCCTTTTATAGACAACACAACTATCTACCCCGTCTCCTCATAAATGGGTCTGTATAGGGTTTATGTCGGAGGGACTCTCGGGTGTCTTGAGTCGTTGGAGTTGTCATGTTATCCACTCCTTTCACATCACCCGATCCATTTCGTCCTTCAGGGTGTGCTTGACTATGCGCCGGACGGAATGGAACAGGAGTGGCATCAGTCGGCACTGTGCTCTTGTCAAGCGGTGTGTGGTTGTATTTTCTGAATTGATGTTGTGCATATTGGCCCATGCCATATTGAATGTCGTTCCCTACCCTGATTCTGAGCTCGGGCTCGGGCGGGTTCGCTGCCGACCTCAGTTGTTAGGGCTAAGGCTTTATGCATTGTCCATGCTGCTAGTCGGATAAGGTTGCATGCCATATCTTGCCAGAACACTGTCATTGATCTGTGTTCCTCGGTAGCCAGGGTATAGAACCCCATCAGCAGCCCCCTGAGCCTCTGGCTGAGCAATCTGATGGTCGGAGGCTGATGCAGCGCGTTGCATTTTTTGGGAAGAGAAAAAAGACAAACGTGTGAGTTTGTGGTTCACTTAAGATTGTCGCAGGACATCGGGCTGGAACGACAAGGTGTCGACCCTGGTCGTGACTTTTGGGTTCAAAGGCGTGCCATCGTGCCCTTTCGTGTGGGTTGGGTTTAATGGTTTTGCGAATTCACTTTGCCACATGTCTGTAATATGTTTCTGGCTCGATGGGATTGAGCCCGTTGAGAAATTTCCTCGATGGACGAACTATCGAGCTCCATGAGCTGTGTATCGGGTAAATTCGGGTGGAACCCGATGACCAAATTTCGTAAGGATGAGCGGAACAATTCACCCTATTTCGAAGGATTGTCCGGGTCGAGGCTGGATGCCCACATTTCATTGAATCTCGCTTGAGACACTCGTGCAAATCCTTGACTTTTTGGGGGCTTGGGTGACTCGACGCCAACCACTCAAGGGGTTACTACGGAGTCACCGAGTTAGGACTCGGATATGGGCTTAGGGATGTCGTGGGTGTTCATTCCCCTAAGTTCGCATCTAGCGGGCGATCTCGTGTTGTCCATCCCTTGCTCTGAGTCATTTCAGGTGGCCTCGGGACAGCATGGGCCAACCTTAGAACCCGGAACTCGATCAGGCTCCAAAAGTGGTCCAAAAACTTACTGCCTTACCTCAGCCAGACAAGTCAGTTGGCGCTCATCGTGCAGCGAGAAAAGTGAAGAGGTGTAGATGGATCTTGATTTGGCATCGGTTTTGTGGGCAAGCTGGTAGTTGTGCAGTTATTAGACGCCATCCACTATGAAGGGACATGGGCCACGAGGTACCCTTTCATGGGTATCCTTTCGGCTACCATCAAAGAGGCACGGTTGCACACCATGTCGTATTTCCCCTTCTTTTGTCTCATCGTTGCCTCCGTCCCTTCCCTTGGAATCAAAGAGACATTGAGGTAGTTGCCGGTGGGAGGTAGAAGCATAGCGAGGAAAAAAATGCCGAGGTCCCCTTGTCCATCGGATCCCTCTTTCCCCTTGATGTCATCATGGTTGCGGTCTCACATCGATGACGCTCACATCACCGACGTCCACAAGAGGGGATTCTTGCAGGTGCTAGACATTCAAGCCCTCCATCTTCCTGTGGAGGCATCCATTCTCGAACTCCACAATGACAAGGTGGTGTCATTCCTCAGCTTCCACATGCGTAGTCTTGGCTTGCCATTGCACCCCTTCTAACGAGCCATCCTCCATGAGTACGGGCTAGAGCTTTATCACCTTACATTGCACAATATCCTTCACATAGAAGTATTCATCACCCTACGTGAAGCATTCTTGGGGATGTAGCCTCACTTCGAGCTTTGGTGGCACTACTTTTGGTTGCGGCCAACGGACTGCCAGGATCCGCCCCGGACGGCCGACGACGCCTACATCCAACTTCAGGGCGCAACCATGCTACATCAACCTCACCCTGCCATCCTCGCTGATGGGGTGGCACCACGAATTGTTTTACATACAGAATGTTGAACCTGCCCTACTGTGCTTCTTAGGCAACCCCTAGTAGCTCGAGAATCCTATGGCTGGGGGAACTCATCGAAGGAAGCATGCGAGCTGGGGAGCATCCTTGAGCCCGTGGCCGCGCTGAAGGAGGAAGGCCTCATGGGGAAGGCTATTCTCCGCGTCTTCCTTGAGCAGAGGATCATTCCAATTCGAGCCTGGAGCCACACCATGTTGTGGTATACAGGTTCCCATGGTTCGAGGTGGAGTCATCGATTGAGCTCTTGGCTTTCGAGGTCCCTCGGTGGGTTCGATACATCACCAGGGCGAGGGCCGCGGGGGGCGTCGTGCTCAGGCCGCCCCCACTGGATGCGGGGCATCGCCTACTCGAGGGATCGATGGTGTCACGAGCCTCCAAGATGACCAAGGACCGAGAGAAGAGGGCGGCAAGGGCCGCCGAGGCCTTCGCCCACAAGATGAAGAAGGGCGAGGCAATGGCTCCTCAACACATGTGCAAAAAGGCGGTTGAGTTGGTGTGAGCCGCCAATGAATCCAATCTGGAGTTGCCATTAGAGGATGATGAAGAAAATGACTCCATCTCATGTGACTCAGAGCAGCACCTTGCCCAAGCCGAGATGAAGCATGCTGCGGGGCTTGC
The DNA here is from genome assembly GCA_036927565.1 of Tuctoria greenei. Classification (NCBI taxonomy): domain Eukaryota; kingdom Viridiplantae; phylum Streptophyta; class Magnoliopsida; order Poales; family Poaceae; genus Tuctoria; species Tuctoria greenei. The sequence continues at coordinate 129,838,234 of JAYESD010000005.1, read as the reverse complement.
CTCCGACCCAACCCAAAAGAGGGCCAGGTCGAGCGTCAAGTCCACCCCATGGGTCTCAAAGGCTCAGATGCCTCCTCAGCCCGTTAAGGTCCCGGATTTGGGGGATCGTCCTGCCTCACAAATGACCACTGTAGCCTCAGGGGCACGGGTGCCTGCCCAGACCGTCTAGGGTCACAATTCGAGGGCTTTCCCTACACCAACACCCCCGCCCCCACCCTTCTCATGGGTTGTTTGGCGTAGGCCGTAGGCGCCGAACATCTCCGCCACGACCAAGGGTTCAACAGACACATTTTCCACCTCTGCAGACGTCCTCGGCCGCTTCACCCCTGGTGAAGTTGATGGAAATAAAAGATCATAAGGGATACTCTACATGGATTGCGGATTAAGGAGAATCAAGGTGCCCAGGAATTGTTAGACTAGGATTAGATAAGCTTCTCTATTTAGTTTCTCTTGTTTAGGTAAAAACAGATTGTAATCTTCTAGTTCCCAACCGCACCTATAGTTTCCTCAATTGTATTCGACCACGCCATGTAATTTGCCTATAAATTAACACGTAACCCAGGTGATCTCGATTTTGAGGATCCTAGCTTCAACCCAAACAAGCCATCAACTTTAACATGGTAATCAGAGCCTAGCATCTCAAATGAGAGACAGAGAGATCATGAGTTCTTCGTCTTCCTCTGGCATGAACTCTGGCATGGGGTTCAACACCCTGAGCTATCATGTTGAAAAGCTCACGAGCGAGAACTTTGCTTTGTGGAAGGCGCACGTTCTTCCTGCGATCAGGGGTGCCCTGATTTCTGGTCTACTCAACGGCACCAGACCTGCACCAAAGAAGGAGGTCACGATGGTGCAGACTGACGGCTGCAAAGAAAAGCAGATCAACCCAGAATACACAGCCTGGGTGGTGCAAGATCAGCAGCTACCGACCTACTTGAACTCGACTTTGTCAAAAGAAGTTCTAGAACAAGTAGCTTTGTTTTCGACGCTGCGGAAGTATTGTTGATGGTTGTTATATACCAATTTCACCTGTCAATATAACTCAATTCTGCGAAGGAATTGTCATTTCTTGCACACATCACATTTCTATTTAACCAATTCCACTTGTCCTTGGAGAAATAGTGCATGCAATGAATTATTGTAGGAAATGAGGTAAAAGAGGGGGAACAATCCTATAAAATACCATTCTAGCCAATCAAGCACCAACATGTGGCACCACATGGATCAAATGGCCTACAAACAGAAGTATCTGAGGCCATCCAACGGTGTAGCACATGTATCAAGGGATGGGACCCACCTGACAGTGACCTGAAAAGAGCACACGAGCAATGGTGTAGACACCAGGTCGACCAACCCCCCTAGTCGGCTGACTTGGTCCTGGTGCCAAACTCTATCAATCGCCACATGTTGGCTTCTCCCAGCTTGAAGAAGTCAGTGGTGACTGATTCGCACGCTTTTTTTGGCGGGAACCGACCCTTCTCCACCTATAAATAGGACCCCCTACCCTCACTTCACACACACACCACTTGAGTATTCATTTCATTGCATCCACTACTCTCCATAGGTTTAGAGGAGTTTAGGCTGTAGAGGGGAGAGCCTCTAGTCCATAGTCCAAGTAGGTGAGGAGTAGAAGGAGTTTCTTCCCAATTCCTAATTGGGAACGCTATGGCTCTCATATTCCTATTTGTATTTGTGACTCTGCTCTTAAAAAAGATGTTATCTTTAGTCTTCCATTGTTCATATACTTGGATGAAGCGTTTCTTGTTTGATTGCGGATTCCATATATGTGGTAGGAGTAGTACTTATGATTATGGTATATGATTCTCATTATATTATCATGAACACTACAAACCCCCACTATAGTCTAATAAGCTATGACATGATTATTTTAATATGAATCACTTATGTTATGTATTAACATTGGTTCAACGATAATTTAGTTCATTGCCTTAGGATGGCTTGTGCTTAGGCTCTTACGGTATGCTAGCATGGAGCTAGGATAGATAAGTAGCGGTGAATGTCTCGTAGACCCACAAATTGAAGAGGTAGGCAATAGGTGGTGCATCCCTATTTGTTCTTTTGTAATCCTCCACGTTCGGCTATGCCACAAGCTCTTGGTGGAAGTCGTCCTAGTGTTGATAGGGGTAAACCCGCGCCCGATGTGTTATTCCACTTAGCATAAGAATTCATAATTGATATGATCATTAGTAACTAACTTAGGCTATATATATGTATATTAGAAGCACAGTAGGAGTATCTACCTAACTCTTAGCCTAGTCCCACTTTGCCTCATCTACCCCCTTAGGATAGAATGCTCTTGTGTGTGTCACACTACCTCCAAATTATCATTTACCCATTCTTGCTAGAACCCTACCTTACACCAACCAATCCTCTCAATTTGATGATTGCTTTGCTTCCACCTTGCCTTCCTTTGGGAGAATATAAATGACACCCTTTGGGAATACTCTAAAAGGGGAAATGCTACATCGACAGATTCCATGCGCTTGTAGATTTATATATGTGATTTAAGAACTATCAACAATCATTTAAAGCACCATTGCTAGGAATGATTTGTTAGTAGTGCTTAGAAAATATCAACAAGTATGAAAAACCATAAAAGAGACTTTTGCCTCTCAGTCTCGTGCGTGCATAATGCATTTGCGTGCAAGATTGTCAAGTACCCGAAAAGGTGACATGAAAGTTGCTGTTTATTTCTCAAAGATGAAAGAGTTCTCGATGAGATGGCGGCGACATGAAAGAAATTAGAAGATAATGATGTAATACCCTATATGCTGGTTGGGATAGATTTCGAGTATAACTTATTGGTGGAGAATGTAAGTACCCGTCAAGATCCAATTTCACTTTCTGACCTTTTTGCTCAGTTGTTGGCCACAGAAGCACGGTTGGAACTGCAGAATCAGTATCAATCTCAGGAAAATGCAGCTACCCATGGAGGTGGCTCTTTTCGAGGTGGCCGAGGAGGCCGCACAGATGATACTGTTGGGCACACCATGGGCAGAAGTCCAGGCTGCAGTAATTCTTTTGAATCTAAGCCTGTGTGCCAACTTTGGGATAATGTTGGGCACACCATGGTACGCTTCTACAAGAGGTTCGATCATAGCTTCAAGATTGAAGAAAATCCATGAACTGTGCTACAACATCATATGGTGTAGATACGAATTGGTATGCTGATACGGGGCCACAAATCATATAACAGGAGAACTGGAAAATTATCAACAAAGGATAAGTACAATGGAAAAGAGTATGTGCACACGACCAGTGGCTCAAGTATGAAAATTATTTCCGCTGGAAACTTTATGTTGCACACTCCTGCTTGTCAGATCCATCTAAAAAATATTCTCCATGTTTCCACCACTACAAAAAATATTGTCTCCGTTCATAAGCATACCGCTAACAATTCCGTATTTTCTATGTAGGATCGAAGAGCACGTGAAACGCTACCAGAGTGGGGTGAATGGTAGATTTAAAAATCTTACGCAGCAGAAACAATTTAACCCCAAACCCTCTCGGCAGAAAAATGATCTGTTAAAGAAATCGTGTGTGAGACTAATCTAAACGTGTTTCACCGTGACAAAAGTGATAGATATCAGAGAGAATCAATTCACGAAAACAACACAAAAAGAATCACTCCAATCCGTCGATAAAAACTTAAGTTATGATCGAAAGATCAAACAATGGTCAATCTGCCCTACCCGAGAAAAAACAGTTCTGGAGCGCTGCAAAGAAACTCGTGTAGATCATAGACCACAAATCCAATGACCGTGAAATTTTGACAGATGATAGACAATCAAGTTGTGAAGACAACCCAAAAATAATCACGTCAATTGGATCAGTAAAACTCGAGTTATGATAAAACCACCAACGAAAGGTAGTGCTGTCCAGAAACTCGACGAGTAAAACTTGTCTGGAACAAGTCGGACGAACAAGGCACAAAAGTTCCTTCAAACTACGAATTTTATTGAATAGAATACAAGAGGAACAGCCCCAAAGTCGTACACCACGAGCTTGTGCTCCCTTGCTTATATAACCAGCCCTTAGGCCAACCCAATATCAACTAGGACTCCAATCCTACTCAGATCATGAATCATAACTTTCTATAACTGCTCAAGATTCTTCTATACGCAGATAGAAGCAATCTTAAGACTTCCAAACACTTTAGGAACGTATCCCACATTCCTAAACAACTCAAATTCGTGACCCACACAAAATCATATCATAACCAACTCGATACTTTCCATATCGAGCCATAACCGACTCCGCCGCAGCCAAAGTCATCAACCGGTACGATCCGATCCTTCTAACCAGATCTTTCCTTCCTTATCCCATCTTCGGAACCATGTTGCCACGTCATGCACCGCATGCATACGTGTGAACACCTTCCTTCGACGTTCAGTAACCTTCATATGCACTGCCCTTGATTCAATCATCCTGCGCGACCTCCTGATCAGCTCAACCACAGTTCCTCCCGAACTTGGTTGTTGGAACCTCATCTCCAACCTGAGACTAGTCCAATGGATCCCGTCACCAGCCATGTCTTAAACTCAAGCAACACCTGCACATGAATAAACAACCAATCCATACGAGCCCAAGTCCTTGACTTGACTCAAGTTAGTTCCGAACACAACACCCTACGTGAGAACCTCACATAAACATGTTGCAAAACCACAGTAACACAATATCATCCATATCAACCAAAACGCACCAAAAACTTAGCAAATGAATACTAAGCAATCTTTCCAACAATGTAAAGCAAGTACGAAACATTGCAAATGAAAAGCAGAAGTATTGCAGTCAAGTTCCGGACCATCCCACAGCAAGCCGGAGCTTGACCCGGAGCTTACCAAAACTAGTACAATGAAGCACCTGCCGGAGCTTACCAAAACTAGTAGATCCTAGCAGTGGAGCTTACCAAAAACTAGTCAAAACTAGTCAACCCAAAACCGGAGCTAGAAAAAGTATGTCGGAGCTTAGCAAAAGCATGCCGGAGCTATCAAATATATGCCGAAGCTAACAAAGACATGTCGGAGCTAAAGATAAAACTCACCGGAGGTAACCAAAGCTAGTCGGACCTTACCAAGAAGTCGGTCCTAGCATCTAACGTAGCCGGAGCTACTCAGAACAAGTCGGACCTATGGTCAGACCTTTCTATAGCTCGGAGCTAGAGTCGGACCTTGATAAAAAGGTGTTTTGGTGATATTAAAAACTTTTATCATCAAAGCCAAGTGTATTCACTACAAGCCAATGTATTCAGCACACATAGGTCTTACAATCTCCCCCTTGATGAATGCATTGGCAACACCATATAAAATCCGAACATTGGCTTATACATATAAAAGTTTTGAAGACAATTTCTCCCCCTTTGTAAATCAAAAGTAAATGAGAAGAAAAATTATCCCATATTATCTCTCCCCCTTTATTATCTCTCCTTATGCACATATTTTCTTTCTCTTCATGCTTATCTCTCCCCCTTTGACAATGTATTCAGCAAGTCATGAGCATGTAAACAAATTTTTTCTCCCCCTTTAGTTGTTATGAGCATATTATAACATATACATATAAACAAAGCTCATCCAAGTCATACTATCAAGTAACTTACACTATCACATCAATGAGATACATAAAGTAGTGTAAGCCATGCTAGAGATCAAGTGTGATTTTCAATTTTAGCAGGTCATGATCTCACAAACTTAACTATTTCAAAACCTGAAAGCATGACACTTGTTGATACATTTTATTATTTTTCAAAGCATAAATTTAGATCATATGATATTTGCAAGAGATTATATGTGCATCTGCCTTATTCTAACCAACCAAGCCAAGCCTATGTCATTTGACAATCAGAAGCTTAAGGACATGGTTTTAGTCAAACACAACTTCTTCCAAGTTCATATCTAAGTGCAATGACAAACCATCTCAAAAGAAGAAGTGCGATGCATGCGTATTCTCTTGATCTTTTCTCAATTTATATTTGTTCATAAAAAATCAACATGTGAGTTGATTACTTGGTAAATTCTTAATGATTAAAAGCATTTGTGAGCATGCAACAAGTTCAAAACAGCAAGAAACATTGACCATGACCAGATTTTAGTGTAAATAATTATTCCAATTACTAGACATGGCAAAAACTACAAAATGTATAACACGAGTAATGTAGTAAGAACTTTCAGCATGTAAAGGGAATCACAAAGTCATATATGTATGAAATACTATGCTCATATTATTTTAATTTCAGATTCACACATAGACTTCCCAAGTTTCAAAAACTCCCCCTCAATTTAAGCCATGAGGATGCATAACCCCTATTTCACTACGAATGAAACAAAAACGAGTGAAATCCAAAGGTTTTGTAAAAATGTCAGCCAATTGTTGTTCGATATCTACATGGTGAAGCACAATGTTTCCTTTTTCAACATTATCTCGGAGAAAGTGATACCTAATGTCAATGTTCTTAGTTCTAGAATGTTGCACGGGGTTTTTAGCAATGCAAATGGAACTAGTGTTATCACAAAACAGTGGAACACTATTTAGATCAACCCCATAGTCCTTAAGTGTTTGAACAATCCAAAGAATTTGTGAGCAAGCACTAGCAGCAGCTACATATTCAGATTCGGCTGTGGATTGTGCAACTGAATTTTGTTTTCCAGAGGACCAAGCAACAAGAGAATTACCAAGAAAATGACAAGCACCGGAAGTACTTTTCCTATCAATCCTACAACACCCAAAATCAGCATCCGAAAAAGCTTTCAAAGTAACGGTTGAGGAAGAAGGAAGAAAAATGCCAAATTCTTGGGTTCCATGTAAGTACCTGAGAATCCTTTTGACGGCTTGACGATGTGAAACACGTGGGGAAGCTTGAAACCGTGCACAAAGACATACGCTGAATTGTATGTCTGGTCTTGATGCCGTGAGGTACAAAAGTGATCTGATCATGCTTCTATATTCTTTTTGATCCACAGATTCACCATCTTCATCAAGTTCAAGTGTTGTTGCTGTTCCCATTGGTGTCCGAAGAGGCTTGCTTTTGTCCATGTTGAAGCGCCTTAGGAGGTCTTTAATATATTTCGTTTGATGCACAAAGTTACCCTCCTTGGTTTACTTGATTTGCAGTCCCAAAAAGTAAGTGAGTTCACCCATCATACTCATTTCAAATTCGGAACTCATCATTGCTGAAAACTTGGACACAAGATGATGAGAAGCACAACCAAAGATAATATCATCCACATACACTTGAACGAATAATGAGTCATTGCCATGCTTAAGCACAAAAAGAGTTTTATCAACCTTGCCCATAGTAAACCCCTTTTCAAGTAAGAATGTTTTTAACCTATCATACCATGCTCTAGGGGCTTGTTTGAGACCGTACAAGGCTTTGGACAGTTTGTAAACATGATTAGGAAAATCTAGATTTTCAAAACCCGGTGGTTGTTTAACATAAACCTCCTCATCTATGTAGCCATTAAGAAAAGCACTTTTAACATCCATTTGATATAGCTTAAAACCTTTAGATGCTGCAAAAGCTAACAAAATTCTTATGGCTTCTAATCTAGCGATAGGAGCAAAAGTTTCATCAAAATCTAGACCTTCAGCTTGAGTGAAACCTTGAGCAACCAACCTAGCCTTATTCCTAACCACAACCCCATCCTCACTTTGTTTATTTTTATATACCCATTTAGTTCCAATTAAAGTGTGACCTAGAGGTGGAGGTACAAGTTTCCAAACATTATTTCTTTCAAAATTTTCTAACTCTTCTTGCATGGCAATATTCCAAGATTCATTAGTGAGTGCGTGTGATATATCTTTGGGTTCAAAAGAAGCAACAAAAGCAGAATGAGCATGAGAGTTTGGATCGCAAAACCTGGACCGTGTGACTCGTTCGTGCAAGCTTCCAATCATCTGTTGTGGGGGATGATCTTTATAAAAACGTAAGGGAATAGATGTCTCACAAGCTTCTTCTTCATTAGGTTCATCGTAGATTGATGAGCTTGTGACTTGTGGACAATCAGGACCAGCATAGGTGATAGCCGGAGCTTGTTCAATGTTCGGAGCTGGACACGTGTCAACTTCGGAACTACCAGGCAATATCACCGGCTCTTCTTCATCTTCGAAAATACCCTCCCCCTGAGGATACGAATCTGGTCCTGCAACACCGGAGCTAGTACCTGGGCTAGCTTCATCAAAAAACACTTCACAAGTCTCCACAATTTTGTTAGTGTCAAGTAAAAACACACGGTAGCCTCTAGTATGAGATGGATAACCAAGAAACATGCCATCAATGGATCTAGGTTCAAATTTATCAAGATTACCATGTTTCTTAACAAAGCATTTGCAACTAAAGACCCGAAAGTGTGTAACACTAGGCCTATGTCCAAACCGGAGCTCATATGGTGTTTTACCTAGATCAGCACGCAAGAAAACACGATTTGAGACATAACAAGCGGTTGCTAATGCATCAGCCCAAAATTTCCTAGGAGTTTGATATTCATCAAGCATAGTCCTAGCCATCTCAACTAAGGTTCTGTTCTTTCTTTCTACAACACTGTTTTGTTGAGGTACATATGGTGAAGATAATTGATGATCTATTCTATTTTCATCACAAAAGTGATCAAAAGATTGATTTTTAAATTCAGTTCCATTATCACTTCTAATTGCTTTTAATGATCTTGGGTGATCAATTGATAATCTAAGAAATAAAGTTCTAAAGTGACTAAAAACTTCATTCTTAGACGCCATAAAGTAAACCTAAGAGTATCTAGAATAATCATCAACAATAACAAGAACATACCATTTACCTCCAAAGGATTGAACACGTGAAGGTCCTACGGTGTCAAGATGCAAAAGTTGACATGGTTCTGTTGTCATGATCATTGTGAGAGGAGTATGTGAACCTGCAACCATCTTAGCATGTCTACAAGAAGAGCACACAATTTCTTTGTCCCCTTTAAGCTTAGGCAGTCCACGTATGCGATCAAGAGCACTAACACGCGTTAGGTGATCAAAGCCTACGTGACCAAGTCTACGATGCCAAAAATATAAGTCCTTTGAATCATTAGCAACTAGACACCTATGCTTAGAGTAAGACATATCAAAATCAGCTTTAAAAACTCTTCCAAACCGAGACATGTTAAAAATAAGCTCACTATTTGAACCTACAACTTTGCAGCAGTTTTTATTGAAAATAATTTCTAGATTTTCATCTAGCAATTGTGCAACAGAAAGCAAGTTATATTTCAAATTTTTGACAAGTGCCACATCCTTCAAAGTGTAGTGATCATTTACTCTAACCGAACCCTTAGCAATTATAGGAGTTGAAGAATTATCGGCAAAAGTAACACTCTCTACACATGACACAAAAGAGAGGGAGGAGAACCAATCTTTGTTACCTGTCATGTGGCGTGAGCAACCTGAATCCACAATCCAAACGTTCTCCTTACTCAAACGTGTAACCTACATAGAAGCACAATACTTCGATGACTCAATACTAGGGTTAGTCAAAAGGCATTTAGGTATCCAGTACTGAGTCACACGACGTGCAGTAGGAAAAACACGTGAAAGCTGAGACAAAACAGCAGGTTTATGAGTCAAAGTTTGAGGTTTTCTATTCTTAACTCTTTTAGCACAAAAACCAGTAGCTCCGGAGGTAAAAGCAGCAGTTCCAAAAGACAAGGCTGAAGCTTCAGAAACAAAAGCTGAAGTTCCGAAGGAAAAAACAGAAGGTTCAGGAGCTCTCGGAGCTATCAGAACTATCGGAGCTGCTTTTGCGGATTTCTTACCATAAGGTCCGAAAGCTACCTTTTCAAATTTCTGACTCACTAAAGCAGGTTGTGTTTTTCTTATTACATGAAAATTATAAGATCTAGCATTTTTTCTTTCCTTTTCTGTTGTTTAGCTAGTCTATAACAAAAATCTATGACATGACCATCTCTACCACAGAAGGTACAATGAAATTTAACTTTGTGTTCATGTCTAGATGAGCAAGCAATATTTTTATTTGAAACCGAATGAGGCAACACTCCGGCAGATTTGAAAACCACTCCTTTTTGTTTAGGAACTGTTTGAATCAAACCACTTCCTAATGACTTTGCAATTTTAGGTGGATGTGCCTTAGCATGAGCATGAGAATCAAAACCTAAACCAGTTTTATCATTGCAAGACTTGGAAGAATTCAGCAGCAAGTTTAGGTTCTTATTCCCATTACAAAACCGATTCAATGTCCTATGCATATCATCAAGTTTATTGGACAGATCAAGGCAATTTTCAAATAAAGTTTTTCCTTTTAGTTTGTAATTGGAACAAAATTTAACTTCATGAGAACGTAAAGCATTGTTCAATATAGAAATTTCATTCATAGCATCCTGTAGTTTCTTATCAAGATCATCACAAGTAGAACAATGCAAATCAATTGTAGAACAGCTAGCATCTTTCAAGTTTTTATCATTAAGTGCAGCAAGCTCTTTGTTCTTTTCAATTTCTAACTCAAGTTTATCAAGTGTGGAGGTGTGCGCACTTCTTAATGAGGACAATTGTTCATATATTAAATCACATGAGGAACATGCATCATCACTAGGAATCAAAGTTTTCAAACGGTTGATTTCAGATTCTAGTGATTCAATTTTAGCAGCACTATCCCTAAGCTTTTTGTCCTTTTTCTTAACAATAATAGTGGCACGAGAAATAGCATCACACATTTCTTCACAAGTAGGACATACCTCTTCATTGTCGTTGTTGTGTTCTGCCTCCTCCATACTTGATCTTGACTTGCCCGCCATAAAGCACAAGTTTGCGAAATCATCTTCATCTTCATCACTTCCAATGTCCATGTCACTTGAACTGAACTCTTGAAGCGTGGTGATAAAACTGTTGATCATCTTGCGTCCTATGGTACCTTTCTTTTTCTTGTTGGAATTTCCAGAGGAGGTCCGGACCTTGCTTTGTTTTTCTTCCCGGGTGGTCGGACCTGAAAGGTTAGGGCATTCTGTACGAAAGTGTCCTGTTTTACCGCATTCAAAACAGCGTTGAGGTCCGAAGCTTCCTCTCCTTCTAGTTCTCACAATTTGCAATGCTTTTGAGAATCTAGTAGAGATGAGTGCCAACTCTTCTTCTAGAAATTCTTCGATCTGCTCCAGGGTTAGTGAGGACAACAAAGCAAGAGTATTGCAAGATGATGATTGGCCGGTGCTAGACATATCACGTTGTGAAACAAATGCAATAGACTTATTTGGGTTCTTACGTGCTAGGATGTCAATTTCATGAGTTTTTAGTTTAGAATAGAGTACATCTAATGTAAGAGAACTCATGACAGTAGATTCACGAATAGATGTGACTTTCATCTCCCAAATTGACATATCTAATGCACTTAGCAATTTCCTAGCATTTTCAGCATCTGAAAAATTAACATTGACACTACGCAAGTTGCTGAGAATCTTATTAAACCGAGCAAAGAGATCATCAATAGACTCACCGGGTTGCATCTCGAAGCGCATGTATTCTTTCTTGAACATGTCTTGCCTTACCTCTTTGATCGTGTTGGATCCTTTGTGGTAGTCACAAAGTGCTTTCCACACATCGTATGCAGATCGGAGGTGTGCAACACAGTCGAAGTCGCTTTGTGTTAATCCTTGTATGATCAAGTTCCGAGCCTTGTTGTTGTTGTCGACATCTCTCAGATTTGTAGCTGTAACTTGATCGTTTGATGGCACTTCGTAAGGCTTGTATACCTTCTCCCATATTGCAAAGCCTTGTGCCTGGATGAAAGCCTGCATGTGTGCCTTCCAAACCTGAAAATCAATACCAGCGAACACACACGGTTTGGCGTAGTACTTTTCCATGATGATTAGTCAAAAACATGCGCAAAACACAAAGATTAGAGCACTGTGGCTCTGATACCAATTGTAGGATCGAAGAGCACGTGAAAAGCTACCAGAGGGGGGGTGAATGGTAGATTTTAAAATCTTACACAGCGGAAACAATTTAACCCCAAACCCTCTCGGCAGAAAACTGATCTGTTAAAGAAATCGTGTGTGAGACTAATCTAAACGTGTTTCACTATGACAAAAGTGATAGATATCAGAGAGAATCAAGTCACAAAAACCACACAAAAAAGAATCACTCCAATCCGTCGAGAAAAACTCAAGTTATGATCGAAAGATCAAACAATGGTCAATCTGCCCTACCAGAGAAAAAACAGTTCTGGAACGCTGCAAAGAAACTCGTGTAGATCATAGACCACAAATCCAATGACAGTGAAATTTTGACAGATGATAGACAATCAAGTTTTGAAGACAAACCAAAAAGAATCACGTCAATTGGATGAGCAAAACTCGAGTTATGATAAAACTACCAACGAAAGGTAGTGCTGTCCAGAAACTCGACGAGTAAAACTTGTCTAGAACAAGTCGGATGAACAAGGCACAAAAGTTCCTTCAAACTACGAATTTTATTTAATAGAACACAAGAGGAACAGCCCCAAAGTCGTACACCACGAGTTCTGGGCTCCCTTGCTTATATAACCAGCCCTTAGGCCAACCCAATATCAACTAGGACTCCAATCTTACTCAGATCATGAATCGTAACTTTCCATAACTGCTCAAGATTCTTCTATACGCAGATAGAAGCAATCTTAAGGCTTCCAAACACTTTAGGAACGTATCCCACATTCCTAAACAACTCAAATCCGTGACCCACACAAAATCCTATCATAACCAACTCGATACTTTCCATACCGAGCCATAACCGACTCCGCCGCAACCAAAGTCATCAACCGGTACGATCTGATCCTTCCAACCATATCTTTCCTTCCTTATCCCATCTTCGGAACCATGTTGCCACGTCATGCACCGCATGCATACGTGTGAACACCTTCCTTCGACGTTCAGTAACCTTCATATGCACTGCCCTTGATTCAATCATCCTGCGCGACCTCCTGATCAGCTCAACCACAGTTCCTCCCGAACTTGGTTGTTGGAACCTCATCTCCTCCCTGAGACTAGTCCAATGGATCCCGTCACCAGCCATGTCTTGAACTCAAGCAACACCTGCACATGGATAAACAACCAATCCATACGAGCCCAAGTCCTCGACTTGACTCAAGTTAGTTCCGAACACAACACCCTACGTGAGAACCTCACATAAGCATGTTGCAAAACCACAGTAACACGATGTCATCCATATCAACCAAAACGCACCAAAAACTTAGCAAATGAATACTAAGCAATCTTTCCAACAATGTAAAGCAAGTACGAAACATTGCAAACGAAAAGCAGAAGTATTGCGGTCAAGTTCCGGACCATCCCACAGCAAGTCGGAGCTTGACCCGGAGCTTACCAAAACTAGTACAATGAAGCACCTGCCGGAGCTTACCAAAACTAGTAGATCCTAGCACCGGAGCTTACCAAAAACTAGTCAAAACTAGTCAACCCAAAACCGGAGCTAGAAAAAGTATGTCGAAGCTTAGCAAAAGCATGCCGGAGCTATCAAATATATGTCGGAGCTAACAAAGACATGCCGGAGCTAAAGATAAAACTCACCAGAGCTAACCAAAGCTAGTCGGACCTTACCAAGAAGTCGGTCCTAGCATCTAACGTAGCCGGAGCTACCCAAAACAAGTCGGACCTATGGTCGGACCTTGCTATAGCTCGGAGCTAGAGTCGGACCTTGATAAAAAGGTGTTTTGGTGATATTAAAAACTTTTATCATCAAAGCCAAGTGTATTTACTACAAGCCAATGTATTCAGCACACATAGGTCTTACATTCTAAATTTTACCCTCATTATTTCTTGGTAAAGGATCAGTGTACGAAGGGAGTTCTGCTTCAAGGCAAGTGTAGAAATGGCCTCTACCCTTGGCCATCCCTGGAAAACACATCTACTAAGTGTGCTTTCATAACATAAACACACTCGAAATATATGCAATAAACAACAAGAGTGTGCAAGAGATTCAAACCCAAGAGCTCAAGATCGTGTGAAACAAGTCTCTCATTTTGATTAATGCTAATCCTCAAGGATTTGATATTTTTAGGGTTAGAATGTGTGGAGATATGTGTTTGTAGGGCTCTTGGGAGGTGTGACCGCGCAGGGGATCAAGAGAGATGGTTGTAGGACCGTACACCTCTATTTATACTAGGGTTTCCAAAAGTTAACGTTAGGGTTTGTGATGTCCGGACTAGTCTGTGGTGGACTTCGAACTATTCTGGTGTGCGGCTTGTGGGAAATCCTAAGTGTTCCGAGATATCGAACTTGTCCGCAAATGTCCAGACAAGTCCGATCTTGGCCCTGGAGATGTTTGGACTAGTCCAGCATATATCAGACTAGTCCGGTGTGGTGAACCACATGTAGAATTGCGGACAAGTCCGCACTGGGAATACTTGTTCGATTTTAGTCAGAGAGTTTTCGAACTAGTCCGTGGTGATATCGGACTTGTCCGATGTCGTGAAAAATTGTGGGGCTAATGGACAAGTCTGGACTTGGAGGACTTGTCCGAATTTAGTCAGAGAGATATCCGACTAGTCCTTGATGACATCAGACTAGTCCGATGCTGTGTAAACTGGAGTACTAGTGGACAAGTTCGCACTGGGGAGACTTGTCCGTTTCTAGTCAGAGACATATCGGACTAGTCCGATAGAAATCGGACTAGTCCAATTTTTGTGTAAATTGTGCAGTGAGTTAAACTGTTTGATAACTTGAACTCTGTGGGTGTGTTTCTTCAACACACTCCATACACAATGATCTAATATTTTAAGCTCTTGAGCTCTTTTCCTTTTGATTCCTTATTCTCCTTTCTTTTTGAGCTTTCCTTATAATTTCTTTAAAACCTACGCTCATCTCAACAATTTTGTTAGGATCTCATTTGTTTGTCATAAATCAACCAAAACCCACTAGGAATGCCTAGATGCACTTTCACTAGCGAAGAACGCGAAAGGTAAATCAAGGGCGCAAGACACAGGATTTATCCTTGGTTCAGATTCACAAAGAAGCCTACATCCACGTTGAGGAGCTTACAGAACGTCGGGTTTTGCTCAACCCTTTCCTCACCTAGCGACCACGGAGGTCGGCTAGCTCTTCCACTAAATCATGGTGGTAATCACCAAATTCGTGGGGCAACTCATAATCTGAGGCTCCCAAAAGATTATAGCTCGACAAGATCAGAGATCAACACCTACATGAACTCAAATTAATGAAACAAACCGAGAGAATCAACCACGAGCTAAAGGATAAGAAAACCCTTCTCTCTTCTCTTCCAAGACTCACAAATCCTCAAGAATCGCTCTTAGAACTCCAAGAATGGTTGAGAGAGGACTAGGAAGGCACTAGGAAGGATTTGCCGGCGCTAGGGTTTGAGAGTGGCACTTTGAGGGTTGGGGGATCGCTTTTATAGGGGACCTGGCAAATAGCCGTTGCCACCAGAAAAAGCGAGAACTAGTCCGGCCTTTGACCCCGGACTATTCCGACCTGTGGGGATCAGTAATGTCAATCTTGACCAAACACAAACTCCCCCACCACCTTTTGAATTCAAACGGTCACAACACCACGAACTAGTCCGTCCCAGAATGGACTAGTCCGATCTCACAAAAAACCATTTGTTTCGGTTAAGAACGGACAAGTCTGGTCCACCGAACTAGTCTGGCCCCTGAGGGCGTACATGTCCGCCCATCAAGGACTTAGTCCCATCATCCACCTCCAAGTCCACGGTGGACTAGTCTGACCAAGAATGGACAAGTTCGATCTCACACAAAAAATTCTTTTCCTGTCAGAAACGGACTAGTCTCACAGAGCGGACTAGTCGGACCCCCCAAGGCAGAATAGTCCGGTCCTTCAGGACTTAGTCCCAAAAGGACTCAGACAAACTCACCACGGACTAGTCTGTCCCCAAACGGACAAGTCCAAACTCACACATAAACTCTTGGTCCGCCTAATATCGGATCACTCCGATGTGGCTGGACTAGTCCAACCTTCCAGTCCGGACAAGTCCGGCCCTGTCATTAGGGCAGCCTCAACTCATCTCTCAAACTAATCTAATTTGGACTATGAGCTCTTAGGAGATTCTCAACACTTTGACACATTGAACACACTCACTCTATGTGGCTAAACTCGACACAAAGAATTTAATAATCTAAATTCTACTCTTCGAGTTTTTCGCCTTTTTCTCCTCTTTTTCTTTTTTGAGTGTATCCAACGTCGTGCATCTTTCAATCACCTGTACTTACACTTTTAATGCTCATTAGTCCTTTAAGTGTTTTCATTAATCATCAAAATCCATGGGGATTAGCCTAGATGCACTTTCAGTAAGTTTACATGGATCTATTTTATTTGCTACAAGGCAGATGTGTTTAAGAAATTTCATGAGTTTCGTGCTATGGCAGAACGTGCATTCAATAGGAAAAGTGTTGCTATGCAAACAGACTGGGTAGGAGAGTATAAGAAGCTTAATTTCTTTTTTACTCAAATAGGAATTACTCATCATGTTTCATGTCCTCATACACAACAACAAAATGGTTCAGCTGAAAGAAAACATAGACATATAGTGGAGATGGGTATCACCTTGTTAGCTCGAGCATACATGCCTTTAAAATTTTGGGATGAAGCATTTGCTACAGCTGTATTCTTGATTTTTAGACTGCCCTCAAAGGTCATTAATCATCAAACTCCTCTAGAAAGTATGTTCCACTTAAAACAAGATTATTCTAGTCTAAAGATTTTTTGTTGTGCATGCTGGCCAAATCGTCCTTATACTGCTCACAAACTTGTCTTTCGTTCTAAACAGTATGTCTTCTTGGGATATAGTTCTCTTCACAAGGGAAAGAAAAGGATTAGAAGTTTCGAGTGGTAGAATCTATATATCCAGAGATGTGATTTTTGATGGAACAGTCTTTCCCTTCAAAAGTCTTCATCCCAACGCGGGTGCACAACTTCGCTCCGAACTCCTCCTTCATCCAACTTTGATCCCTTTTGCAGGTAAACCTCTGGAGAATAATCCGCAGGGTAATTTTCATACTAATGCAGATTCAATTGATGTATCTGATGAAAACAGGAGCAGCAGCGGTGATTTTGTGCAGGGTGGCAAAGAAATATGGTCTTTCGACAGTACTGACACGCTGCACGGAGAAGATGACATGAAAATCAGCGCCCACCAACCACCAAATCAAATTTGAGAACATGCAACGGCTGAACCAAGCGTATCCGCACCGGGATCAGCGCCAACAGCCGCGTAATTCCTGGCGCGCGCCCTAGTCCCGCCCCGACAACTACCTTGGGATCTGCCGCGTTAGACATCGATGCTACCCCACGTGGAATCACGGGACTTCACCCCGCTCCAACCGGCATGGGCCACATGCCAATGTCTGATGCTGTAGGTGGCAGCGCTGGTCCTCTCGCCGGGTCTTCTATGGCGCCGCCAGTAAGGGGGATTCAGACATGCAGATGCCGCTGGACACACAAGATCCGACTTCATTGGAAACTGCGCCTAGTGTCTTTACTACAGCCGTATCAGATAGAGTCTCGGCACCAGAGCTGCAGCGCCCCAGAACACGTCTATAGAATCAAATTGTTAAACCAAAGAACTTTGGTAAGGACTTCATATGTCTATGTGCGGTGACTAGTGAACCAGCGAATCTGCAGCATGCCTTGCAGGATCAAATGCGGAAGAAAGCAATGGATGTTGAATTTAGAGCACTGCTAAAAAATAAAACTTGGAGACTTGTGCCAAGAACAGGAGTAAGCAATGTCATCGATTCTAAATGGGTATACAAAATAGAAAGACACGCAGATGGGAATGTTGACAGGTATAAAGCTCGACTAATTGTAAGGTTTTAAACAGAGGTATGGAATTGTTTACGAAGACACTTTTGGTCCCGTAGTAAAGGCAGAAACAATCAGAATTGTTTTATCAATAGCAGTTACTAGCAACTGGTGTCTAAGACAGCTTGACGTACAAAATGTCTTTTTGCATGGAGACTTAGAAGAAGAGGTATACATGTCACAACCCCCAGGCTATGAAGATGCTGCTCATCCTGATTATATATGCAGGTTAGACAAAACACTTTACGGTTTAAATCAGGCTCCAAGGGCATGGTATGCCAAGCTAAGCTCTAAATTGATTCAAATCGCCTTTGCACCCTCTAAGAGAGACACCTCACTGTTCATATACAACAAGGGTGAGATTACTATATTTTTACTAATCTATATAGATGATATTACTGCTGTTGGTTCTTCTCGTCAAGCAGTTGAAGCATTATTGATGAACTTGAGGAAAGATTTCGCACTTAAAGATCTTGGAGATCTTCACTACTTCATTGGCATGGAAGTCACACGAACAGGAGAAGGTATAGTGTTGAATCAACGCAATTATGCTACGAAAATCATTACAAGGCCGACATGGATAAGTGTAAGGTGGTAAGCACTCAAATCTCGGTATCTAAAAAATACTCAGCACATGCAGGGGAGGCCCTAAGCACGGATGATGCAACAAGGTATAGGATTATAGTTGGAGCACTACAATACCTTACTCTGACAGGGTTCGATCTAGCTTTCTCAGTAAATAAAGCTTGTTAGTTTTTACATGCGCCAAATAGAAAACATTGGTCTATGGTAAAAAGGATATTAAGATTCATACAAGGAACAATCAATCTTGGCTTGAAATTTGTCAAAAATAGTGCATTGCAGATAAATGCATACTCAGATGCAGACTAGACAGGATGTCCTAATGACAGAAGGTCCATAGGAGGCTTTGCCATATTCTTGGGAAAGAATCTAATTTCTTGGAGTGCGAGAAAATAGCCTACTGTGTCGAGATCCAGCACAGAGGTGGAATACAAGTCATTGGCCAATGCCACGTCCGAGATGATATGGATGCAGAAAATATTGAAGGAACTAGGGATACAAGAACAAGGTATGTCAACTTTGTGGTGTGACAACTTAGGGGCTACATTCATGATGGTGAATCCGGTATTTCATGCACATACCAAGCATATTGGAATAGATTATAATTTCATCAGAGAAAGAGTAGCCAATAAATTACTTTAGATTAGATTTGTATCATCCAAAGATCAAATTGCATATGGGTTTACAAAACCATTGTCAGCTAGCAATTTGAATCATCTTCAGTACAATGTCAACATGGGACAGAGTTGAGAATGAGGGGCGGTGATGGAAATAAAAGATCATAAGGGAGTATACATGGCGTGCAGATCAAGGAGAATCAAGGTGCTGTTTAGGTAATCTTCTCTATTTAGATTCTCTTGTTTAGGTAAAAATAGTTTGTAATCTTCTACTGCCCGATCGCACTTATCTTTTTCTCAATTGCATTCATCTGCACCAAGTACTCCGCCTATAAATTAACACGTAACCCAGGTGATCTCGATTTTGAGGATCCTGGCTTCACGAAACAAGCCATCAACTTTAACAGACACAACAAGAGGGAACGACACAAGCATCGGGGGGCTGCATTCACTGCGTAAGAAATCCAAATAGGAGACAAAGATGGGCGACGCGCCCAAAGACGAACGTCTCTGATAAGGTTAAGCGAGAGGAGCCAGCTTCAGCAAGGATCTGACATGGCTTGGCTGAACGTTCAAGGAGACGCATTACAATACAACACATCTCAGTTAAGTAGGTATCTGAGACACGTCTTCTCTCTGAAAAATGGGAGACGCGCTTCTAACAAAGCACGTCTCCAATGTGTGAATGAAATGAGACGTACTCTACACAAAGCATGTCCCCTTTGTCTTCACTAACACTCTCTTGCTATCGAATGTTTAATTCATTCATTAACAGCTGAACACAGATAACACAAATGAACACACAAAATATTCATCACACAAATGAATAAAAATAACAAATATTCATTAACAAATATGTTACAAAACACAAGAAAAAAGTACAAGGCACAAGAAAATAAAAACAACAACTAAAAAACAATGAAAGAAAACCTATATCCTACTCCTCCTCCCCCTCCTCCTCCTTCGGCTGCTCCGACTGCTCCACCAGTTGCTCCGGCTGGTCCGGATCCGGTGGCGCAACCTCGCGACTGAGGTTCCTCGCCATCGCCGCCACCAGGATATTGCGGCCCTCGGTGCTGAGCTCCTCGGCCATCGTCTCGAGCAGCTTCTGGAGCCGGTCGAACAACCTGTCGAATGGCATCTCGAGCAACTCTTTGTTGAGCCTCTCAGGGGAGCGGCAGCACTGTTTCTTGCAGGGTGGCTCCCTCGGCGGGCTTGGCAGTGGACCGTTGGCTGTCATGGGTTGTCTTCGTGGAGAAGACGAACAAAGAGAAGAGACTAATGGTGCCTTATATAATGTTTGCGCAGAGAAGCAAAATGGATACACGCTTTTAGAAAGAGCGCATCTTTGATTCCACATGTCACCTTTAGCTTCGTGATTTTGTCCATTTTTCTTCGGTTCACTGTTGATATCACACATCACTGAACTTAGAGCACATTCACCTGATAACTAAATCATTCGCTTCTCCAGAAAATAATCAAATCCTTCCTTATGATTCCTGAGGAACACGATGAACATACCACACATTCATTCATTCACACAGTTGTTGAACACACAAGATAATATTCAATCATATAAATGAACAAAGATAGATTTCATTCATTAACACAATATATTACAAAACACAAGCAACTAAAAACAACAAAGAAAAACTAAATCCTCCTCCTCCTCCTCATCCTCCTCCTCCTCCTCCTCTCCTCCTCCTCCTCCTCCTCCGGCGGCGGCGACTCCAGCTCTAGTGCACCAGGAGCCTTGGCCGGCTGCGTCGACTGCACCGGTGTTAAAACCCCGAGAACGAGATTGCTCTCCGTCAGCTCCATTAGGTTTCTGCGGCCCTCGGCGCCAAGCACTTGGGCCATCGTATCAAACAGAATGTCAAGACGATCGGCCACCCGCATGAGGGCGAAGATATAGTGGCTGATGGTACCCATTCCAGTAAACTATGGAAGGGTACCCAGACCCAAGGAACTCATGCAGCGAGACGTATTGTTGTACGCCTCTTGTGCCATAAGAAGGCGTTGCTCAGTGTTGAACCTCTTGGGGGAGCTGCAACATAGTTTCTTGCATGGTAGCTCCCTTAGAGGGCTTGGCGGCGGAAGGTCGGCCATGGTGGTGGTGGATCTTCGGCACGGAGAAGATGAAGAAAAGAATAAACGGATTCAAAGTGAGCGACGCGCTCGTGGAGAACTCAAGGGTGATGGTGTGTCTTAAATAAGGTCTGTGCAGACTCGATGATGGAGCGGTTGGTTTCCCGCGCATTGATGTAACGATGGGACACATCGATACCACTTCAGGGAAACAAAAGGTCATGCACGTCGGGCATCACACGCATATCTGCATCACGCCTCCGAAATTAAGTTCTCTGCAGTCCTTGTGCCGCGCGTCTCTCTTTCGAGAATGGAAGACGCGCTTTAACGTAACGTGTGTCTCTCTTTGTTCTCGCGCGTCTCGCGTTTATCTCACTCATCTCTTCGCCTCCGGTGCTCCTTTACTAATCGACCGACGGTCCTTTACTAATTGACCAACTCCGGTGCAATCATCGCCTCTATTCGCCATTGTCGTTGTCGTCGTCATCATTGTCCTCGTCATTGTCATCGTTGATGTCCTCGTTGTTGTCGTCACCGTCCTCGTCATTGTCACTGTTTATGGCTGGGTTAGATATTGGCTTGGCGCGTATCTGACTGAAGGTGGAACGCTTGGCATGGCGCAAGAACCATCCCCATGTATGTACATATGGCACACTGGTCGCATGGTTGTATATATGTAGATATGCAATGGACTGATGAACTAAACTGTAGTTTTGTTTTTGGTCTTGATTGTTTTTGGTATTTTCAATTTCTCTGCATAGGGTTTCTCTGCGAAGCTTGAATTGGGAGATTTATTGAAGTTGCAGTGCATCGTCCCTGGTAAAGAAGGGGTAAGTCATGAAGAACAGGCACAATATGCATTTAACTATCGTCTTCCTATTAATGAATGTCCTTTGTAGACTGACTGGGAAGGTGGTTACTATCCCCCTAACAATCTCCTTCTTAGAGGACCATCCGTTGGTGCCTCCAAGATGCGCCTTTCCATATGGTTTCTTCCACCCAAATGTCCATCGCTCAAGAACACTCTGCATTGGGATTCTTGATCAAGAGACTGTAACATAGACCTATTTTGCTCATGTAATTAGTAATTGTTGTCAAACTTATTTGAACTGGTTTCTTATGTTGCTTAAATTGATATTTCGTAGGGGTGGTAGACTGATTCACAATCAAAACTATTCTACTTGAAGTTCAGCGTTTGCTGCATCAGCCAAATGCGCCCGATGTTGAAAATGATTGCTATAATCTACTTATCAAGGTTAGACACTTTTAGTTAGTGGCCAACGTAGGTTATTCATTCCTCCTTCGACATTTGTTAAATTAAATAATGTCAATATTTTTAGGATCTAGGGAAATATAAGAGACGTGTTCGGCAGCAAGTTGGGCGGTACAGTTTAGGTTGATCGATGGAAGCTTTAGGAATAAGTTTAGATTCAAAATTAGTTTATATGGAACGCAATGTATGAACTATATAATTTATTTAGTTGCAAATTATCTCTGAATTGCAATGTCATTGCGTTTGTTTATCTCTGAATTCCAATTATATCCATTAATTGCAATGTCATTGCATTTGTTTATCCCTGCAATGGACGCTTACGATAACGTGCGAGTGGCAATGGACTCTCATGATGTCATGCGAGTGGCAATAGGGTGAAGAGTGCTTGGAAGACGCACTTTATAAAGGTGCGTCTCAAATATCTGAGATCCGACAAAAGGGAGATGTGCCTTACTCGGGCACGTTTCTGATTTGTCCCGAAAATCTTTTGTCCCACCTTGAAAAGCTGTGCGCATTGCAACGATCATATAAGGAATTGCGCACATATGCCAGTGGGACATGCCCGGATGCTAAAAGATGTTGTTCCTGGCTTCAACACACTATGGCGCATCTTTTGGCATATCGGGTGCCCGTTCGGCAAAAAAATAATGTGAGATGCGCCTTACCTGAGCGCGTCTCTGATTCTTTCCAAAGATCTTTTGTACCACCTCAGAAATCTGAGTGCGTTGCAACTATCATATAAGTCATTTCACACAGTTTCTAGTTGGACAAGTCCGCATGTGAAAGCTGTTGTTACAAAAGCTTTCGCATGATGCGTGTCCGTTTGGCCACAAAATAATGAGAGACGTGCCTTACCTGAGTGCGTCTCCGATTTACGCCGAAGATCTTTTGTCCCACCTCGGAAAGCTGAGCGCAATGCAATGATCATATAAGGCATTGCGCACAGTTGCTAGTGGTACATCCCCACATCCGAAAGATGTTCCCAGCTTCAGCACAATGTGGCGCATATATTGGATGCGGGAACATGCCCGCATGCGAAAGATGATAATGCGAGACGTGGATTATATATATGTGTCTCCGAGTTTTATTTTAAGCTCGTGCGCGCTCTATGGCAAAAATTTTCTTGCGCTCTCTCAACCAAAGGACGCTAAAATGAATGATGAGTGTTATACATGCACGTCTCTGAGTTTTTCTATTTTTATCCATTGCGCGCTCTCTCCCAACATTTGGCAAAAAAATTTAGCTCTTGTGCGCTCTCTCGACCTAGAAACCGCAGCTCCTGAGCATGCTGCTGCCGTCCCATCATCATCAATGTCGCGCTGCTGCCGTCGACCCTGACCTCGCCGTCGACCCTGACCTTCGCGTCATCAGAGAGTTGAGCACGCTGGAACATGCTTGCTCATCCCTTGTTCCCGAAGCATGATGCTGTTGTCCCTCTTTCTCAACTCGCTCTTCATCATTGTCTCCCTGCCGCTATCGACCCATACCTTGCTGTCAACCCCGACCTTCGTCATCAGAGACTTGAGCACGCTGGAGCATGCCACCTCGTCCCCTGAGCACGCCACCACCTCGACCTCGACCTCAGTAATCTGTATGAGCATGCCGCCACCTTCACATAGGTGGAAATGTTCTCTCTGTCCCCGGAGCACGCCGGCCTGCTGTGATCAGAGAGTTGAGGAACCGCCACTCCAGCGCCTCTGGCAGCTCATTTCGGTGCACACCGCCTCCTCGTCCCCAGTCCCCGGAGTACGCAGCCGCCTCGACTATGCCCTCAGAGCGTGAATTCCAGTGATTTTATTGAATTTGAGGATATCCAATGAAGGCTCATCGTTAATGAAGTCATTGATCCAAAGGAAGAATTTTCATTACGGTATACATTCATCTTCCATGTTTATGTACCGAAGCAGAAGTAATGTATTTGTTTTGACTATCAATGTATATAATGAATTCTGTTTCACAAACCCATGAAATTGCAGGAACTTTGGTTGACACTAGCATTTGTCATCCTAGTGAGTTTGATTTCTACCTCTGCAGCTATGATGGAATCAAGGTACCTATGTAATAATTAGTGTTTCTCTCATGAGTTTTTGATATCAGGCTATAAATGCATTAGTGGAATGTAAATATTTGTTTTTTCAAGAGACGATCACACCAGCTCACTACCATGTCCTTTACAATGGGAACAATATCTCTGCTGATGATTTTCAGATGCTCACCAACTGCATGTGCTACAAGTAAGCTCGGTTCTCCAACCACTAACAGATATTTGCTACCTTATATGACTGGTTAAGCCAATGTCACTGCAATTTGATAATGTTTTATATAATTTCAATGATTTTATTCAATTTAGGGATGTCTCAGTCGGAGCATTAGAGGCTATGAAGACTCATCGTTAATGAAGTCATTGATCGGGAGAATTTTCATTACGGTATACAAGATTAGATGATGACGGTTATGATGTGTGTAATTAGTTACATTGTAATCAGGATGAATAGTCTTCGTTGTGCAATTAGTATACTTGATAACCACGATTGACACTTTGTTAATATTTGATTGGTCAATATAATTTAAGTTGTGATATTTTTGGCTATACATATGTTCATGTATGTGTATGTTGCTGCAGCTGGTAATACGGCGGCCAAATCCTGGCTAGCTCCAGGATGCAGCCGGCAATCAGGATAATCAGTGGTGGGGGCACCTAATAGGAGATCCTACTTGTAAACAATCCACGACGAGCTGTAATAGAGAACGTCTCATATAACCTACATAAAGGAGACAAGCTTCCATAAAGCTCGTCTCAGATCAGTAAACAAATTTGCGATGGGATACAATATAGAACGTCTCAGATCAGTCAATATATATGTGGCGTGCTTCGTTAGGGCTTGTCATGCGCCACCTGCGTCTCCCATGACCTCGTAAAGACCGTCTGTTATGACACAAGAAAGGAGACGCGCTTCTTTTAAGCATGTCTCGCACTAAGGATGACCGACGACGCGCTATAAGCATGTCTCAGATGACAACGTAATGTGAGACGCGATGATAGAGACGCACAATTTGTTCGTCTCCCTTCTTCGTTAGGGCACGTCTCGGATGAGCCTTTCTTACATAGTGATTATCATTCTCGGAATGCCCAACGAAGCCCATGGAGTTGCTGCCTCCACCTCCTACCATTTCAACGGTCGTGGTGCCCAGACATGTAGCACTAGCCTTACCCAAGGTCGCTTCAGCCACCCCTGTGGCACCCCAACTCGCTGTCAAGGTGAACGTGGAGGCACCGACTCCTGTGGAACAGTCAAGCATGCTTGGCATGAAAGATGTCGAGGTCTTCTTGTTATCATCGTCGAAGTCATCACCAGTCGAAGCAATGACCCAAGGTCGATGGTTGATGAGATGGCTCTAACGTAGGTGGTCGAGGTGACAATCCCAACACCGCTGGTTGACGAGACGACTTAGATGTGGGCTGTCAAGCTTATGGTCCCAGCGCTAGTGGTTGATGAGATGGCTCCAACATAGATGGTAGAGTCGATGATCCCAGTGCCGATGGAGGAAGAGATGGATCCATCGCGAGCAATCGAGTCGACAATCCCAGCGCTGGTGGTTGGGGCCCTCGAGGCGAAGACTGCCCAGGGCCCGAGCTCGGGAGGTTCATGTGAGACTTGGGATCCAGAGGTCGGGCACTTGGGTGAGGCCGCGCTCACGGTAGCACTGCGCCCCACATCAGAGGGGTCCTATTCGTATACTAGAGCTCGGGCCCCGTTTGAGCTCGATGGGGCAGCGAAGCATGTCAAGTGAGAGCATGTTCACGAGGTCATGGCCTACTTGTGCTCCCAGCTTGATGTCGCGAGGGCGAGCCTAGAGATGGGACACTCCCGCGACTTAGGGAGACGGTTCCATGCAGTTGGGTGGGTATATTTTGGTCACTTTTCTCGAAACTATTCCTCCAGTCCTTTCTTGTTGGCTTTTGAGCCCACCTCTTTCACAGATGTCGATGCAACAGGACACCGAACAGTCACGGCGGCTTGAACAGTCATTGCCTCATGGAGGCCGAGCCAGAGAAGGCACGTGAGGAGCTCGTGTGGGTCGGTACTGGCGGATCCAAGTTCTCGGCAGCACGCGAGGAGATCATAAGGGCTCCCGCTGACGCCACGGAGTAGCAAAGGGTGGCCTGTTCTCAGGTCAGGGTAGAGCTTGCGATGGCCTGCATGGAAGCCAGTGTGGAGCTCGAGGCGGCTCGTGCTGAGGCCAGGGCCACTCGCGATGAAGGGGCATAGACACACGTAGAGCTCGTGGCGGCCTGAGCGGCCAGGGCGGCTAGGGGGAGGGAAATTGTCATAGAGGCGGGTGGGGTGGCCCTCCCGACAGCATTCCATTCCAGGCACTTAGCCAAATCATCGGTGAGCTCTTCTAACTGTTTGTTTTTACCTGTAGAGTTTTTTTAAATCAGGTGTGACCCTTTGGGGTAGTTCGTGCAGAGTTGTGAGGGTTGAGTTAGTAGCTGAATTCTTACTCTCATTGAAGAGAAGATCACACTATAGAGTTGGAGTAATTTTTTTGTCTATTCCTCACACAATGTCATACCAACCCAAGGGGTTGAGGCTACATATTTATTGCAGCCCAAGGCAGCCAATCAACCAAGCATATGCCTTCTTGCTAGTCCAAGATGCCAAGATGCTAATGCTATGCTAAGCTATCCTAGATGTTGTCCTCTAGTCTAAGATGAGTACAACAAGGCCAAAGACCAAGGACTAAGGTACAACAAACTAAGGACAAGGGTACAAGGGACTAGGGGACCAAAGACCAAAGGACTACAAGACGTATTCCATCATTCTCCCCCTAAGTCTTGTACATCGTCTTCTGGGAGGGTTGGACCATCCCAATCCTTGAGCAAAGTTCAATGAACTTGAGCCTCCAGAGGCTTGGTGAGCAGGTTTGTTAGCTAGTCATTGGTGTTATGTAGTTCGCCTTGATGCTCCTTTCCTCCAAGCAGCCTCAGATGAAGTGGTACCTCATCCGGATGTGCTTGCTCCATTCATGGAAAACGGGATTCTTGCTAGGGCCAGAGTAGACACGTTGTCCACCCTGAGTTCCACCGCTCCAGTGTCTCTGCCGAGGAGATCACCAAGCAGTCAACTAAGCCAGACAGCCTGAGTCAAAGCGGTGGAGGCTGCTAGGTACTCGGCCTCGCAACAGGACATGGCCACCACCTGCTGCTTGACCGACTGCCAGCTAACGAGACACCTGCTGAAGAAGAAGAGAATCCCGCTCGTTCTCTTGCTGGTGTCAATGTTGTCGGCGGGTTCGCTATCGCTGTACGCGATAAGGTGTGCCTCCCTAGGACACCTCAAGAAATGGAGGTCGTGATCGAGAGTCCCCGCAACATAGCAGATGATCCTCTTCACAACCTGCCGGTGCTCCATCGTCAGTCACTATAGGAACCAACTAACGTAGCCGACGAAGAATGCCATGTATGACCATGTGTGGGCGAGGTAGCGAAGGCTCCCATAAGGCACCGTTACTGTGTAGCATCCACCTCCTCCGTCATGCTATCGCTGCTCAGCTTCAGCCTCTCCTCCATCAGAGTGAGAGCTGGCTTGCAGTTTGTGAGTCCAGCTAGCTCAACAATGCACTTGGCGTAGGCGGTCTGTCGAAGCGTGATCCCGGAGTTGGCCTGGTGCATCTCAATCCCTAGGTAGAAGGAGAGGGATCCCAGGTCACTCATCTAGAAGGCGGCTTTCATCTCTTCCTTGAACATTGCCACCTCCTCCTCCTTGGTGCCGGTGATCACCAAGTTGTCGACGTAGACATCCACCAGTAGGGTGTTTCCTCCATTGCCCCGCCAGTAAATGGTCACCTTGTGCGGGAATTGCCCGAAGCCCATCCTCTTGAGCATAGAATCCAACTTGGAATTCCACGCCTGTGGTGCCTGCCGCAAGCCATAGAGGGCCTTGCATAGGCGCAACACCTTGCCCTCCTTGTCAGGGAGCGCAAACCCCAGTGGCTGGTGTACATAGACCTCCTTCTTCAAGTCGCCGTTAAGGAACGCTGACTTCCGTCCATGTGCTGGACACACCAGCCTTCTTGGGCAGTTAGCACACGAAGGAGTCATACGAATTCCATCCGTGCACAGCGGCAAAGGCATCATCGAAGTCGATCCCCTCCTACTGCACGAAGTTGCGTGCCACCAGACAAGCCTTGTGCTTGATGATGGCGCTGGCTTCATCCCTCTTCAGCTTGAACACCCACTTAAGGGTGATCGCACGGTGACCATGAGGGAGGTCAGCAAGCTCCCAAGTGCGGTTTTTCTCAACCGCGTCCATCTTCGACTACATCGCGGCACGCTATGCCGTGTGTTTCTTGGCCTTCGCGAAAAACTGAGGCTCGCTGTCGTCACATGCAAGGTACAACTGTGCCTCCGGTTCTTGATCATCTTGATCGTGAGGGGCTAGTCCAGGCACTGGCTGGTCAACGAGAATGTTCTCCATCTTGTGATACCACAACTGCTCACTATCATAGCATGCGTCGAGGTGCTCCTCGTCGTGGGAGAGCAGAGTAACAAACTCCACTGGGTCATGCTCGACACAAGCTGGTGATGGAGTGGACGTGCCCAGAGGGGTGCCTGTCGGTCCTGGAGTGCATGGGGTCGCCGACTGAGGTGGAGGTGTATGCTTGGGGGCTGGGGTAGACATGCTAGATGGAGAAGAGCTGCCTAGTCCCGGAGCTCCATTGAAGTGGACGTAGTCAACAATGAAGTCATCGTTCGTCGAGGTCGAACCGTTGTCCACCGACTTATCCCATGCCCATCCTCGCCCTTCGTTGAACACAACATCGCGCGTCGTGCGCACACGTTGTGTCTCTGGATCAAGAATGCGGTAGGCCTTCGGGTCCTCCACGTAGCCAATAAACACCCCGGTGGTGCTCCTGTCGTCAAGCTTATTAATCTGGCCAAGCTCCTTGGCGAATGCGAGGCAGCCGAAGACCCGTAGGTGAGAGACTGCCAGCTTGCCTCCATACCTAGCCTCGTACCATGTCCTTCCGTGCAGAGCCTTACTGGGCGAACGATTGAGGATGTAGACAGCTATTACCACCGCCTCTCCACAAAAGACAGCTGGCATTCCTCTCCGCTTGAGGAGGGACCGAGTCATCCCCATAACTGTCTAGTTGCGCCGCTCGATGACGTCGTTCTGCTACAGGCTGTAGAGCGCCGAGTAGTGGCACTGAACATCCTCATACGCGCAATACATGCGAATTCATCCACCGTGAATTCGCTACCATCGTCGGTGTGCAGCACACGCAGCTTGCGGCTGCACTTCACCTCTTCAGTGGCATGTGCGCGCCTGATGGCATTTCCAGCCTCTCCCTTTCTACCAAGGACCACCACCCACATGTAGCGGGAGAGGTTGTCTACGAGCACCAAGAAGTAGCATCGTCCTCCTTGTGTAGCCGATGTCACTGGGACACACAAGTCCCAGTGAACGAGCTCAAGCCGCTCCTTTGCTCGAAAGCTCGACTGCTGGTGAAAAGGAAGCCGCCTCTACATCGTCAACACGCAGACGTCGCAGAGCTGCTCCACGTGTTCAAGGCATGGCATACCTCACACCATCTCCTTGGTACTACTGCTTTAGGGCATCGAAGTGAAGATGCCCAAAGTGCTCGTGCCACTGCCATGTCTCGTCCCCCCGACGAGTGGCAAGACAGCCTGGCTATGCTACCTGCACGTGAAGGACATCGAGTTGATTGGTTCCTCTAGTTACCTTGGCAAGAAGGCGACAATGACAATCCTAAATCCTCATGACTCCGTCCTTGATATCCACGTGCGAACCACATCATCCAGCTGTCCCAAGCTGATTATGGAGTTTCTCAATACGGGGATGTAGTAGACTCCGACGAGCAGCCTATGCGCACCGAACTCGGCGGTGAGGATGACAAAACCAACATCCTTGATCTCCATGCTAGATGCTTCACCAAATTTTATGGAGCCTCGGACATTGGGATCAAGCTCAGTGAAGAACTCCGGTTGATCGGTCATGTGATGGGTGGCTCCGGTGTCGAGGCACCACCCGCCAGTCTTGTCGTTGCTGGAGCCATCGCAGAGGAAAGTGTGTGCTCTTGGATCATCAAGATGAAAGAGAACCACTAAGGTTAAAGCCACTAGAGTTGACTTGATGCTTCTGTGTGCTAGAAGCAAAGTTGGCTCCTCATCCACCTGTGCGACGTGGGCCTCCTCCTCCACTTCTGCGGCATGGGCCTGGCCACATCGTGGCTGTTGACACTCCCTGGCCCAATGACTAGGCTTGCCACAGCTGTGGCAGCTATCGTCTCGTGCCGGCTTGTGGTTGCCGACGGCACCACCCTGGGTGCCTCCACGGGCACCACCCTCGGCACGTCCACGTGCCCCGGCCTAGGTACCTTTGTGCTGCTTGCACGACTTGCCGCGCTTGTGGCCGCTTGTCGAGGAAGAGGACTCCCTCTCGCTTGCGACCACGCTTCGGGTCACCCTGGCCAACCTCTCACTGCTCGCGAGTGAGATGAAGCTTCCTATCAATGGTGATAGGCCCCGAAATAGGTTCTGGTTTGTCAATATCGACAACCTTGAGCTGACCTATCGCCTCTTCGATCGACATCGTGGAGAGGTCCAGCAGAGACTCGATCGAGCGAGCGATCTGCTTGTACTTCTCGGGGATGCACTGAAAGTGCTTCTCGACAGCTCTCTCTTCGTCATAGGTGTCGTCGCCGAACTGCACCAACTTTTTGCAGTAGAGTGTTGAGACAGAGAGCAAAGTCATTAACGTCCTCACCTGGCTTAAAGGCCAGGTTCTCCCACTCCTTGCGAAGCGCCTGCAGTGTGGTCTTGTGGGCGCGGTCGCCACCGATGCGTGCTGCAGTGATGGCATCCCAAGGCTCCTTAGTGGTCCGCTTCTTGGAATGCGAGAACTGCATTTTGGGTGGGACTGCAGCAATGAGGCCATCTAGCGCCCGTCAATCCTCGTAGTAGTCGACGTTGCTATACCGAACAGCTTTCCACATGTATTGCACCTGGAGCCGTACCCTCAACACCATGGGCCACTCGACGTAGTTGGTCTTGGTGAGGGTAGGCCACCCAGCGCCGGGACTGACGTCCCTGACAATGGCATGCATCCCGTGGTGTCCATGGTACCTGTTCGGGGAGGCAGAACCGCACCGCCTATAATGGTCGCGTTCTCTGTCAACACAGTCGCCGTCGACGGGAGTGCCACCAGTGCATCTGCGCCCATCTGGGCTGCGGATGTCACGCCCAAGGGGGCGTGCAGCTGCTTGCTACACCTCCCGTGCTCGCGCCACCTCCCTCGCCAGCCTGAGCTCATTGTCAATATTGCTGTCAACATAGCCGCTGGAGCTACTGCCATGCAAAGCCTCTAGCTCCGCTGCCGCCGGACGCAAAACAGCCACCGCGACCGCTGCTTCCACTTCTGCCCTCGCTGCTGCCAGTTCTGCTGCCGCCAACCTTGTCACCATTACTGGCATTGCCGTAGTCTCTGTTGCTGCTCGCTCGTGCTCCTCTGCTGCGACGACCTCCGTCTATCGCGCGCTCAAAGGGACTGAGCGCTAAGATTGTCCGTCGGACATGGCGCACTAGTGGGGGGCTGTTATGTGGGGAAGACAAGTTGTTGCTTGTTTGTGTCGGAGAGGGATGAGCTGGAACAACTGATGTTCCTGCTGCCGGTTGCAGATAGAGAGAGTGTAGGATCGAAGAGCACGTGAAAAGCTACCAGAGGGGGGGGGTGAATGGTAGATTTAAAAATCTTACGCAGTGGAAACAATTAAACCCCAACCCCTTCGGCAGAAAAATGATCTAGAGACTAATCTAAATGTGTTTCACCGTGACAAAAGTGATGGATATCAGAGAGAATCAAGTCACAAAGACAACACAAAAAGAATCACGTCAATTGGATCTGTAAAACTCGAGTTATGATAAAACCACCGACGAAAGGTAGTGCTGTCCAGAAACTCGACGAGTAAAACTTGTCTAGAACAAGTCGGACGAACAAGGCACAAAAGTTCCTTCAAACTACGAATTTTATTCAATAGAACACAAGAGGAACAGCCCCAAAGTTGTCTACCACGAGCTCTGGGCTCCCTTGCTTTTATAACCAGCCCTTAGGCCAACCCAATATCAACTAGGACTCCAATCCTACTCAGATCACGAATCCTAACTTTCCATAACCGCTCAAGATTCTTCTATACGCAGATAGAAGCAATCTTAAGACTTCCAAACACCTTAGGAACATATCCCACATTCCTAAACAACTCAAATTCGTGACACACACGAAATCCTAACATAACCAACTCGATACTTTCCATACCGAGCCATAACCGACTCTGCCGCAGCTAAAGTCATCAACCGGTACGATCCGATCCTTCCAACCAGATCTTCCCGTCCATAAACCATCTTCGGAACCATGTTGCCACATCATGCACCTCATGCATACACCTTCCTTCGATGTCCAGTAACCTTCATATGCACCGCCCTTGATTCAATCATCCTGCGCGACCTCCTGATCAGCTCAACCACAGTTCCTCCCGAACTTGGTTGTTGGAACCTCATCTTCCTCCCTGAGACTAGTCCAATGGATCCCGTCACCAGCCATGACTTGAACTCAAGCAACACCTGCACATGAATAAACAACCAATCCATACGAGCCCATGTACTCGACTTGACTCAAGTTAGTTCCGAACACAACACCTTACGTGAGAGCCTCACATAAGCATGTTGCAAAACCACAGTAACACGATATCATCCATATCATCCAAAACGCACCAAAAAATTAGCAAATGAATACTAAGCAAACTTTCCAACAATGTAAAGCAAGTACGAAACATTGCAAATGAAAAGCAGAAGCACTACAGTCAAGTTCCGGACCTTGCCAGAGCAACCCGGAGCTTGAGCCGGAGCTAACAAAAGCTAGTAGAACCTAGCGCCGGAGCTTACCAAAACTAGTAGATCCTAGCACCGGAGCTTACCAAAAACTAGTAAAAGCTAGTCAACCCAAAACTGGAGCTAGACAAAGTACGTCAGAGCTTAGCAAAAGCATTCCGGAGCTATCAAATATATGCCGGAGCTATCAAAGACATGCCGGAGCTAAAGATAAAGCTCACCGGAGCTAACCAAAGCTAGTCGGACCTTACCAAGAAGTCGGACCTAGCTTCGAACATAGCCGGAGCTACCCAAAACAAGCCGTACCTACTGTCGGACCTTGTTGTAGCTCAGAGCTAGAGTCAGACCTTGATAAAAAGGTGTTTTGGTGATATTTAAAACTTTTATCATCAAAGCCAAGTGTATTCACTACAAGCCAATGTATTCAACAAACATAGGTCTTACAGAGAGGCGCGGGAAGGAGTGAGCAGGAGATGTTTAGGATGTAGGATAGAACGGCTCTGATACTAAGTGTCAGTAGTTGAATTCTTATTCTCATTGAAGAGAGGATGACACTAGAGAGTTGAGGCAATTTTCTAGTCTATTCCTCACACAATGTCATACCAACCTAAGGGGTTGAGGCTACATATTTATAGCATCCTAAGGCAGCCAACCAACCAAGCATATGCCTTCTTGCTAGTCCAAGATGTCAATAAGCTAATGCAATCCTAAGCTATCCTAGATGTTGTCCTCTAGTCTAAGATGTTGTCCTCTAGTCTAAGATGAGTATGAGTACAATAGGGACCAAAGACCAAGGACTAAGGTACAACAAACTAAGCACAAGGGTACAAAGGACTAGGGGACCAAAGACCAAATGACTACAAGACTTATTCCATCAGGCTGCTCGCACTAGCATAGGATCGGCTATTGGCCGAGGAGGAATAGCTCGAGGTGCACCAAGATGTTGGGATCTGGGTCTGCGATGCAGTCCTTGGGCAATCCCAAAGGTCGTCCCGGATGAGCTCCCGCGTTAAGGAGCTCCTCGAACAGCTCTTAGCCGCTCAAAGGGAGGTGGAGGCAATTCGGGATGCGGCAACGGCGGCCTACAACTTGGTGCTTGGGCCGCCGGAGGCGACCACTTCTTTGGGTGAGGTCTCCATAGTGACTCGGTTCCAGGGATCTAAAATCCCTCAGGAGTTTGAGGCACTCGTAGTGGAACACGAGGGGCTCCGGTCTGCTGGGCAATCCGTCCACCGCTCGGTTCTTGGAGGTTCCTCTCTGGTGTCAGTTGATGTCCGGTTGCCTGAGATTTCATGCGGGTGATAACTGGACGGTCGGCCACCGCGGCTGCCGGGGCCCTCACTAGAGCTCGAGTTGCTCTGGCTATCCTGGTTTCTCACTATGATGACATCAATCTCCAAGCCTCCCGGGATGGCTTTGCTGACAGTCGCTTGGATGCGAAGCTCAATGCGATTATTAGGGGAGTCAAGTGTGTCGTTTCCTCACTGTCCGAGCTCGTCCTTCTGTTGTTCGTCCTGGCATTGGTGGAGCGGGTATGAGGAACCTAGCGGTTTTAAATACTTCTTTGCTTTGGAATGTAATGGATAGGTCCCTCGAGGACTTCTATTAATAAAAAAAGTCGGTTGTGATTTTCTTTTGGCTTCATCCCGGTGTCTCGCTCGATCTGTTGCTTTTGGAACTTTTATATTCTTTACTGTAGGTTGCAAATCACAAAGGGGGTACTTAAAGAAAACTTATCAAAGACAAAGACTTCGGAGCATATAGATGAGTTCCCATCAGGTGGGTAGCCCACGAACATCACAGTGCAGTTGGTTCGATCCTTCCACGGTACGATGCTTGAGGAACACCGAGCCCCGACCATGGAGTTCGTAGTCGGGGCCATGGCCGAGCTCGAGCATGGTGTCGGTTTACTTTTGTGATGAAGTAAATAGTGAAAAGGGGCGAAAGTGAGGGAAACTTAGCTTCTTTTCATTTCATAATATTCTTGGATTTACGTTAAATGTGCGAAGCTCAGGACTTTCATGCATAGAAGCATCTAAGGTGCTCTATGTTCCACGCATTACAGAAGAGTGCCATTGATGTCCTTCAAGCGGTTGGCGCCGAGCCGTATGATGTCTGCCACAAATACGGGCCCTCCCATGGGGAGCACATCTTGTGGTTGTCCTTGTTGGTCTGAATCCTTCACAAGACCAAGTCGTCAACTTGGAAAGCTCATAGCTGGATCCGTTGGTTGTGACAGCGGCGTACCACCTTCAAGTACTTGGTTGACCGTAGTAGTGTGATATTGTTAGCTTCGTTGAGCTGGTCGATGGAGTCTTGATGTGCTTGCTCGGACCAGGGTCCCTCGTAGGCCTTGGTTTGGTGCGAGTCGTACTCCAGTTCACTCAGCAGAATGGCTTTCGAGCCGTATTCCTTGAAGAATGGCATGAAGCTAGTTGGGCGATTGGGCATGGTGCGTAAGATACACAACACAAATGTTAGCTCAACGGCCCAATGCCTTGAGAACTTGTTGAGCTGATTGAAGATGTGAGGCTTGAGCCCTTGCATGATCATGACGCTGGCATGCTCAACTTGCGCATTTGTTCATGGGCGCGCCACCAAAGCCCAACCAACTTGGATGTTATAGTAATCGCAAAACACGAGGAATTTATTCACCATGAATTACTTGCTGTTGTCGGCGAAGATGACATTGTGCACCTCGAGAAGGTAGACGATGTCACGGAAGAAGCTAGATGGTTGCTAGGATTTGAACGTGACAAACGGTCTCACTTCTACCCACCTGGTGAATCTGTTGACCGCTGTGAGGAGGACAGTGAAGGCCCCGAGCACATTCCTAAAGGGGTTGAGTCCCCACATGGTGAAGGGCCATATGATGGGGACGGTATGGAGGCTCTGAGTCGACAGGTGTGTCTACCAAACATAGTACCGGTAGCCTTCGTAGGTGCATACGATTTGCTCGACACCGATGATGACAGTCAGCTAGTAGAAATCCTGCTAGTATGCTTTTTTGACCAGGGATCTTGGGGTCGCATGGTCATCGCAAATCTTTTTTCTAGATGTTGTGGACTAGTGCCCTTCCTTGGGTAATGGGGATACACCGCTAAAGGATTCTAGAGATGTAGTGCCAAAAGTGTTAGCCGCTGATGAGGATGAATGACTTGGCTCAGTGGGCGAGTCATTGGGCTTCGACTTCATTAGTTGGCAGTGTCCCGAGTTGTAGGTACTTGATGAAGGGGGCCAATCGGCCGGGCCTGGTCTCTGGCTAGGAGCTCGGGCGATCATCTTCAGTTCAGGTTGAAGGTTTTTTTAGGTTGATGATGAAGACATCGAGACGCTGGGGTTTGCGGTTGGAGGCCACCTTTGCCAGGGAGTCGATCGCATTGTTACCCCGCATGTCGATTGTTGACGATTCTTAACACCACATATTATATCATGAAAGAGATGAGATCCGCAAGTGCATGAAAGGTATCGTTGTATAATTTCACCCATGAGTATTCCTAAGAGTATCTAATTTATCCCAAAGGAAGGCAATGGATTAAAGTAATCACTATTCTTATGATCAAGCTAGGGGATACTAATAATTATCATGACAGGGGTAAGTTCATAATATGGGTAGTTTGACACACACACATAAGCAATCTATTCTAGTGGGTAGATCGGTCCTAATGGAGATTAGAAGTGAGTTGCTCCTACAATGCTTCTAATATACATATACATAGCCCAGATTAGATACTAATGAGCATGCTAATGGTGAATCCTTATGATAAGATGTTCAACACATCGGACACAGGTTTACCCCTAGCAATACTAGGGCGACTCCCGCTAAGGGCCTGTGTTATAGCCAAACGTGGACGATTACAAAGGACAGATGGGGCTATCACCACCTACTGGCTACCTCTTCAATCCGTGGGTCTACAAGAAATCCAATGCTACTTAACTATTATAGCATCATGCTAGCATATTAAGTAAATATCCTAGGGGCCATGACACAAGCCATCCTAAGGCAATGACTAACCTAAACATCGTTGAACCAATGTTGATACATAGCATAAGTTATTCATATTAACATGATCATATCATAACTACTTATACTATAGTGGGCGTTTATAGTGGTTATGATGGTAGTATAATGATATTAGGGCATGATTATAAAGACTATTCCTACCACATACACGGAATCCACAATCAAACAAGAGATGCTTCACAAGTATATGAATAAAAGAAGACTAAAGATAATATCTTTATTATGCATAAAGTCCCCAATACAAGAAAAGATATATGAGTCATACCTTTCCCAATTCAGACTCGGGACTAAAGACTCCTCTCTACCGCCTAACCTCCACTAAGGAATAAGGAGAACTAATGTATACAATAGAATGATCCTCAAGTAATGTGTGTGAAGTGAGTTGAGGCACCCCCCCTATATATACACTCGCTCAGGCGGATTTGAGCGCTAATCTCCCGAGCTTTCACTTAATCATGCGTCAAGGAAGCCACCAGGGGTTGACACGTGCAGTTGGACCAAGTTTGGCACTTTTATCAGTTCGGCCGAACAGGGATTGGCCCCATTTAGCTCCCACTTGCTTTTGGACACTGATATGTGGGCCCTTGTCGACCTTTTAGATAAATCGGAGTAAATGCAGGGACCCGCCTGTAAGTGGGCCATTGGATCCATAGGAAGCCACATGGCATCGTATGATTGGTTGGAAGTGTGTTTCCTTGCCTTGTGGCCATGCATTCATCTCAAATCTGCATATAATACCTGCATGCACCAATTTCTCCAAGTACAAGTGGAACTAGGTTATTCGTAACTATGATATGTGTAAGAAATATTCATTCCTTCACATAATTGAGTTATATTGACGGTCGAAATTGGTATATAACGACCATCAACAAACTCCCCCAAGCTTGCCATTTGCTCGTCTTGAAGCAAAGATAAAGACTTATGTTGTTGATTAGGAGTTGCTACAATGTCAAGTGCACAACAAAATATTCTTCCTTGCATTGAATAAATTGGCTATGGTAACTCATCCTTTTATTGGGTGGTTGAAAGACAAAAGAACAAAATGAGCATGCATCTCCTAATGTTTAAGTTCCACTAAATATTCGTAGAATTTCAAATGGTGTATGGATTTATGTTTCTCAAATGATGCATTCAATCACTCCTATGTGGGAAGTGGTATTTGTATCCTACCAAGGCAATGCCTTTCTTGTCCTACATCTAAATAAGACTTGTATGTGGAGCTTGGTAGGGATCAAGAGTAGGCATATTTGCACAACATATATTGCTAAGTCGAAAGAGTAAGCCTTAGGAGAAAAAATCATACGTTTTACAAAATTTATGCAAGTGTGATGGAATATTTGTGGAGTGGAAATATGAAGATGACACCTTTGTATGCACTCTCTTTTTGTGAGGATGAAATATGGCTACATATTCTCTCCTTTTTTTTCTCACGCTCTTGTACATGAGCATGCATTTTCTTTTTCTTGTAGCCATGTCTTCTACTCCTTTTTTTTTTCTCAAGTAATTTCGAGAGAGTATTATGCATGAAAATCATGGAGTATGTTTTTGTGGGTGGAATGGTATGATAAAGTTTTGC
The DNA here is from genome assembly GCA_036927565.1 of Tuctoria greenei. Lineage (NCBI taxonomy): Eukaryota > Viridiplantae > Streptophyta > Magnoliopsida > Poales > Poaceae > Tuctoria > Tuctoria greenei. The sequence goes on along the minus strand of JAYESD010000005.1, from coordinate 129,799,352 downwards.
TAACTTCTAGCGTAGAAGTTTAGCATGTGCTCATGAAATCTTGATCTTATAAGCATGAAAAGATTCTCACATAGGTCTATACTAGTTTGACTAGGCCCAATGTGAAAGCAAATAGCATATGTGTAAGGTTTATCTAATTCAAATCATCATATGGCTTTGGTAGTAATTTCTATCAAATGAGGAACTCCCATTTTAAATTTTCTCCTTGAAATCAAGTTTCACTTTCAACTAGGATATTAGCAGCTCTTATCACTATATCATATCCCACAACAACCTAGGATTGGAGTTAGCTTTTGCTACCCACAATTTCCAAGTTTCAGGCACGAATATTCTAGGCCAATAAACCCAATACTTGGAGAATACTAAATTGCATGCAAGGACTGGAGAAAATAAAACAGAGCAACTATTCATCATTTCAACTTATACAAAGTAAAAATATTCTTACCGCACATCTTTTATTTTATTGACCTAACCTATAATACATTATTAAATTTTTTTAGGTGCAAATGTGGTGGAAAGAAAAAAATAAAATAAATGAATGCAAATGGGGTGTGATAAAAGTTATCTCAAGTGGGGGTCCTCCCCCAAGCTTGTTCTTGGTTAAGGTCCGCGATAGGAGCTTAATCACTAACGACGTATGTAGGCCATGAGGTTGGCCTAACCTTGTTGCAGCATGGCTTTGGCATTGGAGGGTTGAGTGTTGATGTTGGGTTGCCTTCCATGGGTTCTATAAGTGTAGTAGAAGAGTGTTGTTGATGTTGCTTGTCCGCACCTCAAGATTTCCATAAGTTGGACGTACCTTGTTATTCCTTGGTTAAGGTAGTGATAACAATTAGCTACAAAGGAATGACATGCAGTCAACATGCATTGAGTGTGTTCCATCATTCATTGACTAAGGTGTAACATTCCTTTTTGCCACAAAGGAATAACTTTTACCTATCATGTATTGGGTGTGATCCTTCATTCCATGGCTAAGATAATGATAACCTTCAACCACAAAGGAGTGAAAAGTACCAAACACGTGTTGAGTACAATCCGTTGTTCCGTGGCTAAGGTACAACATACCTATACCCACAAAGGTATGACGTGCACTCAACATTGGTTGAGTGTGATCCGTTGTTTTTTGACTAAGGTATAAAATACCTTCTACCCACATACGAACAACTTGCACCCAATATACATTGGATGTGATCTTGTCATTCCTTGGTTAAGGTACATCATACCTTTTAGCCACAAAGGAATAATTTACACCCAATCATGGTGGCAATCGCCTTGAGCTTGAATGAGTGCTTAGAATAGTTGAGAGCATAATGGTCTCGCATATTCATAGCAGCGCATTGGTTGCTCATGGAGGGTTTCCATGTCAAATCTCCGGCCTCGTATAGTTATGATCGACCTTCGGGCTTAATCTCTAATAGGTAACACCCATCCTAATTTACTCCTTAGCAAAGCGATATTAAAATGGAATCCTCTTAGCGTTTCAAACAATTAGATCTTTGAATGCATGCATGGTAGTATTACTCCTACAAACTTTCCCTCTATGATAGAGAGAGATGGTTAGCTCCCGATACTTGTACAAATGAATTTTTGGGTTAGGTAATCGAATATTCATTTGTATGTATAGGGAAGAACAAGACCATAGATGCATTGAGTCCAATTTCAAGTGTATTCATGAACAATGTATTATTCATTTATAAGAGTGAGGCTTTATACATAAATCAATTTGAGCATTTTCTAAAGCTCCTACTCATGACAATGCAAGTGATACAAAAACACTTTATAGATCCCTTCATGTTGTAAAGTTTTCAACCATCATAACTTTTTACAAGAGTAAATGTTATCATTTAGATCTGGCAAACAAGATTCTCAATCTTATCCTCATGAACTTTTCTAGGAATTTGAAATTTAGTGATCCATGCATGAATGAGTTTCAAATCAAAATTGTGGATGTCACTGTTCCTAGGTTGCTACATACCAATTCAACCATTAAGCCATTCCATAAGCATTATTTACTAAACCTAGGGAGAAAATGTCTAAGTCAATTTTAGCAATGCTTATGAAATTCTAGGTACTTGTTTAAATTTATTCCCATGTAAGATGACATTCCTTTTTGAAGAATAAAAAACAGCAATGCCAACACTTACTCTCGTGAGGATGCATAAGAATTGAATGATGAGAAGGTGTAAACCTTCCTTACCAATGTAAGCAAAAATCATTCAATCCTAATGCGATTCAAATGACAGAAAATTTTAAACTTGTACGTCAATTGGAAAGCAGTACTGGTTGAATGTTGTCGTGTGAGAAACTCACGACCATGAATTTTGGTGTAGCCTTCATGTTCAATGTCTTCTGCCAAGTTGAGATTGGAGTTGAATGAGCTTCATCTTACTCCTACATTGGGTCACCATCTTGAGCATTCCTCCACCATGAACTCAAAATGAGATCGATGGAGAGATATGTGCTTGATGGGGCCTTCCAAGCTCCTTACAAATTTTGTCCTAGCTGCACTAAAATCAAGAACAAACAAAACAACTCGAAAACGGGTTACGTTAGCTCAAAAGCATATTGTACCCTTTGTCAAATTGTTTTGCCCAACTTGAAACAACTTGCAAATGCATTGAATATTAGGGTAAATATTTTTGGTTTGAATTGGGAAGATGAATTCAAGTGGTGACTCACCGAATTTTTGAAGTCCGATGAGTGGGACTTACCTCCGTCCTATTTAGTGTGATGATTTGTTGTCCAATCCTGGAGTTGAAGATGTGGAAAACTTTTCTTTCTTCGCATGCCAAAATTACTTTGTCTGTCATTTGGACATTTGGCCACATGGTGGCCCTAGCCTCTTTGTCATCTTGATGAAGACTTGTTGATGTAGTGATAACTTTTATAGCTTGAAGATACTCTTTTAAGAGCATGGTGAGGCTTGTCCTTCTTTAGGGCTGCCACTTCGACCTTTTTGATATTCATTTGAGTTAACCCATACTTTGATCATGGATCAAAGACTTCCTTTGGCATGATGGAATGCGGACTCCATAATTAAGCAAGAAATGCTTCATCCACAATGTCACTTGCCCTAGGTTGCACGAGCTTGGTCGAAGTGTAGGAATCCTAACAAGTGATTGTGGGATATCTTGGATCTTGAATGCTCTCTAAGTTTCTTGTCCTTGGCCAAGAGCTTCATGTGAATGTTGTCTTGATTTCTTGCTTGGCCATGGATAGGATACTTCAAGGTAGGCTATTTGAACTTAAATCTTTTGAGATCCCCATAGCCCCCTGGATTACAAGAGTGATGTCGATTCCACCATTGACCTCCTTGTAGGTGATAGCCATTGGAGTTGTTGTTAGAAAGGAAGAATCCTCATGGGTCTTAGGGAAATGTTTCTCCTAGTGGCCCATGTTGACATGGATTTTCACAAATCATGAGAATATATGTGACTTGGATAATTCCAAACAATTCTCCATTGTCTTGATATTCATGATACTTCAATGGGAGGTATAGTTCCTTAAGTAGCATGTCCACCTTGTTAAGTGGTGTGCATGCCAAGCTAAGGGAACTAGAGCGTTCTTCAATCCGCCCCTTGAGCAGAGACCATATTCTCATCCATGATGAATGAGAATAGGGCTCCTTCAGCTCCAGCATGAATGTGGTCATGGATTGGTGGAGCCAACCAATGACATGAATGTTGGATGAAGAGCCAAGAATCCATTCCATGGTGGAGGCAAACCAAGAAGAACTCTTGGAGCCTCCCCCAAGCTTTGGGATGGATGACTTTGGCTCCTACTGGAAGCCGAAATTTTTCCGCAAAAGGCAATGATGTTGCCTAGTGGACATTTGTTGAGGTACACCTTAAATCATCGTGCAGTTCAACACTTGTGTCCTTGTTGGCCATCCCATAAAATGGGTTAGCCAACACTACCCTGTTTTCACACAAAAGGAGAAAACAAGTAAAGGTAGTCCTGTCTAATAACTATTAGTACCTATAGCTTAATCACAAGTGATAGATATCCTTCCCTTCGTTTGCCTTCCCCAGCAACAGGGCCAGAAATGCTTGTTGATGGTTCTTAACATTGCAGATTATCTCTCGAAAGAGATGAGATCCGGAAGTGCATGAAAGATATCGTTGTAGCATTTCACCCATGAGTATTCCCAAGGGTATGCAATTTAACCCAAAAGAAGGCAATGGAGTAAAGTAATCACTATTCTTATGACCAAGATAGGGGATACTAATCAATTATCATGACAGAGGTAAGTTGATAATATGGGTAGTGTGACACACACCTAAGCAATCTATTCCAGAGGGTAGGTCGGTTCTAATGGAGATTAGACTAAGAGTTAGTGAGTTGCTCCAACAATGCTTCTAATATACCTATACATAGCCTAGGTTAGATACTAATGAGCATGTCAATTGTGAATCCTTATGCTAAGTTATTCAACACATCGGACACTGGATTACCCCTAGCAATACTAGGGCGACTCCCGCCAAGAGCATGTGGTATAGCCGAACGTGGAGGATTACGAAGGACAGATAGGGTTGTCATGACCTACTGCCTACCTCTTAAATCTTTGGGTCTACGAGACATCCAATGCTACTTAACTATCCTATCACCATGCTAGCATATTATGAAAATATCATAAAAGCCACGGCACAAGCCATCCTAAGGCAATAACTAACGTAAACATCATTGAACCAATGTTGATACATAGCATAAGTTAATCATATTAACATGATCATATCATAACTACCTAGACTATAGTGGGGGTTCATAGCGGTTATGATGATAGTATAATAATATTAGGGCATGATCATAAAGACTATTTCTACCACATACATGGAATCCACAATCAAACAAGAAACACTTCATCCAAGTATATGAATAAAAGAAGACTAAAGATACTATCTTTATTATGCATAAAGTCACTAATACAACAAAAGATACATGAGCCATACCATTCCCAATTTGGACTTGACTAGAGACTCCTCTCTACCACCTAACCTTCACTAAGGAACGAGGAGAACTAATGCATACAATAGAATGATGCTCAAGTGGTGTATGTGAAGTGAGGTGAGGCACTCCCTCCTATTTATACACTCACTCAGGCAGTTTTGCACACTAATCTCCCGGGCTTTCACTTACTCCTGCATCAAGGAAGCCACCAGAGGTTGACACGTGCAGTTGGATCGAGTCTGGAGCTTTTACCAGTTCGGCTGAATAGGTGGTTCGGACAAACTAGGGTTGGCCCCACTCGGCTCCCACTTGCTCTTGGACACTGATATGTGGGCCCTTGTCGACCTTCCAGATGAATCGGGGTGAAAACCTGCAGGTACCCGCCTGTAAGTGAGCCATTGAATCCATGGGAAGCCACATGGCATCGTCTGATTGGTTGGAAGTGTGTTTCCTTGCCTTGTGGTCATGCATTTACCTCAAATCTGCATATAATACTTGCATGCACCAACTTCTCCAAGTACAAGTGGAACTAGGTTATTCTTAACTATGATGTGTGTAAGAAATATTCATTCCTTCACATAAATTGAGTTATATTGACGGTCAAAATTGGTATATAACGAACGTCAACATGGACGTGGAAAAACTCGAGCCCCTCGAACGTGTAATCCAGTCTCTGTGCCTCCTGGCAGTAGGCCACCATGCGTGGGTCATGGAAACTCGACTCCCTAATCATCTGGTTGACCACCAGCTCAAAGCCTCCACGCACATAGAGGCAACGTACGCCGAGCTCGACCATGATCTGAAGGTCGTTAAGGAGCGCCTCGTACTCAACGACATTGTTGGTCGCCTTGAAGTGGAGGCACGTCATGTATTGGAGTCAGCATATTTTCATAGAGATAATGGTGGCACTACTCGCAACATTGTTGAGGGTTAGCGAGCCATCGAAGTACATCGTCCAATACTCATCATCGGTCAAGGCTGGCATAGCTTGCATTTCCGTCCACTTGACGGTGAAGTTAGCGATCGGTTGAGATTTGATCGTTGTACAGGAGGCATATGATATGTTGAAACCCATGAGTTCAAGTGTCCACTTGATGATCCTGCCCAAAGCATCTCATGTATTAATCATCGTGCTGAGCCTATGCATTGTCACTACCTGTATCGGATGGCTCCTGAAGTGATGAAGTACCTTTAATTTTGTTATTAGCATAGTGTAGAAGAGCTTTTGTACATGGGGGTAGTGTTTCTCGAAGTTGGACAATGCTTTGCTAACTAAGTACAGCGACCTCTGTACCCTATCGGAGTGCTTGGGCTCCTCTTGCTTTACTACCACAACGGTATTGACCACTTGGTCGGTTGCTGTGATGTAGAGGAGGAGTGGCTCACTTGGCTCAAGAGACGCTAGCACTATGGGGTATGTGACTAGGGCCTTCAGCTTGTTGAGTGCTTCTTGGACTTCCTCTATCCGCTGGAAGTGTTGAGTCTTCCTTAGGAGCCTGTAGAGTGGCAGAACCTGCTCTACGAGTCGAGCAACGAAACAATTCAGGGTCATTAGGTATCCCATCAGTCTCTGTATCCCCTTCGAATCATGGATGGGTCCCTTGTTGGTGATCGTTGTTATCTTCTCGGCGTTGACTTTGATACCGTGCTCTGCATGATAAACCCGAGCAGCTTGCCTTGAGGTACACAGAACACACACTTGTGCAAGTTCAAATTGATGCTGTTGTCCTAGGGATTGGTGAAGGTGTCTTGAGGTCGGTGATGAGGCTTGATGCCTTTCTGGGCTTAACCACGATGTCATCAACGTAGACCTCAAGGTTCCACGCGATCTGCTGTTGGAAGCACTTCTGCATGCAACATTGATATGTAGCTCCCACCCTCTTTAGCCCAAATGGCATCCTTACATAGCAATATGAGCCATAAGGGGTGACGAATGCATGGCTAACCATTCCTCTTCGTGAAGGGTGATATGGGGATATCCTGAGTAGGCATCCAAGAAGCACATGGATTCCCTCCCTGGGGTCAGGTCTACACCTGCTCGATTTGCGATAGAGGGAATGAGTCCTTGGGGCATGCCTTGTTGGGGCTTTTGTAATCAACAAACATCCTTCATTCCCCGCTCCTCTTATTTATGAGTACGGGGTTGGGCGGCAACTCCTTGTGTTAGAACTCTTTGATGAAGTTGGCTGCCAGGAGTTGTTTGATTTTGGCCCTGATGCCTCGGCACTTCTCTTTGTAGAAGTGCCACAACCAATGCTTGACAGGATGGGAGCCGGGCCTGATGTTGACGATGTGCTCGGTGACCTTTCTTAGGATGCTCGTCATATTGGAAGGCTACCAGGTGAAGATATCCCGATTGGAGCACAGGAAATCAATGAGCGCACTTTCCTATTTCTCAGCCAGCACAATGCCTCGGGGCCACTTGGACTACTCTCGTGTCCTCCACGAGTCTGAAGGCACCGGAGGTGAAAACTCTGTTGAGGTCGGACGAGCCCTTAACCACTATTTGGCAGAGCTCGCCAAGCTCTGCCGCTGCTACTGCCATCGAGGCTAGCTCACAACTATTCTACTCCCAGCCGTTGAAGCCAGCGACCTCAAAGGTGAGGGTCTCTGTGTTGAAGTTGGTCTCATCCCCAAACTTAATGGGGAAGTCAATTTGTCCGAGCGACATTTCCTTCCTAGTGGGGATTATGATGTGGAAAGGCGTCTAAGTTGAACGAAGGCATGAGCGCGACACTCCCGTCGCGTCGAGGGTCCTCATGTACAGAATGTTAAGGCTACTCCCGCCATCCATCAACACCTTGTATAGGCGCTTTGAACCCAATATTGGGACCACGACCAGGTGCAAATGCTCGGCTTGCAGGACGTGGTAAGGATGGTCTAACCGATTGAATGTGACCATCATCTCCCACTATCGGAGGAAGGTCAGGTGGCATGTTGGGATGATGTTGATCTCCCTGGTCATCAATTTCTTCTTATGATGACTCTCGTAAGAGTGGCTACACCTAAATATCATGAGGTAGCCCACTCGACTCCTTGTCGAGGAAGTGAGTTTGGAGGGAGCAAACCTTAAAGGCATGCTTAACCGAGAAGGCATGGTTGGTACACGACTTTTTAATCAACTTCCCAAAGTAGTCAGCCGGCGGCCTGGTCTGCTTCTTGCCTTCGTGATGTTTGGCGTCCACATCTAGGCCCCAGCCGCTCCTGGCTTTGTATCGATGTTTCTTGACATTGGAATTCTTCTTCGTGTCGCTGTAGTGTGGTGCTGCACTTTTTCCGGTATCACGGGTCCTTTGCCCCCGGTTGTCAAAGATGGCCCCGACCACATCTTCGCCATATGTGTGGTTGGCGGTGACGTCGAGTAGCTCCTTGGTTTGACGCAACCAAGCTTGTGCACCAGAGACTCACAGGTGGTCCCGGAGAGAAATGTTGTGATGATGTCAGCTTCGACCACATCGGGGAGCTCGTTGCTCCTCTTGTAGATGGATCGAATATACTCACGTAGTGTCCCGCTCGACTTTGGTCAGCACCCTTTGTGGTTCCTTGAGTTACTTCGACCGCGTATGTGCCTTGGATGTTACCAATGAAGGTGTCCCAGAGCACGGTCTAGCTTTGGATGTTGTCGGCAGAAGGTACGCCAGCCAGGTTCAGGTCGAGTCAGGAGGTACTGGGTGATGAAGAAGTAATCATCAGCCCTGTCGACAAGCGGTAGTCCTCCAACTATACACTTCGATTAGTGTCGCCTTTGTACCTCCAAATGTTGGTCGGGACTCGGAAGCAAGCTGGAAAGGGGGTGTACATATCCGCTTCCCAAACGCTTTGGGCCCAAGGGACTCAAATCTCGTGCTCTGGTCGTCATCGTCATCATAGCGACCACAACAATGGTATTGCTGTTGTCGAGGCTCGGTTGTGGGTTCATGACCTTACCCCAAGTTCTACATCGAGCCTCGAGGGTTCGACGGAGGTCAGATGGTCCCACGTGCTTGTGCACCAAGTTGTGCAAGGGGGTAAACGATCCAGCCCTTTTAGCCCCGACCACTCGACTCGGTGCATGGGTCCTGGTAGGGCTCGTGCCTCTCTTTTTATGTCCTCGTCTCCCGTCGAGGGTTGATGAAACCCGCTGTCGAGCTAGGGAACTCTCCGCCTGTTAAGTGGTGACCCTATCTAGCAATGTTCGAAGGTTCTAGTATGCGTGCTGAGCTTCATGATCTGTGGGCTCGTGCATGTCGTGTAGTATTGCTGCTATGGCTGCCATGTTCTGGCTCACCTGTGTGAATTGTTGGTGGCAATCAACATTGTTGGTGATGTCAGCTCGGATGTGTTGTGCATGGAAGCGCGATCTGTCAGTGCTAATGCAAGGACCCAACTTTGCCATCAATGCGGCTGCATCAGCATCTAGCTGAGCTTGCTCGGCCTCGAGGGCGACACATCATGCCTCAAGCTAGTCAGCCAGCTCGCAACATCATGCCTCTTGCTGCTCGGGGCTGAGCCGTGGTGGGGTGTTGGTAGGCATGCCAATGTTAGAGCCATTGCTAGCTTCAACAATGTGGCACTCGCGATAGGGATGCTCGCTCCCTTTGGCGCCATCGTTGAAGCCAAAGTTGGAGACAGTGTCACCCTTCAGGATGCGGTGAAGGGACAAAGACACGTAGTCGATCATCCCCACAAAGGATGGTGCCCAAATTTCATTGGAAGCATTAGCATCGATGTCGTCGACCATCTCACTCATCGAGGTTTCAACGACAGATCTCCCAGTGGAGACCCGAAGGGTGCAAACATTGCAGGCGAAGAAATCCAGGCTCCCAAAGCGAGGAGTCGGGCGTGAGGGAAAGATGGGGTTGGCCTCAAGCTCGCCGCCACAGGTGGTAGTGAACTCAAAGTCATCGAAGCGGATATTCATGCTTGGTGCAAAGGTTGTGCATGATGAAGACGTCAAGGAAGCAAAGTGGAATGCAAAACAATCCCCCTACCTGGTGCACCAACTGTCGATGTTCGTACCATCATTTAGTACCGATTTCGTCGTGCGTTCATCCTTAAAATGGCCTAGCTATGGAGACACAATGTTTATACTAGTCCAGACAAGTGCCCTATGTCCAATGTCGATCTATCCTGTTTTTTTGGTGATGTGAAGGAAGTATTGAGGTTACAACGACTACATGTGTGCTGGTGTCTGCGCGCTAGCAGGCGTGTGTGTACATGCGTATGTCCGTGCTTGGGAAGGTGGCTTTTGACCCCTTTTATAAACTGCCGCGGCTATCTACCCTAGTTCCATATAAATGGAGCAGGAAGTACAGGATTCATGTAGGCAGGACTTCTGGGTCGCTTGAGTTGTTAAAGTCATCACGCAATCCACTCCCCTTGTCTCACTCAGTTCGTTTTGTCTTTCAGCGCGTGCTTGCCTCCGCACCGTACAGGATGGGATGGGAGTCATGCCAGTCGGCAATGTGAACTCGTCAGGCGGTGCGTGGCTGTTTTATTTTTAATTGAAGGCGTCCGTATTTGCCATGCCATATTGAATGCCATTGTGTACCCTGCTCCCAAGCTCAGGCTCGGGTGGGTTCGCTGTCGACCTCGATGGTCAGGGCTTGGTGTTATCCGTTTCCCGGGCTGATAGTTGGATAAGGTTGCACGCTGTATCTCGCAAGGGCACTATCGTCGATACATGTTCCTTGGTAGCCAGGCTACAGAACCCCGTCAGATATGAACTAGGTTGACCAAATATTCAATTCGGGAATTACCACATTGGTATGGTAGAAATATCCCTAAAAGGGAGGAATTTTACATGGAGTAACATGCAACCGAGCCTTTGTTGGAACAACTTGATTTGTGCTTCACATCTAAATATGGGAATGGTTAGGGTTAAACCGGTTTCAATAGTCTTGTTCCTTGTTAGTAGGGGTGTAAGCGGCGCGGGCCTGCCTGCAAAGCTGCTGGGCCGACCCTTGCCGTACGCCCATTAAAGACCTGCAAAATGACCCGCATCACCCAACCTGGTTGTCGCGGTCATTCCCGCGGCTCCCGCGGCGCCGCAATTCTAGCATCGCTAGCAGAGCGTCACAACATCGCGAGTTCCTGACAAGGATCCAGAACCTAAGTTTACCGTCGAGGACCACGGACCACGGTACTACATCACCGTTGTCAACCTCCCAGGGACCAGCGCAGATGAGTCGGATACTAAGCTTCCTGATGACCACGACATGCGGAGCTCCCAACATTCTTTTTCCCCTCCGCCGCACTGGCGCCCGCCGCCGCCGGAGGAGTGCTGGGACGAGGAGTTCCCCACGGCGATGGTCCCACAGTAGGGCTTAGACGCATTGATGAATGGTCGAGACAGATACGCGTGGGGAGCAATTTGGGTCACTGTGGTGCACACCGGGACGCAGCCAGCCAGTTCGATGGCAGCTGTGACCTTCAGCTTTTCGTGTTTCTCACAGGTGTGAAGAATATGCAAGGAAAAAGTCTAAATATCCCCCTTAACTATAGCCTTGAGATAATTCACCCCCCAAACTACAAAACCAGATTTTTAGCACCTTTATCTTCCTAATACCATCTATTTTACCCCCTTAGGTGGTTTTTCTAGGCGGTTTTGCCATATCAGCTGTCTATGTGGCACTCCCTGCAGCATACAACAGTGGGTCCCACCTGTCATCGATGAAATAAAGAGATAACAGTCTAATTGGGCTCTCGTGATGGGATCAATCTCATGATGCGGCGGCTACCATGTACCAGGTTCCGTTGATCAAATCTCCCACACGACATTACCAGGAACAAGCACACCATGGCCTCCATCGCAACCCAGCTCACCTTGGCCTTCATATTACACCTTGGCTCTGGAACATCGCACTGCAATGCTTCAACTCAGTGAATCTGGCACATCAAAGGGGCGACGGGTTCTGGTACCAGCAAAAGGACCGTAGTGAGAGCAGGGAGGGGGGTGTTCACCAGTTCAGACGTGGCTACACCACAAAGCTGACCAAGATAATGACGATCGCCGACCTCATGGTTCTGCCGCGGACTCCCGCCCTTCCAGCACTGTCGTGTAGCTCACCGCTCCGAAGAACGGTTGTGCTCCCTTCCAGTGGAGGTCAGTGGTGGCGGGCGACTCATTGCTCGGCAGACAACTGCGAACGTGGCTTGCTGTCGAGCTGACGGAGACAACGAAGCTCACAGAGGCATCGCATACTTCCGCCCTACCAGCACCGCCGTGGTAGCTCACTGCTTGCAGGAATGCCCGCGCTCCTTACCAGCGGACCTTGGTGGTGGCGCGCTGCTCGCCGGTCGTCGGAGCAGCCCCCTTCCAACTGTGACCACGCTTGCTCCTTTCTTTGTGGTGGGCAGCGTCTGCTTCTTTTTTGTGTTCAATAGTTATCATCCAGAGAGAATGGAGACCTGTTATTTGTTTATTACGGCCGGAGGCTACTTTTTTTGTATTATCAATGTCATTACATAATCACAAACATAAATGAAGAATAGACACAAACCAGCCAGGGTTAAATGGGTTAATTCAACATTTCTCTCCTCTCTCCTGAAAATGAAACAAATATGCTAGTCAAACAGTTTCTAAAGTGATTCTATTCTAGAGTCTGAAACCGTTTCTACATTGGAACTGAAACATTTCTGATTTTGTGTGAATCTGGAACCGTACCAAACAGGGCCTGAGACTCAACACGAATACCCAGAGATATGTTGTGAGTAAAAAGCACGGTACAATCAAACATAAATTTGTCTCGGTGATTCCAGATCACCCAACAAATCAAAACGACTAATGATAAAATCTCTTTGCAACCAATCCTCTGCACAGCGGAAGATAGGCCGTAGAACCATCCCTCGGAGAATCAGAGGTGTAAAATCCCACTTTGAGAAAGAGAGAGAATTCAGAAATTTAATCAAAACTCGTTGAATTCAAAATCAAAAGTTCACATTCAAAGTGACATGAACTACTTAGTACATAATATGGTGTTAAAAATAGGGCTTCTTAAAACTTCAAACCTAATGAGAGCTTGTGAGTGTACAATTGCTCTTAAGCAAGTAATTATAAAAAGAGGAAAATTCCAAATATAAGGCAAAGGGCAAAAACTTATACTCAAATCTAGGCAACTGGAGAACCCTAAAAAGGGTCTTCTGATCGACTAATTAAATCCTAGAGATGGAAAGAAAATTTTAAACAAATGCACATGTGTGATAGTTTAAATCAAACCCTAAAAGAGAGTAGGCAAATTCATTTTTTCAAATCCAAACATAAAATAGTTAACACTGGCTTTTGAACCCACCAATATGTTGCTCATATTTAGATTAGTTCTTCTGTATAAGATTCCAAATTATAGAAGAATGCTTAGGTGATTGCATAAATGGTGCAATTCAAATTTGAATCTAAATTCAAACTCATATTGGTTAATAATCAAGATATGAGTTCATTTGAAATAATTCTCATATTTTGTTTAGTACCTCTGCCAATTATTGATTTTTTTTAGAACCCATTTAGCTTTTGTTTTGAATTTTTGAAAGAAGATGTGGAGAAGGGGTGGGTCCCACAGGTCATCTTGGCACACCCTGTTTTTCTCTCTTTTCTCCCGTTGCCTCCACGCAGCAGGGTGCTTGTGCCACCGCTGCAAGTCTCGCTCTTATCAACTTATGTCCACGGCAAGTCGGCGAAACATGCTTCCACTCTCAGCTAGCATATGTCGTATGCCTCACGCGTTTGTTGCCGCCACGGGCCCAACCTCTTCTCTGCAGCGCCTTGCCACCGCGTCCAGTCCCAACCAAGAAGAGAACCGAGCGCAGGCCTCTTTCTCATCTCTTCCAAGTGCTAGCTGGCTGCCTGGGGAACTGCCTAGCTGCTCACCGCGCTCTGTGCCCTCCGTCTGCTCCAACCTCACCTTACTTGTGAGAACTTGCAGATTCCTCCAAGCCCCAGTTTTCTGTCGCCATGGAAGCCGCCCACCCACACCGCGCCACACCACACCATGGCTGCGTCCCAGCCTAGATCAAGGGCACAGAGCCGAAGTTCTCAAGCCGCTTTACATTTTCCTCGAGTCAACCGAGCCAAATCCTCCAAACTTCCGACAAATTTCAAGCTTCTTTCCCGAGGGTGACTGCCCGTCAGACCCACATGTGTTCGCCAGATTGATTCATCATCCACGGTGAGCTTTATGCGGATTACCTTACATTGCAAACTTGTTATCTTATGGAGACAATATCTTGACCATTTGTTCCGTTGTTTCCTCGACGGAAGAGGTGAAAAACAAAGTCGCCGTTGCCGCCAAATCGATGACTCCTCTGTGCCGAACAACGCTGCCGTGTTCCTGTCAAACCACACCATCTCTCACACCACCAAGAGCTCAATAAGGTTCGCGTGAACCTTGCCCATGTTGCCTTGCTGCTGTTGATTGTTCAATAGCCCCTATTCATCCAATTAGTTGTGGTCTCCGTCGGCGTTCATGCAAGAATCATGGTCATTTATCGTAGCAATTCTCTTCCAATGTGATGTTCCACATCATTTCGTTTTAACCCTAAAATATATATGCCTTCATGATAATCCGGATCAAACCGATTGAAAAGTTATCTTGTAGTGGTGTCGGAATTGTGGATCTCCCCGCCACATGTAAATACACGGGTTGCCATCGAGCTCCACGTTGCAGCCATTTTTCCTTCCAATTTTCGTACGGCTTTGTACTTCTCAGCATGCCATGGTGCTTTTGAGTCCGTTCTGGAGTCATTTGCTGCGGCGCCGAGCATGGGCGACGTCACCGACATGCGCCGACACCATGCCCCGGCCGCCGCTGTGTTGCCGCCCTTCCGTCGCCTCAGCGCACCTCCGGCATGTTTTCCCTCATCACAGTAATCATTTTGCAGTAGGAAATGTGGTTCCTCATTGCCCCTCGTCATCCCCGGTCGCTGGTTCACTGGGAAGAAGACCCCTTGTGGGGATCTTCTGCGGACAGGGGATTCCGTGCGGCCATGCGACCAAACTCAGTAGCCCTGTGTGGCTTTCAATCCAATTGGTTAGTTTAAGTGGTGACCCTCTTCTGTCAGTCCATGGGACAGAATGGCCATGGGCCCAGCTACTTTATTTGAATTTTCCATTAGAAAAGGAATTTTAGATTCTATTCAAAAATAGAAAAATCAAGCTCCTCTTAGATTTGACCCAAAATTCCCAAATAAAATTTCTTAGAATCGTCATGACCTACTTTGCAGTGGTGCAATTTATTTGGTATGAAAGTACAAGTATTTTTCTCAATCATTCTTTTAAGCAAATGCTTGGGGAATTAGTTCCAGGTGTCCCGCTAAATGGAGAAATCCCAATTTTGGCCAGCACCTTCCTTTAAATACCTTTGAACTCCAGTAAATGTTTCAGTTTGATATGACTTGACTTACGGGTCAAAATGTTTTTCATTCCTTAATGTCTAAGAAAATTTTCAAAAAACAACAGAAAGTTTTTTAGAATATCCTAGCAACTTGTAAAATCAATATCGCTTTGTATAAAGCTTAGAAGATTGTGAAACCAATTTTGTTAGACACCTGGAGACCGTCCTTACGTGATAAACCTATCGGTCAGTATGACAAACCCATTAATTTGCTCTGAAATTTTTGAGAAGAAGAAAGCCTTAGTGAATTATTGTGACCAAAACATTCATTAGAAAATTATGGAATTTGACTAGAAGTTTCCTTAAATGCCTTACAGCCCATGTAAAAAGTTCACCCACATTTGAGCATCTAATCATCAGGAATTAGTCCATCCTCCTAGTATTCATCATAAACTCTATGTGTCCTTAGAAATAAATTTTTGAAGAATCCCCTTTAGTGATTATTTATATAAACTTAGGAGGGATTCTTTTTCCATCCTCCTGTATGCCCAAAAAATCTATCACATTCATCTGACCATTTCCTATTTAGGGATCTTTTGGCATCCTTATGTCCAATATAAAGCATATGGGGCTTATTACTTAAATATATGGGTTTAAGTTTGATCTTTCATTAGTTTCCATGAACAACAGAGACTTCCATTGTCCTTAGTAGTACCTGGACCTTATTTGAGATGAGAGCACTTTCATTGATTAAATTGCAAGTTGCATTTTATTATATATTCATATCGACAGATCATGTGATGGCTATCGACAAGGAGAACAACTCGGAGGAGAGAATTCCCATATCGGACCTGCTGTGACGCGGTTCTCCGGCGGAAGATTAATTGGCTAGAGTCTACTAATTTGATCAATAAGTAAGGCAAGCCCTAATTTGCATTTAATAGCTTTTCCAAAGTTTTGAAGTTTATATCACTCATATGTGGATAATTTGGTATGTGCATTATATTTAAGGTGAATGACACTCCACTTGGATGACCCACAAATTTCATGGAGTGTATGGGTAGGTTTGTAGCTCGACGTGTCGTAACTGCCATGCTAATGATGCAGGAAATCCGCTAGAAGTCAACTAGTTGGAATCTACTCACATGATATCAAACGGGATCGATTTATCGAGAATGGTTTATAAAACTGAATATGAGATATGGCAGCAGGGTAGGATGCAGCGAGACATGGTCTCACGTGCGTAGCCCTGCCTGTGTCGATTGATGACCGATCCGTGTGCGGCCCTGCTCGACAAGTTTGAATTGTACCAGTTGCATACTAGCGATATGAGAACTAGAAAACCGATGTAATTAGTTGACCTGGATATCGAGGCATACCCTATAATTTTATAGGAGTGGGTTGAAGGTAGCAAGGTGTAAATCTGCTGGCGGGCAACCACTACTGTTTGCTCCGCGCAAGGACCTCTAGCCCATTACAGAAGTATCAATTCGATATTTGGGTTTCCTTAGGTTGCTGCATACGACAAGTATTGAAGTGCAATTCTTTGCACTTCCAAAAGAGCGTATGTATCGTGTTATCCGATTGTCTACTGATTGCAATCACCGCACCTCGTGGTTATTTGAGCACTGTTTGTTCACTATGTTCTGACGTAGTAAATATTGAAGAAACGAGAAGAATATGATGTATTGAACTATTATTGATTAACAACACTGCTTGCTGTAATATATGCTCACTAAAGTTATGTTTCTTGAACATTTAATCTGTTGCTGATAACCGGAAAACTAAGGACTCAATTGTAGGCGAGTCCATCTATGCAATATAACTGCCAATGTTATAAGTTTCCCCTGCATGTAGAGTTTCATGTTTAGGCGAGTCAGCTAAGTCTTACTGAGCCTTCACGCTCATGGTTGCTATACTAACTTGTTTGCAGATGAGACGTATGAGGAAGGGCCAGAGAGTGAGGCTTTGCCCCCATCGGGGTACACGGCCGAGTGGGAGCCCTACACGCTGCCATGATCTTCTTGCGTGCTGCTAGTGTGAAGCATCCCCAGTTTGGACGGCTGTTGTGTCAGGACCCGCCTTCCGTGGGTCCACTTGTGCATCCTGTACCAATCCCCGGATCAGTAGATTGTACGCAAAACAGAATAGATCAAGATCCATACAACGATTATTTATTTATAAACAATATAAGTCTTACAAACATGATCTAGATTACATTGGGTGTGGTCGGAGATGACCTTCAAAATAGATAAATCCTCAAAACAGTGAAGTAGAACGGCGCCATGCCCAACAGGCAGACTTGGGAAGTAGGACTAGACCCTATCATCATCCTCACACGCTTCAGCTTCTTTGTCTTCTGATAAAACCACATATAAAGCAAGAGTGAGTACATAAGGTGCTTAGCAAGCCCTAACACTATTGAAGGGGAGGTGTTTCATGCATTGGGGCGTGTAGCAAGGAGAGGCCATACAGCTTAGTTTTGTCGAAAATCATTTTATGCAAGGTACTCTTTGAAAAGAGTTTTGCAATAAGAGGGTGAAGTAGTTGAATCAGTATTATTATAGTTGGTGGGCCCTGAGAGAGTTTCAAACCATCCCGCCAGTTCCCTCACTTTTAGATGAGTCTTCGGACCCCTGGCCCTGACAACTCCGGCACGCATGCCAACACTTTCCCAAAACACGGCAGCCTCGGCCACCCACACCCTCACTTTAAGGAGATGCACTAATGCTAATCAATAGGAGCCCACAGCATAGTGTCCCAGGACTGTGACAACAGCTATCCGGATAGATAGAGACTCTGCAGACTCTGTACACTTTACCCACAAGCCATGACACCTAGCAAGGGTATGACATGACGCTCATCCCATCTTCCCCGCGTAACCCCACATTCACACCTCGGGCCGACACAGGGGCTATTTGGGCATTCACTACCCAGCCAGACACAGGACGACCCTCGGTATCCATGTCATTTCCTGGTCCACCATGCCCTCCATGGCTCTCTAGGTTTTCTCATGTGGCAGTTACCAGAAAGGTAGGGCGAGTCCTGCCTATACAGGTTCTGTGGTTGTACGAAATCACTATGTTGAGGTCAAATGAACCAGCCCTTATATTGGTGAGGCGGCTCCATCCGTCCTTGGCAAAAGGACTAGTTCGGAACACACAACATCAAACTAAACTGAAGTACTCATCACAAGGCTAGTCCAGAGAACATGGTCATCGAACTATTACTGAAGCACTCAGTGCCCATCGGTGGGTTACACCAAATACACAGCCGCAGCTGGTATACCTCTTAGGGAGCCCTCGGCATCCCATCACAATACCCGCCTCGACCACCCTTCCCCTTCACACACACAGTTCATTAATCACCCACCTATATCCTAACTCACACCACCAAACACTATTTTAACACATTTCACAATCATGTATACAGTGTGTAGTGGTTCGCGATGCGAACATCGCAGGGGTTCCTAAGCATAGTACTAACAAGGAGGTGCTTGCATCACTGCTACAATGCAGTGATGTGGCTGTTAGGTTGTCAAGGAGTTCTATTTTCAAGGTCAAGGAGGGGATTGTGATAGTCACTCCTATTATCGTAACTGAAACAGTGTCTTGTTTCAAGCCATTGATAGCGAGTAACTACTGGGTTACTGTTTATCGTTGGCTAGTAGCTAACATCGATATTCAGTCATCAACCAAGCTCATGCTACCACATCAAGTGGTTCATAGCATAACAACATTTTAAAATAGATATACAGTCATGCAATGAAAACAGTCCATAGGTGCGATTGCAAAACATAGGTGAAATATGATCAAGGAGTTAGAGCTTGCCTTTACAGTAGTTTATTGAAGTCTTTGTCTTGTTCCTCGTGATTCGGGTCTTGAATATCTCCTTCGCGAACTCTCTGATTACTAAGTAGGTAGCCACACGAAGAAATTACGATTCATCGATAAAGATCCAAGAAATCCAAATAAAACTCCAATAAATACAAACAATCGTTTATTAACACGATTTCTAAGATCCTGTGAAAGCTTATTGGAGAATACATCATTCTACTGGTGGCTTATTTGGAAACATTACTATCTCTTTGGTCAACCAAATGGTCATTGGAGGGTTATGACGATCTTATCGGTCTTCTAGTTTTTAACAGGGTTTATGACTATTATAATTAATTCACTAGTTTATGTTATAAATTACTTATGTTACAGCCAACGAGATAGCCATAACTTCTATGAGACTTCTTTGTAATTATCTATCTTCACAATAGTATATTCACTAAAATTCTTCTAATGTAAGACCCACTTACTTTAGAGGCCAAGAATATGTTCTAGTATTCTTGAGCCAACTCAATATTTCTAATAATGACTGGTGTATAATTGTTAACTTATATAATTTCTTAATCTACTGTTTTCTTATTGTCTTTTAAAAGTCAGGAACTCATTTTAGAACTTCTTTAGAGTATTGCTATTATGTTCATTAGAATTTACTAGTGAAATTATTATTTTATGTACGACTTGCAGGTGAGTTTCTGTTATTTATTAGTTCTCTAATCACTTTTCTATGATGGCAATGATAATCAATTCATTATCCTATAATTTATTCTAGTCATTTACTATTCTAAAAGTCCTAGTAATATATGCTTAAAATATTTAGAAAGTCATACGTGAAGAATCTTGTTAGAATCATCTGTATTTTTACTAATTATGGATATCTACATGATTATCCTATGGGAATGATAACTAACTCTCCGTCCCATCATTTATGTCAGTCAAATTCCACTTACGCTATATTACAGGTGTCAATCATTATACTTTAGGGATTTTAGATGGTCATTTATGAGGAAGTTAGCCCATCTAGAGTTATATATGATTTTCTTCTAACTATTGGCAATTTAACCAATTTTCCTATGGGGGTGATAAGTATTTACTAGTCGATACCTTATAATGGTTGAATAATACTTTTTATGACATTATAATTGTCAATTAATATATCTAATACCTTTAGGATATTATTGGTGAGGGGATTGTCAGATATGGGGGCTAAATATAGGGTTCCTCAATTTCTTAGTTGATTAAATGATATTTATTAGTTAATAATAAATTTCTCATTTTATGCAATTTACTAAGGTCACGTATCACTGTTTCTATGTTCAAACAGTTATTCAATAGTTTTAGAAGTTTTTCAATTAATGTAGACCCTAGACATAATTTCTTTTCAATTTTCCTAATTGATCGATTCATTTTTGTGAGCTGATAGTATCTAATACAATTTCTGCAAGCAATTCATACTATCAAACATTCCTAACATGTTATACAAGCAATTAATGATTTTTAGAAAATTTTCCAAAAATTTACTTATACCTTGAAATCCATTTTATATATTTTTGCGTACGTCTACGTGTAGACCTAGCAATTCCCTAGCTCGGCCTGAGGCTGACTGTGGGGTCAAAGTGGTATGTGTGCACGCGCGTGTGTACCTAGCGATTCAGTTCACGACCGGGTGCGCACACGCAGGTAGGCAAGGTGGACCCCAGGCGATAGTGGGCTATGGGCCTTCGGTTCTTGTGGACCTAGTGCACCCAAAGTGCGTGCGCTGAGGTGGCGGACCACGGTCACGTGGCGCCTCGGCGGGGTGAGATGGCTCCTACGTGGCAGCCACGCGTGCGCCCTGTGCGCGCCACGTAGTCGCCACACTGGCAAGAAAATGGGTGGAAGCAGCAACCGGTCGGAGGGGCTCGCCGGCGGTGGCGTTTGACGAATAGGTTGCGCACTCGATTGTCGGGTGAGACAAGGTGTCATGTGCGTGTTCCAGAGTGTGCGGAAGTTTTGGGCGAGCTCAGTTGGTCCTTAGAGGCGCCAACGACGGTCAACGACGGCGCGCGGCTGCTAGCTTGCCGGAGCTCAACGGAATTTGAATAAGCTTGCTCTCCCTACCGAGTCTTAGTACCTTATCGCATTGCTGGGAGCCAGAGGCGCGCGTGTGTGTGCTCGACTGAGCCGGGGAGCGCTCCTCATCAGCGGGCGGTGTGCGCTAGTGGCAGGGGACGGCGGTGCGTCAGGGCATTGCCCGTGCAGTACCTTCCTTTTAAAACCAACTAGGTGTACATGTTATACGACTTACGAAGAAGGTGGTTGGAACACAAGCATGTCGGAATGGTCGCCTAGGTGGACGGTGGCAGTGCACCACGGCGATGGATGGCGGTGTACAACCGGTACCGCTAGGGTTACAGGGAATCCGAGCTATGGCGATTTGACCTCCTAACCCGTACTCGTTCTAGCTAATTAAACAAAGCAAGGATAATGTAAGAGAAAGTAATTGAATTGTGGTGGCTCACCAACATGGGAACGCGATGCGGCGACCAAAGTTGTGAAAACATGGGAGCCCGGTGATGTCCATCCAATTGGCAGCGAAGAGGCCTCAGTGAAGGTCGCTAGACTATCATGGAGATGGAGGGAGGTGCGGCGAAGGTGTTGCGCGCGAGAATTAATGGGAAGGGGCCGTTTTTATAGGTCGATGAGGCGGTGGCGTGGCTGCGCGCGCAGGCCATTCGACAGGCGTGATGCTGGCGCTCGGGTGTCTGTGGGCGTGCAAGGCGGTGCGGTCGCGATGGTAATGATGAGAGCACAGACACAAAGCGTCTACGTGGTTGAGTCGGTGCGGCAGAAGACCCAGCGGCGCAAGTAGCTCCCGGGTGCGGTCTCGTCACGGATTTCCCGGAGATGCCGTCATCTCGAGAAGGGAAGGCGGTTCATGGGTACTTGAGTGTGTGGCCCGCGGGCGACACGACGAGTAGAGTTGGCGACACGACGGGAGAGGTCGTGTTCCCGAATTGCCGGCGTCGGGCGCCTTTTGTCAGGTGATTTGGACAAAGACGGTGGGAGGAGGAAGAAGGTGGTACAGCACCAGTTCGGGTTAGGCTGCACGCTGGAGAAGAGAAAGAGAATTGGGACGCACGCTGGGAAGGAAGTGAGTGGGCCGCGCAGGCTGGGTGCAGAAGAGGGGAGGCTAGCCGACTACGAGGGGGAGTAGAATGGGCCGGGCTGCACTCAGAGAGGAATTAACTTTTCCTTTTTGGTTTTCTAGTTTAATTTGATTTTGAATTTGAATTTAGTTTAGGTATTTTAAATTCCAGTTTTTGTTGGATATATTCTAATCTGATTTGTTCATTAAAATATTTATTTGGCATACATATATATCTATATGTGTTATTTAATTACTACCTCTTGTTTTATAATATATTCTGGTTAGGTTTGTGCTTAACCGGATCTTTTTATTTGAATTTTGTTTGAACTCAACCAGTCTCCTCATCTCTTGAATTAGGTTTTCCTGGCGCTATTTATTTGGTCACTTTTATTTTAATCCCTATATCTTAAGTTTTGTAACTTGAGTTGAGTTCATGTTTTATTATTTTCCGTTATAGATTTTGAGTCAACATAAAATGCTATGATATTTTTTCAATAGATTGTTCCTCTTTAGGACCCTAGTTTTATTTAATGGTGATTCACCTTAACATGTGTATGTGTTCTTATTTTTACACTCGTTCGCCGTGATTTTCTATTGACATTAATGCTGGCTCATGACTTGTTCAAAAATTTTAGTTCGGAGTGATTTTTATCTTTAGTGAAAATTTCGGGCTGTGACAGATCTACCCCACTTAAATAGAATCTCGTCCTCGAGATCCGAAGAATATCTTAGGTAGTGGTTTATTTCCTAAGGTTTTTTTTACTGCCTTGAGATTGTCGTTCCTTTGAACTCGTCATCACTGTACTGTAACTGTTCTTGTTTATCTTGCTACAATGCCGAGTATTTGTACAACTAGTTCTAGATATCTAGCATCAAATTGTTGGTCTATTGCACCAAACGATACTTGATCCTCAAATATTCTCAAGTGCTTGTCTGGGTGATGATATACGGATACAAATGTATGTGTGACTTCCTTGTACATTTCTCAAAATATTAAGTCATGCCTCCTATTTTCTCAAATGGTTCGTCCGGCAATTGGGGCCAACATATCGTGTATCCAAAATCTGTATATACCACTAACTGACGTGTCCATATAGTACATGCAGTCACTCCCGTGATGGATTGATTCGTACTGCGGTTGTTTGCTTCTCATTCTTCCTGGTCGTTTTCGGTTGGTGTCCGTCAATGTCCTCAATACCGATGGGGTCAAGGAATGATGTTATTTCAGAGTGGGACCCACCACTATGACTGTGGTCCTCGAGGCATGTCCAAGAAATTTTTACTCATTGTTCCTTTATTACCATCTTGCCCATCGGACTCACAAAACAGGCTAGTGGGTTCGTTAGGCATCATCGTGAAACTCGTGTTGTCCATATCGAGTCATGGATACTAGCCTCATGACGTTAGCGTTTCTGACCTTGAGCTAGTACCCATGTGACCTCAGTTCAACCTTGTAGATGTCCTTAACCCCTTCCTTTTTAACCCGTTAAATAAGTTATGGATCTGAGATGGTAAGTATTTATGAGACCTTTTTTGATGTTTGGTAGCCAACTCATGCCCTTATGTTGTCTTCATTCTTCTTTGATAGCAACACTGGAGCTTCTTAAGGTGAGAACTCAAATGGGTAAATCTCATCCCCTATGGCTCACTTGTTTGCTCCTTGTATTTGGTCGGTCTATTTGGGCTCATCCGGTAGGGTTGTTTTGTTGTTAGCGCTGCTCAGGGAGTTATAATGATCAATAACCTCGTGTATTTGTCCAGTGGCACGTCTATTAGTCATCCCAAAAATACACCCAAGCATGTGCACAATACTGACACTCATCCCATGGGTGTAGCTCCCAACTGTGTGCCATGGATTCTGCTATGTGCTCATGCGGCTGACTTCTTATTGTTATCTCAACATGATTCACTGTAGTGACCCTGCGGTTGGGCCAGGGTGTAAATCCTTGTTGGTGTGCCAACCGGTCCATAAGGGTATTATCCACACCGTTTGTCTTATGGTCTTTTAGGTCTGCTAAAATCCTACCCCACTTAAATAGAATTTTAACTACTTTATTTTTTATTAGTGTAGGTTTATTATTATTATTATTATTATTATTATTATTATTATTACTGATATATTTATATTTTACTATCTGTAGTTTTTTTTGGTTTATTTATTTAATTAACTATTTATTTATTGACTTTGAGATTTAACTGGAGTACTTGGATCGAGACAGTATTCCTGCATGAGTAGTGTGCTCATGGTGAGCTTGAACAGGGATAGATTTCTGAATGGGTATTTTGTAGATCTCGTAGGAAAGAGGAGTGGAAGACTTTGTTTTGGTCGTTATTATTATCTTCACGTATATACATTCACTTGCATATATATTAAATATTATATTGTGTATTCTTATTGGTGCATTATATTTGATATACATATAGGCATATGTGTGTAGGCATATATATATATATATATATACGCATTCCTTATGTATTTATTTTATTAAACACCCAACTTATATTCTTTCATTTGATTATTGATCTGTGTTGGTATTAGAGCACACAAGTTCACTCAATCAAAGAACCAAATAAAAATCAGCGAATCACACTCAAACATAACTAGATTACAAACTTATATATTATACTATTAATCGTTCTATTCGTGGCTTACTCTGGATCACTATAGGCTGACCATTCTACTCATGGGCACTACGGTCATTCTAGGATTCTATCAATGTGATTGGAGAATGTTGAGTTGCACGTGGTTGGTCTTCCACCGAACGTGATGTCGTCCCTGATACATGACGATGACATTTTCTAGTAATTTTAGTAGAGTAATTGCTTCCCTTGTCTTTGTGTACTTTCTTGAATTGATTAGAAGGTTGTTTGACTCGTCGAATCTTCGAATGGTCCGGTGCAGATGTTGCATGGTTCCAACCTTGCGTATCGCTTTGGTGTCCATCTTATATTGAACGACT
Organism: Tuctoria greenei; assembly: GCA_036927565.1. Lineage (NCBI taxonomy): Eukaryota > Viridiplantae > Streptophyta > Magnoliopsida > Poales > Poaceae > Tuctoria > Tuctoria greenei. The sequence goes on along the minus strand of JAYESD010000005.1, from coordinate 129,774,178 downwards.
AAGATGTGTTGGGTTGAGGTCAGAGACACTATCGAATGAAATAAATTAAGTTTTCAACATAGAAGGAGGTAAGTGCAGAAGGAACATATAGGAGAGAGAATCTTTCGTAAATAGTTTTATACTTTTCAAAATATATGATCAGGGTATAGGATGACTCTAAGGTTTCGTCCTACGCCCAAGTATGGCTCTGATACCACTCTGTCAGGACCCGCTTGTGCATCCCGTACAAATCCTTGGATCAATAGTTGGTACAAACAACAAAATAGATCAAGATCCATACAATGATTATTTATTTATAAACAATATAAGTCTTACAAAAATGATCTAGATTACATTGGGTGCGGTCGGAGATGACCTCCAAAATAGATAAATCCTCAAAACAGGGAAGCAGAACGGCTCCATGCCCAACAAGCGGACTTGGGAAGTAGGACTAGACCCTATCGTCATCCTCACACGCTTCAGCTTCTTTGTCTTTTGATAAAACCACCTATAAAGCAAGAGTGAATACATAAGGTACTCCACAAGCCCTAATGAATGTGCATCTAGGATCCCCGTGGGTTTTGGATGATTGATGATGAAAATTAAGTAACTAATGAGCTTAGTGATCTTAAGCACAGGTGTGAACTCAAGTGGAAACACAAACCCTCAAAGAGGAAAAGGATGAAAACAACGATGTCGACTCGAAAAGAAGAAACAAGGGTTTCTAGCATGTCGAGTTTAGACTAGCCATATGTGTATGAGGATGTGTGCGTAAAGTGCATTGAGATCAAGTTGGGAGCTCAAAGCGGTTTAGAGATCAAAACCTATTGAGAGAAGGGAGTTGGAGAATTCTGGTAGGAGTGGCCGGACTAGTCTATGTAGGTGGCCGGACTAGTCCGCTCCTGGCCGCCCAAGTCCGTTTTCAGCCGGACCATAAGGGTCTGAATGAGTTCAGACTAGTCCGTAGTGGTACGTACTAGTCCGGGTAGTCATGTAGTGGGTTTTCGGGACTAAGTCCCAAAACCACAGACTTGTCCGTTTTAGTCCAGACCAAAAGGTCCTGACTGAGATCGGACTAGTCCGCCCTGGGGGCCGGACTAGTCCGGATTGGTGAGAAAGTTGGTGCTTCAGTGACTAAGTCTGGGAGGCTGGACTAGTTCTCCCTGGGAGCCGTACTAGTCCGTGGTCTCCAGACTAGTCCATTTTCACACGGAACAAAAGGTTCTGTGTGAGATCGGACTAGTCTGGTCTGGACCGGACTAGTCCGTTTTGATGTGACCGTTTGAATTTGAAGTTTGGCAGGTAGCGTGACGATTGCTGCACAGTGCGACAGTTGTCAGGAACGTCAGTGGTCCCATAGGCCGGACTAGTCCGGGCCGTAGGCCGGACTAGTCCGCCCATCCATTGAAGTCAGTAGTATGGGCTGGGAACCTCTATAAATTGAGGACCCCTAGGTTCGTTTGAACTAACTCTTGAGAACTTTGATACCCTAGCGCCGCCACAGCAAACTTTGAGCCTCCAAAAGCCTCCTTCTTGCCTACTTTCCCTCTAAAACTAATTCTTGTGTGGATTAAGGTTTGGTGAGGTGAAGAAGAGGAAGAACACCGCTCTAGGCTCTCGGTTTGATCTCTTGCACTTGTTGAATCTTTGTGATCTGTGGCTTGAGTCTCTCTTTGTGATCTGAGATTGTATTTGTGGTGGGAGCCTCATATTGTGAGAAGCCCCAACAAATCTTGTATTCACCCTTTGTGATAGTGGAGAACCAAGTTAGGCCCTTGTGGTAAACTTGGTGAGGGAAGGGTTGTTGAACCCGACCCTTCGTGGGCTCTTCAACGGGGACGTAGATTCCTTTGTGGGATCGAACCTCGGGATAAAATCCTTGTGTCCCTTGTGTACTTTGCTTTCACTTATCGCACATTGCTTCTAGGGTTAACTTTACCGTTTTTGTTCACCACTCTTGTTTCATTGTGATCCTTAGCCTCATACTTGCTTCATAACTTGTTAAGGTTCACTAAGTCATTCTAACATACTTTGCATCACAAGAATACTACTAAAACTTGTTAGAAACACTTTTTAGGCTTTCCCTGCAGGAGGACCGCACTAGTCCGCCCCTGGACCGGACTAGTCAGCCTCCATGAGTACTGATCTCATTTTATTAAGTCATTTTAGCTCAATTAGCCTATTCACCCCCCCTCTATGCAACTTTCAATTTGTATCCGAGCGGGACTCTCCCATAGAGTCTAACAACTCGGAGAGAAGATGGCCGGAGTGGGGTATGACGAAGTCTCGACCAATGAGATCCAAGCAACACAAGAGGAGGTGCTTGTCTACCAAGACAAGTCGACGGATGACGAAGAGACTCGCCAGCTCAAGGCGAAACTTCGAGAGAAGTTGAAGATTCCAAAGGTGGACACTTCGACCTCTACAACGGGTGGCACGACCAACTACAACCAACAAGGCTACAACTATGAACGCCTTGTCTCCAACAACCACTACCTTTCCATCCCATTGGGGAAGCCTCCCCAATTCGATGGAACCGACTACGGGATGTGGAAGCACAACATGAAGATACATCTTGTGTCACTCAACTCCTCATTATGGCAAATTGTGTTGACTGAGGTGCATATCCCGAAGAATGAAGAAGACTTCACTCCGGAGCAAGCCGTGCTCCTTCACCGCAATGCCCAAGCGGCCAGAGTGATCATCTCATCTCTATCAAGAGTTGAGTTCAACCGAGTAGATGGACTTGAGGTGGCCAAAGATATTTGGGACACCCTCAAGACGGCTAATGAAGACAATCGAGTTGTGAAGGAAGCCAAGATTGAGCTCATTGAAGGAGAGCTTGGGAGGTTTGCCATTATGGATGGTGAATCTCCCCAAGAGATGTACAACCGCCTAAAGCTGCTCATCAACAAGAGCAGATCTTATGGCTGCACCAATTGGATGGACCACGAGGTGGTGAAGAGGATGATTCGGGCATTCATGCCTCGAAACATCTCTCTTTGCTCCATGATACGAGAAAACCAGGGGTTTGCCGAAATGACCCCGGAGGAGGTCCTAGGGAGGATCATCAACCACGAGATCATGGATAAGGAGGCACTCTTCTACAACGACCTCCAAAGGTTCACCGCTTCGAAGATGAAGGATGTTGCACTCAAAGCGACATCCTCCTCAAAAGAGCAAAACGAAGATGATGAGGAGAGCCTTGACACCGATGAGGAAGAGGCCCTCTTCATCAACAATTTCAAGAGGATGATGAGGAGAAGAAAAGGAGGATACAACCATGAGAGCAAGGGCAAAGAAAAGTCAAGGCCCAAAACAAAGAGGGCCTGCTACAATTGTGGCGAGTACGGGCACTTCATCGTGGATTGCCCACATGAAGAGGGCAAGAAGAAGAAGGAGGGCAAGCCTCAAGAAAAGAAGTTCTACAAGAATAAGAGGCCCTCCGGTCATGCTCACTTAGGCAAGGAATGGGACTCTAATGATGAGTCCTCCTCCGAAGACGAGGAGAAGGTGGCAACCATAGCCATCGGGAGGAGCTCCAAAGGAAGCAAGCTTTTCCCCAACCTCTACGACCACAAGCCAACCTTCCTCATGGCAAAACAAGGAAGGAGAAAGAATACTTCTAACTCATCCTCTTCCATATCTTCTCATGATGATTTTGATAGTGCTAGTGAAAACGAACACATGCTTAAGGACATAAGTAAGAGCACATTGCGTAGAATGGAGTTGCTCTCGGATGAAATTTGTGAGAAGGAGGAGCTCATAGATAGGCAAGAGGACATGCTTATCTATGAAAAGGAGAGATGCAAAGAGCTCATTGAGCTCCTTGAGCTTGAGAGAGAGAAGAGCAAGGCATTAGAGCATGAACTTGCTCTAAGAAAGAAAACATGCTCAAGTCTTGAGGAGACAACCATTGAGCTCAAGGACGAACTTGGCAACTTGGAAAAAAGTTAACAAGATCCTTGAGACTCAAGTTGAGTCCCTCAAGACTAATGTAGTCTCTTCCTCCAAAAGCTCATCCTCCTCAAAGGTTGCATCCAAAGCAATAGCTACTTGCAAATGTTCTAACTTGATCCTTAAATTAAAGTATGAGCTTAAATTGACTCAAGGCAAACAAGCACCTAAGGGTGGCATCTTTGACAAAGAGAAGGTGGTGTATGCACGAAGTGCATACAACAACACAAGACCTCCCTATGTCAAGGATGGTCTTGGTTATACTAGAGGTGGAAAGCAAAATGCTAAAACCTACAAGTATGGCAAAGACTTGATTGTCTTTGTCAAGGGAAGCTCATCCCCAACTAAAATTGGGAAGAATACTTCAACTAGCACTAACATGCCTAAATCTGAACCGCATCCTCTCTTTCATGATTTTGATGCATCTTATGTTTTAATGAGGAATAAATATGGCAAAGTATATGCTAGATATGTTGGGCCACTCCGCAAGAGCCCCAAGCCCTGTGTGTGGGTGCCCAAGTGCCTCACGACTAATGTCAAAGGACCCAACACCGCTTGGGTACCTAAAAGGAAGACATAATCTTGTTTTGTAGGCTTACTCCTCCGGTGGATCCAAATGGGTGCTTGATAGTGGATGCACCAACCACATGACCGGTGACAGGAGAATGTTCGTGGAGTATGAGCAACATGATGATCCAAATGAAGGGATCCTCTTTGGGGACAATAGCCGAGGGAAAATCCTTGGCTCTGGTAAAATTGTTATTTCTTCCCAACATACTCTTTCTCACGTTTTGCATATTGATTCTCTAGACTATAACCTCTTGTACATATCACAACTATGTGACAAGGGTTATAATTGTGTTTTTACTAATGAGGGTGTGAGCGTCCATAGAAGAAGCGATAACTCAATCGCTTTTAAGGGTGTGCTCAAGGGAAAGCTTTATCTTGTGGATTTCGCCCCGGATAAAGCTCAACTTGACACATGCTTAATGGCGAAAACCAACATGGGATGGCTTTGGCATAGAAGGCTAGCCCACGTTGGGATGAGGAACTTACAAAAGCTTCTTAAGGGCGAGCACATCTATGGTTTGAAAAATGTTGTCTTTAAAAAGGATAGGCCATGTAGTGCTTTCCAAGCGGGGAAGCAAGAGGGAGCTCAACACCCCTCCAAGAACATCATGACGATGACAAGACCTTTGGAACTGCTACACATGGATCTTTTCGGGCCAATAACCTACATTAGCATTGGCGGTAACAAATATGGTCTTGTTATTGTTGATGATTTTTCTCATTTCACTTGGGTGTTCTTCTTGCATGATAAGGGTGAGACTCACGGTGTCCTCAAGAGGTTCTTGAGGAGAGCTCAAAATGAGTTCACCTCAAGAATCAAGGCTATAAGAAGCGACAATGGCACCAAGTTCAGGAACACTCAAGTGGAAGAATTCTTGGATGAGGAGGGCATCAAGCATGAATTTTCAGCCCCATACTCCCCTCAACAAAATGGGGTGGCGGAACGGAAGAATAGGACACTCATTGAGATGTCAAGGACGATGCTTGATGAGTAAAAGACATCGAACCGGTTTGGGCGGAGGCGGTCAACACCGCTTGCCACGCTATCAACCGATTGTACCTCCACCGCCTCCTCAAGAAGACCCCCTATGAGCTTCTAGTTGGTAAGAAACCCAATATCTCTTACTTTTGTCTTTTTGGGAGAAAATGCTATATTCTCAACAAGAAGCCTAGGACTTCGAAGTTCGCTTCAAAGTCCGATGAAGGTTTATTGCTTGGTTATGATTCAAACACCAACGCCTATCGTGTCTTCAAGAGATCCTCCAGGATTGTTGAAATAGCACGCAATGTGGTGTTTGATGAAACTAATGGCTCCCAAGTGGAGCAAGTTGATCAAAGTGTGTTAGATCAAGAAGACTCTCCACAAGAGGCTCTAAGGAGGATGGCACTTGGAGATATTCGTCCACAAGAACAACCTTAAAACTCAAGTGACCAACCACAAGATGATGAAAGTCATCCCCCACGTGACCAAGTTGAAGATGGACAAGTGGCACCTCAACATGATCAAGAAGAAAAAAGTCAAGAGGGAAGCATACATCAAGGGGGAGACCAAGAAGAATAGGAGGATGATGATGACTCAAGAGTTCAACCTCCACATCCTCGTGTGCATCAAAGTGTTCAACGGGATCACCCCGTTGACAACATTCTAGGAGACATTACAAAAGGGGTAATCACTCATTCTCGTGTTGCTAACTTTTGTGAACATTACTCCTTTGTCTCTTCTTTGGATCCACATAAGATTGAAGACGCATTGAGAGATCCGGATTGTGTGGTGGCCATGCAAGAGGAACTCAACAACTTTGAGAGGAACAAAGTTTGGGAGCTTGTCAAGCGTCCACAAGAAAATGTTGTGGGCACCAAGTGGGTGTTCCGCAACAAGCAAGATGAGCATGGCGTGGTGACAAGGAACAAGGCACGACTTGTGGCCAAGGGGTACTCACAAGTCGAAGGTTTCGATTTTGATGAATTGCTCCGGTAGCTAGGCTAGAGTCAATTCGTATATTACTTGCCTTTGCTACTCACCATGATTTTAAGCTTTACCAAATGGACGTCAAGAGTGCGTTCCTAAATGGCCCAATCAAGGAGGAAGTCTATGTTGAGCAACCACCGGGCTTTGAAGACCAAGACTTCCCAAACCATGTCTTCAAATTGCGTAAGGCTCTCTATGGCCTCAAACAAGCTCCTAGAGCTTGGTATGAGGGCCTTAGAGACTTTTTGATTCAAAAAGGTTTTAAGATAGGAAAAGCTGATTATACTCTCTTTACAAAGCACTTTTAATGATGATCTCTTTGTGTGCCAAATATATGTCGATGACATCATATTTGGTTCTACTAACAAAGTGTTTTGTGATTAGTTTTCTAAGATAATGACAGAAAGATTTGAGATGTCCATGATGGGGGAGTTTAAATTCTTTTTCGGCTTCCAAGTCAAGCAACTCAAAGAAGGCACATTCATAAGTCAAACAAAGTACACTCAAGACATATTAAAGAAGTTTGACATGGACAAGGACAATCCCATCAAGACTCCAATGGCAACTAATGGTCATCTAGACCTCAACGAAGATGGTCCAAGTGTGGACCAAAAGGTATATCGTTCCATGATTGGTTCTTTGCTATATGTTTGTGCATCTAGGCCGGATATTATGCTTAGTGTGTGTATGTGTGCACGTTTTCAAGCTGCACCTAAGGTGTGTCATTTGACTGCCGTCAAGAGAATTCTTAGATATTTAGTTCACACACCTACCCTAGGACTTTGATACCCCAAAGGATCCAAGTTTAACCTCATTGGCTACTCCGATGCAGATTACGCGGGGTGCAAAGTTGATAGGAAGAGCACATACGGGACATGTCAATTCTTGGGTAGATCCTTAGTGTCTTGGTCCTCCAAGAAACAAAACTCCATTGCTCTTTCCACAGCCGAAGCGGAGTATGTTGCAGCCGGAAGTTGTTGTGCACAACTTCTTTGGATGCGACAAACTCTAAGGTATTATGATATAAACTTGCGCCATATTCCACTCCTATGTGATAATGAGAGCGCCATCAAAATAGCCCATAATCCAATTGAGCATTCGAGGACAAAGCACATAGATATTAGACTCCACTTCTTGAGAGATCATTCCTTAAAGGGGGATATAGTGATTTCCCATGTGAGAACCGAGAACCAACTACCCGATATATTCACCAAGCCCCCCTACATGAGAAGCGCTTTTGTGAGCTTAGGAGTGAGCCCAATATCTTAGATTCTCGAAATGTGGCTTGAAACATGCACATCTGAATGTTTTCTTTACACCTTATTCAAAAGAACGCATGTGTTTGAGAAATTCATCTCTATCTCAATTTTCTCCAAAATATTTGAAAAACTATTGACTTTGTGAGTTATGGTCATAGGTTGAATGTTGATTGCTTATTGACCATATTCATAAAGTTTTGTTGTGGCAATATGTCCAAAAGGATCAACCTTAGTGGCTAAAACTCAAATATATATGTTTTCAGCCTTTTAGGACCGGACTAGTCCGCCCAATGGCCGGACAAATCCAGATCCAGACTAATCCGTGTCTGGTCCGCTGACTGGACTAGTCCCCCCCCCCCCTACCGGACTAGTCCGGCCCCTGGGGACTTAAACCCCACTACAAGGATTCCGACCTGTTGCAATGATTGTACTGCAACGAATACTAAATCGTTGCAGTAAGCTTGGCTTTTTGCCACGATTCACTAGTTCGTGGCACTAGGATCTATCGCCACGGAACACAATAGTTGCGTTAGGATCTGTTGCCACGAATCACTAGTTCGTGGTGTCAGGATGCTAATGCAATGGACCACAATCATTGCATTAGGATTTGTTGCCACGAATTACGTGTTTGTGGCGTTAAAGGATCTATCGCCACGGACCACAATCGTTGCATTATGATCTGTTGCCATGAATTACTGGTTCGTGGTGTTACAACTTTATTTCCACGGAACACAATCGTTGCATTAGGATTTGTTGCCACGAATTACTGGTTCGTGGCGTTACAACTTTATTGCCATAGAACACAGTCGTTGCATTAGGATCTGTTGACACGAATCAGCAAACAGTTGCATTTGGATCATAATGCAACGAAACAGAATCGTTGCATTAGGATGTGTTGCCACGATACTCTGGTTTGTGGTGTTAGTATCAATGGCCACGGACCCCAATCATAGCAATTAGGATCTGTGGCCACGATTCACTTTTTCGTGGTGTCAGGATGCTAATGCAACAAAAAACAATCGTTGCATTAGGATCGGTTGCCACGAATCACTAGTTTGTGGTGTCAGGATGCTAATGCCACAGAACACAGTTGTTGCATTAGGATCTGTTGCCATGAATTACTGGTTCGTGGCGTTACAGGATCTATCGCCACAGACCACAATTGTTGCATTAGGATCTGTTGCCACGAATTACTGGTTCGTGGCGTTACAGGATCTATCGCCACGGACCACAATTGTTGCATTAGGATCTGTTGCCACGAATTACTGGTTCATGGCGTTACAGCTTTATTACCAAGGAACACAATCATTGCATTAGGATCTATTGTCACGAATTACTGGTTTGTGGCATTACAGCTTTATTGCCACGGAACACAGTCGTTGCATTAGGATCTGTTGCCACGAATCAGCAAACAGCTGTATTTGGACCGTAATGAAACAAAACAGAATCGTTGCATTAGGATGTGTTGCCACGATACTCTGGTTCATGGCGTTACAGCTTTATTGCCACGGAACACAATCGTTGCATTAGGATCTGCTGCCACAAATTACTGGTTCGTGGTGTTACAACTTTATTGCCACAGAAAACAATCGTTGCATTAGGATCTGTTGCCACGAAATACTGGTTCGTGGCGTTACAACTTTATTGCCACGGAACACAGTCGTTGCATTAGGATCTGTTGCCACGAGTCAGCAAACAGTTGCACTTGGACCGTAATGCAACGAAACAGAATCGTTGCATTAGTATGTGTTGCCACAATACTCTGGTTCGTGGCGTTACAGCTTTAGTGCCACAGAACACAATTGTTGCATTAGGATCCGTTGCCGTGAATTACTGGTTCGTGGCGTTACAGCTTTATTGCCACAGAACACAGTTGTTGCATTAGGATCTGTTGCCACGAATCAGCAAACAGTTGCATTTGGACCGTAATGCAACGAAACAAAATCCTTGCATTAGGATGTGTTGCCACCTTCGTGGCGTTAGTATCAATGGCCACGGACCCCAATCGTAGCAATTAGGATGTCTGGCCACGATTCACTTTTTCGTGGCCTCAGGATGCTAATGCAACAAAACACAATCGTTGCATTAGGATGTCTTGCCACGATTCACTAGTTCGTGGCGCCAGGATGCTAATGCAACAGACCACAATCGTTACATTAAGATTTGTTGCCATGAATTACTGGTTCGTGGTGTTACAGGATCTATCGCCACGGAATACAATCGTTGCATTAGGATGTGTTGCCACGATACTCTGGTTCGTGGCATTAGTATCAATGGCCACGAACCCCAATCGTAGCAATTAGGATGTGTGGCCACGATTCACTTTTTTGTGGCATCAGGATACTAATGCAACGAAACACAATCGTTGCATTATGATGTCTTGCCATGATTCACTGGTTTGTGGCGTTAGGATCTATCGCCACAGGACCACAATCGTTGCATTAGGATGGAGCTACATGAAGTTTCAAGGGAGGACACGGCTTGTATACTCCCATTCAGTGCTTCCATGCGTGCTCCTACTTAAGTGTCATGATTTTATTGGACCTTTCATTTATCTAACATAATGTCTGATTTAACTTCAACCAATTAGATGATGACACATAAGCGCAGAGTACGCATGGAAGCACAATCGGTAGCACCGAAGTTGCATCCCAAGATTGTTGCCATGTACGTTCACGCTCCAAATATTATAGCCAAGGGCGCACTGCACAGTTCCCACGACTGTACCACCCTGCCCTGATGATTGCCACGTACGCGAGCGCACCGAATCTTATAGGGCGCACGAGCACACACGAACTCCACGTCCGAACTTTGCTCAGCGATCCGAATAACTCGGCGCTCGACATGCACGATCGATCATCATGCGCACGAATAATATTATGAAATTATCAACTTTGATGATTCAATAATCTCAATCAAGTTTCATCCAACCTAGCAACAAAAAATTGGATCGTCCAGTCCATCCAACCAAACGTTAATTTGGATGATCCAAGACATAAAGAAATGGATGATCTATCTCCAATCAAACTTCGACGTCAAACCAAACGCAATTGATGACTGAGCACTTTGTCATATGTCACTAGAGTGTACGCACAAATGACAAATACACGACCTCAACACCAGGTTTAGGGTGCATCGTGGACTAACCACATGACCCGACCAAACACTCACGCAATTACCATACACCCGCAAGAGCAACCATCTGGCCGCATCCACCAACACATCCCGACCCTGCGAAAGGATGATGAGCAGCGGCAGGTGAACACGTTGCAGCGGCGGTGCAATGGGAAACGGTGGCAACGGACGGTGACGTACCTGGATGTTGGCGTAGTCGACCTCGCACATCTTCCGCAAGTCGTTCACCTTCCGCGGCGAGCTGAACCACACTGGCAGGAACTCCTCGGTTTCGCAGTCGAAGCATGACTTGGAGAAATGGGCCACCAATGCATCCCGACCCTGCGAAAGGATGACGAGCAGCGGCAGGTGAACACCATGCAGCGGCAGCGCAATGGAAAACGGTGGCAGCGGACGGCGACGTACCTGGATGTTGGCGTAGTCGACCTCGCACATCTTCCACGAGTTGTTCACCTTCCAACGGAAGCCATGCAGGTGCTTCATCCACAGCCAGAACGCTGCATCTGGCGATGTGACATTGACAAAGCAGTAGTTCTTGTTGGCCTCGGACCTTGGCAAATGCAACAAACGAGGTTAAGTATCAATTAGTAAAAGACCGGAGCTTGATTAGTATAATCATATATTTCAAAGCATAGACGTGGTACTTGAAGTCAAATGGAACGTGAATAAAATCGTAAAACCGACTTGACGCGGCCAACTGCAATTTTCGCGTTCTCATCGGCGCAGTGCCGATCAATGATGTTCATTACTTTTTGCCTCCTGACGACTCAGTGCTGGACTAACGGCGCTGATGATCCGCAACATACTTAATGATGTAAAACATCAGGTATTAACACATCAACAAATATGAGGGGGAGAATACCAACGCGCAGATTTAAAAGTATGTTGCAGATCATCAGCGTCCTCAGTCCAGAAGCAGGGTAGAAGCGGCGCTGTGGCCGCTGCGAACTCGAGAACGGATGAGGAGAAGGCTCATCGCCAACGGATCGAGGGGACGGAAGCTACACGATCGCTATGGGCGATCAGCCTTCCCCTCGATCCGTTCTCGAGTTAGGGGCAGGCCGGCGGAGGGGGCGCAGGGAAGGTGGGCCGGCGGCGGAGCCGGGGGTGCGGCGGCTGGGGGCGCAGCAGGCAACGTTGTGCGGTAGGGCCGCAGAAAATTTATTTCCGCCCGCCTAGGCCCATAGCCGGGCCTGCCTTTAAGACCATCCGCAGTGGTTCACGGTAAAGCTGTGATGGGACGCGGAGCGGTTCCAATTGAATTCAAAGATGCGCATGCGGGATGCATAACCTCTGCAGTACCGCAGGTGCAGTAACAGTCACTAACATGTGGGCCCCATAGATAGTCAGACCCACATGTCAATGACTGTTACTGCACCTGCAGTACCGCAGGTGATTTCAACGCATGCGCTGCGTGCGTCTAAGGCGCCTCGGTGACTGGCGCACACGTAAGCTCGGTGCGCCTGGTCGCATCGGCCGCCTGTACAAATGGCTACGGCTTGAACGAAGGACGAAACCTTATGCGACAAACAGCAACGTATAATACTTCCTCCGCCCCAACTCAACTCTAATTCTGTTTTGGTGGAACTAATTACCTTTGAAAAATGATTTATATGGAATTTATTAACTTCAATAACATGTAGTACTAGATTGTATATTATGGAAATATCTTCATGGTGAATCTAAAAGTACAATTCTTGTATTGTTAAAATAGATCAAAATTGCGTAAATCTGAAAGATAGATTTAACAAAACCTAAGAGTTCCCTTTGAAAAAGTTTTATACTTTACATTAGTTTTACATATGTAATATGCACATAGGATATATCACTAAATAGTTTTGCAAAAAAAACATGCAGGAGAAATATGTATATCCCATATATATGCTACTACTACGTAAATTAGGGGTGGGCAAATAAACCGAGACCGAAAAACCGAAACTGATAAAACCGAGACCGGAACTGAAAAGACCAAAATATCAGGTATCGGGTACTTTTCGGGTAGGAAATATAAATAACTGAAAAATAAATGTCGGGTTCGGACGGATGAATTCATTGTGGAGCTACATGTCACGTACTTAATTATACTAAAAATCATCATCTTCGCTGTCGTCCCCCCACAATGGAGCTACATGACCATCATTGGTATATGTATTGTCGTCGTCGTCTTCATTTTCTGATGCAACTCCATCTACCTCAAACCGATCACCTGATGTTGTCATTATAAGAGTGGAAGCATCACCGCTGGCTCCCTCAATGTCATTCCTAGCCCTTGCGGTCGTATCCTCATTATTGATATCATCAATAAGCAGATCATCATGAAATGTCTCAGCCTCCATCGTCTCAGTCACATTATTTTCACTGTCTCCAGGGGGCATGGCAAAAAGGTTCCGTGGCTTCGTTTTAACAACTGTAGCCCATTTAGGATGCTTCACACTTGGAACATAAAAAACTTGTTCTGCTTGGGTGGCTAGAATGTAAGGCTCATACTGGAATCGAAACAGAGTAGTGTCAACATCTATCATTCCATATTGATCCTTTTTGTAGCCTCAGCTTTGGTTCTGACTGCTTCCAAAAGGCCGACCAAACCATTCACACTGAAATAATAGAACATCTTGATTTTTTTCAAAATCAACAGCAATGATTTTATTGATTACTCCAAACCAATCATGATCAGTGCCCCGAACAGCAATACCACTGTTTTGGGTCCGTAAATCTTTTTCCACATCAGCAGTTCGAAAGAAGAAGCCATTGATGAATAACCGACTAAAAAAACGTGCCCGACGATCAGGTCCTCTAGATAATGCATACAGATAATCGGTTGCTTTGCCTTCTTTGTGTAATATCGTAATCTGTACACATTAGTATAACAGGGGTTATCAACGACAAACCAGTTTCAGAACACATATTTGTTCAATATTTCATCAAAGTGCAAACTTGCATGTACTTACTCGTTTCTGAAACCAATCAACAAACTCATCTCTATGGCGTTTATCAAGATCATGAGAATGAATCTTTTTCAGTTCTTCAATATGCTCACTGAAAAGGGCACAAAATTAAATTAGCCATCTACAATAAGCCATATATATAGTATACAACATCTGAGTTATACGTTATTACTTGATCCATGGAGCGGCCTCTTCAACGTTAGTAATAAGATAATGCCCGATGTTATGTAGTTCCACCTAGTAAGTTGGTCCCATTTATACCCTTTTTTAGAATTATCAACTTCTGTAAATATGTTAGAATTATCAATAGAAGGTTCATTTGTAGCTGCAGCTTCATGACGTTCTGGCCTATTACGCTTGGTGCTGATGTTATCCAAAAACTGACTACAAAAAGTCATACACTCTTCGGCAATATATCCCTCAGCTATAGAACCCTCCGGGTGAGCTTTGTAACGTACATACCTCTTCAATGTACCAAGGTACCTCTCAATTGGATACATCCATCTGTAAGAAACAGGTCCACCCAACCGTGCTTCTTCGGCAAGATGGGTTGGAAGATGTACCATGATATCAAAGAAAGCAGGAGGACACAACATCTCAAGCTTACAAATTGTTTCAGGAATTTGTTTGCTCATCTTGTCCAAATCTGGTTCCACCAATTCTTTAGAACAAATTCCAGAAAAGAATGTGCTAAACTCAATTAAAGGTGCAACAACCTTTTCAGGCAATATGTTATGTATTGCAATAGGAAGCAGCTTCTGAAATATAATATGGCAGTCATGAGTTTTTAGACCCGATACCTTACATGCTTATATGTCCACACATCTCTTGATGTTTGAGGCATAACCATCGGGCACCTTCACATTCCCCAGAAACTTGCACAAGGTGGTCTTCTCATCTTTGCCCAAAGTATATAATGCTGGTGGGAATGTGTACTTGCTCTTTATGAACTTCGGATGTTGATCTGGCCATATACCCATATCCTTCATATCAAGACGAGCTTGTAGACTATCTTTTGTTTTACCATCCATAGCAAGCAATGTCCCCAATATGCTATCACAAATGTTTTTCTCAATGTGCATGACATCCAAGTTATGCCTTATTAGCAATGTCTTCCAATAAGGGAGGTCGGAAAATATACTTTTCTTCTTCCAATTATGCCATCTATTTTCCTCGGTGTGCTTTCTCTTATTATTCGTCGGTCCAAAACTCACTTGATCAAAACACTCGTATTGTTGGAGTACTTCGTCACAAGAGAGTGATGTTGGAGCCTCTCTATTCTCTGCCTTGTTGTTGAAAGAACCTTTGTTTCGACACCATCTGTGATCCTGAGGTAGGAAACGACGATGACCCATGTAACAATGCTTTCGTCCATATTTCAACCAGAAGGCGTCAGTGTTTATATGAGAGTATGGACATACTAGCTTCCCTTTTGTGCTCCATCCACATAGCATTAGATATGCTGAAAAATCATTTATTGTCAACAATAAAGAAGCTCGCATGACAAATGTCTCTTTCTTTAAAATGTCATATGTTTCAACACCATCAGACCCTAATTTTAGTAGCTCATCAATCAAAGGCTACAAATACACATAAATGTTGTTTCCAGGTGACTTTGGCCCAGGAATTATCATTGACATGACCCAATAAGACTGCTTCATACACAACCAAGGTGGTAGATTATAAGGGATTAGAATCACAGGCCATGTACTGTAAGAAACATTCATTACTCCAAAAGGATTGAAACCATCAGATGCTAGCCCAAGTCTTATGTTGCGAGGATCAGATGAGAAATTTGGGTGAATGCTATCAAAATTCTTCCATGCTTTCGAATCGGCGGGATGGCGTAATATTCCATCATCAGCACAACCTTCTTTGTGCCAGCGCATGTTTGATGCCGTTGATTCTCCCATATAAAACCTTTGTAGATGGGGAATAAGAGGGAAGTAACGTAGAATCTTGCGTGCTACAAGCTTCTTGGATTTTCCACAAGGTAAAGCCTCTCTTGCATCCCTAGCAGTAATATTTTTCCATCTTAATTCACCACATTTTGGGCAACTATTCAGCAGAGAATAGTCCTTCCGAAATAACACACAGACATTGACACATGCATCGTTTGGTAGTCCAGCCCGAGGTCACGAACAACCTTCTGAAGTTTATCAAGTGTATTAGGAATGCAGTGGCCCTTTGGAAGCGCAAATGAGAATAGTTCAAGTAACATCTCAAAATATACTTTACTCATACCAGTTAAACACTTTATCTGGTAGAACCTGACAATGTAGGATAATTGGGTCAGCTGCGAACAACCTGGATACAACTCCTTTTTGGCATCAGTTAATAAGTCATAGAATTTCTTTGTATCCCCAGTTGGCTCCTGCTGGTTTATAGCATTTTCGTGATCATCAACATTTGCTGAAGTACCACCATGATCAGTGCCTCTAAGTAGACTGGACAACATATTTTGCATAGCACCATCATCAGAAATTATCTCCTCATTATTTGCTGATTCCTCAGCAATACTTTCCTGAACTCGTATTTCTCCATGGTGTATCCAACAAGTATAATTTAATAACATCCCATTTCTGAGCAGGTGTAAATGAACTCCCTTGTGTGTCTTGTGGCTAATATTACGACATCTCGTGCAAGGACAAGGCATAGTTCCTCCTTCACGAGTGCCCTGAAATGCAAAATTTAAAGATGACTTCATTCCATCCTGCCACTCCCTCGTATGCTTGTCTTTTCCCATCCATGTCTTATCTTCTGACATCGCTTCCTACAATTCAATCAACCATCAGCCTATCCGTAAGAGGATAGATGTACAAGAACACATTATGTGAGCAATTGTACCTAGATGTTGTTACTCCACGCGCTGCGGCCGGCGGATTCTCCTACAAGCGTGGCGGCCGGCGGATGCTCCTCCAAGCGTGGCGGCCGACGATTGGTCCTCCAAACTTGGTGGCCGGCGGATGCTCCTACAAGAGTGGCAGCCGGCGGATGCTCCTACAAGCGTGGTGGCCGGCGGATGCTCCTCCAAGCTTGGCGGCCGGTGGATGCTCCTCCAAGCGTAGCGGCCTGCGGATGCTCCTCCAAGCGTGGTGGCCGGCGGATGCTCCTCCAAGTGTGGCGGCCAACGAATGCTCCTCCAAGCGTGGCGGCCCGCGGATGCTCCTACAAGCGTGGCAGCCGGCGGATGCTCCTACAATTGTGGCGGCCAGCGGATGCTCCTACAAGCGCATTGCGGAGAGGGGGCCGACGTTGCGGGTCGAAGGGTACCGTAATAAAATATTATTTTTGTTTCTTATTTTCCTTCTTCATTCGGTGTGACAAAAATTTCCCGCCGCGGGCAGGCAGGCAGGCAGGACGAAAAATCTTGGCCGCTTGTTATTTGTGGGCTGAAACTTCGTTGATTCACTTTATATTCAAGCTGGGCCTTCGCGCATTCATGACGCTTGCACAGAGCCGAAGGCCTCGAAAGGTCCGGTCCTATCACCAGATTTTCGTGAGATCCTCAAGGGACGCTGCTTCCGATGTTTGGCCTCTTCATCCTCGCCTTCTTAACCCCCCCCCCCCTATTGCTTCCAGGCTCGTGTTCCCGACTGATTCCCATCCATGCTCCCGTGTGTTGCCTGAGAAGTCCTTTGCCTCTGTTGTCGCAGCTCCATGCCTCGCAACCATGTTAGACGCGAGCAGGTACCTGCAGGCTCACTGTCCCTGCGCCCTCGTGAGGGGCAATGCACGGTGGTCAACAACCGCCTCATGACAATGGAGTTTATCCATTTGTGCCGCCAAGCAGCTGTTCTGGGACCCAGAGGAGGTCGCAGCGAGGCGACGCCCATGGAGATCACCCTGGCCATCCATCACCAACTTGAAATCCCGCATTGGGCTTTCACCGTGTCCATGTTTGGGGATGGTGAGTTCCTGGTGCGGTTCACCTGTGATGACTATCGGGAGCTCTCCATCGAGATGACAATCATCTCCATGCCGGATGATAACCACTACTTCCGACCATGGATCTTTGGCGTTGGTGTGCCGATCGTCGGGTGGTTCTTCCACGTGCAGGTTGTCATCGAGAACCTCCCTCTGCATGTCTAGTCTGCGGAGGGCATCAGACAGGTTATGGGTGACGTCTTCCTCTTTGATCACTTCGATGCTTCCACTTACCACCGGGAGAGTGCTGACCTGTGCACGGTCGTTGGGTGGATGAAAGACCCAAGCCTTTTTCCTCAGGCCAAAATGGCCACCTTCTTTGCAGGAAGTGATGGCCGGACTGGGAGTGACGGCGGGCCGCCAGCGGAACCTTTCAACCATGCCATAGTGGTCCGGCCTGGCGGCCTCACGACGGAGCTCATCATCCACCTGGATCACTACCTCGACTATACGCCGCCGGTCCACCCCAACTCCCTGGCCTCCTCGTCATCAGGCGACTCTTCTAACGGACACTCCTCGGTGTCCTCGAACTCTTCGGGGGACACCTTCTCGCGGCCGAAGATATTCTACTGGCAGCGTGGGGAAGTATATGAGGCGGATAAGCAGATCTTTTAGTATGGCTACCAAAGTGTCCTAGCTCATGTGTTACGTTTCCTATGGAAACTAAAAATCCATTACAAATCCTATCCTTCAAAGGGAGCCTATGTTTGAGAGGATTACGACTGGATTAATTTCCGTGAAAAGATTTCCTTTTTAACATTTCGGTTGCCCTTCCTTTTTTCAAACATTTTATTCCTTGTATTGTCTTCACTTTTTTCTTTCCAGTCCTAGCTACCGGCCTGTTGCATTTTCCTGTTACTACTACTTTACAGACCGCTTTGCGGGCCCAGCTGCGGGCGATCTCTTGGCAACTCCACCAGTTTGGGGACAAGGAGGGTTTGGCGATCGAAAAATTCGAACTAATTTTGCACAGATAGTACATCCATGAAAAAGAACACCAAGTACATTTAACTTAAAAACATTACTCCCTCTGTCCCAAACTACTTGTCCCTTTCGATGGAGGGAGTATCTCCGTCCCAAAATACTTGTCGCTTTGGATGGAGGGAGTATATTACAAACACAAGAAAAGATAAACTAAAACTAAAACCATGATATGAAAAACTACAACTAAAAACATGAAACGAAAAACTACAACTAAAAACATGAAAAGAAAACACCTAAATACTACTCTACTCAGCCTCCACTTCCTCCTCCTTGGGTGGGTCCTCGGGCTCCTGACCCTCCTCTAGCGCCTCGGGCTCCGGCGGCGGAAGGTGACCCAGTCTCAAGGCCGCCGCCACGACGATGTTGCAATGACCCGCAATGCCGAGCTCGGCCGCCATCGTCTCCCAGAGGGAGTCGAGACGAGAGGCCACGTGCGAGAGGTCGAAGACGTAGTGGCCCGTGGTGTCCATTCCAGTACTTTGTAGAAGGGTACCAAGCCCAAGGCATTCCATGGAGTGAGATGTATCTGTAAATACATCTCGGGCCATGTTGAACAGGAGGGTATCCTTCACGCCCGGCGGCGAGGGGGGTCCAGCTGCGGCCGCTTACCGGCGGCCGAGTCCCTCGGCGGGCTCGGTGGCGGAGGGTTGCTCGAACTTGAAAGCATTTGCTGTATACTAGCTGCAGCTAGGTTTTGTGGAGAGAAGAGAGGATGTTGGAACGGTTGTGCGGAAAAGACGATGGCGCGGGTGACCATCTTATACACCCTCCGTCCCAAGTGAACTCTATTTTTAGGATTCAAACCGCACATTAGTCAACACATAAAATTACCCTAACACCCTTCATAAATATATATCCTCCCACTTTCCATTCAATGTCAGCAAGTTGCTATGGCAACAAAGGACAATAGATGAAAATGTGCAGAGCACACAACTGACATGACCATACAGTGAAAGTAAAGTTGAGTTGGGACAAAAAAAATTGGCTAGAAAAAACTACCCACACACCACCATCCCTCTTCTCCGCGCGTACTAAAAATCACCGGGCATCTCATCGTCTTCTCCGCGCGTACTAATAAAGAGTAGTAAGACAACACACCATCCTCTACTCCGCCACACACACCATCCTCTTGTCCATGCGTACTCTTCCTCTCCGTCGCACGCTCCCTCATTGGTTCCCTTCGAAGCCCATGGAGTTCCCCTTGCCGCACGATATTGTGGTCCTGATCGCGGGGTGGGTCGCTGCAACTACCACCCAGCCCATGGACGACCTCTCCAATCTGCGCGCCACCTGTAAGGCCATGCACGCGGCATGTCGTGATCCTGCCGTGGGCAGGCGCGTGGCACTGGAGCGGGAGAGCAGCTGGGAGTAGTTCCAACAGCACGGGAACGGGAGCTACGACACCCTCGTGGAGCGCCTAGCCAACGTGGGCAACCCTCATGCGTGCTACGTCACCGGGTTCGACCTCGTCTTCAACTACGGCCGCGCGCATGCGCAGCGGGGCACCCAGTTCCTTGCCCGGGCGGCCACAAACGGTCACAAGGTGGCGGCCTACATCCTCGCCATGCTCCGCTATGGCGCCGACCGCGGGTACTGCGATGCCCTCGAGTATATCCGGAAGGTCGAAGGCGAGGCCCACGTCGTCAACAACGCGGCCGGGTCCGTCACGATGAAGAGGACCAACACGGAGTGCTGCCGGTGTCGGAATCAAGCCATGCAGAGGGTCGACGTTTTCGTGAGCTGGAGGTTACTGCGTAGGCCTCCTCGGGGACCGCCGCTGGTGGCGCTTCCCGACATTGACGATTACATTTGCCGCTGCCCAACAGGGGGGAACCAGGGGCCTGCCCGATGTGGCCGGTGAGGGTGCTACGAGTGGAACGTCTTCTGTACTGAGAACTGTAGGATTGAGCGCAAGTATGACCTATTCTACCATAACGTGTTGTACTCTATGGGTCATATTCCCTCCTTTCCTTTTTGGATGCGCTACCCCTAGTTCTCCCAACGCTAATGAAAAGTGAACAAAGGAAGTACTTTATATAAAATAGACTTGTATAAGGCATGTTGATGTGTTTCTCCTATATATGCATGATCGTCTCTGATGAATGTTGCACTTGTTGTGTTTCCCCTATGCGCGCTCGTCTTTTTTTAGCCCCGTTTGCATTAAAGGAAACTCACGCGGCAGTTTAAAGGAATGGATTCCTCCGGAAGTGACACATGTGGTTTAAAAAATCTAGGTTCTATAAATTTTGGCTTCACTAATAATAAAGTTGTATAAATTGCTACTCCTATACAGGTTCGTAATTAAGTACTACTAGATATAAACACAGTGATATAAACAAGGATTAAAATAAAGCATACACATAAAATCTCTTCAACCAGCAACACAGTAATATAAACAAGGATTAAATAGTAGATATAAACATCGACAGAACCAAACAATAGTGTTCAACGTACCATTCCAGGCAACAAACTAATTAATTTGACAGTACTAGCTCTTACGTAATCAAAAAACACAAAATAAACTAATCGGCACATCTAGTCAGCACCACATCTCTTCAAGCAGCACCTTCAGTCTGTCAGCTAGCTCCATGCATCGTCCTACACCACCACCTTGCTTGGGTCTACCTCCATGCATCTTGCATCACGACAACCTTGCTTGGACCACCGTCATTGTTTTCAGCAGCGATTAGTTTATGGCATCATCAAATCTGGAGTAATTTTTCTAGATCATTTGGGGCCGAAAAAATAGTTAACACGCTATATATGAGGAGAAAGATTAGGATATTATATGCTACATGTGCCGTGGACAACATATCCGATGCTTCATTATTCTGGTCGACAGGATCATTCTACCCCAATTAATCTGGGGCAGCAGGCGGAGGACCTTGATCATAAGGATAAGGACCAGGCACGACTGGTCCGTGGTAAGGGTGGGGGTTGCCATTGAAAGGCGGAGGGTCCTCCTCATCACCCGGAAGGTGGTCCACAAAATCAAAACCTAGGACGTAAACTGGTACAGTCCATGAATGTCCTTCCCCACCGACTTTATTGCCTCTCCTGAGAACAAGGCTTCGAGGGATGTCAAGTGGATTATCCACCATCACCAGCAGAATGACCCTAGTCGGGTTTGGATCATTTTCATCCCAATGAAGCAACTGGCCAAAACTGGAGCAGGTTTGTTCAATAAACCTTCGCTCCTTTAGATCCAGAGGATAACCAAGTAGCAAGATCCAACACCTTCTAGTAAACTGAGCACGATGCATATTAAGACTTGCCTCATCATGTTTTTCAAATCTGAACTCCCAATTCCCGACCACGTGGGGATTTGCTAGGACCAAAGCATCTCTCTCTAGTTTATTTCTTAACTTGTAGTACATGACAATCCCATGGGGATGTGCACCGTAAGTAACTACGTGCATTCTTGCCTGATCTTGGATGTACACTGCTATCTGGTCCATAAATTCATTACGCTGGGCAGGAGTTAGTACCTCATTTGTGACCGCAACCGCATATTCCTCATTTTTCTTTGCGATTTCGCCAGATATGTGGCACACGCTTCTGGTCCTTCTCAGAGGACCACCATCTTCTGGGAATCATCAGCTACGGACAAAACCGACGGGGGTCGATGGAGAAGTTTGCCATTAATGAGCGACGAGCGGCGAAGAAACAAATCTGCCAGAGATAAACAAAGGGTGTACTACTAGTATTTGGAGGTTGCGGTTTCTTGGGAGTCTCCAGAGTACTCCTATATTATAAAGCAAAACAACATGGAACCGCCGCACATCCTCTGCAGTACTGCAGGTGCAGTAGCAGGGGCTGACATGTGGGTCCTATGGACATTGTAATGATGACACCGCGTATAGGGGTAACTTCCGGCCTGTTCCAGTCCGTGCAATAATAACATCGCGAGTCTCGTGACTGTTCAGATTTTTGTAGGAAAACAACATGACAAAACGTGAAAAGAAAAAATATCAAAAAAAAAAAAACAAGAGAAACACAACATCACGACTGGAGATGTTTTTCGATTCACGCACGAAGTGGGTTAAAGGATAAAACTTGGAATCGTTAAAGGAGATGTTTTTCGATAAAAGGAGAATTTTTCGATAATACATCAGACACATTGTTCATTAACATAAAAGACATATTACATTAACATACTACTAACACATATATTACGAACAAGAGTAAAGAAAACATGGATGAAAAACACGTAGAAACAAGAACAAAACTACTCCTAATCCTATTCTACTCGGAGGCCTCGTCCACCTCCGCCGCCGCGCGTGCCGCGGCCGACGCATCCTTCGGCTACTCCGCCTCCGCCTCTGACGGCGGCAGCGACTCCTCTTCCGTCTCCACACCGAGCTTACAGGCGATGTTGTGCAGAATCTTCCAGCAGCCCTGTACCCCAGCAACCTCCGCGATCGTCTCGTGGAGGGCATCAATACGAGCGGCCACAAAGCTTAACCCGAACAAGTAGTAGCCGGCGGAGTCCATGCTGGGGAGCTGGGGAAGCCTCCCAAGACCCAGACGGTGATAGATGAGAGATGTATTGTTAAATACATTCTGCGACATTGTGTCCAGCGCTCTTGCATGTTCGACGGTGGAGGACATGTCGTCTTTGACATCTTTAATTCAGCGCGTTAATTCGTCGATGCGGGTGGTAAAGAGGCGGATAGTCTCCTGTAACCAGTCAGGCTGAGGAGATGCGGGCGCCGCCATCAGTTCCACAGGCATTGCCGGCGGCGATGGAAATGGAGAAGGAGGTTCGGAGGACGTCGATGGCCTAGAGCTCTTCTGCGCGGGGCTACCCATTTGTGTGGCGACGGAGGTGCAGAGAAAGAGCGAGAGGTGGTCGACGGTGGCGGGAGGAGAAGTTTGGAGGTTAGGATCTAAGGAGCGGTGCGGCGGAGAAGCAAGAGAATGGTGAGCCTTTATAGCGGGTCGTCGTCTAATAGCGGACGTGTGGTGAGGGGTCCCCGTCTCCAGGCGTCGGGATTTCACAGGCAGTTTTTAACTTTATCTCAGGCGGGTTTTACTTACCAACCGCTTAATAAGATATTTAATCAAGAATATTAATCAAGAAGAAGTAAATATCTTCACAGGCGTTTGGTACTTAATAACCGCCAGAGAAGATGTTTATCTCAGACGGGTATTACTTACCAACCGGCAGAGATAATGCCCGATACTGTTCTTCAGTTTCCTTATCCCTTGCTTCTTTTTTATTTAGATTCCAATATAAATACTCAGACATGTTTAGATTCTGCAAATTGTGTCCAAATTCGATGATTCTTTCTTCTACATTTGTATAAAATTAACATCGACCACCCGAACAAAATATTTTAAAACTTGTATAGCTGACATTGTAATATTTTGGTAAATATAAAATTAATTTCTACTCACATATTATTCACATTTGTGTATCTCATAAAAAAGATCCTTCACTCAAATTTGTTTGTATGAACATATTTGTATCATTTATACATGTATGAATTTTGTTAATTTTTTTAAAAGCATTCCAACATGTCAAACTTCAAATTATCCATCATTCTAGCTAAATGCTCATATACATATGAGGCATTCATCAAATTATGAACACACATTGATTCAAATAAATTTAAAAAATTTGCAAAAATTCATAGAGGTTAGTATGATGAGTAAAAATGTCAACTGTAAAAATAAATGAAAAAGACATTATATTCATCAAGATAGAAAAATGAAAAATAGCATTTGTTGTATGTTTTTTATGTTATGACCAATTTCAAAAGATTTATGAAGTGAAATTTAATGGTAACCTTTACTTATCAATAATATTACAAGAAAGTGGAAGTTTTCCTTTTTAAAGGACCCACATTTAATCAAGAATATTAATTAAGAAGAAGAAAATATTTTCACAGGCGGTTGATACTTAATAACCGCCCGAGAAGATATTTATCTCAGTCAGGTATTACTTACCAACCGCCAGAGATAATGCCCGATACTGTTCTTCAGTTTCCTTATCCCTTGCTTCTTTTTTATTTAGATTCCAATATAAATACTCAAACATGTTTAGATTCTGCAAATTGTGTCCAAATTCGATGATTCTTTCTTCTACATTTGTATAAAATTAACATCTACCACCTGAATAAAATATTTTAAAACATCTATAGCTGACATTGTAATGTTTTAGTAAATATCAAATTAATTTCTACTCACATATTATTCACATTTGTGTATCTCATAAAAAAAAGATCCTTCACTCAAATTTGTTTGTATGAACATATTTGTATCATTTATACATGTATGAATTTTGTTAATTTTTTTAAAAGCATTCCAACATGTCAAACTTCAAATTATCCATCATTCTAACTAAATTCTCATATACATATGAGGCATTCATCAAATTATGAACACACATTGATTCAAAAAAATTTAAAAAAATCTAAAAAAATTCATAGAGGTTGGTATGATGAGTAAAAATACCCATTGAAAAAATAAATGAAAAAGGCATTATATTCATCAAGATAGAAAAATGAAAAATAGCATTTGTTGTATGTTTTTATGTTCTGACCAATTTCAAAAGATTTATGAAGTGAAATTTAATGTTAACCTTTACTTATCAATAATATTACAAGAAAGTGGAATTTTGCCTTTTTAAAGGACCCACATTTAATCAAGAATATCAATTAAGAAGAAGTAAATATTATCACAGGCGGTTGGTACTTAATAACCGCCTGAGAAGATGTTTATCTCAGGCGGGTATTACTTACCAACCGCCTGAGATAATCTTCTTCTCAGATGAGTTTGAATTACCAACCGCCTAAGATAATTACCTTATGATACCCGAGTCTGAGGAACACGATGAACACACTACACATTCATTCATTCACACAGTTGAAGAACACACAATATACTCATTCATTAACAATATTCAATCACACATCTCACAAAAGAACACACAAGATACACAATATTTACACAAGAACACACAAGATACACAAGTAATATTCAATCACATAGATGAACAAAGATAGATTTCATTCATTAACAATATTTACAAAACAGAAGCAACTAAAAACAACAAAGAAAAACTAATTAAATCCTACTCCTACTCCTCTTCCTCCTCCTCCTCCTCCTCGTCCTCCGGCGGCGACTCTGGCGCCGGTGCAATAGGAGACAGGACCGGTTGCACCGGCTGCATCGGCTGCACCGGCGGTGCAACCTCGAGGTTGCTAGCCATCGCCGCCACCAACGTTCTGCGGCCCTCAGGGCCAAGAACTGGGGCCATCGTCGCGAACAGAATGTCGAGACGATCAGCCTCCCCCGTGAGGGCGTAGAGGTAGTGGCTGATGGTACCCATTCCAGGATACTCTGGAAGGGTTCCCAACCCCAAGGCACTCATGGTGCGAGACGTATTGTTGTACGCCTCTCGCGCCATGAGGAGGCGCTGCTGGGTGTTGATCCTCTCGGGGGAGCTGCAACATGGTTTCTTGCAAGGTGGCTCCCTCGGAGGGCTTGGCGGTGGAAGGTCGGCCATAGTGGTGTTGGGTCGTCGGTGCGGAGGAAGACGAAGAAAAGAAGAGGATTCAAAGTGAGCGACACACTTGTGGAGAACTAATGGGTGATAGCGTGTCTTTAAGGCCGCGCGGAGTGGAAGATGGAGCAGCTGGTTTACCACGCATTGAAAGGTCGCGCCTCGGGGAAAAGAAAGGTCGCACACGGTCGTCGACAAGTCTTCACAGACGGTTGGTGAGGGGTCTTTATGTAGGCGTTCATCAAATTATGCACACACATTGATTCAAAAAAATATCAATGTAGTAAATATTTTCTCAGGCGGTTGGTAAGTAAACCCCGCCTGAGGTAACCGTCTTCTCAGGCGGTCGGTACTTAAAATCCGTCTAAGAAAATTGGAGTTTATATATACCCCTCGGCAGCGTAGGAAAAACCTAACCCGCGCGAAACACTTAGATGCCGTTAGGCTACCACAATTTCGTTTGCTGCCAAGTGTTCACCCTCGTCACTTCCAGGTACGCCGCCGAGCTTCGCCGTCACTGCCGAGCTTCGCCGTCGCTGCCGAGCTTCGCCCTCGTCACTTCCAAGTACACCCTCATCGCTGAAAAAGAGTGTCCCTTCTCGCCTGTAGCTACCTTGCCTCGCCTCACCTCACCATCCAAATCCAAGTGCCTCACTTTGCGATTCTTGATACTAGAAAAAGGCTGGAGGATTTTCTTTTTGTCCCTTGCTTGATCAGTTATAGGTCCGGAGCTAGGCG
Organism: Tuctoria greenei; assembly: GCA_036927565.1. NCBI lineage: Eukaryota > Viridiplantae > Streptophyta > Magnoliopsida > Poales > Poaceae > Tuctoria > Tuctoria greenei. Next base: position 129,747,205 of record JAYESD010000005.1, on the reverse strand, counting down.
CCGCCTAGTAAACCTCAAGAACATGGTCGCCACTCTGAATGAAGCTAGCCTATTTAGAATAAGAAGATAAAATTTCCATTACTGGTGAGCAACTTTAACATGCTTGTCACTCTCGCAATGTATAGGAACCTTTTGGCCAGTCGCCTTAAACCCTAGAATGCCTTATCAAATCCTAGAATGCTTCCATCTTTTTCTTCATGCAACACTTCATGTAGAGTTAATATGCCATTTATTAGATTTTTTGTCTTATTAGTTCTAGCATGGAAAGCCCTAAGAAGACTGGTCCTGGTAGTAACAATAAAGAAGACAATATGGAGTTTACTAACTCCAGCAGTTGAGGCTCCTATCATAGTCCATCGGATCCTTTTCCGAATATAAAAATTAAAAAGACTTCAGTGGATCTAGACTCGGAATATGATCCTGCCGACAAGGTATGGATCACGAATCTTAACTTCAGCAGTTCAAGTTAATGTTGGTTGTCAAGTATACGGTCTTATAATTTTTTTCTACCTAGATTAATCGCAAAGACAATGAGGTGACATCGGCTCCTAAAACCTCAGAAGGTTCTCCAATGGATGAATCCTCAACTTCACTCAAGCGGAAACGAGGGCAACGAGGTCCCAATAAGGGTCCATTGGACCGCATCATGTACATAACAAGGGTCGGTCCAGGTGGGCTTCCCCAAGAACCACTGGATTCAGTTACCAAGTACCGTAATGCATGCAGTTTTCTTGTTAGGGAGGTTGTGCCGATCACAACCGAGAATTGGAAGAAATTACCCGAGCAGACCAAGAATGAGTTGTGGGAAAGGATAAAGAAACATTTCAAGTTCCCGAAAGGCACAGAAGAAGCTGTAAAGAAAGCAGCATTGGTCTCTTGCGGCAAGAAGTTTCGATGCTGGAAGACTGAAATGAATGCTTATGTTAAGGCCGATAAGGTCCCTAGCCCGAGGAAGATGGGAAAAATCACACAAGCTCAGTGGCAAGAGTTTGTTCGTCAAAAGAGCACACCTGATGCTAAAGCTCTAAGTGCAACTAGGTCAGAGCTTGCAAAAAAGAACAAATACCATCATCGCTTGGGGTCTGCCGGATATGCCCCCAAAGTCCAGAAATGGAATAAGATATTAGACGAAATTACCAGTAAGGGCAATCCTCACCCATTAGAAGGGTGCGATGAGCGAACTCAATGTTGGGTCTTTGCTCGGTCAAGTTTGACCAGCGAGGGCAAACTTGAAAAGCCCGACTCTCTGAATGAAGTAGAGGATAAAATGAAAGAAGTAATTTAAAAGCAACAGAAGGGTCTCTTCAAGCCGAAGAGGGAGAATGACCAACTTACCGCTATCCTGAGCACAGCGGACTGGTTCGAGCGGTCTCTTCTCAAATGTCTTGGCTAGATGGTTTCCCTAAAGATAAAGACACATATAGAAGACGTGAGAAGTTTAAGAAAACACTTGATCAAACGATTGCTCAAAAGGTCAAAGAAAATATGCAAGAAATAATGGAACAACTTAGACAATCGGGACAATTAGTGGCACTGAGTACAGTGATGGTTCCGGTGCAAAAGGAGCAATTAGTATCTCCAACTGCCTACCCTAGCAGCGTTGGTTCCGTGCCAGGCTCAGGGTCAACCCATAAGTTCCCTATCGATGATATTGCTAACGACAGATCTTGTCATCTTCTTGTCCCGATAAGCAGAGCAGGGAACAAAACCAAACAGGTTGCCACTGCTATGGCAAAGCCTGATCGTGACTTCAACGGGAATCCACTTCCGTTGTATTATGCTGAGGTGCAAGTTCTTCAGATCATTGATAATGATTATGAAGATTATGAAATAGACCTTGTCACACCTGAGGGGATCGCGACTCTGGGGCAGGCTGTTAACCAATTAATCCTTTGGCACCAACGCGATATCGTGTTGGACGATGAGCCAATTTCTAGCCCCATCGCATCTCCAAATACTGCAACCCCATCTTCTAAGGTGAAAGTGCATGAAGATCCACTCCCCCTATGTCTCAGCAAGGATGATATCCAAGAGAAACAACTTGGACAACAGCTTCAAGGAGTACCAGACCAAGCTGTTGCTAGTAAAGAGCAACCAGTTGAGCAACAGCCTGAAGTAGTACTAGAGCCAACTGCTGGGAGTAAAGAGCAATCATTTGAACAACAGGTTCAACAACAAGCCAGTGTCCAACTTCCGACGACTACTCCTCGATCATCAGTGCTTATCAAAGTTACCTCATACGAAAATAAGAAACCTTCATCAGAAGTGTCAAAATATTTGGAAACTATGAAGGAAAATATTATAAAATCGAGTGCATCTCGTTCTTCTCATGAGCCATCATTAGGAGATATCGAGGAGTGGGAAGAAGACGGTGTCATGTATAATCGGCGGACGGCTTTAGTTAAACTAGGAGTTCCAATATACAAGCTTGAGGATGTTCCTCCTAAATTTGAGAATGGGAAGCCGTTCATGACATCCGTACAACTTAGCAAACAACGCGTCCAGCTCAGAAGAATGCATGAGTGGTACATCCTTGCTAGCACAAAATATGGTCTTAACTGTGTCACATTTCGTATTCCAAAAGAAGCATTCTGGAGCACTGGAGTGGATAGATGAGTCATTTTATTTGAAGAGATGCGTGCCCTTTTCCATCGGGGCATGCTCGAAATCAACCTGCTGCTCGTCTGGTGCTCGTAAGTGCTCTAATATTTTGTATTTGCTTTTTTTACTACACGCATACGCATTTCATGAGATTATAACAATTCTGGACTTCTTCAATAGGATGCAATACATGGATAATGAAAAGTTGGAGCGCAAGATAGGTATCCTTGACCCTACTATGATTGCAAAGGTGTTATTGGACGTCCAGGCAGATCGAGACTCAGCACAGTTCAAACACATGAAAAAAAAGATTTTGAAAAAGCAATCTCAAAACTTAAGAAGGATAAAAGGATAGAAGTTGCAACTTACATAGGACATGCGATGTTTAACTTTGTCAGAGATGGCAAGGACCTCGTAAAGGCTCTGTACCACTTCGAGTAAGTTCGACACATGACATTGAAATAGCAATTATTGGTAATTGTTAGCACGTGTGTTTGTATGTTTGCAGTAATCACTACATAATGATCTTCATCAAGCCAACGCATGGAATGGCAACAGTCTTGGACTCGGCCGTTTTCTAACCTGATCGTTACAAATATTTCCTTTCCATTTTGAAATTATACATTTATTCAATAATTTTAATTTACGCACATTTAGAATGTGTTGAAAAGTTTTATATGAAATTTCTTGTATTACAGCGCTTGGCGGTTTTACGCGGAACGGCTTAGCGGTGAGAGACCTTCCAATACGAATGCATTGGACATTAAAATGTAGTATGCTTGTCCGAAGTAGCCTGCTGGGAGTGTCTTATGCGATTATTATGTATGCGAGCATCTTCGGACCGCCGGCGTATATAGAGTGAATCGTGAGGATGTAAGTTATCCCTAATGTCGATACCTTATTTTCTTACTTTTGTGTTTCATTTTCATTGTAACTAGCATAGTTTAATACTTATATTCTCTGCTGTTCAATATTACCAGAAACATTATTTTCATATTTTGATTCCAACTTCAAAATTCAATTGCTCATAGTACAACTGCTCCAAAAATACCAAATAAATTCCTCTATACTCTCACTTTGATCTATACTTTGAGATTGTTCAAACCAATACGTTCTAAACCTAGTTATGTGTTATATTGCAGCACACGAAGAATCTGAATGAAGAATGGCTGGTTTGTAGAAGTATTCCTAGTGGAGGAGCCGACAGGATTGCTGCTGAACTCTGTCAATTCATTCATCACGAATTTTTTTACAAAAGAGGGGAGTTCTTTGATGAGGATGGTGCAGCAGCTGATGTGCCAAAACTTTGTGACTATGCCAATAGAAATAGTTTTTAGTGAAAACTTGTAAACTTTGAGATGAATTGTATCTGTAACTTGTACATATGTATATTGTTTTAGTGAAATTGAATTTTGTGATGATAATATTATTGACTTTTGTTCTGTGATGAGATTATTGATTTTTGTTCTGTGATTATATTGAATTGACCTAGAAATTAGAAATAACAGTTGTAGTACTGCATAGGTTATACCTTATCAAAGGTGGTTATTAACCAACGGCTAGGCATGTCTGTGAAAAACAATTATCACAGACGACTAGATACAAGTAAAGAACCATCTGTGATAACCTAATTATCTCAGGCGATTACTGTTATGGTAGAAACCGGCTGAGGTAAAAGGTCTTCACATGCGGCTTGATGTAGGTAAACATCCGTTTGTGATAACACCATTAACACAGGCGTTAGTTATGCTGCAAGACCTGCCTCTGATAAGACAATTATCACTGGCGGATATATATGCTGCACGGTCCCAACGGCTCGACGCGTCCCATCGGCATAAGAGAAAATTAACATGTGTACGCCACACGTCCGACTACCCGAGCATTAATGCTTTTTCGTGATCATGTATGATGGCCGGACATGCATGCATGCTTTTGAAATAGAGCCAGCGAGGTCTCCATCATGTTTCATGCATGATTGATCACTTGTTGATGGGGATTTGTGATGTTGATTTTCTTGTTTCATGATGACATTTCTCTTGTTTTGAAATGTTCTATGTTACTAAACTCGATGTTGTTCGTCTATTCCATATGTTATTTTCTTCTCTGTCTGTTGTCTAATGAACTACGTACACCGTATTTGTGTTCTATGTGTAACATGCATGTGCAAGACCTCGATCCACGATCATGTTAAATTGATGGTGTTATACAAGTGTTTTCTCTTTTTGTTGAAAAAACGATCGTCATATTTATTATTTGTATATTATTAATATACATTAGTAAAATAAAGAATTAATATATAAATAAATATTATCATATGAAATATCAACATGGATGGTCCAATCCAACCTACGAAACAAAAAAATTTTGATCGTCGTACATCCAATGAAACATCAACTAACATGGATCGAGACCCAGTATACAAAAACATGGATGATCCTATTGAATCCAACTCTGACAACAAAAAAACGCACGTACACGACGGTCGTTCATTAACAGAGAATACAAATATATAGAACCGATAGTTCATTAAATAATAGACAGAAAACAAAATAACAGATGGAACGGAGGAACAATGACATTGAGTTCATTAACATAAAACAATAGTACTACAAAACAAGAAAAACAACATCACGAAACAAGAAAACCAACAACACAGACCCTTTCTTCCTCCTGCGCCGTGGTTGCGCGCGCGGCGATGCCGTGGCGGGGCTCGCCGGAGATCTCACCGCTGGCCTTTCCAGTGTGCCAAGTAACTGACGCGCCGCACGAGGTCTGCGGAGAAGTTAAGAAGCCGTGGTGCAGGGATGCGTGTGCGACGTTCCACATGGATACAATAGAGATAGAAGGATCTCTGAAGATCGTCTTCCACAGTGTTTTAATTGCGCCGCACGAGGTCTCCAAAGGGTTCAATGCGCGGGAAACGAACCGCTCCCTCGTCTACTCCGCACAGAACATATATAAGGCGTGTCGTCGGTTATGTACAAGCACAGAACTTTTGCACTCCTTTCTTCTTCTTCCATCGTTCCACCTCCTAGCCCGGCGCCGACGAACCACCACTGCCATGGCCAACCTTCCGCCTCCTAGCCCGTCGAGGCAGCCACCCTGGAAGCGGATATGCTGCAGCTCCCCCGAGAGGGTGAACGACGACCAGCACCTCATTATGGCGCGAGAGGCATACAACAGTATGTCTCGGGCCTTGGATGCCTTGGGTCTTGGTACCCTTCCTGAGTTTCCGGGAATGGATACCATCGGCCACTACCTCTACGCCCTAACGGGTGTGGCCGATCGCCTGGACATCTTGTCTGGGACGATGGCCCAGGAGCTCGGCGTTGAGGGCCGTAGTGCCCTGGTGGCGGCGACGGAGAGGAACTTCCGTCGCGGAGGGGTTCCATCGCCGGTGCAGCCGGAGCCACCGGTGCAGCCGGAGCAATCGGCTCAGCCGGAGCAGTCAGCCCACTCTCCTGCTGCATTGTCACCGGAGGAGGAGGAGGAGGAGGAGGAGGAGGAGGAGGAGGAGGAGGACGATGACGACAACGACAGTGACGATGATGACGACGACGATGACAACAGCGACGACGACGGCGACAACCACCACCATGACGACGACGACGACAAGGAGGAGGACCGCTTGTCGTGGTTTGAGAAGTTGGGGGAGAGGGCGGAGGAGGCGAGGCCGGCAGAGTAGTTTTAGGAGTTCTTGTACACATTTCTTTTGTAGTACATGTTTAGCTTCAATTCTATTCTTGTAAATATTTCTTGTGTTTTGTAATATACATGTGTTCATTCGTGTCAATGAATACTGGTGTGTTAGAATTTCTGGATTTCAATCAAATGAATGTGCTTTAAGTTTAGTGATGTGTTAATCTGTCATAAGTGAACCGAACAAATTGGAAAAAAACAAAAGATCTTAGGGTTTGAAGCTCATCTCGATTTGTAATTGCAAAGCTATAGGAGACAAACAATGACTTTAAGCGTGTCTCGCATCACGTTGTGATTGATGGACATCCGATCTATCGCCCATCATTGTCTCATATTTGGGTTTCTTATGTAGTGTAATCGGTTGATCATGTTTGCGGTCCGTGCATGTTATACATAGCTAGAATTAATTAAAACACCTCGGTCATGTTTAACAACACTAACATGCATGCATATATATACACCTCAAACAGTACATGATGATCTTCCAACAAAAAGAGAAAACACACGTATAACATCATGAAACATGATCGTGGATCGAGGTGGCACATGCATGTTGAACATAGAACAGAAATAGTATTAGACAACATACAGAGAAGAAAAGAACATATGGAACAGGTGCGAAGGATTAGTCCCACCACGGAAAGTTGAGGTCGGTGCACCGACGTCATAAGGCATGGCGCACAGTTGCAGTTAAAAATCCGAATGAAAGTAATGCGTGCAGGACTAGGCCCATGTTCGCTGCAAGGCATCCGCTGGCACGGACGCGCGGTCACGAAGTTGGCTTAGGCGTGTATGGACGGATTTTTTTATATAACGAAAATTTTTTTCCCCGCGTGTAAATTTACTCCTAATGGGACGCTTCGAGCCATTGGGACCGAGAGGATGCAAACCGCGGTTTCAAAGAAACCGGGGCCACCGACCGGTTCATAATTAAGCGCGGTTTCCTCTAGCGTCCGATCATCTCGACACTCCCGCTTAGACGACGACCCGCTATAAAGGCTCACTGTCCTCTTGCTTCTCTGCCGCACCACTCCTTAGATCCTAGCCTCTAAACTTTTCACCCATGCCACCGTCGACCACCTCTCGCTCTTTCTCTGCACCTCCGTCGCCACACAAATGGGTAGCCCCGCGCTGAAGCGCTCTAGGCCATCGACGTCCTACGAACCTCCTTCTCCGTTTCCATCGCCGTCGGCAATGCTGATGGAACTGATGGCGGCACCCGCATCTCTGCCCGCGGCGCCTGCACTTCCTCATCCCAGTTGGGTTGAGCAGACTCTCAGACTCCTCACCGACCGCATCGACGAACTCGGTTGGCGCCTTAAGGTGGCCACCAACGCCAAGTCCGCCGCTGCTCATAGCGAACTAGCGCTCAACGCAGTGGCGCGGAAGGTCTTTTCCGACACAGATCGCTCGTGTCACCGTCTGGGTCTTGGGACCCTTCCCCTCCACACGAGCATGGACACTGCGGGCCACTACTGCTACGGGTTGATGACTGTGGCCGGTCGTCTCGACGCCCTCCACGAGACAATCGCGGAGGTTGCTGGGGTAGAGGGACTCCTGAAGATTAAGCACCGCGTCACTGGTAAGCTTCATACTGTGATGGAGGTTGAGGAGTATGAAGCGGCTTGGGCAGCGGCGGCAGCGGAGGAGGCGGAGCAGGAGGCGTCTTGCGGTAGCGGCGGAGGAGGAGCAGGAGGAGGCGGCAGTGGCGGCGGAGGCGGAGGCGGAGGTGGAGGCGGCAGCAGCGGCGACAGCGGCGAAGGAGGAGGAGGAGGAGGCGGCATCGGCGGCGGAGGGGGAGGAGGCGTCAGCGGCGGAGGAGGACGTGGTTTTCTCCCAGTAGAGTAGTATTAGAGTAGTTTATCTAGATCTCTGAGTAGAGTAGTATTAGGTGTAGTTTATCTTGTTCTTGCTGTCTACTACGTGTTTTCCTATTACTTGTTTGTTAATGAAATATGTCTTTATGTTCATGAACAATGTGTTCTATATATGCAGTATCGAAAAACTTCTTTTATCGAAAACATCTCCTATATGTTTGTAACTTGGGACCGTCTATATTTCTTGTGGCTGAATGAATGAAATCCGGTAAACATTATCCTTACAAGTAATAGAACTAACAACATACATGATGCATAATTAACTTGATTAGGAAATTACGTCATCTAAATTGCTAACTAGTCCATCGCCTGATGCAACAGGTTTATAAAAAGTACTTTATCCGTTGTAACTAATATCCGATGACATTGTTGATATATATATCGTATGCACCTGTGATACTCGTATCACAGGCGGCTTTGGATCGACGGCCTGAAGATTAGACATCACAGGGGGAAATGTTTTTTTTTTGTAGTAGTAGTATATACTCTGTATATGTTATCATTTTCATCGCGATGAATGTTATATATAAAATGCTGATTGTTTACCTTTTACTAGACCATGGATTTGCCGTCCTCCTTTCGTGGACTTGGGTGTTCTGTATTTGCATGTTGTTTGCATTAGCACAATGATACATTTGGCGATTCATATTTTTGTTCGTATTTTTTTTGGAATGTCCCACTACCACATGACTGCTTTTACATCTCCATGAAAACAAAGATGAACGGCAGGTAGAGGTCCCTCGAAAATTTCGTCGTTCTTCTTGGCGCGCACAATTGAGATTTCCACAATTGAAACTTCACTCCGTGCGCCCAAAATTCCAGTCCCGCCCATTTGTAGCTAGCCACGACGAATATAAATGTGCGTCTCCCTCTAATCCCACAGTGGCTTCCGTTCTCGGCACACATGTTCTCCTCTTAGTGTTGTGTTCCAAACTTGCATTCCTAAGAAATTCCTGTGTGAGTGGTGGTGGTGACTGTGGGTACAACGTCGAGCGACCAAGTTTGATGGGCTCTACTAAAACTCTTCGTCGCCGACCCCGCCCTACGACATCTCAGTCTCCAGTTTTGTGCTACGTAAGTTCTACACAATCCATGTCGTCTTTTTATAGAGCTACTCCCTCCTTATCACTTTAGTTGTCGTCCCAACAGTTGCAGCCAGTTCATTCCTAGTTGTCATCCCAACTCCTTATATGCTCTTATGTTTCATGAATGTCTAGTATAAAATCTGATTAATGGTGCAATTGTGCAATCAACTATCCTCAATTGTTAGATCTGCATCCTACAGTCGATTCATCTTTTTATTTTACCCTAGCATCTGATTGCATTCTACTTTTTTCCATATATAAAATACACTACACCTCTGCCCCAAAATAAATGTCGCTCCGACAGTTTATGGTAGTGTATTTCTAGTACATTTCTATGTCAGGAAAGATAACTATTAAAAACCGCATGTACTATGTAATTTCTTGATTTAGAAGTAAATGACACCAGGGTTATCTTATCAACCACTCCCAATGTTGTCCTCTCATTCCTCTGTTCCAAACTTGTATTCCTAATATTTTCAGTTCCCATGGTTTATACACGTTTTTCTTGTTTTTCTTTCTCAGATTGTACGATTTTTTTCCTACTCCTTCATTTCTAATTCCTCCGTTCAAAACAAACATTTTCAGTTTGTAGCAACCACACCGCCCGATCTAAAATACACATCCTCATGTAATCTGACGTTATCACTGTTACTTACTATATATACTCTTTACTTTAGGAACAAGACACCAAACCGTCAAGTCGTCTACAAGTAATCGTTATGGGCAACAAGCACCTGGTATAACTATAAATGTGTTTACTATCAAAATACACATATTTATAACACGTTAATTCCTTTGCATCGTATGCAGAGAATATTGCAGCACCTGATGCTCAGGAACCCCGAGATTGATCATCCCATGCTGGTACTACGAGTATAAATATGTACCAGGCTCTACTAAATATTTTAGCATTGCGATTGTAGTTTCCTAGTCCCAGTTAACAGTTAATCAGTATATGTGAAGGCATGATTTATTGATGCCTACACAATCACGATGGGCTCTCTTGCCGCCGTCCACTCCGGCACCGGCGACCACACCCTGCTGCTGCTCACTTCAGTGTCCTCCCCGACGTGTCTCCCTCCACCATCGCCACGTCCTATCCTTCGCGTGTCATGATGACCCTACCGCCCACAAACCCCTGTCGCCGCCGGTCACTCCGGCACCTGCCGGCGCCCACGCCCTGCTGGTGAGTATATGTGATGGCGTGATTTATTGATGCCTACACGCGCACGCTGGGCTCTCTCGCCGCCGCCACTCCGGCACCTGAGACCATGCCCTGCTACTGCTCACTTCAATGTCCTCAGAAACGTGTCTCCCTCGACCATCGCCACGTCCCATCCTTTGCATGTCATGATGACCCTACCGCTCGCAAACCCATGTTGCCGCCGGTCACTCCGGCATCAGCCGGCGCCCACGCCCTGCTGGTGGTCACTTCACTGTCCTCCCTGAAGCGTCTCCCTCCATCTCCACGTCCCATCGTTCGCGTGCCATGATGACCCCTCCGCCCACAAACCCCTGGCCATTACGGCGTACCTACATGCTATGCCCCATATGACATGGCATACCCTGGAAAAAATAGTCCAATATCATTAACCCCTGTCCACTAAGAAATGTTAGTATCATATAGTTTAGAGATGCATGTACATGAGGGTTCATTGCTTCTTATATGATCTCAATTCCGTTTTTTACACTGCCAAATGCGTTGCTGATGTCTGGTAATTAACGCAAGATTATATTCATGTATCCGTTCTAGTAGCACTTTAGGGCGAGATGCTAACATGCAGAGCAAAATATCAGTATGCAATCCACCTAAATTTAATTCCTAGATCTGCCACACTGTCCTCCTAGCCTCGAGACTTGCTCCGGGGTGATATCAATGGATGCAGATCATCTGACTTATACGTTTTTACTGCACGCGATGCAGTAAAGATCCAACAGAATCACACCGTTGGATCTTTACTGCATCGCCTGCAGTAAAAATGTAAGTCACGTGGGATCACCGGTGTGATCTGGACGTCGATCCTCTGACTTAAATGTGTTCACTGCACTGCCAGACCGAACCCTAGCTTTGTTAAACGTCGCAAGCTGCCCGACTCATCTGTCTTGCATCCTCTACCTGCTAACACCGTTGATGTCCATGACTCGCCCTGCCACCAATTCGCCTCGAGACGCGCTCCTGCTGATGTCGGTCAGACCGAACCGGCAGTACTGCAGAGGATGATCACCTGGCGAACCCTCTCTTTCTCTAGCATTGCCAGCTACTGTCTTGCCTGCTTCGCAGCTGGACCAAAAATCCCCTGCAGTACTACGGGTGCTGTAGCACCACTGACTAATGCCTGATGCCTGATTGTAGGGTATGAACATCAACAAAGAAGTCAACAAGTCGATGCATCGCCCGATATGGAGCAAAATGCTGTTGCGACGCGATGTTCCCACGCTCGTATTTGCCGCACTCATCCTGAAGATGGTTAAACATCAGACTTCTTCTTCTTTCACACTATTTGTACATGATACTAGGCCTGGTCAGTTGCTAATTTGCTTTAAACGTTTACCGTTTAAATGACACTAACAGAAGGAAAAAAGTTTGGAAGAGGGGTGGCTAAAGGACTTAAGGTTTCTAAATTGCGCTATCTAGCATCTGCAAATAGAACGAATGATCAGAATCGGAAGCTACAAATTCAGTGGTCCAATAGGTTGGGTGTTGCGGTTGGTCCTAATCAGCGGCACTTTGTCGATGATGTGGTTATTACAACAAAAAAATGCACCCCTCGCTGGTGTAAGGAAGTGGGCAGAGGTTGGCGATACTTCAAAGAGCGATATAGTGAGAGACATTCTGGTTAGTGTTGTGACACCCCACATAAGTAATTTTTTCTAGCGACCTCCATTTGTACGTTTATAACAGTGTGATATACAATGTACAGAATGCCTGGGACTTGGAGGACACAGATGATACCAGAAGAAAAATATTGAAGATTGTTGGTGAGCGCTACAAGGGGTGGCAATCAACATTGCATGCCACCTATAAGAAGTATTCGACCGATGAGGAACATATACACAACAAGCCTATTGACGTAGCAGATTCCGATTGGTTGGCGCTTATGGACTATTTTGGGTCCGAGCGATTCAAGGTCAGCTAGCTTTCTAATACCTCCATATCCTACAAAAACTATTTGATAACACCCATTTGTGAAATTAATTCTTAAAATTGCAGTCAATAAGCAAAACCAATTCACGAAATCGAAGTACTCAAAAGACAAAACACTTGCTTGGGTCGAAATCCTACGTCCAACTTAGTTACGAGAAGGTATGAAAACTAAATCACGCTTTTACTTTGCACTGCAATCATTCAATCAAAATTTTCTTGTATTTTATGTAGCGAGACCCAGAGACCAGAAAAGAACCCGATGACATAGAACTGTGGGAGGCAAGCCATGTGAAGAAAAGTCAATGGGCAAACGAGCAGGCATAAGCTGTACATGTGAGAAACACTTCAAACAGTCCCCATTTAAATAAATATTTGCAATGTACATGCGACTTTTCTTTTTGTATATAGACCTAGGCACGTACCCAAATCAAGGTCAAGGAAGTTGAGCTGGGAGTCCCAATCCCAAATGAGGAATGAAACAACATCTTCCAGCTTACTTATATATCCGCAACCGGTTCTGGAGGATCACAGTTTCAGGGTCGTGGTTATATGGCTAAAACTAATATTTTTGAAAGACTGCGTATCTAGATGTCTGACCAGCTCAGCCAGCAAGTTCGATCCTTGCAAAATAGAAATGGAGACCTCAGCTCTCAGGTGCAAGAGTTGGAAGGAAGAAATGATCATATGACCTCCCAGATGGATGGCTTCGTCCAGGCAAATGAACAGCTCAACTAGGAAGTCTGGGCTTTACATGATCAGATGGCAGCCAATTCTGCACAGCAAGAAAAGGAGCTAGCAGACATGCGCAGAATGATGGAGAGCTTGCAAAATCAACATCGGCTAGCAGCAACTCCACAAAAGGCTCCTGCTCGCACCAAGTCGAAGCTGGATGTTCAAGAAACTATTCCTAATACTACAACTCGTCGCAGTGCTATTTTAATGGGTGCAATGTTGCAACCTGAAAAAACTGTAAATAACATCGTCTCGCAATGACGCAAGGGTCCTTGAGAGTTGCATCAATTGCTGGATGTTTGTTGATAAGTCGACAAATGTATCGTGTGCAAATAAATTGATTCTGTTGCCACTAATTTTCAAACCTGGTGCATTAGGATTCTAGTGCCGCTAATTATAAAACATGGCATTAACAGATTATTGCGACGAAAATAAACTATTGCAATAGGAAGCTAGCTATTGCCACAAATTATAAAACGTTGCACTACAAACATTTGGCTACGACCAAAAAAGCGTTGCACTAGACTGCTATTGCCACCACCTAGAGAACGTTGCATTACGACCCTGTTGCAACATATTTGAATATGTTGCATTACGAACCTATTGCCACACATCAGAAATCGTTGCAATACAATACTGTTCTCACAGTTAATCGTTGCAATACCGTACTAGTTGCCATGAACGTGAAATCCTTGCATTACTGTATTATTGGCCACGGATGTGAAATCGTCGCGATACCATATTATTCGCCACGAGTGTGAAATTGTCGCGATACCGTACTATTCGACACGGAAGTGAAATCGTTGCAACACCGTAGTATTCGCCATGAATGTGAAAATGTCGTGATACGATATTATTCGCCACGAGTGTGAAATCGTCGCGATACCGTACTATTCACCGCGGATGTGCAAACGTCGCGATACCATATTATTTGCCACGAGTGTGAAATCGTCGCGATACCGTACTATTCGCCATGGATGTGGAATCGTTGCAACACCATACTATCGCCACGAATGTAAAATTTTTGCCATACAGTACTATTCGCTACGGATGTGAAATCGTTGCAACACCGTACTATTCGCCGCGAATGTGAAAACTTCACGATACCATACTATTCGCCACAAGTATTAAATTGTCACGATATCGTACTTATCGCCACAGATGTGAAATCATCGCAAATAAGGTACTATTTGTTGCAATACGTTAAATCGTCGCAATACGTTAAACCATTGCAATACCATACTATTTGCCACGAACGTGGAGTCGTTGCAATATCATAATTTTTGCCACGAACGTGGCATCATTGCAACACCGTTATTTTCGTTGCAATACATTAAATCGTCGCAATACGTTAAACCGTTGCAATACCATACTATTGGCCACGAAAGTGGAGTCATTGCAATACCATACTTTTTGCCACGAACGTGGCATCGTTGCAACACCGTTATTTTTGTTGCAATACGTTAAATCGTTGCAATACGTTAAACCGTTGCAATACCATACTATTTGCCACAAACGTGGAGTCGTTGCAATACCATACTTTTGCCATGAACGTGCATCGTTGCAACATCGTTATTTTTGTTGCAATACGTTAAATCGTCGCAATACGTTAAACCGTTGCAATACCATACTATTTGCCACGAACGTGGAGTCGTTGCAATACCATACTTTTTGCCACGAATGTGACATCATTGCAACACCGATATTTTCATCACAATACGTTAAATCATTGCAATACGTTAAATCGTTGCAATACCATACTATTTGCAACAAACGTGGAGTCGTCGCAATACCATACTATTTGCCACGAATGTCAAGTCGTTGCAATGACCTATTGCCACGGCTGTTATCGCCACGATTCGGAAAAACTATCGCGACGTTCTATTTCGTTGCGACAACAACCTATCGCGACGAATTTCGACCTATTGCAACAATTTTTTTCGTTGCAATAAACCAGAATTCTGGTAGTGCCCCCAGGTGGCGGCCGACCCCTCCTCTTCCTCCCATTTGTTTTTCTCTCTCCCACGCGCGCACAACCTCCCTCCTTGGGCGATTTTTGATTCCATCCACAAAAAACCATTTCCAATCCACGCATTGGAAGCCCCGGAGGTGTGGGAGACTTTTCCCAGTCACTCCCGACGCGATTCATCCCCGATTTCGTTGATTCATCAAGATTCGAAGAGGTATCCCTCTCTTTTCGAAAACCAACCTCATTATTGATTTATAGGGTTTTTGGTAGGTCCCTCTTCATTAAAGTTTCTCCTAGCATCCTTGTGAACATCACCTAGGAGTATTGCGACTTGTTTCCAAGATTTTTCGAAAAACCGTTAGAGTTAGGGTTCAACCTGTGCAACCCGGACTAGTCCGGTGCCAGGCGGACTAGTCCGCCCCTGGGGCGGACAAGTATGATGTACACAGGACAAATCACTAACTTTAGCTGTTTCTTGTGATTTCTTTCGCATTATTCCACTTCCTTGAGCTTCTATATTAGGCATTCTCCCTTTTTCAGTAGAAATGGCAGCTCCTCGTGGTTCTGCCTCTCCACCCACTGACCTCGAGTGGGAGGCTGAGCAGCTTCGCCTTGGCGAGGAATGGGCACGAGCTGAGGTTGAGGCTGCCAAGAAACATCTCAAGCAGCAAGAGCGAGCAAAGGCAGCCAAGAAACAACAAGCTAGGGCCGCAGCTACGGCCCCAATGAAGATGAAGCAATGGCTCGTGCCATTAAGGAGTCCCGCAAGGAACTCTGCAAGAAGAAGTGAGAGGAGTGCGAGGCTCACAACTCTCAGGCTGCCGCAGCGCAAGTCTCCAAAAGGAAGAGACTTGTGACCATGGGAGAGAAAGAAAGGGGCAAGGAGCAAGCCCAAGAAGAAGTTGCCGAACGCCAGATCGAGAGAGATCCGAAGAAGGGCAAGGACCCAGCTCCTGTCGAGCCCAAGAAAAACAAGCCCTTCGTGAAGGTTACGGCTAAGAAGGCCAAGGGTGTGGTTATCAAGGAGAAGGGGTAGGCCAAACCCATTGGTCCCCTGGAAGTTCACACTCCAGAGAGGAACCCTAATCAGCAGCGTGAGTTGGCTGCAAATGTCTTCCATGAGAAAGGAGCGGACAAGGGCAGGAAGTTGAGGACAGAAAAAGTCTACAAATATGAAAGGAGCACCGCCGACCCTAGGTTTTGGTGCGACTTTCATTGTGACTATTACCATCTGGTCTTCCGGAACATGAAGAAGCCGGTGATCAAAGCACAATGGGTAGACTGGGAGTATATGGCCCATAAGAAACACTCTTCTTTTGATGCAGTTATTGAGGCAGCTGAGTGTCATGAGCTCAAGGGCATAATGGGGTTCAAGTACAACTGGAATGTTGGGGTCATCCTGCAGTTCTACTCCACAATCTACTTCACCACTCAAGGTGATAGACAGGTCATTTGGATGACTCATGGGGAGCAATACTCAGTCACCTCTACAGATTTTGCCAAGATTCTAGGACTTGAGGCACATTTGGATCATGAGATCATTATCTCTAACCTCAAGGTTGTAGACAGAGATGAGCTGGCCTACATGTATCCCAGTCATGTTCAATATGATGTCGGGCATGCTCGCAACATCAAGCCATTCTATAGCATCTTGAACTGAATTCTGAGGAGGACAATATCACCCAAGGATGGTGATGCAGGGGTGATCCAAGGAAGCTTAAGGCACCTGCTCCTCCTTATTGATGGTTATGAGAAGTTCAACCTCATTTACTACATCTTCGACGACATCTTCAACATCTCGCATACCCCTAATCGTGCTTGTCGGTTTTCGCCCTATATCATGTATCTCATCGAGAAGGTGTCGGGCTTGACCTTCGTCAAGGATGTGACTCATCGCCCGCTTCATCCTCAGATGCCTCCTTCAGTGTCGCCTCCTCCTCGTCGGAAGAATGCGGAGCCTCCATCTCACTCTGCAATGCCAGCACCTCACCCCGTGGCACCTCCTTCTCCGCCTCCGCCTTAGTCGATGAGCGCTTTCTTCAAGTGCTTCAAGGCTATCTTCACCTCCTACCGGAAGTAAGAAATCCAGAATCAACGGGCACACAAGCGCCAAGAGAAGTACCTCAAGGCGGTGTGTGACAAGCTTGAGGTCCCCATGTCACCTCCGGAGGAGAGCGATGGGGAGATCACGCCGTTCCCCGACTTCAACGCTGACGAGCTCGCCCAGCTCCAAGAGGACGGGAGCTCTTCCCGGGCGGCTCCCTCGGCACGGGTCTCCGACGACGACGACGACCAGTACTTCAAGGACCCGGAGGCCACGGAGAGCGACTTCGATGATGGGGCGGGCGATAGTGAGGAGTATGATGACTAGTGGATAGGTCTTGTTGTTCCCCTCTTCTTTTCCTTTTTGGTGTCTTGATGCGAAAGGGGGAGAGTTAGATGGGGGTTAGTTGGGAGAGAGTTAGAAGGATGGGGGAGAGTACCATCTTATTTAGGATCCTTGGACATGTTGCACTTCTTATTGTAATATTTATGTCATTTGAATGTTTAAATTTGTGCAAGACTATGTTTTGAATGTTTAACATCAATATGATGCTTTGAATGTCTATCTTTTGATCATATTCATATTTAATATGTCTTGTCACAAATGATGAGCATAACATGTAGGCACCCCACCGTAACGTGTGTGTGTGTATGAAGGACTTCCTCAATCTTCTTTTTATGATGCATTCATTGAGGGGGAGTTACTCATACACCCGCAAGTTATGAAAATCAAACTTTATACTCTTATATGTGAAGACTTAATGTGTTGTCATCAATCACCAAAAAGGGGGAGATTGAAAGTGCATCTAGGATCCCCGTGGGTTTTGGATGATTGATGATGACAATTAAGTAACTAATGAGCTCAGGGATCTTAAGCACAGGTGTGAACTCAAGTAGAAACACAAACCCTCAAAAAGGAAAAGGATGAAAACGGTGATGTTGACTCGAAAAGAAGAAACTAGGGTTTCTAGCATGTCGAGTTTAGACTAGCCATATGTGTATGAGGATGTGTGCATAAAGTGCATTGAGATCAAGTTGGGAGCTCAAAGCGGTTTAGAGATCAAAACCTATTGAGAGAAGGGAGTTGGAGAAGTCTGGCAGGAGTGGTCGGACTAGTCTGTGCAGGTGGCCAGACTAGTCCGCTCCTGGCCGGCCAAGTCCATTTTCAGCCGGACCAGAAGGGTCTGACTGAGTTCGAACTAGTATGTAGTGGGACGGACTAGTCTGGGTAGTCATGTAGTGGGTTTTTGGGACTAAGTTCCAAAACCACGGACTTGTCCATTTTAGTCCGGACCAAAAGGTCCTGACTGAGATCAGACTAGTCCACCCTGGGGTCGGACTAGTCAGGATTGGTGAGAAAGTTGGTGCTTCAGCGACTAAGTCTGGGAGGTCGGACTAGTCCGTGGTCTCCAGACTAGTCCATTTTCATACGGAACAAAAGGTTCTGTGTGAGATTGGACTAGTCCGGTCTTGACCGGACTAGTCCGTTTTGAAGTGACCTTTTGAATTTGAAGTTTGGCGGGTAGCGTGACAATTGCCGCGCAGTGCGACAGTTGTCAGTAACATCAGTGGTCCCAAAGGCCGGACTAGTCCGGGCCGTAGGCCATACTAATCCGCCCATCTACTGAAGTCAGCAGTATGGGATGGGAACCTCTATAAATAGAGGACCCCTGGGTTCATTTGAACTAACTCTTGAGAACTTTGAAAACCTAGCACCGCCACAGCAAACTTTGAGCCTCCAAAAGCCTCCTTCTTGCCTACTTTCCCTCTAAAACTAATTCTTGTGTGGATTAGGGTTTGGTGAGGTGAAGAAGAGGAAGAACACCGCTCTAGGCTCTCAGTTTGATCTCTTGCACTTGTTGAATCTTTGTGATCTGTGGTTTGAGTCTCTCTTTGTGATTTGAGATTGTATTTGTGGTGGGAGCCTCAGATTGTGAGAAGCCCCAACGAATCTTGTATTCACCCTTCGTGATAGTGGAGAATCAAGTTAGGCCCTTTTGGTAAAATTGGTGAGGGAAGGGTTGTTGAACCCGGCCCTTCGTGGGCTCCTCAACGGGGACGTAGATTCCTTAGTGGGATCGAACTTTGGGATAAAATCCTTGTGTCCCTTGTGTACTTCTCTTTCATTTATCGCACATTGCTTCTAGGGTTAGCTTTACTGTTTTTGTTCATCACTCTTGTTTCATTGTGATCCTTAGCCTCATACTTGCTTCATAACTATTTAAGGTTCACTAAGTCATTCTAACATACTTTGCATCACAAGAATACTACTAAAACTTGTTAGAAACACTTTTTAGGCTTTCTCTGCAGGAGGACCAGACTAGTCTGCCCCTGGACCGTACTAGTCCGCCCCCCTGAGTACTGATCTCGTTTTATTAAGTCATTTCAGGTCGATTGGCCTATTCACCCCCCCCTCTAGGCAACTTTCAGCTAACACAACTCAAGGGGAGGTGTTTCATGCATTGGGGCGTGTAGCAAGGAGACGCCATACGGCTTAGTTTTGCTGAAAAACATTTTATGCAGGGTTCTCTTTGAAAAGAGTTTTACAATAAGAGGGAGAAGTAGTTGAATCAGTATTATTATAGTTGGTAGGCCCTGGGGGAGTTTCAGACCATCCCACCAGTTCCCTCATTTTAGATGAGTCTTCGGACCCCTGGCCCTGACGACTCTGACACACATGCCAACACTTTCCCAAAACACGGCAGCCTCAGCCACCCACACACACACTTCAAGGAGATGCACTAACGCTAATCAATAGGAGCCCAAAGCATAGTGTGCCAAGACTGTGACAACAGCTATTCGGATAGATAAAGACTCTGCAGAGTTTGTACATTTTACCCACAAGCCATGCACACCTAGCAAGGGTATGACATGACGCTCATCCCATCTTCCCCGCGTAACCCCACATTCACACCTCGGGTCGACACATGGGCTATTTGGGAATTCACTACCCAGCCAGACACCGGACGATCCTCGGTCTCCGTGCCATTTCTTGGTCCACCGTGCCCTCTATGGCTTTCCAGGTTTTCTCATGTTGCAGTTACCAGAAAGGTAGGGCGAGTCCTTCCCATACAGGTTCTGTGGTTGTACAAAATCACTATGTTGAGGTCAAATGAACCGGCCCTTATATTGGTGAGGCAGCTCCATCCGTCCCTGGCAAAAGGACTAGTCCGGAACACACAGCATCGAACTAAACTGAAGTACTCAACACAAGGCTAGTCCGGAAAACATGGTCATCGGACTATTACTGAAGCACTTAGTGCCCATCGGTGGGTTACACCGAATACACAGCCGCAGCTGGTATACCTGTTAGGGAGCCCTCGGCATCCCATCACCATACCCGCCTCGACCACTCTTCCCCTTCACACACACACACACACACACACACACAGTTCATTAATCACCCACCCATATCCTAACTCATGCCACCTGTCGGTACCCTAAAAACCATACACCCCCTGAGGATACAAAGATCTCAAGGGAAGGACATCTACTCAAATTGAAGACCCTCGGGGGCCCACTCGCCAGACGTAACCGGACTCGCTTCTCCAACATGGTTAGCCCCTAGGTTGCCACGTGTACTGTCAGACCAGAGCTATTACCCGCAAGGGCGAAGCTCCGGACTAGGTACTGAAACGGCACCTCCGGAGGTAACCCCTGACCGAGAGAAGCTCCGGACCTGACACGTGCCAGGCCACCCCGGAGCTTCCCGCTTCTCCCAGCAAGCTCCGGAGCTGCCACGTGTCCATACGTCGGAGCTGGCCGCTTCAAACCCCCGGGAGACGTTGTAACGGCTCCGGATCTCCAAAGGACAGCCGCGGACTTCAAGACCCGATTAATTATCATTAATTCCACGTTAATGATATTTAATCGGACGATCTTAACACCTGTAACGGCACTGTCGGAGCCGTTACAGGGTTATTAACAACAATTAATCTCGTGTATCAATATTAATAACCGCCAGGGCCACATGTCGGGCCAGGCTGACTTGTAACGGTTTGTCCTTGTACTATAAAAGGACAAACCGACAATACACGGGGAGACGGGAAAACTCTCGGACAGACTCGGGAGCTCGCAAGTTAATACAACACACACAAACACCCGTGGAGTAGGGTATTACGCTCAGGCGGCCCGAACCACGTAAACCACTGTGTCACTCGTGTCCGATCGCGTTTCATCTTCTTGAGTCTCCGCGCGCCCAAACCGAACCACAAACTCCTTCAACACTTTCGTAGTGTCAGGGGATCTGCCGACTCCAACAGTCGACAGTTGGCGCGCCAGGAAGGGGGCGCCTGAGATCTTCAAGAATGGTGAATTCTGCGGCTGGATCATCCAACGGGCAACCTGCTGTTCAGGCTGTCGGAGGCAATCCCTCCAACATGCAGCCACCGGCAGGAGCCTCAGTTCCAGCAGGAGTCACGCTCCCACCACCACCATCTTCTCCGGCAAGACATGCCGGACGACATGATGGTGCACCGGCGTCACATTCTGCGCCGGCAAGTCATGACAACCCAGAACACGCGCTCCATGCAGCGCGTGCTCTCCTCCAGCGACCACCACCTCCGGATGCATCTCAAGGTGCCATGGAGCAATGGAGAGCTGATGTTGAGCATTTGGTCGCAGCAGTGGCCGAACGCCTCAACAACCAGGGTCCACCTCCTTCAGGGTGGGCCCCGTCGCAGCGACGAACGTTGTCTGGAAGACTTGGTCCACATGTCTCCAACAACCGGAGAAGAGCTGCGTCACAGCAAGTGACGTCGTTGCCCTCTGGGGCACGACGCGCTCGTACCGCATCTCGGCTTTCGACACACGACCTCCGGGTGGAGCTTGATCGCCGATACCGCCAACAGGATGGCCGTGTTCACATCGAGCAAGCTCGAGAAAGACGAGATGCTCAAGACCTTTCTACTCTGGAAGGAGTAGGAGGAGGCTGTTCCGCCCTAGCCATGCACCTGCGCATGGTTAGATGGCCACAGAAGTTCCGGCCACACTTGCCGGAAAAATTCGACGGGACTGTTAATCCCGTAGAATTTCTGCAGATATACTCCACTGCGATTCTAGCAGCTGGAGGAAACGAGGCCGTAATGGCCAATTACTTTCCAGTGGCCTTAACTGGGACCGCCAGGTCCTGGTTTATGAGCCTTCCACCCAACTCTATCGACAGTTGGGAGGAGCTGTGCCGTCAGTTCACCGCCAATTTCGGGAGTTCATACACCCGTCCGGGCACTGAACTGGACCTTTTTGCGGTCGTGCAAAAAGGAGGAGAATCTTTGCAGTCATTCATCCAGAGGTTCTCTCAGGTACGTAACACAATCCCTTCTATCTCAAGCGCTTCTGTCATTGTGGCATTCAGACAGGGTGTACGAGACAAGAAGATGTTGGAGAAGCTGGCGATCAAAGAGATCACCAGCGTCACGGAGCTCTTCAGCCTGGCTGACAAATGTGCCAGAGCTGTGGAGGGCCGTGAAATGCACTCCAAACCAACCTTGGAGGATCATAAAAAATCCTCCAAAGAAGAAGCCGCTACCTCCGGGAGTGGCAAGAAGAAAAAGAAGACCAACAGCAAGAAGAAGCCGTCGGCCGGCACATCCAACGTTGCAGCCACTGCAACTCCTGGTGGCCGGGGGCCACGCCCCGAGAAGCGACCTCGACCGTCTTCTGAAGACGGTGGCAAATCCAAGATGTGGTGCCCCATTCACAAAACGAGCAGCCACAGACTGGAGGACTGCCGGGAGGTCCAAAACCTTGCCGAGCGCTACCACAAGCGCCGGGAAGGGTCTCCCTTCCGACAGAGGGAGGGAAAACAAAAGGTCGATGAAGCTCCGGCTGAAGAGGAGTTAGGGTTTCAGGACCCTAAAGAGGTCTTGAAAGCCGTCTACACCTCCGTCGACGATGACTCCGACGTCTCCGACAACGAGCGTCGAAAAACCATGAACACCATCTTTGGTGGATCATGGGACATCACTTCTCGTCGTGTCATCAAGACTATGCGACGGGATATGGCTGCTGTAGCTCCTACAGCTAGACCGGAGCCACATAGAAAGTGGATGAACACACCCATCACTTTTGATGCTTCGGACTGTCCTCAAAGCATGGTCGGAGCTGGCCAGTTACCCTTGATGGTATCTCCCACCATCAACAACATCCAGCTCCATCATGTCCTGGTAGACGGAGGTTCGGGGCTTAACCTCATCAGCTTTGAAGCTTTCACTAAGCTTCAGCTCCGACCCTCGGACCTCCAGCCCTCTCGACCTTTCTCCGGAGTAGGTCCGGGGGCCATCACTCCACTCGGAGCTATTACTCTCCCCGTTACCTTCGGGACTCGGGAGAAGTATCGCACCGAGAAGTTGATCTTCGACGTCGCTCAGATCAACTTACCATTCAACGCCATCTTGGGTAGACCTGCCTTGTACAAATTCATGGCAGCTGCTCAATATGGATACCTGGTGTTGAAGATGCCAACACCAGTAGGCGTTCTCCGGATCCGCGGAGATCGCACTGCCGGAGTAACTGCTCTAGAGGAACTTCACGCGCTCACCACAGCGCAAGAAGAGGACTCCAGACAGAAACAAGCTCCACAACCTCCGAGCATTCGTCAACGAGGCTCGACCTCTGCACCCCGTGTGCAGCCAAGCGGCGACACCGACATTCCCGTCAAAGTCGTCCAAATTGGTTCCGATGTCACTCAAACTACCCGCATATCGGGTGGCTTGAACGACAAATAGGAACTCGCGCTCATCACTTTCCTCTGGGCTAACGTTGACGTGTTTGCTTGGCAACCGTCACAAATGCCTGGGATCCCCAGGGAAGTGATTGAGAACAATCTGAAGATTTACCCCGACGCTCGGCCTGTGCATCAGAAACCTCGGAAGCAATCTGTAGAGCGACAGAACTTCATCCGACAAGAAGTGAAGAAGTTGCTCGAAGCCGGATTCATCCGAGAAGTCTACCATCCAAAATGGCTGGCAAACCCAGTCGTTGTGCCTAAGGCCGGCGGGAAACTTCGGATGTGCATCGACTACACCACACTGAATAAGGCATGTCCAAAAGATCCATTCCCACTACTTAGAATAGATCAGATAGTGGATTCCACCTCCGGGTGTGAGTTACTGTGTTTTCTAGACGCATATTCTGGATATCATCAAATCAGGATGTCTAGGGAAGATGAAGAACATACTTCATTCATCACAGTGGATGGATTGTATTGTTACACAGCCATGCCTTTTGGTCTCAAGAATGCAGCTTCAACTTTTGTACGAGCTATGTACAAAACTTTCGAAGAACTCATCAGAGACATAGTGGAAGTGTACGTCGATGACATCGTGGTTAAAGTCAAAAACAAGGAGTCCCTCTTGGACACCTTGCAGGCTGTCTTCGACAAGCTGCGGGCCACCCGCACGAAGCTAAACCCAGACAAGTGCGTCTTCGGGGTTAGTTCCGGAAAGCTTCTTGGTTTCCTGGTAAGTCACCGGGGCATAGAGGCTAATCCGGCGAAGATAAAAGCCATTGAAGACATGCGGCCACCAACCCGCATCAAAGACGTCCAAAAATTAACCGGATGTCTAGCAGCCCTCAGCCGGTTCATTTCAAGACTGGCGGAAAGGGCACTTCCCTTCTTCAAGTTACTGAGGAAGTCCGGACCATTCCAATGGTGTGAAGAAGTAGAGAAGGCATTCCAGGAGCTGAAACAGTTCCTCACCACCCTACCAGTCTTGGTAGCTCCGAACCCTGGTGAGCCTTTATTGCTTTACATTTCAGCAGCTGGCGAAGTCGTCAGTATGGTTCTGGTTGCGGAGAGACCGGAACTACCCAATACTCAGGAATCCAGATCCCTTCGGGAGGATCCGGAGGTTCCTGAAAGCGGGTCTGGGTCCCAGCTCCCAGACTTGAACCCACAAGAAGCCACTTCAGAGGACCCGGATCCTTCCGATAGGATCCAGGTCATTCCTGAAGAAGCTCCGGGTTCCTCCACCCAGAACCCGGAGGTCCCCGAAGATAGTCTGGACCCCTCCGACAGGGTCCGGATCAATGAAGAGGAAGCTCCGGACCCCTCCGGGAGGGTCCGGACCATTCAACGCCCAGTATACTTCATCAGTGAAGTGTTACACGATGCCAAGACTCGATACCTAGAGGTGCATAAACTGCTCTATACAGTTCTTATTGCCTCAAGGAAGCTTCGACATTATTTCCAAGCTCACAAAGTCTCAGTGGTGACTTCATATCCACTTCGAGCTATCCTGCATAATCCCAATTCAACTGGGAATATTGCAAAGTGGGCAGCGGAACTGGCTGAATTTGACCTTGAATTCATTCCAAGACAAGCAATCAAGAGTCAAGCGTTGGCAGATTTCGTGGCAGAATGGACTCCCTCTCCATTAAACCCTGGGGGCCCCAGCGAGCAGAAGACGGAACCACAAGTTCCAGCCTTCACTAAGCCTCACTGGACCCTTTACATCGACGGCTCCATGCAGAAGCAGGGAGCCGGAGCTGGAATCCTTCTCCTCGCACCAACCGGGGAGAAGGTGAAATACATGGTGCACCTTGACTTCAAGGCAACCAACAACATGGCGGAGTACGAAGCACTCATCTATGGATTAAAGGTGGCACTATCATATGGTGTCAAGCAGTTGCTAGTCAAAGGAGATTCACAACTTGTCATCAAACAAGTGAAGGGTGAATGCTCCTGCAATAATCTCCAGCTGGTTGCTTATCTCCTTGAAGTCCAGAGGCTTCAGAAGGACTTCGAAGTCCTGGACCTTCACCATGTTCAGCGGGCTCACAACGCTGAAGCTGACGAACTCTCGACCAAGGCGTCAACCAGAGCTCCGGCTCCTGACGGAACCTTTGTCCGGAGATTGTCAAAACCCACAGTTCAGCCTGCCGAACTGAACGAAGGGGGCGAGATCAGCATCCCGAAGCTGACGGTCCCGATGGCCCTGTTACCATGGTAGCCATCAAGGGTCGTAGGTGCTGCCGGAAGCTCCGAGCAACCCAGCACGCAAGACTCAAATGCTCAAGTCAGTTCCGATGCATGGATCTCGGAGATCCGGAACTACTTGAAAGACAACATCCTTCCTGACGATGATGTATCCGCTGACCGGGTAGTCAGATTGGCTAAAAGATACACGTTGGTAGAAGGGGATCTCTACCGGCGTGGTGCCAACGGCATCCTAATGCGGTGCATCACAAGGGAAGAAGGCTGCGAGCTCCTCGCAGAAATCCATGGAGGTGAGTGTGGGAACCACGCATCTTCCCGCACGCTGGTCGGAAAAGCCTTTCGGCACGGCTTCTACTGGCCTACAGCGCTCCAGGATGCTACTGAGCTAGTGAAGAAATGCAAAGCATGCCAATTTCATGCAAAGCAAATTCATACACCTGCTCAGTCCTTACAAATGATACCTCCTACATGGCCTTTCGCTGTGTGGGGGATGGACATCTTGGGACCCTTCCCAAGAGCCGTCGGAGGTTACAAGTTCCTGTACGTCGCCATCGACAAGTTCACCAAGTGGCCGGAAGCTACTCCTGTTGTGACGATCAACAAACAATCTGCAATCAATTTTCTACAATCTATCGTGAGCAGATTCGGAGTCCCAAATAAGATCATCACTGATAATGGGACTCAGTTCACAAGCTCCGCATTTCAAGGATATTGCGAAGACCTCGGCATACAAGTTTGCTACGCTTCCGTAGCTCATCCTGCCAGCAATGGGCAAGCCGAGAGAGCAAACGCAGAGATCCTTAAAGGACTCAAAACGCGCACTTATGAGCGTTTGAAAAAGCACGGAGCTAATTGGATCGAAGAGCTTCCGCCCACTCTATGGGCTAACAGGACTTCTCCAAGTCGGGCAACCGGAGAAACACCCTTCTTCCTGGTGTACGGAGCTGAAGCGATCCTTCCTCCGGAAATCACCTTGGGTTCCCTCCGAGTCCGGACCTTCGACGAAGCCGCGCAGGACCAGCTCCGGCGTGAAGACCTAGACCTCCTCGAGGAGGGAAGGTGCCAAGCAGCTGTTCGGAATGCCCGATACCGCCAAGCTCTACGGCGTTATCACCAGCGGCATGTACACAAACGACAGCTCGAGGAAGGCAATCTGGTGCTACGGAGAATACTATCCAGAGAAGGGCAAAACAAACTTTCTCCCGGCTGGGAAGGGCCCTTCCGAGTGATCAAAGTATCCCGTCCCGGAAGCGTTCGCTTGGCTACCGAGGATGGGACACCTCTCCCAAATCCTTGGAACATCGAGCACCTCCGTAAGTTCTACACTTAATTCCACGGAGGTGAGTCTTAAGTAACTTGAAGTGTATGTTATAGAGTCATTGTACAGAGTCGGGTAGTTCCTCCGGGAGAGCAGCCGAACCTTTCCCGAAAGGTTTGAAGAGCTCATGCAACACTTGATACAGTCTCCGGACTAGAAGTGTGGCTAACTACCCAGGGTCAAACGAGAAACCAAACACACTTAGCCTGGTTCCATACCCTAAGAGTGTACTCGTTTCCCATGTACCCCGGACCTATAATGAAAGACATCTTCATGTGAAATAGACTCCACGTGCATTCATTTTTGCATAAGGCTCGACATTTTTATTTTTCTCTTTCTTGTCTATAACAGAAACGTGCAATTCTTAAGAAGTTCTAGTTTAACCGGTTTATGTACGATTTGAGTTGAATTGTCGGATTTTTTAGATTTAAATGTCGTCTGTGGCCAACTCGCCTGAAAGCCGCCAAGCCATTCTAGGGCCGGAGTGCGCTATCGACTTAGCCTGGTCAAGCACCCTAAGTACGCCACTCTACCTACATCCCGGCAGGCCAAAGTAAGGTGGGTCCATGGACAATTGGATCTAAAAGAAAAGACAATTCATCCAATTGTACTAAAAATCGTGTTCAACTTGAAATTCTCTTGAGAACCGTAAGCCGCGACGAAGTTATAGATAAAGAACGAATTTTACTATTCTTCTTGGCTTAAGTGTGCAGGAAAAATGAACCCTATGTTAATGGAGAAAACCGGAGCTAACCAAGCTCCGGCTCCTATCAGGGCGTCAACCGTCGACGTTGACTTAAAGATGGTGAGAAGACCCTATCACTGGGCATGGCAAGGGTCATTGCCGGAGCTACGAAGCTCCGACACCTTGGAGTATTAACTATCGACGCTCAACGTGTTGGTAGAGGCTATTGCCGGAGCTAATAAGCTCCGGCGATGGACAGTGTCGGAGCTTCTAAGCTCCGACGACTTCAAGGGACCTTCACTATATAAAACTTCGGACCTAAATTATACGAGTTCGAAGAAAATCTGTCTTCAACAAAACTCAACATCCTTTTGGTACATGTCCACAATCAAATTGTGCACATCTACCAGGGGGCCAAGTGAAGACAAAGATGTTGAAGACAAAAAAATGAAATTCGCAAAAAAGTGAGGATTTCATTTCATTTGAAGACCGGAGATTACATCTGGAGACAAGGGATTACAAAATTGAGGAAGAAGAGAAGATACAAGTAAAGGCTAAGAAAGACAGTCCTAGACCCTATGGAAGAATTCGGCGACCTTCTGGGCGACCTCCGACACGCTGGCTCGGGTAGCTTCGCCTTCTCCTTCGACGGGGCCTTCAAGCACCGGGTCCAGAGGGAATCGAGGGTTCCGGCTAGTGTAGCACGTCAACACATACTCTGTGACGTTCCTAGCCAGGGATTGCCCCTCGACCTCCAGCTGGTCCGCGATGACGTCGCCCACCTTGGAGAGCTTGCTGCCCGCAGCGCTCAACGCTTGCAACGCAAGGTCCGGCTCCGGCTCCGGATCATCCGGGAGCACGGGGCTGAAACCCATCGGCGCCAGCGCATCGTCGGCCTTGCTCAGGAACTCCCAAATTTGCAGGGAGTCCGTCTTCCTCAGGCCCTTCATCTCTTCCAGGGACCTCCGGGCCGCCGCCAGCTCCGAATTCTCGCGGGAAAGACGCTCGACTTCTTTGGCGTTCTGCTGAATCTTCGCAGCAACCCGCTTCTCAAGTCTTCCGAGCTCCTCCTCCCGGAGGTGGATCTTGTTCCGGCGGTCGACCAGGTCCTTCTCCCTAGCCTCTATTTTCTTCTCCCGGGCGACAAGGGCACACTCGTACTCGTAGAGTTCCTGCCCCCGCACCCAGGTCTTCTCCTCTTCCTCGAGGCAGCGCTCTTCCAATTTTTTAGTGTGCTCCTCGATACCCTTGTCCGCCAGAGCTGTCTTCTCGGCGAGCTCTTCTTCACGTCGCAAGACGTCATCCCGTAGCTCCAGGAGTTTTTGCTCCTCATCCTCGAGCCGCTTTTCCCTTCCCTCAAGTGCCTCTCGGCGCTTGATGAGTGCGGTGCTGATGGCCTCGAGTTGATCAAACCGAGCGTTGGCCGCGTCGTTAGCAGCCTTAGCTTGGTCATGGTACTCCCGGGATTGGGCGTCGAGGTTGTGAGTCATGCTCTCCCTCTCGTCCAGCATCTCACCCCAGAGCTCCAGGCGGACCTTCTCCCGCCTGATCCATTCCTTGTCATCCGCAATCCTCGACTGCGCCAGCTTGGTCTCGAATTGGAGTCGATTACGCCACCTCCTAAGGGTTTGGCGCTCCTCTTCATGAGCCTTGCTGTCGTGGAAGAAGGCTAGTTGGACTTGACGTAGACTGGAGCAAGCGTTGTCGATGGACATCGATAGCGAGATGGGCTCCGGACCTTCTGGGGTCTCCTCCGCTGGTTCCAGCGGGTCTTCACTTACAAAAATTGGGTCACACTCTACAAGATTGGAACCCCGAGCTTCCAAAGCACTAGGGCACTCCTCCGGGATGGCCTCAGTCGCCACCGAAGAAGGTCCCGCCACCAAGTCTTCGTTTGCCCCCTCAGGCTGGGGGCCGGCGACTTCATTCAGGCACTCTGGCTCCGCCACGGGTACCATCGACGTCGTCACCTCCAATGGCTCCGGCCGGGACACTTCTCCTGAGGGAGGCTCGAGCTCCCTCGCCTCTTCGACCACCAGCTCTGTGGCCGGCGCTCAGCAATCACCGGCACTGCAGCCGGTGCTCCAATAGTTACCGGCTCTGCGACCGGAGCTTCGGAAGTAACAGGCTCAATTGCCGGAACCACTTCAACTTCCAGCTCGCATGCCGGGGCTTCAGCTACCTCCGGCTCAACCGCCGGGGCTTCAGCACTTTCCGGCTCTGAAGCCGGGACCGCTACTTCCTCCGACTCAACAGCCGGAGCATCTACTTCTGCAGCACCAGGGCCCGGAGCTTCAACCTCCAGAGCGGGTGCCGCTGGCGCATCTTCAATCCCGTGGTCCGGCGCTACCACGGGAACTTCTGGAGACGAGTCGAGGTCCATGACCACGACAGCCGGCGCCGGAGCTGTCGCAGCCTCCGCTTGGGGCGGCACCGGGGCTGGAGCAGAAGCCCTCGCAGCCTCAGACACTGTGGCTGAGGGCGGAGCTTCACTCCCCTTTTTGGGAACGCTGCAGATAATGAATGAAGAAATTAAGCAAACGGATGCTATAATCAAAAGTTAATCGAGGTAAGCAAGAAAAATTACCTTGGGAGGTTCACGCACCAGCTTGCGCGGAACCTCTTTCCCGGACGTTCCGGGCTGGCCACGGTCGGTGTAGGGGCTCCGGAAGGACTCCCAGGACTTGCCGTGGCCGCGGGCGTTTCCCGGGTCGGAGCTCTCCTTGACCGGGAGGAACTCCTGGACCTGGAGGCCCTCACCGCTTCTCGTACCGGAGTCGCCTGTCCGGAGCTGGCACCTCCGGAGGGACCCACCACGGGGACAGCCGCACTCCGGGAGGATCCCACCGCCGGAACAGTAGCGCTCCGAAAAGACCCCACCACGGGGACAGCCGCCACGGCGGCGGAGGATCTTCCTTCCTGAGGATGGGGAACTGGGGGGGAAGTAGCAAGCCCGACGGACCTTCCATCAGCATGTCGCAGCTTCCTCTTCCGGCTCTCCGGCTCCTCCGCCAGCTCCTTGCCCTTGCTGGTGACCTCAGCTCTTGGCTGAGAGACAGGGGCGGAGCCGCCTTCCGACAACCCGGGGATCGCCAACCGGGCGGTTGATCTTCTCTCGACGACGCCAAGGTCGTCAAGCGCGGGCATCTTCCGCCGGAGCTCCCTACTGAACTCCACTTCCACGTTCAGGGGGAGGAAAGCTGGCGGCGGAGTCAAGTACTCTCCGTCAACATCGATGCCGTGCTGGAATTTCTTGAGGTGAAACTCCAAGGACTTCCCCACCATGCTGGACTTCAACCCGGTCTCGACCCGGTCCTCGTCCATCACGCTGTTGAGGGCCCAGGCGAGCTTCTCCCTCCTCTTCAGCGGTGCCCACCTGTTGGACGGGAAGTTGCAGAACACCGCCTGGGGAGTCAATCCTCCCTCCACACATTGGCGGATCCTGGACAGGATGGGGTCGAAAGCTGCCGCCAGCACCGGAACTTCGCTCCACACCGACGTGTCAATGCCGGGCAGACCGTCTGGCAACTCCAACCGCTCGTGCTCCTCCACCCGGACGACTACCCAATCTTTCTTCCAGTCATCCCACTTCCCGGAAGGGAATGACCGGAGGTACTTGAACGGGCACTTCTTGCGCTTCACAAAGTAGTAGAAGCCAAGGTACTCGTCGCTTCGGCCGGTGGTTTGGACGGTGAAGAAGGTTCGGAAAAGCTCGATGCAGGGAGGGATGCCCACCCACATCTCGCAGAAGTGGACAAAGATGGACACAAGGAGGATGGAGTGAGGGCCAAGGTGGTATAGCTGCAGACCATAGAAGTCCAGCAGCATCAAGAAGAAGGAAGAAAACGGTGGGATCAGCCCCACCATGGCGTACGATGAAAAGTACACCATCTCGCCGGAGTGCTCCTTTTTAAAGGGAAGCTCCCCGCCGGCGCGGACTGAACGGTTGAAGAAGTCCGACGACCACCCCATGAGGGCTCGGACCTTCTTCAGATCGCTTTCCGTCTTCAAACGACTCTCACGCAGACCCAACTCCATCGCAGCACAGTTAGGCAAGAGAAGAGGAGCAAAGTACAAGTCGGGAGTTTGAGCGCAAGAACAGATCGAGAGCGTAAAGAACTCCCGACGGTGCGCTTTCCTTCTTAAGTAAGCCCTCGCAACGCTTGGATGGAAACTGCAGGGGAGTCAAGGATACTACTCAAGAATTCAACCCAGCCGATGACAAGAGGGCCCGGGACCACCCTGACGATCAAGTCGAGGTTCTTACCCAGGCGAACAGTTGTCATCACGAGGCGGGAAACCCAAAGGCGGCGGACTGACAAGGCGCGCGGAACCGATACGGTTTTCGTATCGGGAACTGGCGACCTTCAATTGCGAGAGATCCGCACGCCAAATATCCTATCTGCCGCCTGAGGTGCGCCACGCGTCGGCACTTAACCGTAAAGCCCCGCCAAAGGCACCTCCGAAGACCCTTGAGGACCCAGTTCAAGAGTCGCAAGTGTGGACCCACCTCCGGCGGAATGACTTCATCCCGTTGGCCTTCCCTGGAGGTAGGTCCAGGGGGCCACTGTCGGTACCCTAAAAACCATACACCCCCTGAGGATACAAAGATCTCAAGGGAAGGACATCTACTCAAATTGAAGACCCTCGGGGGCCCACTCGCCAGACGTAACCGGACTCGCTTCTCCAACATGGTTAGCCCCTAGGTTGCCACGTGTACTGTCAGACCAGAGCTATTACCCGCAAGGGCGAAGCTCCGGGCTAGGTACTGAAACGGCACCTCCGGAGGTAACCCCTGACCGAGAGAAGCTCCGGACCTGACACGTGCCAGGCCACCCCGGAGCTTCCCGCTTCTCCCAGCAAGCTCCGGAGCTGCCACGTGTCCATACGTCGGAGCTGGCCGCTTCAAACCCCCGGGAGACGTTGTAACGGCTCCGGATCTCCAAAGGACAGCCGCGGACTTCAAGACCCGATTAATTATCATTAATTCCACGTTAATGATATTTAATCGGACGATCTTAACACCTGTAACGGCACTGTCGGAGCCGTTACAGGGTTATTAACAACAATTAATCTCGTGTATCAATACTAATAACCGCCAGGGCCACATGTCGGGCCAGGCTGACTTGTAACGGTTTGTCCTTGTACTATAAAAGGACAAACCGACAATACACGGGGAGACGGGAAAACTCTCGGACAGACTCGGGAGCTCGCAAGTTAATACAACACACACACACACCCGTGGAGTAGGGTATTACGCTCAGGCGGCCCGAACCACGTAAACCACTGTGTCACTCGTGTCCGATCGCGTTTCATCTTCTTGAGTCTCCGCGCGCCCAAACCGAACCACAAACTCCTTCAACACTTTCGTAGTGTCAGGGGATCTGCCGACTCCAACAGTCGACACCACCAAACACCATTTTAACACATTTCACAATCATGTATACAGTGTGTAGTTGTTCGCGATGTGAACATCGCAGGGGTTCCTAAGCATAGTACTAACAAGGAGGTGCTCGCATCACTACTACAATGCAGTGATGTGGCTGTTAGGTTGTCAAGGTGTTGTGTTTTCAAGGTCAAGTAGGGGATTGTGATAGTCACTCCTATTATCATAACGGATACAGTGTCTTGTTTCAAGCCATTGATAGCCAGTAACTACTGGGTTACTGTTTATCATTGGCTAGTAGCTAACACCAATATTCGGTCATCAACATAGCTCATGCTACCACATCAAGTGGTTCATAGCATAACAACATTTTAAAATAGATATACAGTCATGCAATGAAAACACGCCATAGGTGCGATTGCAAAACATAGGTGAAATATCATCAAGGAGTTAGAGCTTGCCTTTACAGTAGTTTATCAAAGTCTTTGTCTTGTTCCTCGTGATTCGGGTCTTGAAGCTACGCGAATAAATTACGATTCATCAATAAAGATCCAAGAAATCCAAATGAAACTCCAATAAATACAAACAATTGATTAATAACATGGTTTCTAAGATCCTGTGAATGCTTATTGGAGAATACGTCATTCTACTGGTAGCTTATTTGGAAACATTACTATCTCTTTGGTCAACCAAATGGTCATTGGAAGGTTATGACGATCTTATCGGTCTTCTAGTTATCTACAGGGTTTATGACTATTATAATTAATTCACTACTTTATGTTATAAATTACTTATGTTACGGCCAACGAGATAGCCATAACTTCTACGAGACTTCTTTGTAATTATCTATCTTCACAATAGTATATTCACTAAAATTCTTCTAATGTAAGACCCACTTACTTTAGAATCCAAGAATATGTTCTAGTATTCTTGAGCCAACTCAATATTTATAATAATGACTGGTGTATAATTGTTAACTTATATAATTTCTTAATCTACTGTTTTCTTATTGTCTTTTAAAAGTTAGAACTCATTTTAGAACTTCTTTAGAGTATTGCTATTAGGTTCCTTAGAATTTACTAATGAAATTATTATTTTATGTACGGCTTGCAGGTGAGTTTCTGTTATGTATTAGTTCACTAATCACTTTTATACGACGGCAATGATAATCAATTCATTATCCTATAATTTGTTTTAGTCATTTACTACTCTAAAAGTCCTAGTAATATATGCTTAAAATATTTAGAAAGTCATACGTGGAGAATCTAGTTAGAATCATCTGTATTTTTACTATTTATGGATATCTACATGATTCTCCTATGGGAATGATAACTAACTCTCTGTCCCATCATTTACATCAGTCAAATTCCACTTACGCTATATTACAGGTGTCATTCATTATACTTTAGGGATTTCAGATGGTCAATTACGAGGAAGTTAGCCCATCTAGAGTTTATATATGATTTTCTTCTAACTATTGGCAATTAACCCAATTTTCCTATGGGGGTGATAAGTATTTACTAGTCGATACCTTATAATGGTTGAATAATACTTTTTATGACAATAGAATTGTCAATTAGTATATCTAATACCTTTAGGTTATTATTGGTGAGGGGATTGTCAGATATGGGGGATAAATATAGGGTTCCCCAATTTCTTAGTTGATTAAATGATATTTATTAGTTAATAATAAATTTCTCATTTTATGCAATTTACTAAGGTCACTTATCACTATTTCTATGTTCAAACAGTTATTCAATAGTTTTAGAAGTTTTTCAATTAATGTAGACCGTAGACATAATTTCTTTTCAATTTTCCTAATTGATCAATTCATTTTCGTGAGCTGATAGTATCTAATACAATTTCTGCAAGCAATTCATACTATCAAACATTCCTAACATGTTATACAAGCAATTAATGATTTTTAGAGAATTTTGCAAATTTTACTTATACCCAAAAATCCATTTTATATATTTTTGCGTACGTCTACGTGTAGACCTAGCAATTCCCTTGCTCGGCCTGAGGCTGACTGTGGGGTCAAAGTGGTATGTGTGCACGCGCGTGTGTACCTAGCGATTCAGTTCACGACCGGGTGCGCACACGTAGGTAGGCAAGGTGGACCCCAGGCGACAGTGGGCTATGGGCCTTCGATTCTTGTGGACCGAGTGCACCCAAAGTGCATGCGCTGGGGTGGCGGACCACGATCACGTGGCGCCTCGGTGGGGTGAGATGGCTCCTACGTGGCAGCCATGCGTGCGCCCCGTGCGCGCCACGTAGGCGCCACGCTGGCAAGAAAATGGGTGGAAGCAGCAACCGATCGGAGGGGCTCGCCGGCGGAGGCGTTTGACGAATAAGTTGCGCACTCGATTTTCGGGCGAGACAAGGCGTCGTGTGCGTGTTCCAGAGTGTGTGGAAGTTTCGGGCGAGCACAGTTGGGCCATAGAGGCGCCAACGACGGTCGGTGACAGCGCGCAGCGGCTAGCTCGCCAGAGCTCCGCGGAATTCGAATATGCTCGCTCTCCCTACCGAGTCTTAGTACCCTATCACATTGCTGGGAGCCAGGGGAGCGCGTGTGTGTGCTCTACCGAGCCAGGGAGCGCTCCTCGTCAGCGGGCGGCGTGCGCTAGCGGCAGGGACGGCGGCGCCTCGGGGGATTACCCGTGCAGTAGTTTCCTTTTCAAAACAACTACATGTACACATTATACGGCTTACGAAGAAGGTGGTTGGAACGCAAGCATGCCGGTATGGTCGCCTAGGTGGACGGCGGTAGTGCACCACGACGATGGACAGCGGCGTACAGCTGGTACGACTAGGGTTACAGGGAATCCGAGCTATGGCGAATTAACCTCCTAACCTGTACTCGTTCTAGCTATTAAACGAAGCAAGGATAATGTAAGATAAAGTAATTGAATTGTGGTGGCTCACCAATGTGGGAACGCGATGCGGCGACCAAAGTTGTGAAAACAGGGGAGCCCGGTGATGTCTGTCCAATTGGCGGCGAAGAGGCCTCGGTGAAGGTCGCTAGACTATCATGGAGAAGGAGGAAGGTGTGGCAAAGGTGTTGCGCGCGAGAATTAACAGGAAGGGGCCGTTTTTATAGGTCGATGAGGCAGTGGTGTGGCTGCGCACGTAGGCCGTTTGACGAGCGCGATGCTAGCGCTCGGGTGTCTGTGGGCATGCAAGGCGGTTCAGTCGCGGTGGTAATGATGAGAGCACGGGCACAAAGCATCTATGTGGTTGAGTCGGTGCGGCAGAAGTGCCAGCGGCGCTGGCAGCTCCTGGGTGCGGTCTCGTCGCGGATTTCCCAGAGACGCCGTCGGCTCGAGAAGGGAAGGTGGTTCGTGGGTACTTGAGTGTGTGGCACGTGGGCGACACGACGAGTAGAGCTGGCGACACGACGGGAGAGGTCGTGTTCCCGGATTGCCGACGTCGGGCGCCTTTTGTCAGGTGATTTGGACAGAGGCGGCGAGAGGAGGAAGAAGGTGCTACAGCACCAGGCCGGGCTGGGCCGCGCGCTGGAGAAGAGAAAGAGAATTGGGCCGCACGCTGGGAAGGAAGGGAGCGGGCCGCGCAGGCTGGGTGCAGAAGACGGGAGGCGGGCCGACTAGGAGGGGGGAGTAGAATGGGCCG
Organism: Tuctoria greenei; assembly: GCA_036927565.1. Lineage (NCBI taxonomy): Eukaryota > Viridiplantae > Streptophyta > Magnoliopsida > Poales > Poaceae > Tuctoria > Tuctoria greenei. Next base: position 129,710,097 of record JAYESD010000005.1, on the reverse strand, counting down.
GGCTGCACTTAGAGAGGAATTAACTTTTCCTTTTTGGTTTTCTAGTTTAATTTGATTTTGAATTTGAATTCAGTTTGGGTAATTTAAATTCCAGTTTTTGTTGGATATATTCTAATCTGATTTGTTCATTAAAATATTTATTTGGCATACATATATACATATACGTGTTATTTAATTACTACCTCTCGTTTTATAATATATTCTGGTTAGGTTTGCGCTTAACCAGATCTTTTTATTTGAATTTGGTTTAAACTCAACCTGTCTCCTCATCTCTAGAATTAGGTTTTCCTGGCGCTAATTATTTGGTCACTTTTATTTTAATCCCTACATCTTAAGTTTTGTAACTTGAGTTGAGTTCATGTTTTATTAGTTTCCGTTATAGATTTTGAGTCAACATAAAATGCTACGATACTTTTTCAATAGACTGTTCCTCTTTACGGCCCTAGTTTTATTTAGTGGTGAGCTCACCTTAACATGTGTATGTGTTCTTATTTGTACATTTGTTCACCCTGATTTTCTATTGACATTAATGCTGGCTCACGACTTGTTCAAAAATTTTAGTTCGGAGTGATTTTTATCTATAGTGAAAATTTTGTGCTGTGACATGTTGTCTCTGGCGCTGGATGAACAGAGGTGGAAAACTATATGCGAGGTGGGAAACGTGGAAGAACATAGGTATTTTGCACTCAGGAACAGTAGAGTACGTTTTTCATTGATGAACTGATAACTTTCAGAGGAATACAAAGCTGTTTAAATGGAGCCAAGACCCTGGATCGTGTCAACCCACAATCCCCTAAACTAGGAACAGAAAGATGTGCTACACCCGCACATTATTGACCACTACAGCCTCCTGCATGGCCGCACGTTGACACGTTCTGTGCCGACTGAAACAAACTGACCACGGCATGGATTAAGTCCAACAAACTCCGCCCTAATCCTGATGTGGTCCAAGGTCTTGAACACCTAGCAGATGTCTCATGGTTGCCAATCTCCCCACCGGCAAGGCCTTTGTCAGGATATCTGCTCTTTGTTCTTCTGACCGGATGTATTCAACTGCTACCAGTCCTTCCTGCACACATTCTCTAATGAAATGGTACCTAGTACAAATGTGTTTGCTGCAGCCGTGGAACACTGCATTTTTCATCAGCGCAATGGCTGATCTTGTCAACAAGGAGTTTCACTTCTTTGGGTTCATGGCCTGTCAGTTCCTCTAACAAGCTCTTCTGCCAAATTGCCTGACATGCTGCCATCGTGGCTGCTATGAACTCAGCCTCACAAGTGGACAATGTCACTGTCCTTTCATTCTGTGAATTCCACGAAACTAGATTGTTATTTATGTAGAAAGCCATACCTCCGGTGTTCCGGCTATCACGAGAATCTCCGGCCAAATAACTGTTCATGTAGCCAGTGATTTTCTGGTCTTCTTTTCCTCTGGAATACCATAATCCATGGTCCAGAGTTCCTTTCAGGTACCTCATGACATGCTTGATCATCCTCTGATGCATGGCAGTCGGCCTCTCAATATATCTGCTGGCTACTCAGACAGCAAAGGAAATATCAGAGCGAGTGTTGAGTAAATACCTCAAGCATCCGATCACCTGTCGATATTTAGTGGGATCGACAGCTTCACCTGCATAGTCTTTGTGCAACTACAGTTTGTGTTCCATTGGTGTCTTCACTGGTTTGCACTCAGCCATACCAAACTGTTCCAACACCTTCCTTGTGTACAAGCCCTGTTTGATGGAGATTCCATCACTTTGCTGGTCCACCTCTATGCCTAGATGAAGACTGAGCTTGCCGAGGTTTGTCATCTCAAATTATGACATCATTTGGTTCTTGAACTCTTCTATCATCTCAAGTGGTACCCCTATCACATAAATGTCATCAAGATAAACACCAATGAGGATGACTGACTGACCTTCCCCTCTCTTGTACACAACCTGTTCTTGCACACATCTGCTGAAACCAAGATTCTTCAGACTTCTGTCCAGTTTTTGGTTCCAGGCTCTTGGTGCTTGCTTCAAGCCATATAGGGCCTTTTTCAATTTCAGCACCATATGCTGTCTGTTCTTTTCTGTGAACCCTTCAGTTTGACTGATATACACTTCTTCATCTAACTCCCCATGAAGAAATGCAGAGTTTACATCGAGGTGGTGTACCTCCCATCCTTGATATGCAGCAAGAGCTAGAAAAACTCTGACAGTATCAAGTCTTGCAAACAGGCGCATATACTTCTTCATAATCCACTGCTTGCCTCTGAACATACCCTTTAGCTGCAAGTCTGGCTTTTTGTTTGGTCACTTCTCCTGTTGAGTCTCTCTTCATCTTGTAAACCCATTTTACACCTATGGGTTTGTGGCCAGGTGGTATTTCAGTTAAGGTCCAGGTTGAGTTCTTCTCAATAGACTCAATTTCCTTCTTCATAGCTTCTTCCCACTCTGAATGACCTGCTGCCTCACTGTAACTAGCAGCCTCTTCAGTTTCAGCTAGCAAAACTTCATCTTCGGACTCCCCATAAGTCAGTTCTACCACTGGTGCTCTTTCAAAAATATCTGAAAGTGGCTTGTACCTCACAGGTCCACTGAAAGTCCCTTCAGTGTTGGAAGAAGCTGCTTCACTTGTTGACTGAACATTTACAGGAGTTTCAGTATGTGCTCCTCTGCTTGACAGGTGTGGCTGCTGCTACACTTGCTGCTCTTGGTGTCGACAAGGAACTGGATGAAGAAACCCGAGGGCTGTTGTGACCTGCCACTGGTGGTGTTAATGGACAAGCTACTGAACTTTCAGGTGAGGTTGGTGGGCCAACTTGTACATCTTCTGATCCTTGGCCCTCTGCTGGTGCAACAGGGGGCGCCACATGCTCACCACTGAACTCCTCTTTAACCATAAAATCAGCTAGTTCACCTTCCCCTGCATTCCACTCCCACTCAAGATTCTCCTCAAAAATTACATCGTGACTTACCACTAGTTTGCCACGACATAGGTCGAGCAGACAATGAGCCTTGCACCCTTCTTCAACCCCAAAGTACACCATTTTATAACTTCGGTCATCAAGTTTTTTCAAGTGTGGTGCCACGGCCTTGACATGCGCCATGCACCCGAACATGCACACATGGGCAATGTGCGGCTTCCTCCCGTTCCAGGCTTCAAATAGGGTTCGTTTTCCCATGGACTTTGTCGGCAGTCAGTTCAACAAGTACACCGCATCCTCCCCCCAAAATCTTGTGGGCACACTCATGCTCTTGAGTAGGGACCTTGCCGTTGCCATGACCATGCGATTTCTTCGTTCCACCACGCCGTTCTGTTGTGGTGTGTACGGCGCGGTTAGATGCCTCTCAATCCCTGCGAGTTCAGACACTTGGGTGAATCTTGCCGACAGGAATTCGCCTCCATGGTCAGTCCTGAGTGTCTTGATCCGCCGATCAGTGGAGTTCTCAACTTGGACTTTGAACCTTTCGAAGACTGAACACGCCTGGTCTTTTGTCTTGAGAAAGTAAACCCACATCCAACGGGAGTAATCATCGACTATAAGCATGAAATACTTATTACCGACGATGGTCGATGGAGTTATCGGACCACATAGATCCGTGTGCAGCAACTCCAGTGCTGCCTCGGCCCTGTACTGCGCCATTGCTGGGAATGGACGCCTTGTTTGATTTGCCACTAGACACCCGTGGCAAAGCTGATCTGGATGCTCGATCAGTGGAACTCTTGCTGCCATCTGCTTCTCTGCAAGCATCCTCAAGGCTTGAAAATTAACGTGACCCAAGCGGGCATGCCAGAGCCACGCCGGATCAACTAGGCTCATTAATAAACAGGTTGCCTCTGCCTGCTGCAACCTGATCCGGTAGAGATGATTTGGTGAATGCTTCACCTTCATGATTAGCCGCAGGGAATTGTTGTCGAACACTTCAAGTTCATCGTTGTTCGTCACTACATTGTGGCCTACTTCAGTGAGTTGCCCAAGCCTCACCAGGTTGTTGCACAGTCTTGGGATGAAATAGACCTCCTGCAGCAGCCATTGGTCCCCATTTCTGCACGAAAACAGAGCCGAGCCTTTTCCTCTGATCTCCACAGTTGAGCTATTCCGGAACCTTATCAGCCCTGTCACTGCTTCATCAAGTTCTTGGAATTTTGTTCTGTCCCCCGTCATATGATTGCTAGCTCCGTTGTCAAAGTACCACATATATTCAGTGGTTACACCTCAAGCTGAGAAATACAGTTCTGCATTGGTCTCTGCTTCTTGGGAGCTGGCGCATATGCAATGGGCAGGAAACTTGACTGGCAACACTTCCTCTATCGCCGCAAGTAATAGGGCAGGCTCTGCATCCTCTTCCATGGCTAAATTCGTCTCTCCTTCTTCGATGCCTTGCACTCGTTTGCGTAGTGACTATAGTTGTCACAGTTGAAGCACTTGATATGGCTCTCGTCGCGCGACTTGCTGCGCATGTTGGCACCTCCACCCTTGGACGACGCCTCGTTGCGGCCGCCATTGCCTCGGCCTCTGCCGCGTCTGTCGGTACCCTGGGTACCGGGTACCCCACGGTACCGTAAGAAGTGCAAGAGAGTTCTACCTGTCAAAGTTGAAGGTCTCATCAGGCCCCAAACGTCACACTGCACTGGACCCGCATCCCTCATATTGGTAGCTCCGGGATTGACACGTGTAATGTAAGTCCGGAGCTAAACTCCCAACACAGAGAAGCTGTGCGTCAACATGTGTATAACGACCCCGGACCTAACCCCTAGCAGAGGGGAGCTCTGGTGCCGCCATGTGTATAGCAGTTCCGAAGCTACCTCCCCGCAAGGGGAAGCTCCGAAGCTGCCACGTGTGGAGCCTCCGGACCCACACCACCAATGAGTACACTGGGGGATCTCCTACAGCACGGACATTCAAGGGACAGTTAAAGCGGCAATTACAAGATATGATTATATGTCATTAATGTTGTATTAATGACACACGATCAGGGCACTGTTAATTGGAGTAACGCAGCCATTAAGGCACGTTATCACAATATTAACCACGCTTAATGCTCATAGACAGTGTATTAAGCTATAAAATACACCAGGGCCACATGTTGAGTCAGGCAAATGTTTTATCTCTCAGTCCTTGGATTATAGAAGGACCACACCGCACGATACAGGGAGAGGCTGATCCAAGCTGACACGCAAACTAGTGCTACTGACAAACTCAATACAACAACACACTCACACCATGGAGTAGGGTATTACGCTCAGGCGGCCCGAACCACGTAAATCTCCTGTGTCATCATCTTGTTCCTGATCTCTTTGTGCCCAAACCAATACAAGAACCTCCGGAGGCTACAATCTAGTAGTACTAGGGGAAGCGTCGTTCTCACACTTTGACATCTGGCGCGCCAGGTAGGGGCACACGCTTGAGATCACGAGATGGTGAACTCCGCTGCAGTATCTTCCAACGGTAACCACGTTGAACAGCTTGCTGGAGGCAATCCCTCCAACATGCAGCATCCAGCAGGCGCTGTGGCCCCGTGGTAGTCATGCCACCTCCACCACCATCTGCCCCAGCAAACAATGCTGGACAGCAGGATGGGGTACTTGTATCGACCATAGCATCGGCAAATAACAACCCCGAGAATGTGGAAATTGCTGCACGAACTCTGTTAGAGCACCCACCAGTCGGAGCACCTAAGGGTGCGATGGAGCAGTGGTGCGTTGATGTACAGCATCTGGTTGCAGCCGCAGCCGATGCCATCAGCAACCAAGGTCCTCCTCCTTCGGGGCAGGCAATAGCTCAACGTAGGACCCTGTCTGGGAGACTTGGTCCTCACGTGTCACAGCACCGATGTTGTGTTGCATCTTAGCAGGTGACTTTGCTGCCTTCGGGGGCACGACGCACCCACACCATCACCAGGATTCCGACTCATGACCTACGGTCAGAACTTGATCGCCGTTACCGGCAGCAGGATGGCCGCGTCCATATCGAGCGTGCTCACGAGAGGCGAGAGGCTCGGGACAACCCTATTCCTGAGGGAGTAGGGGAGGCTGTTCTGCATGGCCATGCACTTATGCATAGTCAGATGGCCACAGAAGTTTCGGCCTCATTTGCTGGAGAAATTTGACGGGACTGTTAACCCCACTGAGTTTCTCCAAATCTACTCCTCTGCTATACTTGCGGCGGGGGGCAACGACGCTGTGATAGCCAACTACTTCCGGGTGGCTCTGACTGGGACTGCAAGGTCCTGGTTCATGAGTCTTCCACCCGACTTCATCAATAGTTGGGAGGAACTATGCCAATAGTTCACTGCTAACATCGGGAGTTCATACACCCGGCCCGACACTGAACTGGATTTGTTTACTATAAAGCAAACAACAGGGGAATCGTTGCTATCCTTTATCCAGTGCTTTTCTCAGGTACGCAATACCATCCCCTCAATATCAAGCGCTTCTGTTATCGTTGCATTCGGACAGGGCGTGCGAGACAAAAAAGATGTTTGAGAAGCTTGCGACCAAAGAAGTCACCAATGTCACAGAACTCTTCAGCTTAGCAGATAAATGTGCTGAAGCTGCGGAGGGACGTGAGATGCACTCCAAACCCCCTCCGAAGGCTAACAAGAAATCTTCCAAGACTAAAGCCACTACATCCGGAGGTGGCAAAAAGAAAAAGAAGTCCAACGGAAAGAAGAAGTTGTCGGCCGGCGCACCTACTGCTGCGGCTGCTGCAGCTCCAGGTGGCCGGGGGCCACGCCCTGAGAAATGACCTCGTCCTTCGTCAGAAGACGACAACAGCTCCAATGTGTGGTGTCCTATACACAATACGAACAAGCACTGTCTGGAAGAATGCCGCGAGGTCCGGAACCTAGTCGAGCGCTACAACAAGCGCCGAGAAGAAGGTCTTTTCCGCCAATAGAAGGAAATCAAAAAGTCAACAAAGCTCCGACTGAGGAGGAGCTAGGCTTTCAAGACCCCAAGAAGGTCTTGAAGGCTGTTTACAACACCATCGACGATGACTCTGACGTATCTGATGACGAGCGTCAGAAGACCCTAAACACTATTTATTGGTGGTTCTTGGGACATCACATCTCACGGCATCGTCAAGACAATGCGGCGGGACATGGCTGTTGCAGCTCCCACCGCCAGGGCAGAGCCTTATTGGAAATGGATGGACACTCCCATCATTATCGATGCTTCAGACTGCCCTCGTAACATGATCAGAGCTGGCGAACTCCCGTTGATGGTGTCTCTGACCATTAACAATATTCAACTCCACCATGTAATGGTGGACGGAGGTGCAGGGCCGAACCTCATAAGCTTTGAAGCCTTCATCAAGATCCAGCTCTAACCTTTGAATCTTAGCCCCTCTCGACCTTTTTCTGAGGTAGGTCATGGGGCCATTACACCTCTCGCCTCCATCACACTCCCGGTAACCTTTGGGACTCGGGAGAACTACAAAACCGAGAAACTGGTCTTCGACATAGCGCATATCAGTTTACCATTCAATGCCATCTTGGGCAGGCCTGCTTTATACAGATTCATGGCCGCCGCCCACTATGGCTACTTGGTGTTGAAGATGCCAACACCTACTGGCATTCTCCGAATCCGCGAGGATCGCACTGCAGGAACCACTGCATTGGAAGAACTCCACATGTTTGCTGCAGCGCAGGAGGAAGCATCCGGTAAGGAGTTAGCTCCAAACCCTTCGAGCATTCGTCATCAAGGCTCTACCTCCACACCTCCTATGCAACCAAGCGGCGGCACTGACATTCCCGTCAAAGTCTTCCAAATTGGTTACGAGGCTGCTCAGACTACTCGTATATCGGGAGGTCTGAACAACAAATACGAACTCACGCTCATCACTTTCTGAATGTGGCCTAGTGGGGGTGAATAGGCCTTTTCAAATTTGTCGGAACCTGCAACACTTAACAACCAGTTCAAAACTAGAGATATCGGACTAGTCCGGTAAAGTGCGGACTAGTCCGGTGTGTACGAACTAGGTTGATCAAGTTGGATTTATTAAGTTTGATTCTAGGGTATAGCAGCGGAAATATACTTGTAATTTATGTGTTGCAATATTATGTACTAGGGTATATCACAAGTCAATCTTAAGTTTGATATTTCAACGTAAAGTGAGCAAGATTAATAGAAACCCTAGATTGATATAACGTAAAGAACAATGAACACAAAACAAGAACACAAGAGATTTATCTCGTGGTTCGGTTCCCACGGAGGCAACCTACATCCACGTTGAGGAGTCCACAAAAGGACCAGGTCTTCTCCAACCCTACCTTCGTCGGATCGCCACGAAGGCCAATCCTCTTCCACTTATCACAAAGGGGTGAATAACTGAATTCAAAGGGGCCTTCTCACACGTTGAGATCTCCCTTGGATTACAATACGAAATACCACTAAGAACACACTCAAAAGATTACAATGAAATCATAGGAGTGTGTTAGAGAATCAAACCAAGAGCTCAATGAGTGTTGAATGTGTCTCTCCAATGATCTAGAGTGAATCCTCAAAGGAGTAATCTTTGTTGCACTTAATTTTGTGGAGAGATGTGGTTTTTGAGACTCTTGGGAGGTGTGACGGCGCTAGGGTTCGAGAGAGTTTAAAGTTGGGCCGTGCACCTCTATTTATATGGGGTTTCTAAAAGTGTACGTTAGGGTTTAGAAAGATCGGACTAGTCCGTGGTGGACACCGGACTAGTCCGGTGTGCTGTGTGTAGCAAACCCTAAGTGTCCCGAAATATCGGACTAGTCCAGCTAGGGGCGGACTTGTCCGATTTCTCTTCTGGAAATCTTCAGACTAGTCCGATAGTTATCGGACTTGTCCAGACATGTGAAACCCTAAGTGAATTGGGTGACAAGTCCGCACTTGGAGGACTTGTCCGATTTAGGTCAGAGGGATTTTTGGACTAGTCCGTGCTTATATCGGACTTGTCTGATTTAAAACGCAACGAATATCGGACTAGTCCGGTGGTGATCGGACTTGTCCAATTTTGTGTGACTTGTGAAGTGTTTTGAGGACTAGTACGCACTGGGGAGGACTAGTCCAATTCTAGTCAGAGAGATATCGGACTAGTCCGATGGATATCGGACTTGTCCGATTTTGTGCAGAGAGGATATCGGACTAGTCTGGTGACATTCGGACTAGTCTGGTCATGTATAACTTTGTGCAATGTGTGAGTTTAATTGTGATTGAGCTATTGGGGTGTGTTTCCTTAACACACTCCATACACAATGATCTACTATTCTTCTTCCTTGAGCTCATTTCCACTTTGCTCCTCATTCTCCCTTCTTTTTTGCACTTTGCTTATTTTGCTATTAAAACCTATGATCATCTCAACAAATAGGTTAGGATCTCATTTGCTTGTCATAAATCATCCAAAACCCACAATGGATTCCTAGAGGCACTTTCAATCTCCCCCTTTTTGGCGATTGATGACAACCAATTGAGATTTCACAAAATGCGATAAAAATTGAGATTTTCATAAAGCATGCACATATGGGTCTAAAATACATCAAGCAGTGAAAACATACTCCATATGTGCATTCTTTATGGTGGAATGCATAACTAGGTATGTTGAAACAATGAGAATGCCATAAATGACATTAATCAATCAAAGGCAGCATATATGTCATTCTAGGAGCAAAATCACATAACTCAACATTTACTCCTGAAAAGATCATAACATTGCATCACAGAACCATAGTTAACTTAAGAACATAGTTAAAGCTTTACAACCCACAAAATAGTCAAAAAGCATACAAGACATCTCTCTCCTCGCATCCTACAGCTAAGGTTAAGACTCCCCCTCAATCTCTCCCCCTTTGGCACCAAGACAGCAAAAAGAAGGAGAGGAGGGTCCTAAGGTCTTCACTCTTCGCTGTTAGTCCTCTCATCATCGTCTTTGTCATCTTCATCTTCAGCCTGATGAGGAAGAGGAGGAGGAGGAGGTGCGGAGTCACTCGAGCCCCCAATGCCAAAGTAGGCAAGCTCGGGGGGGTCAAGGGCCCGAGCTCGGTGAAATCTGAGTCTGAATCTTTAGAGATTACTGGAGACCCAATGGGTTCTATCTCCAGTTTCTGGCAAATTTGCTTCACATTTGCCTTCACATACTTCATACCTTCCTTTCTTCTCTTGTTGAGCTTATGGGCCTTCACTTCGGCCTTTTTGCAGGAAGCAAAGATGGCAGCCAGGTATTTGAAGATCCCACTGGCTGATCCCCTTTGAGGGGCTGCCCTACTGGCAGAGGCAGCTCTTGCATCTTCAGATCTTCTTGCCGTGCCTCAGGACTGGAGGCCAGCGAGGGAGCCGCCTGGACACTTGGCTTTTGAGGCATCTGAGGCCTCAAGGGTAGATGCTTCACATCCTTGACAAATTCAATCCCAGTGACCTTCTCGATCACAAACATCAGATATGAAGCATACCAACAAGATCTGTTGGGTGTGCAGGATATGTTAACCATGTCATTCCAATTCCAGATGTAGTCTGCCACATAAAACCGGCGGCCCTTGCTTATCACTCTCATCAATGTACGGAGATAACCTTGCACACTCCCAGCATCTCCATCCTTGAGCGAAGGTCTTCCTCAAGACTCTATTGAGCACCATAAAGAATGGCTTCATGTTCTTTGTGGATGGAGGGTTGAACTTTGAGTTTGGCTCATATAGGAACTTCATCTTATCCTTCTCAATGACACCTATGTTGTGTATGATCAAGCAGTCAGATCTTGAGGTGTCAACGTGAAGCAGGCTTGCAAAGTCTTCTTGAGTGATACTGTACTTGGATCCATGAGTCATCCAAGTACCACTTTCCTCATCTTCACCAGAGAAGTGGCATGTCGCAAAGAATTGCGCAATGACCTCATCATTCCAGTTGTTCCTGAAGGCAAAGAGATACTTCAGGCCATGCTTCTCAATGGCTTCCACCACTTCAGTGAACGGGGAGCATCCCTTCTTCTCAAAATGTGCCCACCAATCCGTTGAGTACGCACAACTGGTGTCTTCATTGGGAGATACCCAGATCTGAAGAAATCTGCATGGAAGTTGCACCAAAATCTTCCGTCGGCAGCTTGCTTCAGTCGGCCATACCAATCAATGCTTCTGAACTTTGCTACCGAATCACTGCCCTTCTCGTTAAACTTCTCTTCAGTGGGGTCCCGGACCCCTTCCCTCGGAGCATGGATCTTCAACGGGCCAACTAGACCCGTTGCTATCCCTTTGCCCTTTCCTTTGGCTAGGCGGGCACTTGCCGAGCTAGGGCCACTACCAGTGGTAGCCCTAGAAGCTAGTACCTTGGAGGCTGTCTTCTTCGCTAGCACTTTCCTTCGAGCCTGTGGAGGAGATGGAGCTGGTTCGGAAGGTCTCTCTTGGCACTTCTTGCCAAAACTCGTCGAGGTCCGAGGTGCCACCTTGTGGTCCATCTCGGCCTCAAAGTCGGAAACTTCATTGTTCTAGCTCGACATGACCTGAGAATGAGTGGCATGATTGAGAATGAATGGTACAAGGCATAGGTGTGAAAGGATAGCAAGGAATTGCATTGAGGAATTGAGAAGTTAGGCTTTGAGTTCAGAAAAATCAGACTTGTCCGGTGTACAGGCATGGACTAGTCCGGGGGACCGGACTTGTCCATGCATGGACCGGACTAGTCCAGTGTTCATCCTCAAAAACCTAAGAGACTGGACCAAAGTTGATTCCTAATGCACAACAAGAGTAGCATAAACGTAATACATCAGGAAGGCATGTATATAGTGAAATATGCTAGGCTATTTGATCAATACTGAAGAAATTTTGGATTTCTAGGGTTTGAGTGAAAATTACAGAAGAAACCGATTGGAACTTGGAGATGAGGGTGTTGAAGGTCAGACTTGTCCGAGAACTTCAATCCCGATGCGATGACGATCAAATTCCACACAAACTTGCGAAGTTCTGATGGAGAAATCAAGGAATCGCCTTGGGAGCTCGAGTGGAAGAGAGAGAATGCGTGAGGCAAGAGTGGAGGTGAGGAAATTAGGGTTTGGCGGCGTCTAGGGTTATGGGCACGAAAAATCAGACAAGTCCGTAGATGACCGGACTAGTCCAAGCTTTTCTAGAGGACTACATCGGACTAGTCCATGGTCTATCGGACTAGTCCGGCCTAACCGGCACTCTGCGGACTAGTCTGCATGGGCGGACTAGTCTGGGTAACCACGGACTAGTCCGTGGTCACCAGGCAAGAATTGCTTAGCCCATTCATATATATTTGAAGGTACATATTTAGAAAATAGGGAGGCAAATCAAATCAAATAATCTTGATGAATATGATCAGTAAGCATACAACAATCAAGCAATGATCATAATTCACCAAGATCTAATAATTAACATAGTTTTTTGAAGAAAATTGAGAGAGATGATTTTCACAATCCAATAAACATATTTTGAAGAATTTATACAGGTATGCAACATTTCAAGCCACACTCCGAGCATCAAGGATATTTAGTTCATTTCGGAGTTCGCAAAAGTGTTTTTCATCAAGTGGCTTGGTGAATATGTCGGCCAATTGCTTTTGGGTGTTAACATGGGAAATGGCTATGTCTTCTTTCATGGAATGATCTCTCAAAAAGTGATGTCTGATATCTATGTGTTTAGTTCTAGAGTGCTCAACTGGGTTGTGGGCAATTTTAATGGCACTCTCATTGTCACAAAGGAGTGGAATACGGTTCATGTTGTAACTGTAATCCCTTAGAGTTTGTCGCATCCAAAGGAGTTGTGCACGACAACTCCCGGCTACAACATACTCCGCTTCGGATGTGGATAAGGCAATGTAATTTTGTTTCTTGGAGGACCAAGAATCTAAGGATCTCCCTAGGAATTGGCATGTACGGGAGGTGCTTTTTCTATCTACTTTGCATCCGGCATAATCTGCATCGGAGTAACCAATGAGATTGAATTTTGAGCCTTTTGGATACCAAAGACCAAGGTTGGGTGTATGAACTAAATATCTCAAGATACTTTTTACAGCTGTCAAATGACACTCCTTAGGATTGGCTTGAAATCTTGCACACAAACATACACTCAACATAATGTCTGGCCTAGATGCACATAAATAGAGTAGAGATCCAATCATGGAGTGATATACCTTTTGGTCGACGCTAGGTCCATCTTCATTGAGATCCAAGTGGCCATTTGTTGCCATGGGAGTCTTTATAGGCTTCTCCTTGTCCATACCAAACTTCTTGAGTATGTCTTGCGTGTAATTGGTTTAGCTTATGAACGTCCCTTCCTTTTGTTGCCACACTTGGAATACCAAGAAGTACTTTAGTTCTCCCATCATTGACATTTCAAACCTATCTGTCATGATTTTACTAAATTCCTCACAAAAAGATTGATTAGTTGATCCAAAAATTATATCATCAACGTAAATTTGACAAATAAAAAGATCATTGTCAAAATTCTTTGTAAATAGTGTATAATCTACTTTGCCAATCTTAAAGCCATTTTCAATTAAGAAATCTCTAAGACACTCATACCATGCTCTAGGAGCTTGTTTGAGGCCGTAGCGAGCCTTACGCAATTTAAATACGTGGTCGGGAAACTCTTCGTCTTCGAACCCGGGGGTTGCTCCACATACACCTCCTCCTTGATTGGTCCGTCGAGGAAGGCGCTTCTCACATCCATTTGATACAGCTTGAAATCATGGTGAGTAGCATATGCAAATAATATTCTAATAGATTCAAGTCTAGCTACAGGAGCAAAGGTCTCATCGAAATCCAAACCTTCGACTTGTGAATACCCTTTGGCCACAAGTCGTTCCTTGTTCCTTGTCACCACCCCGTTTCCGTCTTGTTTGTTGCGGAAGACCCACTTGGTGCCGACAATGTTTGCATTTGGTCTTGCCACGAGTTCCCACACTTCGTTCCGCTTGAAGCTGTTCAATTCTTCTTGCATTAGCACCACCCAGTATGGATCTTTCAATGCATCCTCAACCCTGCGCGGTTCCAAAAAGCATACAAATGAATAGTGCTCACAAAAGTTAGCTATACGAGATCTAGTTGTTACTCTTTTTTGGATGTCACTGATGATATTGTCGATTGGGTGATCCCTTTGGATGCATTGGTGTACTCTTTGGTGTGGCACTTGAGGTGTTGTATCTTCATGATCATCTTCTTCTCCCCCTAAATTGTTGCCTTCGTTTACTTGTTGAGTATCTTCATATTCTTGTGGTTGATCTTGTGTGGGAGCTCCCCCTTAATCGTTGACCTCCCCTTGTGGTTCATCTTCCTCATGCACGTGTAGAGGTGACTCTTGGGGTCGAACTTCTCCTAAGGCCATTCTTTTCAATGCTTGACAGGGAGCTTCTTCTTTACGTAGTACATATGGATCAACTTGCTCCTTTTGGGAGCCGTTAGTCTCATCGAACACTATGTCACGTGCTACTTCAACAAGTTCGGAGGTCTTGTTGAAAACACGATAGGCATAAGTGTTCGAATCATAACCAAGCAAGAGACCTTCATCGGACTTTGAAGCAAACTTTGAAGTCCTGGGCTTCTTGTTTAAAATATAACATGGAGAACCGAAAACTCGAAAATATGAAATATTTGGTTTGTTATCGGTGAGTAGCTCATAGGATGTCTTCTTGAGTAGTCGATGAAGACAAAGTCGATTTACAGCGTGGCAAGAGGTGTTAATCCCTTCCACCCAAAATCGATACGTGGTCTTGTACTCATCGAGCATTGTTCTTTCCATCTCTATGAGAGTTCGGTTCTTTCTTTTTGCAACTCCGTTTTGTTGTGGGGAGTACAAAGCTGAAAATTCGTGCTTTATGCCTTCTTCATCAAGGTACTCCTCCACTTGTGTGTTCTTGAACTTCATGCCGCTGTCGCTTCGAATGTTCTTGATTGTCAATGAGAATTCATTTTGAGCTCGCTTGAAGAATTTCTTGAGTATTCCTTGTGTTTCTGACTTATCATGCAAAAAGAAAACCCAAGTGAAGCGAGAAAAATCATCAACAACTACTAAACCATATTTGTTACCGCCGATTCTTATGTAGGCAATTGGACCAAACAAGTCCATGTGAAGTAGTTCGAGCGGTCTTGTTGTAGTCATGACGTTCTTGGCGGGGTGAGGTGCTCCAACTTGCTTCCCGACTTGGCACGCGCTACAAGGCCTGTCTTTCTCAAACACAACATCCTTTAAACCTCGGATGTGATAGCCCTTTAGGAGTTTTTGAAGGTTCCTCATGCCAACATGCGCTAGCCGTCTATGCCACAGCCAACCCATGTTGGTTTTTGCAATCAAGCATGTGTCAAGTTCAGCTTTATCCTTGTTGAAGTCAACAAGATAGAGCTTTCCCTTTAACATACCCTTGAATGCAATGGAACCATCACTCCTCATAGAAATGGTCACACCCTTGTTAGTGAACATGCAATTATAAACTTTGTCACATAATTGACATATGGGCAGCAGGTTATAATCTAAGGATTCAACATGTAAGACATGAGAAAGTGTATGTTTAGAAGATATTGCAATTTTACCGGTACCGAGCACCTTTCCTTGACTATTATCTCCAAAGTAGATGCCCTCATTTAGATCTTCATTCTCTTCATATTCAACGAACATTCTTCTTTCTCCGGTCATATGATTGGCGCAGCCACTGTCTAGCACCCATTTAGATCCACCGGAGGAATAGGCTTGGTTTTAGGTACCCAAGCTTGCTTGAGTCCTTGGAGGTTAGTTACAAGACATTTGGGAACCCATACATGAGACTTGGTGTTCTCATGGTGTGGACCAACATAATGAGCATAAATTTGCCAAAATTATTTTTCATAAAGACATACGAGGCATCAAAAATTCTAAACAATAACTGTTGTTGTTTATGTACAGGACTAGTCTGGGAGGTCGGACTTGTCCGGAGGACCGGACTTGTCCGGACACCGACCGGACTAGTCCGGTGTTCATGTGTGATTACTGTTTTAATCTTTAACATTCCAGTTTGAGAGGGTCTTCTCTTTACAAAGGTAATCCTCTCCTTGTTATTCTTATGGCTTCTAGCATGTTGCTTTTCACCATAAGAGTAACCAATGCCATATTTGACATTTGGAGGTCTTTTGACCAAGTATGCACTACGTGCATATTTGATCTTCTCCTTGTCAAATATGTCACTTTGGGCAGGATGTTTATCCTTTGTAGAGGTTGGCTTGTCCTTCAAACTCGTGTCAACTTTCTTACATGTACAAGCATGAGCAAACTCAGTTTTAGTGGGTTAAGAAGGTGAACTTGAAGAGGAAGAAGGTTCACCTTGCTTGAGTGACTCAACTTGCACTTCAAGGATCTTGTTAACCTTGATCAGGTCAGCAAGTTGGTCCTTCATTGTAGCATTTGAGTCGATTAACTCCAAGCAAGTTTCCTTGCTTGAAGCTAACTCAAGCTCTAGTGAATTGGTTCGTTCCTTTTCAAGTTCTAGAAGCTTGTCAAGTTCGACATATTCCTCCTTTTGGGAGATGATCATGTCCTCTTGACGATGTATCAACCTCTCCTTCTCAACAAGTTGATCAAGTAAAAATTTCATTTTTATGGCAGTTTTCCTATCTAGTCCAACAAGCATATCCTCATTATCACTATTGATTTCATCATCACTAGAATAAGAATGCACGAAAGGGGGTTTAATGGTTACCTTGCGTTTACCTTCCTTTGCCACAAGGCAAGTGCCATCTCCCTTCCTTGCGCCGAGTTTAGGGAAGAGAGTAGACTTCTCGGATGTCTTCTCGATGGCTATGCTAGCCATCTCTTCTTCCTCGGATGATGAGGACTCATCATTTGAGTCCCACTCTTTCCCTATGTGAGCTTGTTCAGCTTGTTTCTTCTTCTTGAAGAATTTCTTGGGTTGAGGCTTGGCTTCTTTAGTCTTTTTCTTGTTCTCTTCATATGGGCAATCAACTATAAAGTGGCTGTACTCACCACAATTATAGCATGCCCGCCTCAACTTTGGCTTTGTTCTTTCCTTCGCTTGATTTGGCGCCTTGTTTTTTCTTCATTATTCTCTTTAATTTCTTCATGAACAATATCATATCTTGTTCATCTAATTCACTGCTCTCGTCATCACTGTCTTCTTCTAGTTGTGCTTCTCTAGCTTCTTTAGCTAGGGGCTTGAGGGTGGACTTCAAAGCAACCCCTTTCTTCTTTGCCGAGGTGAGGTCGGCAATCTCCTTGACATGCTTTGCTTGTTTTTCCATCATCTCTAAGTTGATGATATTTCCAAGAAATTCATCCGAAGTCATCATTTTGTATCTGGGGCTTCCTCTGATCATGGAGCATAGGGTGACGTTGCGAGGCATGAAAGCTCTAAGGATGAGCTTTACCACCTCGTGGTCATTCCACTTCTTACTTCTATGATATGACCTTGTTGACGAGTGTCTTCAATCGGTTGCACATGTCCTGGGGTGACTCGTCTTCTTCAATTGCAAATCTTCCTAATTCACCTTCGAACATTTCAATCTTTGCTTCACGCACATGACGGTCACCTTCATGTGCAGTTTGCAGTGTGTCCCAAATCTCCTTAGAAATCTCGAGTCCATCCACCTTGGTGAACTCGTCCCGACTGAGCAAAGAGGTAATTACTGCCGCGACTTGAGCATTTGGATGAATAGCCTGCTCTTGGCTTGGTGTGAGCTCTTCGTCGTCGTCCGGGATATCTATCCCTATGCACACAATATGCCATAAACTTGGATTGAGGGAAATTAGATGCATTTTCATATTTTGCCTCCACATTGAGTAATCACTTCCATCGAAATATGGGGCTTTTCCAAGTGGGATAATGAAATAATGATTATTATTGGAATTGAGACGGTCTAGTTAAAAGGATATCGGGAGTAGTTAGTGTGACTACTCCCCTTCTTCTTTTCTTCAATCTTCACTTTCCCTTTGGAAAGTGTCTTCTTTCTTAGGAGCGCCTTCAGTTCTAGCGTCTCCTCATCGTCGTCCTCGAAGTCTTGAATGGCTTTGAGGAGCTTCTCCACCTTGAGGTTCTTTTCATCATCAACCTTTTCTTGGTTGTTGCTCTTGTGGATGTCCTTCATGTCCGACATGATTTTCTTCGAGCGATTAGTCTCTTTCTTGAAGAACCTACTCTGATACCAATTGAATGTGGCCTAGAGGGGGGTCAATAGGCCTTTTTGAAATTCGTCAGAACCTGCAACACTTAACAACCAGTTCAAAACTAGAGATATCGGACTAGTCCGGTAAAGTGCAGACTAGTCCAGTGTGTACGAACTAGGTTGATCATGTTTGATTTATTAAGTTTGATTCTAGGGTGTAGCAGCGGAAATATACTTGTAATTTATGTGTTGCAAGATTACGTACTAGGATATATCACAAGTCAATCTTAAGTTTGATATTTCAACGTAAAGTGAGCAAGATTAATTGAAACCCTAGATTGATATAATGTAAAGAACAATGAACACAAAACAAGAACACAAGAGATTTATTCTGTGGTTCGGTTCCCACGGAGGCAACCTACATCCACGTTTAGGAGTCCACAAAAGGACCAGGTCTTCTCCAACCCTACCCTCGTCGCATCGCCACGGAGGCTAATCCTCTTCCACTTATCACAAAGGGGTGAATAACCGAATTCAAAGGGGCCTTCTCACACGTTGAGAGCTCCCTTGGATTATAATACGAAATACCACCAAGAACACACTCAAAATATTACAATGAAATCAGAAGAGTGTGTTAGAGAATCAAACCAAGAGCTCAATGAGTGTTGAACGTGTCTCTCCAATGATCTAGAGTGATTCCTCAAAGGATTGATCTTTGTTGCACTTAATTTCGTGTAGAGATGTGGTTTTTGAGGCTCTTGGGAGGTGTGACAGCGCTAGGGTTCGAGAGAGTTTAAAGTTGGGTCGTGCACCTCTATTTATATGGGGTTTCTAAAAGTAAACGTTAGGGTTTAGAAAGATCGGACTAGTCCGTGGTGGACACCGGACTAGTCCGGTGTGCTGTGTGTAGCAAACCCTAAGTGTTTCCCAAAATATCGGACTAGTCCGGCTAGGGGCGGACTTGTCCGATTTCTCTTCTGGAAATCTTCGGACTAGTCCGATAGTTATCAGACTTGTCCGGACATGTGAAACCCTAAGTGAATTAGGTGACAAGTCCGCACTTGGAGGACTTGTCCGATTTAGGTCAGAGGGATTTTTGGACTAGTCCATGCTAATATCGGACTTGTCCGATTTAGAACAGAACGAATATCGGACTAGTCCGGTGGTGATCGGACTTGTCCGATTTTGTGTGACTTGTGAAGTGTTTTGAGGACTAGTCCGCACTGGGGAGGACTAGTCCGATTCTAGTCAGAGAGATATCGGACTAGTCCGATGGATATCAGACTTGTTCGATTTTGTGCAGAGAGGATATCGGACTAGTACGGTGACATTCCGACTAGTCCGATCCTGTATAACTTTGTGCAATGTGTGAGTTTAATTGTGATTGAGCTCTTGGGGTGTGTTTCCTTAACACACTCCATACACAATGATCTACTATTCTTCTTCCTTGAGCTCATTTCCACTTTGCTCCTCATTTTCCCTTCTTTTTGGCACTTTGCTTATTTGCTATTAAAACTTGTGCTCATCTCAACAAATAGGTTAGGATCTCATTTGCTTGTCATAAATCATCCAAAACCTACAAGGAATTCCTAGATGCACTTTCACTTTCCTCGGGACTAATGTCGACGTCTTTGTCTGGCAACCATCGCAAATGCCTAGGATCCCTAGGGAGGTGATTGAGCACAATCTAAAGATTTATCCCGACGCACGACATGTACACCAGAAGCCCCGAAAGCAATCAATCAAGCGGCAAAACTTCATCCAACAAGAGATCAAGAAGTTGCTTGAAGATGGTTTCATCCGGGAGGTGTTTCATCCCAAATGGCTGGCAAACCCAGTCATGGTGCCCAAGGCTGGCGGGAAGCTTTGGATGTGTATCAACTACATCACCTTAAATAAGGCATGTCCAAAGGATCCATGTCCACTACCTAGAATAGATCAGATAGTGGACTCCACCTCTGGGTGTGAGCTATTGTATTTCTTAGATGCATATTCTGGATATCATCAAATCAAAATGTCTAAGGAAGATGAAGAGCATACTGCCTTCATAACAGTAGATGGATTGTATTGTTATACTGCCATGCTCTTTGGTCTCAGAAATGTTGCTTCAACATTTGTGCGAGCTGTACAAAACATTTGGAGAGCTAATCAGAGACTTGGTGGAGGTGTACGTCAATGACATCGTCGTGAAGATCAAGAACAAGGAGTCACTCCTTGATAACTTGCAAGCCGTCTTTGACAAGTTGCGCAACACGCGCACTAAGCTGAACTCGGACAAATGTGTCTTCGGGGTTAGCTCCGATAATCTTCAAGGTTTCTTGGTGACTCACTGAGGAATTGAAGCAAATCCAGTGAAGATCAAGGCCATTGAAGACATGCGGCCTCAAGCCTGCATCAAGGACGTACAAAAACTAATTGGATGCCTAGAAGCACTCAGCCGATTCATATCATGACTGGCGGAGTGAGCACTACCCTTCTTCAAACTCCTGAGGAAGTCCGCACCATTTCATTGGTATGAAGAAGCAGAAAAGGCGTTTCAAGAGCTGAAACAGCTCCTCACCACACTACCAATCTTGGTAGCTCCGAATCCTGGTGAGCCTTTACTGCTTTATATTTCTGCAACTACAGAAGTTGTCAGTATGGTTCTGGTCGCGGAAAGGCCAGAGCCACATCCAGTTCAGGAGCCTAGACCCCTCCGGGAGGGTCCGGAGCTACCTGAAGACGAGTCTGGGTCCCAACCCCTAGACACGGATCTTCAAGACAAAGTGCTAGAAGATCAACTTCTCTCATCTGAGGGAGTTTTGATGACTGTTCAAGGAGATCCAGACCCATCTGAGAAGGTTCATGTTGAACAGGAAATAGATCCGAACCCCTCCGGGAGGGTCCGGGAAGCTCAACAAGAAGGTTCGGACCCCTCTGAAAGGATCCGGATCGATGGAGAAGAAGCTTCAGCCCCTCTGAGAGGGTCCGGACCATCCAACTCCCAGTGTACTTCATCAGCGAAGTACTCCATGACGCCAAGACAAGATACATTGAGGTGCATAAGCTTCTTTATGCAGTTCTTATTGCCTCAAGGAAGCTTCATCACTACTTCCAAGACCATAAAATATCAGTGGTAACTTATTTTCCACTGCGTGCTATTTTGCATAACACTAACTCTACTAGGAACATTGCAAAGTGGGAAGTGAAGTTGGACGAGTTTGACCTAGAATTTGTGTCAAGACAACAATCAAGAGTCAGGCGTTGGCTGACTTCGTGGCGGAATGGACTCCCTCTCTATCAAACCCTGAAGGCTCCAGTGAGTAGAAGCCGGAACCCAATGTCCCCGGTCTTCAATGGACCACACTAGACTCTCTACTTCGACGGCTCCATGTAGAAGCAGGGGGCCGGAGCTGATATCCTTCTCCTTGCTCCGACTGGGGAGAAGGTCAAGTACATGGTTCACCTTGATTTCAAGGCAACCAACAATATGGCAGAGTATGAAGCTCTCATCTACGGACTCAAGGTAGCACTATCATATGGTGTCAAACAACTGTTGGTGAAGGGTGATTCATAGATCATCATCAAACAAGTCAAAGGTGAATGCTGCTGTAACAATCCCCAACTAGCTGCTTATCTCCTTGAAGTACAGAGACTTTAGAAGGACTTCGAAGTCCTCGATCTCCACCATGTCCAGCATCTTCATAATGCTGAAGCTAATGAACTCTCAATGAAGGCTTCAACCAGAGCTCCAACTCCTGACGGAATCTTCATCCAAAGCTTGTCAAGACAAATAGCTTAGCCTGCCGAACTGAGCGAGGGGGGCGAGACCAGCACCTCAAAGCTGGCGGTCCCGGTTGCCATGTTACCATGGCGTCCACCAAGGGTCGTAGGTGGTGTAGGAAGCTCCGAGCAACCCAGCACGCAAGACTCAGAAGCTCAAGTTAGCTCCAATGCATGGATCTCGGAGATCTAGAGCTACTTGAAAGACAACGTCCTTCCTGAAGACGGTGTATCCGCTGACCGGATCGTCAGGTTGGCTAAAAGATACACACTGGTAGAAGGGGATCTCTACCGGCGTGGTGCAAACGGCATCCTAATGCAGTGTATCACAAGGGAATAAGTCCATGAGCTTCTCTTAGAAATCCACAGAGGAGAGTGTGGGAACCACACATCTTCCCGCATGTTGATTGGTAAAGCCTTCCGGCATGGCTTTTACTAGCCTACTACACTCTAGGATGCGGTTGAGCTAGTGAAAAAATGTGAAGCAAGCCAGTTTCACGCAAAATAGGTTCATACACCGGCTTAATCACTACAAATGATACCTCCTACATGGCCATTCGTTGTGTGGGGCATGGACGTCTTGGGACCATTCCCAAAAGCCGTCGGAGGTTACAGGTTCTTGTATGTCGCCATCGACAAGTTCACCAAGTAGTCAGAAGCAACTCCATTTGTGACATTAACAAGCAATCAGCTATCAAATTCTTGAAGTCCATAATATGCAGATTTGGAGTTCCAAACAAATTCATAACTGACAATGGGACTCAATTTACAAGTGCTGCATTTGAAGAATATTGCAAAGACCTCGACATTCAACTCAGCTACGCCTCAGTAGTTCACCCAGCAAGTAATGGCCAAGCCGAGAGAGCAAATGCAAAAATCTTAAAAGGACTCAAGACGCACACATACAAGCACCTAAAAAAGCATGGAGCCAACTGGATTGAAGAGCTTCTGTCCACATTGTGGGCAAACAGGACAACACCTAACTGGTCAACTGGGGAGACACCCTTCTTCCTGGTGTAGGAAGCTGAAGCAGTCCTTCCTCCGGAGATCACCATGGGGTCCCTCCGGGTCCGGACCTTCGACAAAGCCATGCAGGACCAGCTCTAGCGCCAAGACCTTGACCTCATCGACGAGGGAAGGTGCCAAGCAGCTGTTCGAAATGCACGCTATCGCCAAGCGCTCCAGCGCTATCATCAAAGGCATGTGCGCAACCGAAAACTCGAGGAGGGCGATCTGGTGCTGTGGAAAATACTAACTCGTGAAGGGATGAATCAACTTTTCCCCAGCTGGGAAGGTCGCTTCTGAGTGATCAAAGCATCCCGACCCGGATGCGTTTTCTTGGTAACTGAGGATGGGACTCTGCTTCCTAATACTAGGAACATCGAGAACCTCCATATGTTTTATTCTTAGAATCACGGAGGCGAGTCTGTAGTTACGCACAATGTATGTTATAGAGTCGCTACACAAAGATGGGTAGGTCCTCCGGGAGAACATCCGGACCCCTCCTGGAAGGTCCGGGAAGTTCAAGTAACACTTCATACAGTCACAATACTAAAAGTGTAACTACCAACCCAGGACTAGTACAAGATGTATAGCGCACTTAGCTTGGTCCTGCACTCTAAGTGTGCCCTTGTCTCCCCTGTAATCTGGACCTATAATGAAAGACATTGTTGTGCAAAAACAGACTTCACGTGCATTTATTTTTGTACAAGGCTCGATATATCAAATTATTATTTTTACCCTTCTTGTCTATAATGAAGTTGTGCAATTCTTTTTTAGTTTTTGTCCATGTTATTCAAATGTGTTACAAGTTATTATTGATCTCTTTGGATCTTAACATGTTGTATAATCTACTTGCTTGAACGCCAAGCCAATATAGGTCCAGAGTGTGCTATCGACTTAGCCTGGTCCTGCATCCTATGTACGCCACTCTACCTACACCCCGGCAAGCCTAAGTAGGGTGAGTACTAAGAAAGCATAAAGATCTGGGAAGATTACATCAATATGCTTGTTACCATATCGAGTTTCTCTTTGGATTTAAAACTCAAATAAGAACAATAAGTCACAAATGATTTATAGACAAGAGGACAAATTTTACTATTTTCTTGTGTCTAATGTGCAGGAAAAACAGAAACTCATAGTGATGGTGGATGACACCGGAGCTACTAA
Source organism: Tuctoria greenei (assembly GCA_036927565.1). Lineage (NCBI taxonomy): Eukaryota > Viridiplantae > Streptophyta > Magnoliopsida > Poales > Poaceae > Tuctoria > Tuctoria greenei. Next base: position 129,686,117 of record JAYESD010000005.1, on the reverse strand, counting down.
GCTCCGACATCTTCCAAGGGGGCCCGTCGTTGACGTTTTATATGTTGACAGTGGGTGCCGTCGGAGCTACTAAGCTCTGACAACCCCAGAGGGCCTATCATTGATGATTCGTGCATTGACATCGAGCACTACCGGAGCTATCAAGCTCCGATAGCCCCAGGGGGCCCGCCGTCAATGTGACATGTATCAGAATTAAAGACTTCAGACCCTATGCTCGAAGCGTTCAAGTCATCAACATACTGTAAAATCCTTTTGGTACATGTTCACACACCAATTATGCACATCTACTAGGGGGCCAACAAGACAAAGCACAGTATGTCGAAGACAAAATGGAATTCATTGCAGAAATAGTGGATGGATTTCATTCATTTCAAGTACTGGCTTACAAAATTGGGGTTACAACAAGGGGCAAAAGGAAAAAGTCCTAGCTACTGGAGGATCTAAGTCCTGTGGAAAATGAAGCAACCATCTTAGCAGCTTCTTGGACACTAGCTCTGGTGACATCCTCTTCTTCGACAGTGATTCACTCAAAGACTGGATCGAGAGAGAACTGGGAGTCTCAACTTTTGTAACATGCCAAGACATACTCGGCGACGTTCTTGGCCAGAGATTTACCCTCTGTCTCCAGCTGATCAGCAATGACATTACCCATCGCATCAAGTTTGCTGCCCGTAGAGCCAAGTGCCACTAGTGTCTGGTCCAGCTCCTGCGTTGGGTCCTCCGGGCGTACTGGACTGGAGCCAAGAGGCACAAGGGCCCTGTCCGCACGTCCCATGAAATCCAACAACATCAGGGATTCGGTTGCTTTCGAGCTCCGCAGCTCCTCTAGTGACCTCCTGGCGGCCGCTAGCTCCGAATTCTCTCGGGCAAGGCGTTCCACCACTTTGGCATGTTGCTGCATACTCTCAGCAACCTGCTTCTCGCGGTTGGTCAGCTCCATCTCCCGGAGGTGGATGCAGTTCCGCCGTTCGGCCAGGTCCTTCTCCCTGCCCCTCACCTTCCCTTCTCTGGCGGCAATATCACTCTCTTTTCGAGAGCTCCTGCCCCAGCTTCCAGTACTTTCATTTCTCCTCCTCACTCCACAGATCCATCTTTTTGGTGCGATCTGCCAAATTCTATTCACCCAAAGTCAATTTTTGGGTGAACTCCTCCTCCCTCTTCAAAATATCCTCCTGTTGCTTCAGAAGTTTTTCTTCCCTTGCATCAAGATCCACCCGAAGCTTCAGGAGAATCTCGTTCAGTGCCGTGAGGTTCTCGTGACGCTCTTTAGAAGCATCACTCCTCTCCTTAGTAAGTTCTAGAATATCCCGAGAATCGGCATCGAGGGCCTTGATGGTGGCTACTTTCTCCTCTAGCAGCTTGCCCCAGTACTCCATCCGGACTGTTTCCCTCTTGACCCACTCCTTCTGATCAGCAAGCCTCATCTGAGCAAGTCTGGTCTCAAAGTGGAGCCTGTTGCGCCAACGCCTCAAGGTGTGGCACTCCTCCTCAAGGAATTTGCTCTCATGATCGAAGGCGAGCTGAACTTGTTGGAGGCTTGAGCAGGCATTGTCTATGGACAATGCCAAGAGAATGGGCTACGGACCTGCTGGGGTCAACTCCGTTGTCTCTAGGGGATTCTCCATAACAAAAATAGGGCCCACTCGAGAAGTGAAGTACCCTCAGCTCCCGCAGCACTGGGGCCACCCTCCGGAAGTTCTTCGGCGATAGTAGAGGAAGAATCCGCTAGGGGAACTCCTACTTCCAGGGTCGAGGCCGAAGGTCTTGTTGTAGGAACTTCAATCACTGGCTCCACGGGTGAAGAGCCTGCCTCCGGAGCAGTTATTTCTGAGGTGGTCGTCGGAGCTTCACCCGAAGCCATCTCCATCAACGGCTCAGGTGCCGGTACATCAGCTACTTCCGGCTCAACCGTCGGAGCTTCAACAACTTCTGGTCTGAGGACCGGGGCTTCAATTACCTCCGACTCAATGGCTAGGGCTTCAACGACTTCCGGCTCAAGGGCCAGAAATTTTGGTGCCCTGGCCCCGCCACAACTTCTGGTGTAGGGACCGAAGCCTCGGTAACCTCTGGCTCAGGCACCAGAGCTTCCGACATCTCCAACTCCTGCACTGCAGCTTCAACTTTTGGTGTTGTTGCCAGCAGTGCAATTTCAACTTCTCCCCCGTGGTCTGGCGATACCACGGGAGCTTCTGGCGTCTCTTCCGGATCCAAGACCACAACAGCTGGCGCTGGAGTTGCCGTATCCTCAGCCACCACTTGAGAGGGCTCGATAGTTGGATCTGGAGCTTTAGCTTGTGCAGTCCCAGCTAGTGCGATAGAGGTCGAAGCCTTAGACCCCGACTTTGACGCCCTACACTCAAAAAATCGAAGGATTCAAAACATGAAAAACAAGAGTGGCAAATCAATGTGAAAAAGCAAAGCTTACCTTGGGAAGCTACCGCCCCAACCGGCATAGAACCTCTTCGCCGGAGGCTCAGAGTCGGAGCTTGTCGTGATCAGCACGGAAGGAGCTCCAGAATGTTTCCCGGAGCCTGCCGTCGTCGTTGGTGATGCCCCAGCCAAAGTCTCTCTCAGCGTGGAAGAACCTCCGGACCTGGGGCCCCTTAATGGCACCGGGATAGGAGTCGAGTGTCCAGAACTGGCGCATCTTGAGGACACTTGCACCGGAGGAGGTATGGCCGCAAAAGATCTCCCTCGGCGGGGAGAAGGGGCTGTTGTAGATGGAGCCGTCCTGACAGACCTCCCATTAGCATGCTTCAGCTTCCTCTTCCGGCTGGAAGACTCAGTTGGCTCCTTGCCCTTGCCCTTGCCAATATCTACAACCCTCTGGCTTGTATCAGGGGTGTCCACCTCCTCAGAAACTCCGGGGATTACAACCCTGGAGGTCCGGCGTTATTCTATCTCGCCAAGGTCGTCTAGCGCCGACATCTTCCTCCGGAGCTCCCTGCTGGTCTCTGGAATCATGTTCAAGAGCGGGAAAGTAGTCGGCGGAGCCAAGTCATCGCTGTCGACTAGCCCATGCTGAAATTTCTTGAGATGAAGCTTCAAAGCTTCATCATCCAAGTTTTACTTTAGACCAATTTCAATCCAGTCGTCATCCATCACACTGTTGAGAGCCCAGGCGAGCTTCTCCCTCTTCCTCAGCGGAGCCCATCTGTTCACCAAGAAATTTCCGAAGACAATCTGGGGGGTCAATCCACCCTCCACGCATTCTCGAATCCTGGTTAGGACAAGGTTAAATGTGTCCGATAGCTTCGGAACTATACTCCAGGTGCCGGTATCAACGTTGGGGAGTCCTTGGGGCAGCTCCAACCTGTCGTGCTCCTCCAATGCAATGATGACCCAATCCTTCTTCCAGTCATCCCATTTACCAGAAGAGAATACCTTCAAGTACTTGAAGGGCCAGTTCTTGCGCTTCAAGAAATAGTAGAAGCCAAGAAGCTTAGTCCCCTTGCCGGTGGTATGAACTGTGAAGAAGGTACGAAATAGCTCGATGCAGGGGGGAACACCCACCCACATCTCGCAGAAGTGGACGAAGGTTTCCACCAGCAGAAGAGAATGGGGGCCAAGATGATACAGTTGGAGGTCATAGAAGTCCAGTAGCATTAAGAGGAAGCTTGAAAAAGGTAGGATCAATCCCACCATGGCGTACGCAAAGCATCAAATTCAGACATCAGGGTTTGCAACCTCGCCTCCTTCACTCGATCTGCCCCGACGAACTGGGACTTGAGACAATCCCAGACGTCCTTCGCCGACTTGTATTTTGCCACCTGCAAAATCAGTGCTTCAGGAAGAGCTTGGAGGAGACACGCCCGCGCCTTCTTGTCCTTCTTGCCGTCGACGGTGACCGCATCCGCCGGCTGGACCGCCTCACAAATCTCCTCAGCCTCCACCACGGCATGCACCCGTATCGCCCAAGTGATGTAATTCGTCGCCGTCAGCTGGGGTATCTGATACGACGCGCCGCCGCCTTCCCGGTCGATCGACATGATGATGGCTCGGGCAAAGTTCGGGGCTGCGAACCTCGGATCTGAGACCAGATATTGTCTCTGGCGCTGGATGAACAGAGATGGAAAACTATGTGCGAGGTGGGAAACGTGGAAGAACAGAGGTATTTTGTACTCAGGAACAGAGTACGTTTCTCATTGATGAACTGATAACTTTCGGAGGAATACGGAGCTGTTTAAATGGAGCTAAGACCCTGGATCGTGTCAACCCACGATCCCCTAGACTAGGTACAGAAAGTTGTGCTACACCCACACATTATTGACCACTACGGCCTCCTGCATGGCCGCATGTTGACACGTTCTATGCTGACTAAAACTAACCGACCACAGTGGATCAAGTCCAACAACGGCCTCACTTTTGCATAGCTTAAGCTGAGTGCATAAGCTATGAGATACACTTTTACTGTATATTTAATACTGTAAAACTTTCGCTATGTTTATAAATAAAATCTGTATTTTATCGTATCTTTTCATGTGTGTTATTGTTGCTGCATCATATGACACCACCTTCTGCGATTTCTAGATGTGGGGACCCCTGGTCCTCATAGGAGGACCAAGAATCGGGGTGTAACAATTGCACTCCAAAATTGTCAGAGGCCCATTGCCAGATATTTCGGGAGACTGGACCGTCTATGAATAAATCACTAGCCATCTCAAGTTTAAGAAAGCAAAGTGGACAAAAATACTGTTTAGGCCACCTCGCCGTTGTAGTCGAGCAGCCATCCATACCCGGTCTTGCACTAGTAGCCAAGTGAAGGTGTTACATTTGGTAGGTGCCCAAGCACCGTAAATCTTCTTTTGATACCAGGAGTAGCTGCCATAAAACTACACTGCATATGCCACTTTCGTTGAATAGCAGGCATTAGCAATTCATTTCCAAGATTTAGCGTCGTCTTGCAGATCGCTAGGATGGAAAATATCCTGAGTTTGCCGCAAAGACCAGAGGATGTAGAGTTCCTGCAGAAGATCGGCATCTAAGTGACAAATATCTAACATCCATGTACTGTTGTGCAGAGGCTGAGCCACCGATAGACTTTTCTTCCTTGTCCGTTTATATGACTCAGGAAAAAGGGAGTCTAGAGAGCCATGTGACAGCCAGTTGGAAGACCAAAATTTTGCTCTCTGACCATTATGAACTATGATCTTTGTTGATGCTTTGAAAAGATTCAAATCAGATCAATCTACTGGAAGTTTTCCACACCGTTTCCGGCACTTTCCATTGCCACCATGGCCATGGAAGAAGCAATGCCCTGCTGGGACGGTAAAAATCCATGATGCCGAGTCCACCTGTCTAGTGGACAACATACATTAGCCCAGCCAATCTTACATTTCCCGCTTTTAGCCTCTTGATTACCGGACCATAAGAACCTGCGCCTGCCTTTTTCTAGTCTTGATAAACTGCTTTGGTGTTTTTATGACAGAAAGAACATAAGTGGGTAGTGTACTTGAAACAGATCCAATTAGCTCATGCCGGCCACCGATAGACGGTAATTTCCCATTCCAACTTGTAGGCTTGGTTTGCACTCTTTCTGTTATGTGACGGAGCTGCGCCATTTTCACTTTACCAACTGACAGAGGAGGCCCAGATAAGTGATCGGGCACTGAACTTGGTTACCTCTAAAGTTTGATAGGACCCAATCAAGATCAATGCTGGAACGCTGAATTGATGATTTTGAACACTTGTCAATAATTTTTTTCGAAAGCTATTGGTCCAGACTGGCCAGCGGAGTTGAATTGAGAAGGAGGCGGGCACCCGAGGCGAGCAGCGTTTGAACGCGCGGGCGCAGCTCCGCCCCAGCGGAACTGGCAGTCGAGCCCCCGCTCGACTCCCACACTTGTCAATATTCAGTTTCAGCCCAGTTGCTCTGCCAAACTCATCCATAATCCGCATTGCTGCCTCTACGTCTTCTTGCTGCGGATTGAAAAGTAGCAAGGCATCATCAACGCAGAGTGAAATGCGACACTTAGCTGCTCATTGATGCAGCGGTGATAAAACGCCTTTGCATGTAGCCCAGGAGACAACCTTGTCCACGGTATCAAAAGCCAAAATAAATAGATAAGGGGACAGCGGGTCCCCCTGTCACAGAGCACGACAATGCTGAATCTGTTCGCCCAGAATGCCATCAGCTGAACCGATGACATAGATGTTGAGAGTAATGCCGCAATCTAATTTCTCCACCTGTGCGGAAAATCACATTTCTCCAACTATTCCAAATTTTTTTAGATGATAGACTTTCTTTAAAGGAGGTTATGACCAATTTATTACAAGTAAAATATAAATACAGACACTAACAGCCTATAGTTAGAACAAGGTGATGATAACTTGATGGCTAAGCACAAGACTGTGGACCGGACTTTATAGATCAACATTATGGCATGTTCATCCTCTCATATTTTTCGTAGGTGCATCCCAGATCTAGCGCCCATGACTTTCTTTGTAGAGTACCGGAATTTAGTATTGTGAAATTCAGACTGAAATTTGCTCCCACCTGGAATCGAACTCTCACCTAGAATCAAACTTAGAATCTACGTAGTGTTACTCAGAGTACTTAACCACTAGACTAAGCCCCTTTTACGAAACTGGATCAAAGGCCTTAGAGGTATCAAGCTTGAGCAAGAGAAGAAGCTGGCATTTGCGGTGATAAGCTTTGACAACATTTTGCGCATACATGAAGCTATCCTAAATATAACGGTTCTTGATGAAAGCACTCTGTGCTTCACAAATGAGATAGCTCATATGCGGTGACAAACGCATAGCAAGGACATGTGTAATCAGTTTGGAGAAAGAATGAACTAAACTCATTACAGGAATCCCGACGATTTGCAACGGCCAAAAACCGTTGCAAATAAGCTATTTGCGATGACTTTCTTTATTTGCGACGGCTTTTAGCCGTCGCAAATAATTCATCGCAAATAAGTTTATTTGTGACGGCCACCGTCACAAATAGGCTTATTTGCGACAGCCGACAGTAGCCGTCGCAAATTATTGTCAGGGGGGCGATGGCCCCACAGGGCGGTTTGCGACGGTCAGGCCGTCGCAATTAAGTCCCTATTTGCAACGGCCAGGCTGTCACAAATAAGGTCAGCCGATGGGTCCCATGCGGTCAATCGATGGGGCCCACGCGGCCATTTGCGACAGCCTGGCCGTCACAAATAGGGACTTAATTGCGACAGCAGGCCGTCACAAATAACAGAGACTAGATTGCGATGACCTGAATCCTTATTTGCGACGGTACTGTATAAAAAGCCGTCGCAAATAAGGTTTTTTATTTTTTCAAAAAAAAAACTAAAAATACTACCCGGTTCGATGGCCAGAATCACAGAACAGACAAGATAATATATGACAATCATAAATAGTACCACAATCACAAACAACATCACAATGTCGTCGATACATCACACATCACCATCAACAAAGCAAACAAGAGCTCACTCGCCTGTCTGACCTCCGAAGCCACCTCCAAAGCCGAGCGGTAGTGGCGGTAGCTGGATCCCAAGACCTTGCATCCGAGCCATGGTCTGTCATTGCAAACATTAAATATTACCTATTAGTAAGTCATTTATACCAAATTAATGAGAACTTTAGTTTTCACTTTGTTACCTCTATTGCTTCCCGCATCTGCAACAACACTGCTGCCTGGGAAGAGATTATGGCCTTCATCACGATCCTTTGGCGTTCCGCCTCCTCCTGTCGCCTGAGGTTCTCTTCTACAGTTTGTCGGAGGGACTGCATCTCAATGTCCCTCTGCGAGACGCGGCGACCTGCCGTGCCCATCGACGAAGCATGCGTGGAGCTACCTCTCGCAGGTCTCCCCGCCCCTCGAGTCGACAACTTCGTCGAATATGGCAAGCCTATAAAAAAGAGAGTCATTAATATGAAATTGAAATATCTTGAATACTTTGAATTAAAAATGATAAAATGACTTATAAACTCACCTTCCTTGTGCTTTTCCACCTCCGCTTGCATACACGGCTCGGGGATCGATTGGTTCACGTTCCCAATTGAAATCTTCGCTGTGTATCTTCCTAGCCCCCTCCCCGTATTTAGACTGCAAAACAAGAAAACCGTGTAAGTTCAACAATCCATATAGTTATATTTAATATAAATGATTTCTAAACTTACCAATCGCTCGGCTGCAGCTTGACTACACCCCTGAGGCTAAGAAGGGTCCCTGTGACCTCTTTCCAGATCTCAGCAGGGGTCGGCGGCACCCCCGTCTTGCGCTCCTGTCAATACGTGTTAGTACGAACAATATATTATGAATAATAAACATAAGTTACATACACTTACCATGCGTTTAGCTAAACACAAGTGGTTATCTTGGCCGTGCCTGCTCTTCCCCTCGACCCCTCTGCACTCTCGAGCCTTCCCAGACTTAGCCTTAAACTCATCGCTAGCCCAGTACCGACAAAGGGCCCGAAATGCATCGGATCGACCCTACAACCAGCTGACATGGCCCTGCGCATAGTTGTAGATCATTAAAAGTACCATCGAAGAAATTATCAGAAAAAATACTCACTACACCCCACGTACCTGCGCGTACTCCTCCTCCGTCAGGTGCCTCTCGCTCTCTTGCCTGAAGTATAGCACGTGGTGCTGGTTCGCCTTCAAGTGCTCATTCATAATTTGAACACGAGCGTCCGACAAAGCTTGTCGAAGCGCCTTAACAGCGTTTGTCGACTGTTGGAGTCGGCAGATCCCCTGACACTACGAAAGTGTTGAAGGAGTTTGTGGTTCGGTTTGGGCGGCCCGAACCACGTAAACTACTGTGTCACTCGTGTCGTCGACTGTTGGAGTCGGCAGATCCCCTGACACTACGAAAGTGTTGAAGGAGTTTGTGGTTCGGTTTGGGCGCGCGGAGACTCAAGTAGGTGAAACGCGATTGGACACGAGTGACACAGTAGTTTACGTGGTTCGGGCCGCCTGAGCGTAATACCCTACTCCACGGGTGTGTGTGTGTTGTATTAACTTGTGGGCTTCAGAGTGTTCGAGAGTTCTCCTCTTGTGTATCGTCGGTTTGTCCTTTTATAGTACAAGGACAAACCGTTACAAGTCAGCCTGGCCCGACATGTGGCCCTGGCGGTTATTGGTATTGATACACGAGATTAATTGTTGTTAATAACCCTGTAACGGCTCTGACAGTGCCGTTACAGGTGTTAAGATCATCCGATTAAATATCATTAACGTGGAGTTAATGATAATTAATCGGGTCTTGAAGTCTGCGGCTGTCCTTTGGAGATCCGGAGCCGTTACAACGTCTCCCGGGGGTTTGAAGCGGCCAGCTCTGACGTATGGACACGTGGCAGCTCCGGAGCTTGCTCGTGGGAAGCGGGAAGCTCCGGGGCGGCCTGGCACGTGTCAGGTCCGGAGCTTCTCTCGGTCAGGGGTTACCTCCGGAGGTGCCGTTTCAGTACTTGGCCCGGAGCTTCACCCTTGCGGGTAATAGCTCTGGTCTGACAGTACACGTGGCAACCTAGGGGCTAACCATGTTGAAGAAGCGGGTCCGGTTACGTCTGACAAGTGGGCCCCCGAGGGTCTTCAATTTGAGTAGATGTCCTTCCCTTGAGATCTTTGTATCCTCAGGGGGTGTATGGTTTTTAGGGTACCGACAGCGTTGTAGTAAAACACTCTCCTCGCATCCTCAACCATACGAGGGTCGTTCGGGTCCTCTAAAGTATACGTTGCCTATGATAAAGAATATATTGAATGATGTTCATTGAAAGATTTTAAGAGTTAAAACTTAAAAACTATTTTTAACATACTTACCATAAAATCAGCCCAGACGGCCTCCTAAAGGTTGTCGTGCTCCTGGTGATGGACGCGTGCGTAGTCCTCCGATGAAAAAGCAGGCACCTCGTGGATGACCCCGCGATAGTGCAAACGCACTAAGAACCCGAGGACACCGTTCACCGATCTTTGGTGTCTCTCACCAGTGAAAGACGTGTCATCCCAAACCCTGCAAGATATTTATTGATTCATTACTTAAGTAACCAAAAGAAACCAGAATTGAACACTATAATTTTTATTAGCTGTCTCCGACCGGAAGAATCACGATCCTCTATGAAGGGACCGGTGGAGGACTGACAAAGTGAGTCCTCCTCGTCCTCTGCGTCTGCTGGGGTGCTACGTCAGGTGACCCAAAAGGCTTGTCACCAGTCGAGTCAAAAGGGTCAGGAACAGAAGGCTCACCAGCCGAGGACTGGCTGGCCGAGAGCTGGCTCACCGAAGGGTAGCCAAGGTCAACTGGCATCGTAGCCTCTGAGTTAGCCAGTGAGGACTACAACATTCAAATGATTCATATGTAAGTTTAATGTAAAATTGTATTTAAAGAATTTGTCAAAAACGAGTGAAATTTACTTGTGATAAAGCTCTAGAGCTGCTCAGAACATGCCCCAGCAGCTGAGAGCGTCTGCTCCCAGTCGACGAGGCACCAGCGTAAGCATCCACAGGTCTAGAGGGGTAGAACCACCTCGTCGGCGGCACCTTCTTACCCTTATTTGACGCCATCCTATTTTAATAGATAATTAGTAAATATGCAAATAAGATATATAAAATTCATGTTACTATCTTCAAGAAAATATTACTTGTAATCACTTTCAAAATTCATCAACATCATTATCATGTGCCCTACTCCTTAAACCATCCCAACGATCTTCCATTGTGGCCTGTTCTAATTTCTGTTTTTGCATATCATCTGGCTCAACATCTCCAACTAATTGATCGAGTCCTGCACCATGCTCGATGATAAATGTGTCTGGCAACTCTTCTTCTTGGTACACTTCTTCAACTTCTTCGCTATCATAGTAACCATCATCCCCAGGAGTATATAACCTCTCACGAGGATTCACCTCATATAGCACCCACCAAGCACTGAGCTTTGTGCATAGATAAGGTAGATAATACACTTGTTCCACTTGATGTGCAAGAACAAATGTATCGTAACCTCGTAGTCGGTCCTTATGTTTCACTTCCACCATTCTAAATTGGTTTTCTCGAGTTCTATGAGTGCGATCAAACCAGTCACAGTCAAAGAAGACAACTCAAAGGGTCTTATTTCTAGTAAACGTAAATTCAAGGATTTTGGTAATGATCTCATAATAATCGGTTAAATTCCCTTGAGTGTCAATTGCTCTCGTCGCAACACCGGAATTTAATGATGTCGCGAGAGGACGAAGAGCTTCAAAATGAGTTGTACGGAATTGAAAGCCATTTACGTCATATCGACCATAGCTTCTAACATTCACCAATCCATAAGATAGCTGTCACAAATCTTCATGGACATTGTGAGTCCGACACTGTCAAAAATGATCGTAAGTTAAAATAACACTTCTTTAATAATAGTAACTTATAATACATAGAAGATGAGAGAGTATTACATAATCTCGAAACCAGGATAGGAAACTCGACCCTCCATTTATTCCTTATTTTCGCATCCCTTCTACTTGTTTGGCTGTAGGTTGATGCCTATGTGGCCAACATTGTCCATGGAACTCGCTGAACATGAAGAAACATCTTTTAGAATACATGTGTAGCAAAATATGTCGATTAGCATAAATGTAGGACAAACACTTACTTGAAGTATTCCTGCATGCCTTCTATATTTGCGTACATATAGAGTAAAGCAACAGTCCTGTCATGTTCGGATAGCACGTAGGTCGTGTAGCTACCAATGGTGGTACCTCTCGTTTGAAAAATAGAAAGGTCGCTTAAAGGGGGTGTTTCATCCACATTGTACCGCATCACCGAAGTATTGATATTGTTTTCTTCCGCAAAGTAGACACTTGAAAAGTATCCTACCTCCTTAAGAGCATATGCTTCAGCGATGCACCCTTACACCCTTGGCCTGTTTCCAACCATTGGTTTCAGATATCGTAGCGCTCTTTCAATGTGATACATCCACCTGTATTGCAGAGGACAACCAACTTTAGCTTCGAATGGAAGATGGATAAGCAGATGCTGCATTGGATTGAAGAAACCCGGTGGAAATTTTTTTCCATCTCACATAAAAGTATGGCTATGTCCTTCTCTAACTTATCCAACATCCCTATCTTGATTTCTTTAGCACAAAGCTGTCTATAGAAATAGCTGAGCTCGGCCAAAACCTTCCACACCGCATCCTCTAGATAGCCTCGAAACATAACAGGTAAGAGTCTTTCCATTATAATGTGATAATCATGACTCTTCAACCCAATGAGATTTCCTGTGTTCACATTCACGGCTCATTTCAGGCTAGCTGCGTAAACATCTAGGAATTTCAAAGTTTTCATCCATTTCATAACTTCTTTCTTTTCTTTCGATCGAAGACAGAAAGAAGAATGTGGCTTCCCACCACTTTCAGAGATTTCAAGAGTTGGACGGTGACAAATGTCTGCCAAATCTAGTCTCGCTTTGTAATTGTCTTTCGTTTTGCCAGACATATCTATGCAAGTGCTTATGATACTTCATGTTACGCTCCTGATGCATGAGATCAATGTTGTGCATTAGAATCAACGACTTCACATAATGTAGCTCCCAAAGTCCACATACGTGAGTCCAATTTTGTTCCTCTACATCACCTACGAAATATCCAGGACGACCTTCACCTGGAACCAGCTTGTCCAACATATCAAAAATTTCGGATCTGTTGAGACATTTTGGTGGTCCTTTAGTGACAACGGTGTTCTTTGTAATGACATGCCCCTGTTGCCTAAACATGTGATTCGAAGGCAGCCAACATCTGTGACAATTGAAGTAAGATATTTTGCCTCCATGTGTTAGTCGAAAGCAATCTGTGTCTGAAGCACATATCGGACACGTCAGACCATCGTGAGTGCTCCATCCGGAAAACATGCCGTATGCTGGCAAATCATGGACATACCACAAATATGCAGCTCGAAGGTTGAATTTCTTCTTCTTGTAACTGTCGTACGCTTCAACGCCTGTCCAAGACTTTCAATTCTTCGATCTGCGGTTTCAACATCACGTTGAGACGTGACCTGGGATGATCAGGTCTAGGTACAATGAGGCTGAGAAACATGAACTCATTCTTCGTACAAAAAGTCGGTGGCAAGATGTACGGAATGACAAAGACGGGCCAACAGGACTACGGTGAGAATCTGTCTGTCGCTAGTCTGATGTGAACATTCCTCGCATCATGAGAAAAATCTGAATCAAAATGGTCTAGCGCCTTCCATGCATCACCGTTGGACGGATGCATCAAGAATTCTTTGTTCTCACATTTACCATGTCTGTGCCATCTCATGTGTCTTGCAGTTCTTTTTGAAAGAAACAACCGCTACAACTGAGGTGTGACAGGCAAGTAACGAAGCTGCTTATGTGCGACATCACATTATCACCATCGTCATTAACAACTTCGACATACCTCGATTGACCACATTTCAATCACATCTTCTCATTGGTGTTCTCTTTCTAGAATAGCATGCAGTTGTCTGGGCACACATTGATTTTCTCATAGTTCATACCGAGACCAAATATCTTGATCTTTGAGTGATACATATCTTTAGGCGCTTTGTGAGGTTGTGGAAGGATATCACAGATCAATTTTATGAGATCAGTGTAGCAATTAATAGGAAAAAAGTACTTAGACTTAATTGCCATAAATCTGGTCAAGAAAGCAAGTACGGTCACAACCATGCGTTCATACAACAACTCTTGTGATTTCTTCAGCTCCTCGAAGAACTCATGTGCCTCATTTGTAAGAGGATCCTCCGCTTCCAGAGCTTCTAGCATCTCATCCATCCTATCAACCCTTGTTATATCAACATCCTCATCCACTTCTGCTATGACTCGAGATTTAGTCTCACCGTGGAAGATCCACACTTTATAATGTGGAGTAAAATCGTTTCGACATAAGTGAAATGAAACCTCCAATCTTCTTAAAAACTTGGTGTTCTGGCATTTTGTACATGGGCTCCGCACCATATCTTCTGTTGATAGTGAAAATGCTCGATCCAAAAATTTATTTAACTTGATGTACCACTCATCCGAGTGACCACCAGTTCTGCTCTTCCAGCCAGTATACATCCAACTGCGGTCTTCACCCATGTTTGGCTCTACAGTTTAACGCGAAAGAAATTGTCGTTAATGTATACATGATAGGTCCTGAAATTTTGACAGTATAACACCGCCCATTTTTCAGATTATACCTTTAAAGCAGACAAACCATTATTAGTTTCCTTGTTATGTTATGTCCCGACCCTACAACCTAGGCAGATAGATCCTAAACTCACACAAGAGTGACTGAGCGGAGCGTGCTCATGACGAGACGTGTGATCCGGATTCGAACGAAACTTCGGCAGCATAACCCCGTTGTTCTCCACTGCACGCCCAAAAATGGTGCAGCAGAGAACAAAAGAGTTATGCCATCGAAATCTCATCCAAATCCGGACCCATGTCTCGTCACAAGCCACACCACCTCGGTCACTCCCACGCTGTCCGAAAAGGTGTAATTCCTAACCTGCACGTCTCACATGCCAATGGCATGTGAGATGTGCTGATCTTAAATGGGTAATATATTGCTATAGGTTACGTTGCTAATTTTCATTTTGAAGTCATTTAAGAGAGAGGAAAGAACTAGAGAAAGAGTGAGAGGAAAGTTGGCCTTAGATGACAATTTCACATCCATTTCCACCGTCCATGCAATCGTGGGTCATTGACGTCCTTACCAACCCGTTCGCTTCCGTGTCGCATTAACGCATACATTACCACTACAATGGTCTACACGGCACTATCACACTTATTGGGTGTCATGCCCAAAACCCCTTTATTTACATCTATTAAGTAGTCACTCAAAAACATTAAATATCAATAAACAATAAGCACCAATAAAAAAATAAATATCAAACAACAGACAATATGTTATATGAGCATGTGTATGATCATTGGAAATGGAGTAGCAATGAAGTAGGATCATCTAAACATAACTAGCAATGTATGATCATATATGAGCACGCACAATTTAAAATATTGCATCATCTAAACATAACTAGCAATGAAATAGGATCATCTAAACATTACAACATTGCATCATCTAAACATTGCATCATCTAAACATTCCATCATTCAAACTTCCATCATGCATTCCCAAACAAAACTTGAAAACTTAAACATTGAATCAAATGTCCATCATCTAAACATTGCATCATCTAAACATTCCATCATTCAAACGTCCATCATATATTCTCATACCTAGTCGTCGGAGTTGGAGGAGGTGGCGTTGGAGGAGGCCGGCGGCCGGCGGCGTCAGAGGGACGGCGGAGGCGTTGGAGGAGGCCGGCGGTGCTGCTGTCCGGGGCCGGGGTTGGCAGCGGCGAGGGCGCGACGGCGTCAGGCGCAGGGGGCGCGGTGGGGGTGCGACAGCACTGCTGTCCGGGGTAGGGATGGCGAGGGCGGGAGCGCCGCTGGGACGGGGCCGGGGCCGGGCGAGGGAGCGGCTGGAACAGGGGCGATGGGCAGGCGGCGGGGGCGCGACAGCATCACGCGCGGGGGCCGCAGCCGGGCCGGGGGCGCGGCGGGTCGGCAGTGGGAGCCGGGGGTGACGAGCAGGCAGCGGGCCAGCGGCGGGGGCGCGGCGGCGTCAGGCACGGGGGCCACGGCGGGGCTGGGGGCGCCGGGGCCGCTGCGGGGGCGTGGCGGGCCGGTAGCGGGAGGGGGGTGGCGAGCAGGCGGCGGGCGCGGCGGCGGGCTGGCAGCGAGGGCGCGGCAGGGCGACAACGGCGTATTCGTGGGCGGTGGAGGAGAATGAAGTGTCGGGGTCGGATGGGGCCGATATTAGCCCTTATTTGCGATGGCACTCTTAATTGTGATGGCCTTATCTTATGGCCGTCGCAATTTAAGTTATTTGCGACGGTACTTTTTGTAGCCATCGCAAATAAGGTTTTATTTGCGATGACTACTTTATCTGCGACAGCCCTAGGATTGGCCATCGCAAATAAAAGCTTATTTGCAACAGCGGTCGACAAAGCCGTCGCAAATTTGTCCTTATTTACGACGGCCTTCTTCTTTGTGATGGCCACAGACGTGCCATTGCAATTTAAGTTATTTGCGACGGATGGCCGTCGCAAATAAAACTAGCCATCGCAAATGATCGCGTTTCCTGTAGTGACTAATGGGTGTGTAATCTGCTTGTAATTCGAAATCTGCTTTTGTCAGGACTGATGTAATGAGAGCAGTATTTAGTTGTTGAAAAGATCCAGTCACCTGATGATAATATATACAGCCCATTGCAGCCATGATGTCCATTTTAATGATCGACCAACAAACCCTGTAAAAAAATCCTCTGTAAAACCATCCGGCCCCAGAGCTTTTTCACAAGGCAACTCCAGAATTGCTTTTCTCACCTCTTCTGCTGCGAATTTAGCATCCAGACTGATGAGGACATCTCTCCTTTGCATACAATACAAGGACCGATCACTAGAGCACGTGCGAGATAGTTGGATCTCCAGGTACGTTCTATTCTTGTCAATTTTTTCAGAACTTATGCTTGTTTCCATGTATGTTTTATTAATTAGGAACAATGGAAAGGACCAGCAAGGGCTTATAGAAGTCCAAGGAGTCAAGGAGGAGGAGCTTGGACGTCCACGCCAAGGAGGAGTCCAAGCCCAACTCGACTTCAACTCCACCTCAGAGTCCAGGAGCTGCCTTCACCAAAATTGACATCCCGAACTCATACGGAGTTGGATTTGGATGTTCTATATATGGTTGGAACCAGGATTTCATAAAGATTCCAATGGAACTGGCCCCACCTCAAAATTCTTTCTGAGTTGACAAAAATCTATGAAACAAGTGAGCATCCAGAATCTGTTGGGGTGCTGCGTCAGCGTCCTTTGGGGTGTTGGCCCGTGTATCATGTGGAAGCCCATTAGGGTTGAATCCTGAGGTCTTGCACACCCCTAAATCCTATTTATACAGCAGTAGTCACCGCATTAGGGTTGGGTTTTGCTTAGATACAATCTGTCATTGAACAGTGTCACTGTTCAACGGTTGTGAGACCCCACTTTGTGATCAACTCAGTTTTGATTGCAACTTCTCTGTTCTTGCTTGTGTTCTTGATTGCACTTGCAGGGATAAGCCTTCGTGGTGAGGTCATTTGTGTGACACGGGTGATAACCAATGGAGCAATGGTGTAGTGATTGTGGGGTTCCTTTGCTTGGAGCCTGGGATCATCAACGCCGAGATCTCCACCCAATCAAGTTTACCATACCTCTCGAAAGATCGGGACTCATCCTCTTATCAAATGGTATCAGATATCAGTTTGACCGTGAGGTATACTTGTGTGCCCTTTAGATTAATTTTGTTTCAGTCCTATAATCCACAAAAAAGCCAATTTTTTTATTTCTTCGACCTACAACCCTCGCTCAGACTTTTGCACAATTTAGTTATGGTGTCCGTAGTTCTGAGTTTGTGTCCTAGGTTAAGTCTGGTTGCTATTGACGGTTCCTATGCACTACTAACAATTCATCCCTAGCAGGGGTTTCAGAAATGCTTGTTAATAGATTTTAGATTACACATATAAATCCGCAAGCGCACAAAATCTGTCGATGTAGCATTTCCCCTCTAAGAGTATTCTCAAAGGGTGTCATTTATATTCTCCCAAAGGAAGGCTAGATGGAAGCAAAGCAATCATCAAATGGAGAGGCTAGGTTGGCCTAGGTAGGGTTCTAGCAAGGATGGATAAATGATAATTTGAGGTAGTAGGACACACACAATAGCATTCTATCCTAAGAGGATAAATAGGGTAAAGAGGGACTAGGCTAAGAGTTTCGGTAGAGACTCCTACTATGCTTCTAATGTACATATACATAGCCTATGTTAATTACTTATTATTTTATCAATTATGAATTCACATGTTAAGTGGATTAACACATCGGGCACGAGTTTATCCCTAGCAATACTAGGACAACTCCTGCCAAGAGCCTATGACATAGCCGAACATGAAGGATTACAAAGGACAGATAGGATTGTCACCACCTACTGCCTACCTCTTCAATCTGTGGGTCCACAAGAAATTCAATGCTACTTATCTATCCTAGCACCGTGCTAGCATATTAAGTAATTACCTTAGAAGCTTAGGCACAAGCCATCCTAAGTCAATGAACTAAATCATCTTTGAAACAATGCTAATTCATAGCATAAGTGATTCATATCAACATAATCATGTCATAGAAAATTAGACTATAGTGGGGGTTGTTAGTGTTTATGATGATATAATGAGAATGCTATAGCATAATCATAAATACTACTCCTACTACATACATGGAATCCACTATCAAATAAGAAACGCTTCACCCAAGTATATGAACAATAGAAGACAAAAGATATCATCTTTATTAAGATCAAAGTCACAAATACAAATAGGAATATAAGAGCCATATATTTCCCAATCAGGAATTGGGAAGAGACTCCTTCTACTCTTCTCCTACTTCGACTATGGACTAGAGGCTCTCCTCTCTACAACCTATACTCCTCTATACAGTGGATGAATACTCAATTGGTGTATGTTGAAGTGAGGGGTCAGGAGTCCTATTTATAGGTTGGAGAAGGGTCGGTTCCCACCACAAAAAGCGTGCAAATCAGACTTCATCGTGACCAGGGCACCACCGAGAGTCGACACATGGAAGCTAATTGAGTTTGGCGCTAGGAAAGGTTTGGCCAAATACCCTAGTCGGCCGAACAGAAAGTTTGACCATTCCTGTGTGCTTCCTCGAGATGACTTCCAGGTGGGACCCTTTGACTGATATTGGTGCTACACCGTTGGATGGCCTCGGCTACTTCTGTTTGTGAGCCATTTGATCCATGTGGTGCCACATGTCATCGTTTGATTGGCTGGAATGATATTTTATAGCATCCATCCCCTTGTTTTATTTCAATTCTGCATAAAATATCTGCATGCACTAATTTCTCCAAGAACAAGTGGAAATAGGTTAAATAGAAAGGTGATGTGTGCAAGAAATGATATTTCCTTCACATAATTGAGTTATATTGACGGGGAAAATTGGTATATAACAGCCGTCAACAGTTGCTGATTTAGATTTGTTTTGGTTCAGATTTGTTTCTTCTATCTGTTGCCATATACAAAAAAACCAATCTACAAAAAATTCTATCCACCGATTCGCCGATTCATTTCTATTTCAGTTTCCACCACCACCAAAACTTAATTCGGGGTATACTCCTTAAAACGGGCATACTTAGAACTCCGATTGAGGTGCATTTTTCGCAGAAAGGTCTCCAAAAAATCCACGTATGATACACCGGCTACGCCGGTCATGGCCATTTCAAAAAAAAATAATAAAATCAGAAAGGCCCTCGTTTCAAACTCCGAAGTTCCAGCATCAGTTTTTTCCGAACACTCTTGAATTTGTACCGATCACATCTTTCCCCAGTTTGAGCTAATAATTGGTGTTGTTTCTATTCTTGTGCCACTGGTTGAGAAACAAATATCAAAAAAAAAAATTGATTTCTACTAGTGCTAAAAGACAAAAACAGGAAGCTCAAGAGGTTCTCTACTTGTGCTGTTTTCTGTGTGAATGCTGAATACTTGCTGATATTGTCCTTGTTGTTCATCATCATTCATTGTTGTTCCTTGCTAGTTGCCACAACTGTTCTAAGACATTTTTAGGCTAGCAACTAGGTGAAATTCTTTGGACACTTATTCGACATTGCTATCCGTTACTATCTTTTGTGCCACATACATATACTGCATTTGAGACTGTAGGATCTAAGAGCACGTGAAAAGCTACCAGGGGGGGTAAATGGTATATTTTAAAAATCTTACACAGCGGAAACAATTAAACCCCAACCCCTTCGATAGAAAAACGATCTGTAAAAGAAATCGTGTGTGAGACTAATCTAAACGTGATCACCGTGACAAAAATGATAGATATCAGAGAGAATCAAGTCACAAAGACAACACAACAGGAATCACTCAAATCCGTTGAGAAAAACTCAAGTTATGATCGAAAGATCAAACAAAGGTCAATCTGCCCTACCCGAGAAAAAAAACAGTTCTGGAATGCTGCAAAGAAACTCGAGTAGATCACAGAACACAAATCCAATGACCGTGAAATTTTGACAGATGATAGATAATAAAGTTGTGAAGACAACCCAAAAAGAATCACGTCAATTGGATCTGTAAAACTCGAGTTATGATAAAACCACCAACGAAAGGTAGTGCTGTCCAGAAACTCGACGAGTAAAACTTGTCTGGAACAAGTCGGACGAACAAGGCACAAAATTTCCTTCAAACTATGAATTTTATTCAATAGAACACAAGAGGAACAGCCCCCAAAGTCGTGCACCACGAGCTCTGGGCTCCCTTGCTTATATAACCAGCTCGAAAGCCAACTCAACTCAAATCAAGAATCTAATCCTACTCTGTTCACGAATCCTAACTTTCCATAGCTGCTTAGCATTCTTCTATACGTGGATAGAAGCAATCTTAAGACTTCTAAACACCTTAGGAACGTATGCCACATTCCTAAGTAAATCAAATTCGTGACCCACACGAAATCCTATAATAACCAACTCAAATCTTTCCATATTTGAGTCAAACCCGACTCAGCCGCAGCTTGAGTCCATAACCTAGTCGGTTGGACCTTTCCGACAAACTCTTTACGTCCACATCTCTTCATCACGTCTCAAAACCATGTAGCCACGTCCATGCAATCCTTTCACACGTGCAAACATCTTCCAATGGCGTGCACGATACTTTCACATGCATTGTTCACTTGAAATCATGACACTAGTTGCTGCATTTTATTATTTTTCAAAGCATAAATTTAGATCATATGATATTTGCAAGAGATTATATGTGCATCTGCCTTATTCTAACCAACCAAGCCAAGCCTATGTCATTTGACAATTAGAAGCTTAAGGACATGGTTTTAGTCATACACAACTTCTTCCAAGTTCATATCTAAGTGCAATGATAAGCCATCTCAAAAGAAGAAGTGCGATGCATGCATATTCTCTTGATATTTTCTCAATTTATATTAGTTCATAAAAACTCAACATGTGAGTGGATTACTTGATTAATTCTTAATGATTAAAAGCACTTGTTGACATGTAACAAGTTCAAAAAAGCAAGAAAGTTCGACCATGACCAGTTTTAGTGTAAGTAATTATTCCAATTACTAGACATGGCAAAAACTACAAAATCTATAACACGAGTAATGTAGTAAGATCTTTCAGCATGTAAAAGGAATCACAAAGTCATATATGTATGAAATACTATGCTCATGTTATTTTAATTTCAGATTCACACATAGACTTCCCAAGTTTCAAAACTCTCCCTCAATTTAAGCCATGAGGATGCATAACCCCTATTTCACTACGAATGTAACAAAAACGAGTGAAATCCAAAGGTTTTGTAAAAATGTCAGCCAATTGTTGTTCGGTATCTACATGGTGAAGCACAATGTTTCCTTTTTCAACATTATCTCGGAGAAAGTGATACCTAATGTCAATGTGCTTAGTTCTAGAATGTTGCACGGGGTTTTTGGCAATGCAAATGGCACTAGTGTTATCACAGAATAGTGGAACACTATCTAGATCAACCCCATAGTCCTTAAGTGTTTGAACAATCCAAAGAATTTGTAAGCAAGCACTAGTAGCAGCTACATATTCAGATTGGGCTGTGGATTGTGCAACTGAATTTTGTTTTCTAGAGCACCAAGCAACAAGAGAATTACCAAGAAAATGACAAGCACCGGAAGTACTTTTCCTATCAATCCTACAACCCCCAAAATCAGCATCCAAAAAAGCTTTGAAAGTAACGGTTGAGGAAGAAGAAAGAAAAGTTCCAAATTCTCGAGTTCCATGTAAGTACCTGAGAATCCTTTTGACGGCTTGACGATGTGAAGCACGTAGGGAGGCTTGAAACCGTGCACAAAGACATATGCTGAATTGTAGGTCTGGTCTTGATGCCGTGACGTATAAAAGTTATCCGATCATGCTTCTATATTCTTTTTGATCAACGGGTTCACCATCTTCATCAAGTCCAAGTGTTGTTGCTGTTCCCATTGGTGTCCGAAGAGGCTTGCTTTTGTCCATGTTGAAGAACCTTAGAAGATCCTTTGTATACTTTGTTTGATGCACAAAGGTACCCTCCTTGGTTTGCTTGATTTTCAGCCCCAAAAAGTACGTGAGTTCTCCCATCATACTCATCTCAAGTTCTGAACTCATCATAGCTGAAAACTTGGATACAAGATCATGAGAAGCACAACCAAAGATAATACCATCCACATACACTTGAACGAATAATGAGTCATTGCCATGCTTAAGAACAAAAAGAGTTTTACCAACCTTGCCCATGGTGAACCCTTTTTCAAGTAAGAATGTTTTTAACCTATCATACCATGCTCTAGGGGCTTGTTTGAGACCGTACAAGGCTTTGGACAGTTTGTAAACATGATTAGGAAAATCTGGATTTTCAAAACCCGGTGGTTGTTTCACATAAACCTCCTCATCTATGTAGCCATTAAGAAAAGCACTTTTAACATCCATTTGATATAGCTTAAAACCAATAGATGCAGCAAAAGCTAACAAAATTCTTATGGCTTCGAATCTAGCAACAGGAGCAAAAGTTTCATCAAAATCTAGACCTTCAACTTGAGTGAAACCTTGAGCAACCAACCTAGCCTTATTCCTAATCACAACCCCATCCTCACTTTGTTTATTTTTAAATACCCATTTAGTTCCAATTAAAGTGTGACCTTGAGGTGGAGGTACAAGTTTCCAAACATTATTTCTTTCAAAATTTTCTAACTCTTCTTGCATGGCAATAATCCAAGATTCATTAGTGAGTGCGTGTGATATATCTTTGGGTTTAAAAGAAGCAACAAAAGCAGAATGAGCATGAGAGTTTAGATCGCAAAACCTGGATCGTCTCACTCGTTCGTTCAAGCTTCCAATCATCTGTTGTGGGGGATGATCTTTGTAAAACCGTAGGGGAACAGATGTCTCACAAGCTTCTTCTTCTTCATGTTCATCACAAATCGATGAGCTTGTGACTTGAGGATGATTTGAATCAGCATTGATGGTTGTCGGTGCTGGTTGAGAATTAACATCGGGAGCTGAACCAAAGTCTTTAGCTGCTGAATTTTCGGGCAGCAGCTCCAATTCTTCCTCATCTTCAACGAAAATGCCCCCCTGCGGATATGGATCTGGACCTGCAGTGTTTGAGCTAGTACCTGGGCTAGCTTCATCAAAAGACACTTCACAAGTCTCCACAATTTTGTTAGTGTCAAGTAAAAGCACACAATAGCCTCTAGTATGAGATGGATAACCAAGAAACATGCCATCAATGGATCTAGGTTCAAATTTATCAAGATTGCCATGTTTCTTAACAAAGCATTTGCATCCAATGACCCGAAAGTGTGTAACACTAGGTCTATGTCCAAACTGGAGCTCATATGGTGTTTTACCTAGCTTAGCACGCAAGAAAACACGATTTGATACATAACAAGCAGTTGCTAACGCATCAGCCCAAAATTTCCTAGGAGTTTGATATTCATCAAGCATAGTCCTAGCCATCTCAACTAAGGTTCTGTTCTTTCTTTCTACAACACCGTTTTGTTGAGGTACATATGGTGAAGAAAATTGATGATCTATTCTATTTTCAGCACAAAAGTGATCAAAAGATTGATTTTTAAATTCAGTTCTATTATCACTTCTAATTGCTTTTAAAGATCCTGTGTAATCAATTGATAATCTAAGAAATAAAGTTCTAAAGTGACTAAAAACTTCATTCTTAGATGCCATAAAGTAAACCCAAGAGTATCTAGAATAATCATCAACAATCACAAGTACATACCATTTACCCCCGAAGGATTGAACACGTGAAGGTCCTACGGTGTCAAGATGCAAAAGTTGACATGGTTCAGTTGTCATGATCATTGTGAGAGGAGTATGTGAACCTGCAACCATATTAGCATGTCTAAAAGAAGAGCACACAATTTCTTTGTCCCCTTTAAGCTTAGGCAGCCCACGTTTGCGATCAAGAGCACTAACACGCGTTAGGTGATCAAAGCCTACGTCGATGCCAAAAATATAGGTCCTTTGAATCATTAGCAACTAGGCGCCTATGCTTAGAGGAAGACATATCAAAATCATCTTTAAAAACTCTTCCAAACTGATACATGTTAAAAATAAGCTCACTATTTGAACTTACAACTTTGCAGTAGTTTTTATTGAAAATAATTTCTAGATTTTCATCTAGCAATTGTGAAACAGAAAGCAAGTTGTATTTCAAATTTTTGTCAAGTGCCACATCCTTCAAAGTGTAGTGATCATTTACTCTAACCAAATCCTTAGCAATTATAGGAGTTGAAGAATTATCGGCAAAAGTAACATTCTCTACATGTGACATAAAAGAGAGAGGAGAACCAATCTTTTTTACCGGTCATGTGGCGTGAGCAACCTGAATCCACAATCCAAATGTTCTCCTTCCTCAAACGTGTAACCTACATAGAAGTACAATACGTCGATGACTCAATACTGGGGTTAGTCAAAAGGCATTTAGGAATCCAGTACTGAGTCACGCGACGTACAACAGGAAAAACACGCGAAAGCTGAGACAAAACAGCAGGTTTATGAGTCAAAGTTTGAGATTTTTTATTCTTAACTACTGACCTATAAGGTGTTACTTGTGTAGCACAAAAATTAGTAGCTCCAGAGGCAAAAACAGAAGGTCCGGAGGTAAACTTTGAATGTTTTTGACTCAAAATCGCACGTTGTATATTCGGTTCAATATGTGCAGCAAATTTTGCATGGAAGTTATGAGATCTAGCAACCATTCTTTCCATTTTCTGTTGTTTAGCTAGTCTATAACAAAAATCTATGACATGACCATCTCTACCACAGTAGGTACAATGAAATTTAACTTTGTGTTCATGTCTAGATGAGCAAACAACATTTTTATTTGAAACCGAATGAGACAATACTCCTGCAGATTTGAAAACCACTTTTTTTGTTTAGGAACTGATTGAATCAAACCACTTCCTAATGACTTTACAATTTTAGGTGGATGTGCCTTAGCATGAGCATGAGAATCAAAACCTAAACTAGTTTTATCATTGCAAGACTTAAATGAATTCAGCATCAAGTTTATTTTCTTATTCCCATTACAAAACCCATCAAATGTCTTATGCATGTTATCAAGTTTATTGGACAGATCAAGGCAATTTTCACATGAAGTTTTTCCTTTTAATTTGCAATTGGAACAATATTTAACTTCATGACAACGTAAAGCATTGTTCAATATAGAGATTTCATTCATAGCATCTTGCAGTTTCTTATCAAGATCATCACAACTAGAACAATGCAAATCAATTGTAGAACAAGAAGCATCTTTTAAGTTTCCAATATTAAGTGCAGCAAGTTTTTTGTTCTTTTCAATTTCAAGTTCAAGTTTATCAAGTGTGGAGGTATGTGCACTTCTTAGGGAGGACAAATGTTCATATATTAAGTCACATGAGGAACAAGAATCATCATTAGGAATCAAGGATTTCAAACGATTAATTTCAGATTCTAGTGACTCAATTTTAACAGCATTGTCCCTAAGCTTTTTGTCCTTTTTCTTAACAATAACAGTGGCACGAGAAATAGCATCACACATTTCTTCGCAAGTAGGTCATACCTCTTCATTGTCGCTGTTGTGTTTTGCCTCCTCCAGACTTGATCTTGACTTGCCCGCCATGAAGCATAAGTTTGCCAAATCATCTTCATCGTCATCAATTCCAATGTTCACGTCGCTTGAGCCAAGTTCCTGGAGTGTTGAGATAAAACTGTTCAACAGTTGGCGACCTGTAAAGCCCTTCTTTTTCTTCTTATCGTTTGCAGAGGAGTGCTTTGTTCTTGTTTTCTTTTCATTCCGGGAAGTAGGACCTGAAAGGTTAGTGCAATCTGAACAAAAATGTCCTGTCTTACCACATTCAAAGCATCGTTGAGGTCCGAAGCTTCTTCTCCTTCTAGTTCTCACATTTTGCAATTCTTTTGAGAACCGGGTAGAGATGAGCGCTAGCTCCTCCTCTGGAAACTCCTCAATCTGTTCAAGGGTTAGAGAGGACATCAAAGCATGTGTACCACAAGATGATGTTTGACTAGAAATAGGCATGTCACGTTGAGAAACAAAAGCAATAGACTTGTTGGGGTTCTTACGTGAGTGTCAATTTCATGAGTTTTTAACTTGGAATATAGCACATCGAAAGTAAGTGAACTCATGACAGTAGATTCACGAATAGATATGACTTTCATCTCCCAAATTGACATATCTAATGCACTTATCAATTGCCTAGCATTTTCAGCATCTAAAAAATTAACATTGACACTACGCAAGTTGTTGAGAATCTTATTAAAATGAGCAAAAAGGTCATAAATAGACTCACCGGGTTGCATCTTGAAGCGCTGTATTCCT
The DNA here is from genome assembly GCA_036927565.1 of Tuctoria greenei. Lineage (NCBI taxonomy): Eukaryota > Viridiplantae > Streptophyta > Magnoliopsida > Poales > Poaceae > Tuctoria > Tuctoria greenei. The sequence continues at coordinate 129,659,698 of JAYESD010000005.1, read as the reverse complement.
TCTTGAACATGTCTTGCCTTACCTCTTTGATCGTGTTGGATATTTCGTGGTAGTCACAAAGTGCTTTCCACACATCGTATGCAGATCGGAGGTGTGCAACACGGTTGAAGTCGCTTTGTGTTAATCCTTGTATGATCAAGTTCCGAGCCTTGTTGTTGTTGTCGACATCTCTCAGATTTGTAGCTGTAACTTGATTGTTTGATGGCACTTCGTAAGGTTTGTATACCTTCTCCCATATTGCAAAGCCTTGTGCCTGGATGAAAGCCTCCATGCGTGCCTTCCAAACCTGAAAATCAATACCAGCAAACACACAAGGTTTGGCGGAGTACTTCTCCATGATGATTAGTCAAAAACACGTGCAAATCACAAAGATTAGAGCATCGTGGCTCTGATACCATTTGTAGGATCGAAGAGCACGTGAAAAGCTACCAGAAGGGGGTGAATGGTAGATTTTAAAAATCTTACGCAGCGGAAACAATTAAACCCCAACCCCTTTGGTAGAAAAACGATCTATAAAAGAAATCGTGTGTGAGACTAATATAAACATGTTCCACCATGACAAAAGTGATAGATCACTCAAATCCGTCGAGAAGAACTCAAGTTATGATCGAAAGATCAAACAAAGGTCAATCTGCCCTACCGGAGAAAAAAAACAGTTCTAGAACGCTGTGAAGAAACTCGTGTAGATCATAGAACACAAATCCAATGACCGTGAAATTTTGATAGATGATAGATAATCAAGTTTTGAAGACAACCCAAAAAGAATCACGTCAATTGGATCTATAAAACTCTAGTTATGATAAAACCACCGACGAAAGGTAGTGCTGTCGAGAAACTCAACGAGTAAAACTTGTCTGGAACAAGTCGGATGAACAAGGCACAAAAGTTCCCTCAAACTACGAATTTTATTCAATATAACACAATAGGAACAGCCCCCAAAGTCGTGCACCATGATATCTGGGCTCTCTTGCTTATATAACCAGCTCGAAAGCCAACTCAACTCAAATCAGGAACATAATCCTACTCTCTTCACGAATCGTAACTTTCCATAACTGCTTAGGATTCTTCTATACCAGATAGAAGCAATCTTAAGACTTCCAAACACCATACGAACGTATGCAACACTCCTAAACAACTCAAATTCGTGACCCACACGAAATCCTATCATAACCAACTCAAATCTTTGCATATTTGAGTCAAACCCGACTCAGCCGCAGCTTGAGTCTATAACCTAGTCGGTTGGACCTCTCCGACCAACTCTTTACGTCCACATCTCTTCATCACGTCTTGGAACCATGTAGCCACGTCCATGCACTCCTTGCACACGTGAAAACATCTTCCAATCATGTCCACAATACTTTCACATGCATTGTTCTTGATTCAATCATGCTGCGCAACCTCCTGATCAACTCAACCACAATTCCTCCTGAATTTGGTTGTTGGAACCTCATCTCCTCTCTGAGACTAGTCCAATGGATCCCATCACCAGCCATGTCTTGAACTCAAGCAACACCTACACATGAATAAATAACCAATCCTTACGTGAGAACCTCACATAAGCATGTTGCAAAACCACAGTAAGACGATATCATCCATATCAACCAAAAACGCACGAAAGACTTAGCAAATGAATACTAAGAAATCTTTCCAGAGATGTAAAGCAAGTATGAAACATTGCAAATGAAAAACAGAAGCATTGCGGTCAAGTTCCGGACCTTGCCAGAGCAACCCGGACCTTGAGCCGGAGCTAACAAAAGCTAGTAGAACCTAGCGCCGGAGCTTACCAAAACTAGTACAACCAAGCTCCCGCCGGAGCTTACAAAACTAGTCAGACCTTGATAAAAAGGTGTTTTGGTGATATTCAAAACTTTTATCATTAAAGCCAATGTATTCACTACAAGCCAATGTATTCAACACACATAGGTCTTACAGAGACTTCCCAAGCTCCACCTTCTCTCGAGTAGAACAGGTAACCTCTGCAATCACACCCACTCTCTGCTTGCTTTCACACCGGTCACCATTGGCCACCTGTAGTGCTGGTAAGAAAATTATAAGAGCAGGGTAAGACGCATCTTACTAATCGATTTTTCCACTTCCACTTCAAAAAGTGTAGTAATAGGGTTCTTAACAATCCTTTTTGTTTTCGTTTCTGTTTTGTACTAACAATGACAGGAAAGAATCCTATAGATAAGACCTTTAATTCTACACCTCCGGATGATGATGAGTGCGTGTCCCATATGGAACTAAGGGACATGATACGGGCGATGACTAAAGCTTTCAACAACTACTATACCACTACAACAACCACCTTTCAGAGGCTTCCTACAAGTGTTGCTGGTCTGACCACACAGTTGGACGAGATGGAGACTCGTCTTCCCCAACAAGCTACACCCTCTATCATCCTTGATGATGACGCATATGCTCACTACGACACAGAGGATGACTTCAATAACGACGAGGTTGATGCACAGCAGCGCCATCGCCCTCGACGTAATTGTCAAGTTATAAGAGGTAGACCTTGTCCTCATGCTCCTGAACAAGATAATGATCCTTACGCTAAGATTAAGTTTTCTATTCCATTCTTTTATGGATCTTATGATGCTGAGACTTACTTGGATCGTGAGATGACAATAGAACAAAATTTAGCTCTCATCTTGCTCCCCAGTAACATAGAGTTAGACAGGCCACTAGTGAGTTTAAAGATTTTGCTATCATTTGGTGGAATGAGCTTGTCAACACACATAATGCCCCATAGACATGGACTGCATTAAAAGAAGAGATGCGTTCTAGGTTTGTTCCTCATTCATATAGATGTTGTCGAAGTGTACGAACGATACTTCCCCTGGTACTACAAAATTGTAGCCCACGGAGGTTCTTGTATCGGTTTGGGCGCACGGAGATCTTAGGCGAGATGATGACAGAGACGATTTATGTGGTTCGGGCCGCCTGACGTAATACCCTACTCCACGCGGTATGTGTTGTTGTATTGGAGATTTGTTGGTGCTTGCGTGCGTACGAGCTTGTTTGTCTAGTATCGTGCAGCACATCGCTTTTATAGACCAAGGGATGGCTGTTACATGAGTTGCCTGGCCTGACATGTGGCCCCAATAGTTATTATTGTCTAATACACAATTAAGTGTGTTTAAGCACCGTAATAGCGTGATAACGCACATTAATGGTGGCATTACTAATATTAAGGGTCTTCTGATCGTGCAACATTAATATTGTATTAATGGCACATAATCAGGGCTTTTAACTGTGGCAATTACTGTCCCTTGAATGTTCATGCCGTTGGAGATCCGTCAGTAGTCCCGCTGGTGTTGTAGGTCCGGAGGCTCAACACGTGCCAGATCCAGAGCTTCCCCTCGCGAGGAGGTAGGTACGGAGCCGCTACACACATGGTGGCACAGAAGCTTCACTCTACTGGGGGTTAGGTCCGGCGTCACTGTACACGTGTCAAGTACAGAGCTCCCCTATGTATGGAGTTTTGCTCCAGTCTTATATTACATGTGGTAGTGCTGGAGCTACCTATATGAAGGAGGTGGGTCTAGTGCCGTGTGACATGTGGGGCTTACGAAGGTCTAAAACTTTGACAGGTGGAACTCCCTTGCACTTCTCGCGGCATCGTGTGGTACCCGGTAGGCAGGGTACCGACAGTGGCCTCTAGGCCCACCTCTGGGAGAAACCCTTTGGGGTTAAGTTATTCACCGGAGATGGGGCCATCCTCGATTCCCGCGCTGCGACTTCAAAGGTTTTCAAATGTACTGTTGGGGCGATGGTCTAGTGTTGAACCCTCGCCGTGTGGCTTGTTTTGAATGCGGCATATGAGATCGTTGAGTGCGGATCTCACACAATTGAAGGTCGCAAGTTCCCAATACGAAAACCATATCGTCTTCGAGCGCCTTGTCAGGCAGCCACCCTCGGGCTTCCCGCCGCCCATTAGGACAACGGTTCGCCTGGGGTAATAGCCTCGACTCTTCCGTTGAAGTGGCCCCTGGCCCATTTGTCATTGATGGGGTACATTTTTGGTAACGTGACCTTGCTCTCGTTGCGGTTTCCATCCAAGTGTCGTGGAGGCTTACTTAAGAAGGAAAGTCTGCACGGTTTGAGGACTCTTTACGCTTTCGATCAAACTTGTGCTCTTAGCCTCCCAACCTTTGCCTAGCTTTCTCTTCTTTCGCTCCACTTTGCCGCGCTGGAGTTAGGTCTTCCAAAAAGTCGCATCCGGAGCAAGGATAATCTAATGATGGTCCGGACATTCATGGGGTGGTGCAGTGACTCCTTCAACCACTTGGTTCGAGTCGGCAAGCTACCCTTCAAGAACGAACGCCGTGGCGAGATGGTGTACTTCTCAGCGTACGCCATGGTGGGACCGATGCAACCTTTTTCAGGTTTCATCTTGATGCTGCTGGACTTCTACGGCCTCTAGCTGCATCATCTCGGCCCCCACTCCCTCCCGCTGGTGGTGACTTTCATCCACTTCTGCAAGATGTGGGCGGGCGTGCCCCCCCTGCATCGAGCTATTCCGGACCTTCTTCATGGCCCATACTACCGGCAATGGGACAAAACTGCTCGACCTCTATTACTTCATGAAGTGCAAGAACTACCCCTTCAAGTACTTGAAGTCAGCAAATTGGATGACTGGAAGAAAGACTGGGTCGTCATTGCAGTGGAGGAACACGGTAGGCTGGAGCTGCCCCAAGGACTCCCCAACATTGATACCGATGCCTGGAACATAGTTTCGAAGCTATCGGATGCATTCAAGCATGTCCTGGCCAGAATCCAAGAATGTGTGGAGGGTGGAGTGACCCCCCAGAAGGTCTTTGGGAATTTCTTGGTGAACATGTGGGCTCCGATGAAGAGAAGGGAGAAGCTCGCCTGGGCTTTCAATGGTGCGATGGATGACGACTGGATTGAAACTGGATTAAGATCAAACTTGGATGACGAAGCTTTGAGGCTCCATCTCAAGAAAGTTCAGCACGGGTCCATCGCCGATGACGCCTTGGCTCCGACGGCTGCTTTCCTGCCTCTGAACATGACTCCAGAATTCAGCAGGGAGCTTCGGAGGAAGATGACAGTGCTGGATGACTTCGGTGAAGTGGAGAAGCGCAAAACCTCCAGGATTGTAATTCCCGGAGCCTCCGAGGGGGTGGTCACCCCTACTCCGAGCCAGAGGGTTGATGACATCGACAAGGGCAAGGGGAAGGAGCCAACCAAATCTTCCAGCCGCAAGAGGAAGTTGAGGCATGTTGATGGGAGCTCCATCGGGTCTACTCCAACTCCAACAACCCCTTCTCCCTGGCGGAGGAGACCATCGGTGACCACACCTGCTTTGGTGCCAGTGCCCTCGAGGGACTCAAGCTCCTGCAGGTCGACTCCGGCTTCGGTGCCAGTTGTGAGCTCTGGGTCCGGAGGTCCTTCCCAGCAGAGGAGTGTTCCGACTAAGAAGACTCCAGCTACTGCAGTTGACCTCCGACCAAGGTCCGAAGTTGCTGTTTCACCAAATTTGGTGAGCTCCGACTCCGGGCCCCAGAAGAAGAGATTTCGCAACGACTGGGGTGGTAGAATCCTCAGGTAAGCATCGACATCTTACCTTGAAATGCTAATCTTGTTTTTATTATATTTTTAGTCTTCTTGACCTTCTGCTCCCAGTGTTACAAGAAAAAAGTCAAAAGCTTCGGCATCCGCTACTGCGACTGGAGCTGTGCATGCTAAAGCTCCGACTTCAACCATTGAGCCTCCCAAGGTGGCAGCAGAAGACAGTAGCTCCAGCGCTAGCTGTCGTGGACTTAGATCCAGAAGAGACGCCAGAAGCCCCCGTGGTAGCACCGGACCACGGTGTAGAAGTAGTTGAAGTTGCGCCACTAGCAAATGCGTCAGAGACTGAAGCTCTGATGCAGGATATGGAGGTGTCTGATGCCTCAGCACTTGAGCTGGAGGTACTCGAAGCTCTGGCGCCCTTGCCAAAAGTGGTTGAAGATACGACGATTGAGCCGGAGGTGCCTGAAGTTCCGACCTCTATGCCGGTGATAGTTAATGTTCTGGCTGCTGAGCTGGAAATGCCTGAAGCTCTGGCAGCTGAGCCGGAGGTGATTGTTGTACAGGCGCCTGAGCCGGCGGTGGAAATGGCTTCGGATGAAGCTCCAATGACTGTCCCGAAGGTAATATCTCCAGAGGTGTCCATGCCCGAGCCTGAACACTATGAAGAAGCGGCGGCAGGCTCTCCACCCCCAGAGCCAGCAGTTGAAGACCCTGAGGCAGGACCTTCGGCATCAGCCCCGAAGGTAGAAGTTCTCCTAATGGGATCTTCCTTAGCAGCTGCCAAAGAGCTCCCAGAAGGTGGCCCTAGTGCCGTAGAAGCTCGGGGAACCACGCTTGTGGCGTGGGACCCTATTTTTGTTCTTGAAGACACTCTAAAGCCAGAAGAGATGACCCCGGCAGGTCCGGAGCCTATTCCTTTGGCGTTGTCTATTGATAATGCCTGCTCAAGCCCCCGATAGGTCCAGCTCACCTTCGACCATGATAGTAAGGTCCTCGAAGAAGGGCACCACACCTTGAGGTGCTATCGCAACATACTTCACTTCGAGACCAAGCTGGCGCAGACATGGCATGCAGACCAAAAGGAGTGGGTTGAGAAGGAAAAGGCCTGACTGGAATATTGGGGCAAGTTTCTAAAGGAGAAGGAAGCCGCCATCAGGGCCCTCGATGCTTATTCTCGGGAGATTCTCGAGCATGCCAAGGAAAGGAGTGATGCTGCTAATGAGCGTCATGACAATCTCAATGAATTAAATGAGGTTCCCCTAAATCATCGAGCAGACCTTGATGCAAGGGAAGAGATGCTCCTGGAACAACAGGAGGATGTTTTGAAAAGAGAGGAGGAGCTCAGTCAGAAGTTAACTCTAGCTGAGCAAAATTTGGCAGATCGCTCTAAGAAGTTTGATTTGTGGAGTAAGGAGGAGGAGGAGAAGTACTTGAAACTGGGGCAGGAGCTCTCAAAAAGAGAAGCTGATGTTGCTGCTAGAGAAGGGAAAGTAAGGGGCTGGGAGAAGGACCTGGCCGAACGGCGAAACCGCATCCACCTCCGGGAGACGGAGCTAGCCAACCGCAAGAAGCAAGTTGCTGAGAGTATGCAGCAACATGCTAAAGTGGTCGAGCACCTTGCTCGGGAAGGTTCAGAGCTTGCGGCCGCCTGGACGTCACTGGAGGAGTTGTAGAGTTTTAGGGAGACCGAGTCCATATAGGTATGGGACTTCTTAGGGCTATGTGTTGAAGACTTGGGCGCTTCGAATTGTAGACTTTAGGTCCAAAGTTTTTACCTCCGACTACTTCAGGGAGATTTTATTTCGTCGATGGTGGGCCCCCTGGGGTTGTTGGAGCTTGGTAGGTCCGACGACACCAACTATCTACGCGTAGAACGTCGACGGCGGGCCCCCTGGGGTTGTCAGAGCTCGGTAGATCTGACTACACCCACTGTCAACACGTAGAATGTCGACGGCGGGCCCCCTGGGGTAGTCGGAGCTTGGTAGGTCTGACGACACCCACTGTCAACGCATAGAATGTTGACCGCGGGCCCCCTGGGGTTGTCAGATCTTGGTATGTCCGATGACACCCACTGTCAACGCGTAGAACGTTGATGGCGGGCCCTCTGGAGTTGTCGGAGCTTGTTAGCTTTGAAGGCAACCACTATCAACGCATGAAACGTCGACGGTGGGCCCCCTTGGGAAATGTTGGAGCTTCATAGCTCCGGCATTGTCCACCATCAGCATGAATTTTTCATCTTTCCTGCACAATAAAGTCAAGAAAAACAGTAAAATTCATCTTCTTGTCTATAACTCAGTTGCGTCTTACTATTCATTTTTGAACTTTTAGATCTGTAAGAATTCCATATATAAACAAGTGCACTGAATTAATTTCTTCAGATTCAAATGTCTTCTGGACCTGCCATACTAAGGCCTACCACGATGTAGGTAGAGTGGCGTACTTAGGGTGCAGGACCAAACATAGTCGATAGCTCACTCCTGACCTGTGTTGGCTTGGCATTTAGGCGAATAGACCGTCCAACAATATTAAAATCCAGAGAAGTCAACAATGCGACTTGCATAACATATGAATTACATGGACGTAAAGCCAACAAGAATTGCACACCTTCATTATAGGCAAGGACACACTTAGGGTTTGGAACAAGGCTAAATGTGCTATACCTCTTGTTCTAACCCAGGGCGGGTAGCTACACTTTTAGTGCTGGGACTGTATCAAGTGTTGCCTGAACTTACCGGACCCTCCCGGCGGGGGGGGGGGGGGGGGGGGGGGGTTCGGATGTTCTCCCGGAGGAACTACCCAACTCTATATGTTGACTCTATAACATACATTGTATGTAAGTACAGACTCACCTCTGTGAAAGTAAGCATAGAACTTACAGAGGTGCTCGATGTTCCAAGGATTAGGAAGTGGGGTCCCATCCTCGGTTGCCAAGTGAACGCATCCAGGACATGATACTTTGATTACTCAGAAGGGACCTTCCCAGATGGGGGAAAGTTTGTTCATCCCTTCACGATTTAGTATTCTCCACAGAACCAGAACGCCTTCCCCGAGCTATCGGTTGCACATGTTCCTCTGATGATAGTGCCGGAGCGCTTGGCGATAACGTGCATTCCGAATAGCTTCTTGACACCTTCCCTCGTCGATGAGGTCAAGGTCTTCACGCCAGAGATGGTCCTGCATGGCTTCATCGAAGGTCCGGACCCGGAGTGACCCCAATGTGATCTCCAGAGGAAGGAATGCTTCAGCTCCATGCACCAAGAAGAAGGGTGTCTCTCCAGCTGTCCAGTTAGGTGTAGTCCTTCTTGCCCACAGTGTGGACGGAAGCTATTCGATCTAGTTGGATCCATGTTTTTTCAGGCGCTCATATGTGCACGTCTTGAGTCCTTTTAAGATTTCTGCGTTTGCTCTCTCGGCTTGGCCATTGCTTGTCGGGTGAGCTACTGATGCGTAGCTGACTTGAATGCCGAGGTCTTCGCAATACTCTTGAAATGCCGCACTTGTGAATCGGGTTCCATTGTTAGTAATGACTTTGTTTGGAACTCCAAATCTGCAGATTATGGACTTTAAGAACTTGATTGCTGATTGCTTGTTGATAGTCACAACCAGAGTAGCTTTCGGCCACTTGGTGAACTTGTCGATGGCGACATAAAGGAACCTGTAACCTCCGACGGTTTTTTGGAAAGGTCCCAAAATGTCCATTCCCCACACAACGAATGGCCATGTAGGAGGAATCATTTGCAGTCACTGAGCCGGTGTGTGAACTTGTTTTGCGTGGAACTAGCAGACTTCACACTTTTTCACCAACTCTACTGCGTCCTGGAGTGCTGTAGGCCAGTAAAAGCCGTGTAGAAAGGCTTTGCCAACCAACGTGCAGGAAGACGCGTGGTTCCCACACTCGCCTCCATGGATTTCTACGAAGAGCTCGCGGCTTTCTTCCCTTGCAACGCACCTCATTAGGACGCCATTAGCATCGTGCCGATAGAGATCCCCTTCCTACAGCGTGTATCTTTTAGCTAGACTGATGATCTGGTCAGCGGATACACTGTCTTCGGGAAGGATGTTGTCCTTCAAGTAGCTGCAGATCTCTGTGATCCATGCATCGGAGCTAACTTGAGTTTTTGAGTCATGCGTGCTAGGTTGCCCGGAGCTTCCTGCAGCACCTACGACCCTTGGTGGATGCCATGGTAGCAAGGCCACCCGGATTGCCAGCTTCGAGGTACTGGTTTTGCGCCCTTCGCTCAGTTCGGCAGACTGAGCTGTTGGTCTGGACAACCTTCGGATGAAAATCCCATCGGGAGCCGGAGCTCCGGTTGAGGCCTTCACTGTGAGTTCGTCAGCTTTAGTGTTATGGAGATGTTGAACATGGTGGAGATCTAGGACTTCGAAGTCCTTCTGGAGCCTTTGGACTTCAAGGAGATATGCAACTAGTTGGGGGTTGTTGCAGCAACATTCACCTCTAACTTGCTTTATGATTAGTTGCAAATCACCCTTCACCAACAGCTACTTGACACCATAGGATAGTGCCACCTTGAGCCCATAGATGAGAGATTCATACTCCGCCATGTTGTTGGTCGACTTGAATTCAAGTTGAACCATATATTTGACCTTCTCCCAGGTCGGAGCAAGAAGTATTCCAGCTCTGGCCCCCTGCTTCTGCACAGAACTATCGAAGTAGAGAGTCCAGTGACGTTCGATGAAGACCGGGACCTTGGGTTGTGGCTTCTGCTCGCTGGGACCCCCGGGGTTTAATGGAGAAGGAGTCCATTCTGCCACGAAGTCAGCCAAAGCTTGACTCTTGATTGCTTGTCGTGGCACGAATTCGAGATCGAACTCGGCTAGCTCTGCTGCCCTCTTTGCGATGTTCCCAGTAGAATTAGGGTTATACAATATAGCACGCAGTGGATAAGAAGTTACCATTGATATCTTGTGGGCTTGGAAATAATGAAGAAGCTTCATTGAGGCGATAAGAACTGCGTAAAGCGGCTTATGCACCTTGATGTATCTGGTTTTGGCATTGTGGAGTACTTCACTGATGAAAAATACTGGGCACTAGACGCTTCCTCTCCATCGACTTGGACCCTCCTGGAGGGGTCTGGCCCTTCTTGTTGAGCGTCCCAGACCCTCCCGGAGGGGCCCAAAACTTCTTCTTGTTCAACTCGGACCCTCCCTAAGGGGTTCGGATCTTCTTGAACAATCGTGAGAACGCCCTTGGATGAGACAGGTTGATCTTCTAGCACACTGCCTTGAAGATCCGTGCCTGGGGGCTGGGACCCAGACTTGCCCTCAGGTAGCTCCGGACCATCCCAGAGTGGTCTGGGCTCTTGAACTAGAGGTGGTTCAGGTCTTTCCGTGACCAGAACCATGCTTACAACTTCTGTAGTTGCAAAAATATAAAGCAGTAGAGGCTCACCAAGGTTTGGAGCTACCAAGATTGGTAGAGTGGTGAGGAGCTGCTTGAGCTCTTGGAAAGCCTTTTCTGCTTCTTCGGACCAATGGAATGGTCTGGTCTTCCTCAATAGCTTGAAGAAGGGAAGCGCCCGCTCCTCCAATCTCGAGATGAACCAGCTGAGCGCAGCTAGAAATCCAGTTAACTTCTGGACGTCCTTGATGCGGGCTGGGGGCCGCATATCTTCTATAGCCTTGATCTTTGTCGGGTTTGCCTCAATTCCTTATTGAGTCACCAAGAAACCAAGGAGCTTCCCAGAGATAACCCCGAAGACGCACTTGTCTGGGTTCAGCTTAGTGCGCATAATGCGCAGCTTGTTGAAGACGGCTTGCAAGTTGTCAAGGAGTGACTCCTTGTTCTTGATCTTCACAACGATGCCATCAACATACATTCCACCAAGTCCCTAATGATTTCTCCAAAAGTTTTGTACATAGATTTCAGAAAGGTTGAAGCAACATTTTTGAGACCAAAGGGCATGACAGTATAACAATACAATCCATCTACTGTTATAAAGGCAGTATGCTCTTCATCTTCCCTAGACATTTGGATTTGATGATATCAGGAGTATGCATCTAGGAAACACAATAGCTGACACCCGAAGGTGGAGTCCACTTTTTTATCTATCCCAGGCAGTGGAAATGGATCTTTTCTACATGCCTTATTTAGTGTGGTGTAGTCGATACACATCCAAAGATTCCCGCTGGACTTGGGTACAACGACTGGGTTCGCCAGCCATTTTGGATGAAAAACTTCCCGGATGAAACCAGCTTCAAGCAACTTCTTGATCTCCTGTCGGATGAAGTTTTGCCGCTCGACTGATTGTTCTCGGGGCTTCTGGTGTCTAGGCCGTGCGTCGGGATAAATCTTTAGATTGTGCTCAATCACCTCCCCAGGGATCCCAAACATTTGTGACAGTTGCCAGGCAAACACGTCAACATTTGCCCCAGGGAAAGTGATGAGCGTGAGTTCCTATTTATTGTTTAGACCTCTTGAAATACGGGTGGTCTGAGCAGCATCAGCACAATTTGGATGACTTTGACGAGTATGTCATTGTCGCCGCTTTGCTGCACACGTGGTGCAGAAGTTGAGCCTCAGTGACGAGTGCTCGGAGGTTGAGCAGCTTGTTCTTTACCGGATGCCTCCTCCCGCGCTGTTGCAAGCGTATGGAGTTCTTCCAATGCGGTGATTCCTTTAGTATGGTGTCCGCGGATGCAGAGAATGCTGGAGGGTGTTGGCATCTTCAACACCAGGTAGCGAGCAACAGTCATGAACTTGTAAAAGGCAGGCCTGCCCAGGATGGCATTGAAGAGTAAGCTGATCTGCGCGACGTCAAAAACCAGCTTCTCGGTCCTGTATTTCTCCCGAGTTCTGAAGGTCACTAGGAGTGTGATGGATTCGCGAGGGCTAATAGCCCCCGGACCTACCCTAGAGAAAGGGCGTGACGGATGAAGATCTAAAGGTCAGAGATGGATCTTGAGGAAGGCTTCATAGCTCAGGAGGTTCAGCCCCGCACCTCCGTCCACCAAAACATGGTAGAGCTGGACATTGTTGATGGTGGGAGATACCATCAATGGCAATTGGCCAGCTCCGATCATGTTCCAGGGGCAATCCGTATAATTGAAGGTGATGGGAGTGTCCATCCATTTCCGATGTGGTTCCGCCCGGACAGTAGGAGCTGCAGCGGCCATGTCTCGCTGCATTGTCTTGAGTACGCGACGAGAAGTGATATCCCAAGAACCACCATAGATGGTGTTCAGGGTCTCTCGATGCTCGTTGTCAAAGACGTCAGAGTCGTCATCGACTGTGTTATACACAGCCTGCAGGACCTTCTTGGGATCCTGAAAGCCTAACTCCGTGTCAGCCGGAGCTTCGTCGACTTTTTGCTTTCCTTCCCGCTAGCAGAAAGGAGCTTCCTCTCGGCACTTATTATAATGTTCGATAAGGTTCTGGACATCCCGGCACTCCTCCAGACTATGCTTGTCTGTCTTGTGGATCAGACACCACATTCTGGAGCTGCTGCCGTCTTTTGACGAAGGTCGAGGTCATTTTTCGGAGCATGGCCCCCGACCACCCGGAGCTGCAGCAGGTGCGCTAATCGACGACTTCTTCTTGCTTTTGGACTTCTTCTTCTTTTTGCCACCACCGAAAGTAGTGGATTTAGATTTGGAGGGCTTTTCATTAACCTCCAGAGCTTGCTTTGAGTGCATTTCCCGGCCCTCTGAAGCCCAGGTGCACTTGTCAGCCAGGCTGAACAATTCTGTGATGCTGGTGGCTTCTTTCGTCGCCAGCTTCTCTAACATCTTCTTGTCCCGGACACCGTGTCGGAATGCGACAATAAAAGAAGCGTTGGAGATATGGTATTGCATACCTGAGAGAACCGCTGGATAAAGGACCGCAGCGATTCTCCTGTTGTTTGCTTCACAGCAAACATATCCAGTTCAGTGCTGAGCCATTTGTGTTGACATAGCTCCACCCAACTGTTGAACCAGGACCTAGCAGTCCCTGTCAAAGCCACAGGGAAATAGTTGCCCATCACCACCTCATTGCCCCCGCCGTAGGGATAGCGGTGGAGTGGATTTGAAGGAATTCAGTGGGGTTGACAGACCCATCGAATTTCTCCAGCAGATGAGGCCAGAACTTCTGAGACCACCTAACCATGCGCAGATGCATAGCCAGGGCAGAACAACCTCCTCCTACTCCCATTTGAACATGGTTGTCCCAAGCTTCTCGCCTCTCACGAGCACGCTCGATGTGGACATGACCATCCTGCTGTCGTTAACGGCGATCAAGCTCTCACCGCAAGTCATGCATCGAAAGCCTTGACACGGTGTGGGTGTGAGGCGTCCCAGAGGGCAGCGAAGTCACCTGTTGGGACACAACACATCTCCTGTGCTGTGAAGCTTGCGGACCAAGTCTTCCTGACATGATCCGACGTTGTGAAGGTACCTGCCCCGAAGGAGCAAGGCCTTGGTTGCTGATGCCATCGGCTGCAGCTGCAACAATATGTTCAACATCAGCCCTCCACTACTTCATAGTAGCCTGGGGTGCTCCTGGAGGTGGTGGACGTTGGAGCAGAGTGCGCGCAGCCACAAGTTCATTCTCAGAGTTGTTGTTTGTCGATGTTGTGAGCCACATGAGTACTCCATCCCGCTGTCCAGCATTATTTGCTAGAGCATATGGTGGTGGCAGTGGTGCGACGCCTGCTGGGACAACAACACCCGTTGGTTGCTGCATGTTGGAAGGATTCCCTCGAACATGTTGCACAGCATTGTTGCCGTTGGATGATCCAGCGAAGGAGTTCACCATCTTGTGATCTTAGACGCCCCTTCCTGGTGCACCAAATGTCGAAGCGTACGAACGACACTTCCCCCAGTACTACTGAGTTGTAGCCCGCGGAGGTTCTTGTATCGGTTTGGGCGTGCAGAGATCTTAGGCGAGATGATGATAGAGACGATTTACATGGTTCGATCCGCCTGAGCGTAATATCCTACTCCATGGGGTGTGTGTTGTTGTATTGGATATTTGCTGGTGCTTGTGTGCGTATGAGCTTGTTTGTTTAGTATTGTGCAGCACATCCCTTTTATAGACCAAGGGATGGCCGTTACATGAGTTGCCTGGCCCGACATGTGGCCCCGACGGTTATTATTGTCTAATACACAATTAAGTGCGTTTAATCATCCTAATAGCATGATAACGTGCCTTAATGGTGGCGTTACCAATATTAAGGGTCTTCTGATCGTGTGACATTAATATTTATTAGTGGCACATAATTAGGCCTTGTAACTGTGGCAATTACTATCCCTTGAATGTTCATGTCGTTGGAGATCCATTAGTATTCCCGCTGGTGTTGTAGGTCTGGAGGCTCAACACGTTGCAGATCTAGAGCTTCCCCTCGCGGTGAGGTAGGTCCGGAGCTGCTACACACGTGGTGGCACAGGAGCTTCCCTCTACTCGAGATCAGGTCTCGGGTCACTGTACACATGTCAAGTAGGGAGCTCCCCTCTATAGGGAGTTGGGCTCCGGTCTTATATTACACATGGTAGTGCCGGAGCTACCTATATGAAGGAGGTTGGTCCCGTGTCGTATGACACGTGGGGCTTACAGAGGTCTTCAACTTTGACATGTGGGACTCCCTTGCACTTCTTGCGGTATCGTGGGGTACCCGGTATGCAGGGTACCGACAGATGTGATCTTCGTAAGAAATTGCAACACTTTGATCAGGGTGACATGACTGTCCAAGAGTACTACCAAGAGTTGCAGAAAGGTATGCTTCGTTGTGGGTAGTTGAGAATCAGGAAGACCAAATTGTTAGGTTTTATGGGAGCTTGCGGCGTGAGATCCAGGACATAGTTGACTTCAAGAAATATCATTCTATTCAATGTTTATTTCAACTTGCTATGTTAGCAGAAATAGAAGTGCAGGGTCGTCGATAGCAGCGGCGGAACAACACCTTCACGTCACGACAGCTTCCTATGCCATCCAAAGCAGCGCCATCCTCGAGTGTACGTGCTTCTACACCACACTCCACTGGTGTTGTACGCAGAACCACACCTTATACATCACGGGGACAAGATAACAACAAGTCCCAGACGCCTCCAGGTGTTGCAGCAATGGCTGCTGCACCAAACACTTCCACCAGTCGCATCTGCAACATCAAGTGCCACCGCTGCCAGGGACATGGCCATATGCAGCGAGATTGCCCCAGCAAACAGGCGATCATTGCCACTGCTGATGGCGGGTATTTAGTGCTTCTGATATTGAATATTAAAATATTATTATTGCTAACATTGCAGGTTCTGATGACGGTGCTGAGGAGGTTCTTGGTACATCTGCGACCAACAACTACAGGACTTTGATTGTGTAGTGGGCTTTGAGTTCCATGGTTGGAGAGGAAGACAACCACCAACATCACAACCTTTTCAACTTGTTTCTCGTCATCAAGGACTGCCGTGTACATACCATCATTGATGGTGGTAGCTGCAACAATTTGGTGAATGTTGAGGTGGTCAAGAAGCAAGCCAAGCTTCTTGGTTTGATGGTTTAACAACAATGGTAAGGTAAAGGTAACACAAACAGCAAGGATACAATTTTCCATTGGTTCTTATCATGATTTTTCTGATTTTGGTGTGGTACCTATGGATGCTTGCTCTCTTTTGTTGGGACGTCCTTGGGAGTTTGATACTGATGCTATTCACCATGGTCGGTCCAATATGTATACTCTCATGCATAAGGGAAAGAAAATTGTGGTTCTTCTTATGACTCCCACTGAAATTGTGCAATTTGAGCATGACAAAAAGAATAATGCTAAGCAAAAGGATGTTTTCAATTATAAAATTCAGAAACCTATTAAGTTGAAAAATCCTATTTTGCCTGCAACTAAATCTGATCTTGATGACTTATATGCCTCTAACGGACTTTATATTCCATTGAGGATACATCCATTGCTTTGCCACCTGCTGTTGCTAACCTTTTGCAGGAATATATGGATGTTTTTCCATCAGAGATACCCCCTGGATTACCACCTGTGCAAGGCATTGAGCACAAGATTGATTTGATTCTAGGTCGAGCTTGCCAAACCATGCCGCCTACAGGACCAACCCCGACGAGACTAAGGAAATACAGCGACAGGTCCAAGATCTTCTGCATCTCGAATACATTCATGAGAGCCTTAGTCCTTGTTTTGTTCCTGTTCTTTTGGTTGATTGTAGAGCCATCAATATCATTACCATTCGTTATCGCTATCCTATTCCTAGATTGGATGACATGCTTGATGAGTTGATTGGTTTTGTTATTTTCTCCAAGATTGATTTGCGTAGTGGGTACCATCAGATTCGTATGGCTTTAGGTGATGAATGGAAAATTACCTTTAAAACTAAATTCGGACTTTATGAATGGTTAGTCATGCCATTTGGTTTAACTAATGCTCCTAGCACTTTCATGAGATTGATGAATGAGGTTTTACGTGCTTTCATAGGTAAATTTGTGGTGGTTTGCTTTGATGATATCCTTATTTACAGCAAGCCATGTGATGACCATCTGGAACATTTGCATACTGTTTTTAATGTCTTGCACGATGCACATTTATTTGGTAACTTCGAGAAGTGCACCTTTTGCACCGATCGTGTGTCTTTTCTTGGTTATGTTGTTACTTTGCAGGGCATTTAGGTGGACGAGGCAAATATTGTTGCTGTCGGTACCCTGCGTACTGGGGACCCCACGATACCGCAATAAGTGCAAGGGAGTTCCACCTGTGAAAGTTGAAGACCTTCGTAAGCCCCACGTGTCACACGACATTGGACCCACCTCCTTCATATGGGTAGCTCCGGTACTACCATGTGTAATACAAGACCGAAGCCAAACTCCCTACATAGTGGAGCTCCGTACTTGACACGTCTACAGTGACCCCGGACCTAACCCCCAGTATAGGGAAGCTCCTGTGCCACCATGTGTGTAGCGGCTTCGGACCTAACTCCCCGCGAGGGAAGCTCCGGATCTGCCACGTGTTGAGCCTCCGGACCCACGACACCAGCGGGAACACTGACGGATCTCCACCGGCATGAACATTCAAGGGACAGTAATTGCCACAGTTACAAGGCCTGATTATGTGCCATTATTATAATATTAAGGGCGCACGATAAGAAGACCCTTAATATTGGTAACGACACCATTAAGGCACGCTATTCTGCTATTAGGGTGCTTAAACACACTTAATTGTGTATTAGACAATATAACTGTCGGGGCCACATGTGGGGCCAGGCAACTCATGTAACAGCTATCTCTTGGTCTATAAAAGGGATGTGCTGCACGATACTAGAAAAACAAGCTCATACGCACGCAAGCACCAGCAAATCTCCAATACAACAACAAACACCCTGTGGAGTAGGGTATTACGCTCAGGCGGCCCAAACCACGTAAATCAATTCTTTCATCATCTCGCCTAAGATCTCCGCACCCACAAACTGATACAAGAACCTTCACGGGCTACAATTCAGTAGTATCGGGGGATGTGTCGTTCGTACGCTTCGACATTTGGCGCGCCAGGAAGGGGCGCCAAAGATCGCAAGATGGTGAACTCCGCCGCAGGATCATCCAACGGCAACAACGCTGTGCAACCTGCTGGAGGGAATCCTTCCAAGATGTAGCTACCAACAGGTGTCATTGTCCTAGCAGGCGTCGCACCACCGCCACCACCATCTGCTCCAGCAAACAATCTTGGACAACAGGATGGAGTACTTGCGTCAATCACGACATCGACAAACAACAACCCTGAGCATGCGCTTGTGGCTGCGCGCACTCTGCTCCAACGTCCACCACCTCTAGGAGCACCCTAGGGTGCTATGGAGCAGTGGAGGGCTGATGTTGAACATCTGGTTGCAGCTGCAACCGATGACATCAGCAACCAAGTCCTTGCTCCTTCGGGGCAAGTACCTTCACAACGTCAGATCTTGTTAGGAAGACTTGGTCTGCAAGCTTCACAGCACAGGAGACATGTTGTGTCCCAACAGGTGACTTCGCTGCCCTCTGGGGTGTGTCGCACCCACACCATGTCAAGGCTTTTAACGCATGACCTGCGTTTAGAGCTTGATCGCCGTTACCGTCAGCAGGATGGCCATGTCCACATCGAGCTTGCTTGTGAGAGGCGAGAAGCTAGGGACAACCCTGCTCCAATGGGAGTAGGAGGAGGTTGTTCTGCCCTGGCTATGCATCTGCACATTGTTAGGTGGCCTCAGAAGTTTCGGCCTCATCTGCCAGAGAAATTTGACAGGACTGTCAATCCCGCCGAATTCCTTCAAATCTACTCCACCGCTATCCTTGCAGCGGGGGGCAATGAGGCCGTGATGGCCAACTATTTCCCTGTGAATTTGATTGGGACTGCTATGTCCTGGTTCATGAGTCTCCCGCCTGACTCCATCAACAGTTGGGCAGAGCTATGTCAACAGTTCACTGCAAACTTCGGGAGTTCCTACACCAGGCCCGACATTGAACTGGATATGTTTGCTGTGAAGCAAACAACGCGAGAGTCGTTGTGGTCCTTTATCCAACAGTTCTCTAATGTACGCAATACCGTCCCTTCTATCTCGAAAGGGTGTCCGGGACAAGAAGATGTTGGAGAAGCTGGCGACGAAAAAAGTCACCAGCATCACAGAGTTGTTCAGCCTGGCTGACAAGTGCGCCCGGGCTGCAGAGGGCCGGGAAATGCACTCAAAGTCAGCACCGGAGGTTAACAAAAAGCCCTCCAAAGATGAAGTCACTACTTCGAGTGTTGGCAAAAAGAGAAGAAGTCCAACGGCAAGAAGAAGTCATCGGCCGGCGCACCTAATGCTATGGCTGCTACAGCTCCAGGTGGCCGGGGGCCACACCCCAAAAAACGACCTCGACCTTCGTCAGAAGACAGCAGCAGCTCCAAAATGTGGTGTCCGATCCACAAGACAGACAAGCACAGTCTGGAGGAGTGCCAGGAGGTCTAGAACCTTGTTGAACGCTATAATAAGCGCCGAGAGGAAGCTCCTTTCCGCCAGTGGGAAGGAAAGCAAAAAGTCGACGAAGCTCTGGCTGACACGAATTTAGGCTTTCAGGATCCCAAGAAGGTCCTGAGGGATGTGTATAACACAGTCAATGACAACTCTGACTTCTCTGACAACGAGCGTCGGAAGACCCTGAACACCATCTATGGTGGTTCTTGGGACATCACTTCTCGCCGCGTCCTCAAGACAATGTGGCGAGACATGGCCACTTCAGCTCCTAGTATCAGGGCGGAACCTCATCAGAAATTGATGGACACTCCCATCACCTTCAATGCTACGGATTGCCCTTAGAACATGATCAGAGCTGGCCAATTGCCACTGATAGTATCTCCCACCATCAACAATGTCCAGCTCTACCATGTTATGGTAGACGGAGGTGCGGGGCTGAACCATCACACTCTCAGTGACCTTCGGAACTCGGGAGAAATACAGGATCGAGAAGCTAGTCTATGACGTTGCGCAGATCAGCTTACCCTTCAATGCCATCCTGGGCAGGCCTGCCTTGTCTAGTCTCATGGTTGTGGCTCACTATGGCTACCTGGTGTTGAAGATGCCAATACCCTCCGGCGTTCTCCGCATCCGCGGAGACCGTACTGCAGGAATCACCGCACTAGAAGAACTCCATGCGCTTGCAACAGCGTAGGAGGAGGAATCCAGAAAAGAGCAAGCTGCTCAACCTTCGAGCACTCGTTACCAAGGCTCAACTTTTGGATTACGTGTGCAGCCAAGCGGCGACAACGACATACCCGTCAAAGTTGTCTAAATTGGTTCCGATGCTGCTCAGACCACCCGTATTTTGGGAGGTCTAAACAATAAATAGGAACTCGCGCTCATCACTTTCCTCTGGGCGAATGTTGACATGTTTGTCGGGCAACCGTCACAAATGCCTGGGATCCCTAGGGAGGTGATTGAGAACAATCTAAAGATTTATCCCGACGCATGTCCTGTACACCAGAAGCCATGAAAACAATCAATCGAGCGGCAAAACTTCATCTGACAAGAGATCAAGAAGCTGCTTAAAGCTGGTTTCATCCGGGAAGTTTTTCATCCAAAATGGCTGGCAAACAAAGTCATTGTACCCAAGACCAGCGTGAAGCTTTGGATGTGTATCGACTACACCACACTAAATAAGGCATGTCCAAAAGATCCATTTCCATTGCCTAGAATAGATCAGATAGTGGAGTCCACCTCCAGGTGTGAGCTATTGTGTGTCCTAGATGCATACTCCAGATATCATCAAATACAAATGTCTAGGGAAGATAAAGAGCATACTTCCTTTATAATAGTAGATGGATTGTATTGATACACTGCCATGCCCTTTGGTCTAAAAAATGCTGCTTCAACATTTGTGCGAGCTATGAACAAAACTTTTGGAGAACTCATTAGGGACTTGGTGGAAGTGTATGTCGATGAAATTGTTGTGAAGATCAAGAACAAGGAGTCACTCCTTAACAACTTGCAAGCCATCTTTGACAAGCTGCGCATTACGCGCACCAAGCTAAACCCACACAAGTGTGTCTTCAAGGTTAGCTTTGGGAAGCTCTTTGGTTTCTTGGTGACTCACCGAGGAATTGAGGCAAACCCGACGAACATCAAGGCTATAGAAGATATGCCGCCCCCAGCCCCCATCAAGGACGTACAGAAGTTAACTGGATGTCTAGCTGCGCTCAACCCGTTCATCTCGAGATTGGCGGAGCAAGCGCTTCCCTTCTTCAAGCTATTGAGGAAGATCGGACAATTCCATTGGTCTGAAGAAGCGAAAAAGTTGTTCCAAGAGCTCAAGCAGCTCCTCACCACTCTACTAATCTTGGTAGCTCCGAACACTGGTGAGCCTCAACTACTTTATATTTCCGCAACTACAGAAGTTGTAAGCATGGTTCTGGTCGCGAAAAGACCGGAACCACCTCCAGTTCAGGAGCCCATGTCCCTCCGGGAGGGTCGGGAGCTACCTGAGGGCGAGTCTGGGTCCCAACCCCCAGGCACGGATCTTCAAGGTGGAGTGCTAGAAGATCAACCTCTCTCATCTGAGGGAGTTCTCACGACTATTCAAGAAGATCTGGACCCCTTAGGAAGGGTCCGGGTTGAACAAGAAGAAGTTCTGGGCCCCTCCGGGAGGGTCCGGAAGCTCAAAAAGAAGGTTCGGACCCCTCCAGGAGGGTCCAAGTCGATGGAATGGAAGCTCTGGGCCCCTCTAGGAGGGTCCGAACAGTCCAGCGCCTGTATATTTCATCAGTGAAGTACTCCACGATGCAAAAACAAGATACATCAAGGTGCATAAGCTGCTTTACGCAATTCTTATTGCCTCAAGGAATCTTCGTCATTATTTCCATGCTCACAAGATATCAGTGGTAACTTCTTATGCACAACATGCTTTATTGCATAACCCTAATTCTACTGGGAACATCGCAAAGTGGGCAGCGGAGTTGGCCGAGTTTGATCTCGAATTTGTGTCGCGACAAGCAATCAAGAGTCAGGCTTTGGCTGACTTCGTGGCGGAATGGACTCCTTCTACATCAAACCCCGGGGGTCCCAGCAAGCAGAAGCTGGAACCAAAGGTCCCAGTCTTCACTGAACCTCACTGGACTCTCTACTTCGACGGCTCTGTGCAAAAGCAGGGGGCAGGAGCTGGAATACTCCTCCTCGCTCCGATCGGGGAGAAGGTAAAATATATGGTTCACCTTGAATTCAAGGCGACCAACAACATGGCGGAGTATGAAGTTCTCATCTACGGGCTCAAGGCGGCACTATCCTATGGTGCCAAGACGGTGTTGGTGAAGGGTGATTTGTAGCTAATCATAAAGCAAGTCAGAGGTGAATGTTGTTGCAACAACCCCCAACTAGCTGCATATCTCCTTGAAGTCTAGAGGCTCCAGAAGGACTTCGAAGTCCTGGATCTCCACCATGTTCAGCGTCTCCATAACGATGAATCCAACAAACTCTCGATGAAGGCCTCAACCGAGGCTCTGGCTCCCGATGGAATTTTGGTCTGGAGGTTGTCAAGACCAATAGCTTAGTCTGTCAAACCGAGCGAAGGGGACAAAACCAGTACCTCGAAGCTGGCAGTCCTGGTGGAACTGCTACCATGGCGTCCACCAAGGGTCATAGGTGCTGCAAGAAGCTCCGAGCAACCCAACACGCAAGACTCAGAAGCTCAAGTTAGCTTCGACGCATGGAACTTGGAGATCCGGAGCTACTTGAAGGACAACATCCTTCCTGAAGACAGTGTATCCGCTCACCGAATCGTCAAATTGGCTAAAAGATACACACTGGTAGAAGGGGATCTCTATCGGCACGGTGCCAACAGCATCCTAATGTGTGCATTGCAAGGGAAGAAGGCCGCGAGCTCTTCGCAGAGATCCATGGAGGTGAGTGTGGGAACCACGCGTCTTCCCGCACGTTGGTCAGCAAAGCCTTTCGACATGGCTTTTACTGGCCTACAACACTCCAGGACGCAGTAGAGTTGGTGAAAAAGTATGAAGCGTGCCAGTTCCATGCAAAACAAATTCACACACCGGCTCAGTCACTGCATATGATTCCTTCTACATGGTCATTCACTGTGTGGGGCATGGACATTTTGGGACCTTCCCAAAAGCCTTCGGAGGTTACATGTTCTTGTATGTCGCCATCGACAAGTTCACCAAGTGGTCAGAAGCTACTCCTGTTGTGACTATCAACAAGCA
This sequence comes from Tuctoria greenei, assembly GCA_036927565.1. NCBI lineage: Eukaryota > Viridiplantae > Streptophyta > Magnoliopsida > Poales > Poaceae > Tuctoria > Tuctoria greenei. Next base: position 129,636,506 of record JAYESD010000005.1, on the reverse strand, counting down.
ATCAACAATCAAGTTGTTGAAGTCCATAATCTGCAGATTTGGAGTTCCAAACAAACTAATCACTGACAACAAAACCCAATTTACAAGTGCATAATTTCAAGAGTATTGCGAAGACCTCAACATTCAAGTCATCTACGCATCAGTAGCTCACCCGGCAAGCAATGTCCAAGTCGAGAGAGCAAATGCATAAATCCTAAAAGGACTAAAGACGCGCGCATATGAGCGCCTAAAAAAGCACGGAGCCAACTGGATCAAAGAGCTTTCGTCTGCACTGTGGGCAAGCAGGACTACACCTAAACCATCAGCTAGAGAGAAACCCTTCTTCTTGGTGTATGGAGCTGAAGCATTCCTTCCTCTGGAGATCACCTTGGGGTCACTCCGGGTCCAGACCTTCGATGAAGCCACGCAGGACCAACTCCGGAGTGAAGACCTTGACCTCATCGAAGAGGAAAGGTGTCAAGCAGCGGTTCGGAATGCACGTTATCACCAAGCGCTCCACCATTATAATCAGAGGCACGTGTGCAACCAACAGCTCGAGGAAGGCAATCTGGTGTTGCGGAGAATACTAACTCGTGAAGGGGTGAACAAACTTTCCCCCAGCTAGGAAGGTCCCTTCCGAGTAATCAAAGTATCCCGTCCCGGATGCGTTCGCTTGGCAACTGAGGATGGGACCCCGCTTCCCAATCCTTGTAACATCGAGCACCTATGTCAGTTCTATGATTAGTTTCACATAGGTGGGTCTATATTTACATACAATGTATGTTATAGAGTCAACATACAGAGTCGGGTAGGTCCACCGGGAGAACATCCAGACCCCCCGGGAGGGTCCGATAAGTTCAGGCAACACATGATACAGTCCTAGCACTAAAAGTGTAGCTACCTACCTTGGGTTAGAACAATAGGTATAACACATTTATCCTGGTTCCAAACCCTAAGTGTGTCCTTGCCTCCCCTGTAATCCGGACCTATAATGAAAGACATTGTTGTGAAAACAGACTCCACGTGCATTTATTTTGTACAAGCTCATTCTTTCGAATTATCTTTCTTTCCCTTCTTGCCTATAATGAAGGTGTGCAATTCTTGTTGGCTTTAAGTCCAAATAATTCATATGTTATGCAAGTGGCATTGTTGACTTCTCCGGATTTTAATATTGTTGGACGGTCTATTCGCCTGAACGCCAAGCCAACATAGGTCCGGAGTGAGCTATCGACTTAGTTTGGTCCTACACCCTAAGTACGCCACTCTACCTACATCCCGGCAGGCCTCAGTAAGGCAGGTCCAGAAGATATTTGAATCTGAAGAAATTAATTCAGTGCACTTGTTCATATATGGAATTCTAACGGTTCTAAAAGTTAAAAAAAGAATAGTAAGACGCAACTGAGTTATAGACAAGAAGACAAATTTTACTATTTTTATTGACATTATTGTGCAAGAAAGATGGAAAATTCATGCCGATGGTGGACAATGTCAGAGCTATTAAGGTTCGACATTCCCCAAGGGGACCCGCCATCGATGTTTCATGCGTTGATAGTGGGTGCTATCGAAGCTAACAAGCTCCGACAACCCCAGGGGACCCGCCGTCGATGTTCTACGCATTGACAGTGGGTGTCGTCAGACCTACCAAGATCATACAACCCCAGGGGGCCCGCCGTCGACGTTCTATGCGTTGACAGTGGGTGTCATCAGATCTACCAAGCTCCGACTACCTCAGGTGGCCTGCTGTCGACGTTCTACACATTGGCAGTGGGTGTCGTCGGACCTACCAAGCTCCAACAACCCCAGGGGCCCGCCGTCGACGTTCTACGACGTTGACAGTGGGTGTCGTCATACCTACCAAGCTCCGACAACCCCAGGGGGCCCGCCGTTGATGAAATAAAAGCTCCCTAGAGTAGTCGGAGATTAAAACTTTGGACCTAAACTATACAAGTTCGAAGCGCCCAAGTCTTCAACACATAGTCAAATCCTTTTGGTACATGTTCGCAAATAAATTGTGTACATCTACAAGGGGGCAACCAAGATGAAGGACAATGTATTGAAGACAAAATGGAACTCAATCATTCAAAAAGTTTGTATTTCATTGATCTCAGGATTGGAGATTGCAAAATTGGAGAAGTTACAAGCGAAGTAAGGTCCTAGATCCTACAGAAGTATGAGGCACCTTTCTGGCAACCTCTTGAACGCTGGCCTTGGCGGCGTTCTCCTCTTTAGGAATGGGACCTTCGAGCACCAGATCCAGAGCGAATTGTGGATCTCAGCCTTTGTAACACGTCAACACATATTCTATGACGTTCTTAGCAAAAGATTTGCCCTCTGTCTACAGCTGGTCCACTATGACATCGCCCATCACGTCGAGTTTGCCACCAGCAGAGTTTAGAGCCACCAACGCTCGGTCCAGCTCCAGCTCTAGATTGTCTGGATGCACTGGACTGAAGCCTAGCGGCATCAACACATCAGTGGCTCGCCCCAAGAAGTCCCATACCTGTATGCACTCGATCTCCCTCAAAATCCGCAACTCCTCCAGTGACCTCTGGGCGGCCGCAAGCTCCGAACCTTCCCAAGCGAGGCGCTCGACCACTTTAGCATGTTGCTGCATACTCTCAAAAACTTGCTTCTCACAGTCGGCTAGCTCCGTCTCCCAGAGGTGGATGCGGTTCCGCCATTTGACTAGGTCCTTCTTACCGCCCCTTACTTTCCCTTATTTGGCGGCAACATCAGCTTCTCTTTTTGAGAGCTCCTACCCCAATTTTCAGTACTTCTCCTCCTCCTCCTTACAACACAGATCAAACTTCTTAGAGCGATCTGCCAAATTTTGCTCAGTCAGAGTCAACTTCTGACCGAGATCCTCCTCTCTTTTCAAAACATCCTCCTATTGTTCCAGGAGCATCTCTTCCCTTGCATCAAAGTCTGCTCGACGCTTTAGGAGAACCTCATATAATTCATTGAGATTGTCATGACGCTTGTCAGCAGCATCACTCCTTTCCTTGGCATGCTCAAGAATCTCCCAAGAATTAGCGTCGAGGGCTCTGATGGTGGCTTCCTTCTCCTCCAGCATCTTTCCCCAATATTCCAGCTGGGCCTTTTCCTTCTCGACCCACTCCTTTTGGTCTGCAAGCCTTGTCTGCGCCAGCTTGGTCTCAAAGTGAAGTTTGTTGCGCCAGCGCCTCAAGGTGTGGCGCTTTTCTTCGAGGACCTTACTATCATGGACGAAGGCGAGCTGGACCCGTCGAAGGCTTGAGCAGACATTGTCAATAGATAACGCCAAAGGAATAGGCTCTGAACCTGTCAGGGTCATCTCTGCTGGCTCCAGAGGCTCTTTAAGAACAAAAATAGGGTCCCATGCCACAAGCGTTGTTCCCTGAGCTTCTACGACACTGGGGCCGCCTTCCAGGAGCTCTTCAGCAGCTGCTGAGGAAGATCCAACTGGGGGAACTTCTACCTCTAGGGCCGATGCCGAAGGTCGTGCCGCAAGGTCTTCAACTGCTTGCTCCGCGGGTGCAGAGCCTGCCGCCGCTTCTTCATGGTGTTCAGGCTCGGGCATGGACACCTCTGGAGCTATTACCTCTGGGGCGGTCGTTGGAGCTTCATCCGAAGCCATTTCCACTACTGGCTTAGGAGCCTGTACAACAATCACCTTCGGCTCAGCTGCTGGAGCTTTAGGCATTTCCGGCTCAGCCGCTGGAACTTCAACTTTTACCGGTACAGAGGACGGAGCTTCGGGCACCTCTGGCTCAATCGCCAAATCTTCACCCACTTCTGGAAAGGGCGCTAGAGCTTCGAGTACCTCCGGCTCAAGTGTCGGGGCATCAAACACCTCCAGATCCTGCATCGGAGCTTCAGTCCCTGACGTCGTTGCTGGTGGTGCAACTTCAACTACTTCTACCCCATGGTCCAGCACTACCACGGAGGCTTCTGGCATCTCTTCTGGATCTAAGTCCACGACAGCTGGCGCCGGAGCTACTGTGCCTTTTGCTGCCACCTGGGGAGGCTCAACGATTGAAGTCGGAGCTTCGACATGCACAGCTCCAGTCGTTGTAGCGGACGCCAAAGCATCAGACTTTTTTCTTGTGACCCTGGGAGCAGAAGGTCAAGAACATTAAAATATAATAAAAAAAAGATTAGCATTTCAAGGTAAGATGGCGATGCTTACCTGGGGATGCTACCGCCCCAGTCGCCACGAAATCTCTTCTTCTGGGGCTCAGAGTCAGAGCTCACCAAATTTGCTGAAACAACAACTTCAGACCTTGGTTGGAGGTCAACTGCAGCAGCTGGAGTCTTCTGAGCTGGAACACTCCTCGGCTGGAAAGGACCTCCGGACCTGGAGCTCACAAATGGCACCAGAGCCAAAGTTGACCTGTGGGAGCTTGAGTATCTCGAGGGCGCTGTCACCAAAGCAGGTGTAGTCATCGAGGGTCTCCTCTGCCAGTGAGAAGGGGCTATTGGAGTTGCAGTAGACCCGTTGGAGCTCCCATCCACATGCCTCAACTTCCACTTGCGACTAGAAGATTCGACTCGCTCCTTCCCCTTGCCCTTGCCGACGTCATCAACCCTCTGGCTCGGAGTAGGGGTGACCACAGCCTCGGAGGCTCCGGGAATTACAATCCTGGAGGTCTTGCACTTCTCCACTTCACCGAGGTCATCCAGCGTTGGCATCGTCCCTTGAAGTTCCCTGCTGAACTTTGGAGTCATTTTTAGAGGCAAGAAAGCAGCCGGCGGAGCCAAGGTGTCATCAGCAATGGAACCGTTCTGAAATTTCTTGAGATGTAGCCTCAAAGATTTATCATCCAAGTTTGATCTCAAACCGGTTTCAATCCGGTCGTCATCCATCACACTATTGAAACCCCAGGCGAGCTTCTCCCTCCTCTTCATTGGAGCGCACCTGTTCACCAAGAAATTCCCAAAGACCATCTGGGGAGTCACTCCGCCCTCCACACATTCTTGGATATTGTCCAGCACAGGCTTGAATGCATCTGATAGCTCTGAAACTACGTTCCAGGCATCGGTATGAACATTGGGGAGTCCTTGGGGCAGCTCCAACCTATCGTGTTCCTCCACTGCAATGACGACCTAGTCTTTCTTCTAGTCATCCCATTTCTCAGAGGGGAACAACTTCAAGTACTTGAAGGGGCAGTTCTTGTGCTTGAAGGGGAGCTTGCCGACCCAAACCAAGTGGTTGAAGGAGTCGCTGGACCGCCCCATGAAGGTCCAGATCTTCATCATATTATCCTTGCTCTGGATGCGACTTTTGGGAAGACCTAACTCCATCGCGCCAAAGTGGAGCGAAAGAAGAGAAAGCTAGGCCAAGGTTGAGATGCTCAGAGCGCAAGTTTGATAAAAAACGTAAAGAGTCCACAAATCTTGCAAACTTTCCTTCTTAAGTAAGCCTCAACGACGCTTGGATGGAAATTGCAACGAGAGCAAGGTCACATTACAAAAAATCTACCCTGTCAATGACGAATGGGCCAGGGGCCACTTCAATGGAAGGGTCGAGGCTATTACCCCAGGTGAACTGTTGTCATGATGGGCGGCGGGAAGCCTGAGGGCGGCTGCCTGACAAGGTGCTCGGAGCTGATATGATTTTCATATTGGGAACTAGCGACCTTCAAATGCATGAGATCCGCACTCAAAGATCTCATCTACCGCATTCAAAACAAGCCACGCGGCAAGGGTTCAACCACGAACCATCGCCCCAACGGTACATCAGAAAACCTTTGAAGTCACTGCGCGGGAATTGAGGATGGCCCCACCTCCAGTAGAGTAACTTAATGTGAGACCTATGTGTGTTGAATACATTGGCTATGGCGATAAAAGTTTTGAATACTACGAAAACACCTTTATCATCAAGGTCCAACGATAGGTCTGGCTTGTTTTGGGTAGCTCCGGCAAGGTGCGATGTAAGGTCCTACTTGCTTTGGCTAGGTCCGACTTCTTTGTCTAGGTCCGACTAGTTTTGGTAAGCTCCAGCGCTAGGTCAGACTAGCTTTGGTAAGCTCCGGCGCTAGGTTCAACTAGCTTTGGTAAGCTCTAGCGCTAGGTCCAACTAGCTTGGGTAAGTTCCGGTGCTATGTTGTATTAGCTTTAGTAAGCTCCGGCGCTAGGTTGTACTAGGTTTGGTAAGCTTCGGCTCAAGCTCCGGTTAGCTTTGGCAAGGTTCGGAGCTTGATCGCAGTGGTTCTGATTTTAACTTGCAATGATTCATACCTGCTTTACATTGATGTAAAGTTGGCTTAGTATTCATTTGCTAAGTTTTTTGTGCATTTTGGTTGTTATGGCTGATATCGTTTTACTGTGGTTTTGCAACATGCTTATGTGAGGTGCTCACGTAAGGTGTTGTGTTCGGAACTAATTTGAGTCAAATCACGGACCTGGGCTCGTACAAATTGGTTGTTAGTTCATGTGCAGGTGTTGCTTTAGTTCAAGTCATGGCTGGTGACAGGGACCTTTGGACAAGTCTCAGGGAGGAGATGAGGTTCCAACAGCCAAATTCAAGAGGAATTGTGGTTGAGCGGGTTAGGAGGTCGCGCAGAATGATTGAATCAAGGGCAGTGCATATGAAGGTTACTGGAAATCGAATGAAGGTGTTCGCACGTATGCATGCAGTGCATGATGTGGCAACATGGTTCCGAAGATGGGCTAAGGAAGGAAAGATCTGATTGGAAAGATCGGATCGTATCAGTTGATGACTCAGGCTGCGACTGAGTCGTGTTTGACTCAAATATGGAATGTTTTGAGTTGGTTATGGTAGTTTTCGTGTGGGACATGAAGATGGGTTGTTTTAGGAGTGTGGGATATGTTCCAGGTTTGTTAGTAAGTCTTGAGATTGTTTCTATCTGCGAATAGGAAGATCTTGAGCAGTTATGGAAAGTTTCAATTCGTGATTTGAGTAGGATTAGAGTCCTCATTTTAGTTGAGTTGGCCGTCGGGCTAGTTATATAAGCAAGGGAGTGCAGAGCTCATGGTAGAAGACTTTGGGGCTGTTCCTCTTGTGTTCTATTGAATAAAGATCGTAGTTTAAAGGACCTTTTGTGCCTTGTTCGTCCGACTAATTCCAGACAAGTTTTTCTCGTCGAGTTTTCTGCACAACACTACCTTTCTTCGGGGGTTTTATCATAACTCCAGATTTACAAATACAATTGAGGTTATTATTTTTGGGTTGTCTTCAAAACTTGATTATCTATTATCTGTCAAAATTTCACAGTGATTGGATTTGCGGTTTTTGATCTACACGAGTTTCTTTGCAGTATTATATATCTGTTTTTTATTCGGTAGAACAGATTGACCTTTGTTTGATCTTTCGATCGTAAATTGAGTTTCTCTCGACGGATTTGAGTGATTATTGTTGTGTCATCTTCGTGACTTGATTATCTCTGATATCTATCACTTTTGTCATGGTGAAACACATTTAGATTATTCGCACACACGATTAGTCTCACACACACTTTTGTTGCTTCTTTTGAACCCAAAGATATATCACACACAATCACTAATGAATCTTGGATTATTGCCATGCAAGAAGAGTTAGAAAATTTTGAAAGAAATAATGTTTGGAAACTCGTACCTCCACCTCAAGGTCACACTTTAATTGGAACTAAATGGGAGTTTAAAAATAAACAATGTGAGGATGGGGTTGTGGTTAGGAATGAGGCTAGGTTGGTTGCTCAAGGTTTCACTCAAGTTGAAGGTCAAGATTTTGATGAAACTTTTGCTCCTGTTGCTAGATTAGAAGACATAAGAATTTTGTTAGCTTTTGCTGCATCTAAAGATTTTAAGCTATATCAAATGGATGTTAAAAGTGCATTTCTTAATGGCTACATAGATGAGGAGGTTTATGTCAAACAACCACCGGGTTTTGAAAATCCAGATTTTCCTAATCATGTTTACAAACTATCCAAAGCCTTATACGGTCTCAAACAAGCCTTCTAGAGCATGGTATGATAGGTTAAAAACATTCTTACTTGAAACGGGGTTTACCATGGGCAAGGTTGATAAAACTCTTCTTGTGCTTAAGCATGGCAATGACTCATTATTCGTTCAAGTGTATGTGGATGATATTATCTTTGGTTGTGCTTCTCATGATCTTGTGTCTAAGTTTTCAGCTATGATGAGTTCAGAAGTTTAGATGAGTATGATGGGAGAACTCACGTACTTTTTGGGGCTGCAAATCAAGGAGGGTACCTTTGTGCATCAAACGAAGTATACAAAAGACCTCCTAAGGCGCTTCAACATGGACAAAAGCAAGCCTATTCAGACACCAATGGGAACAGCAACAACACTTAAACTTGATGAACATGGTGAACCTGTGGATCAAAAAGAATATAGAAGCATGATCAGATCACTTTTGTACCTCACGGCATCAAGACCGGACATACAATTCAGCGTATGTCTTTTTGCATGGTTTCAAGCCCCCCCCCTCCCCACGTGCTTCACATCGTCAAGCCCTCAAAAGGGCTCTCAGGTACTTACATGGAACTCAAAAATTTGGCATTTTTCTTCCTTCTTACTCAACCGTTACTTTGAATGTTTTTTTGGATGCTGATTTTGGAGTTTGTAGGATTGATAGGGAAAGTACTTCTGGTGCTTGTCATTTTCTTGGTAATTCACTTGTTGCTTGGACCTCTAGAAAACAAAACTCAGTTGCACAATCCACAGCTGAATCTAAATATGTAGCTGCTGCTAGTGCTTTCTATCAAATTCATTGGATTGTTCAAACACTTAAGGACTAACGGGTTGATCTAGATAGTGTTCCACTATTTTGTGATAACACTAGTGCCATTTGCATTGCTAAAAACCCCGTGCATCATTCTAGAACTAAGCACATTGACATTAGGTATCACTTTCTCCGTGATAATGTTGAAAAATGAAACATTGTGCTTCACCATGTAGATACCGAACAACAATGGGCTGAGATTTTACAAAACCTTTGGATTTCACTCGTTTCTGTTTCATTCGTGGTGAAATAGGGGTTATGCATCCTCATTGCTTACATTGAGGGCGAGTTTTGAAACTTGAGAAGTCTATGTGTGAATCTGAAATTAAAATAATATGAGCATAGTATTTTATACATACATGACTTTGTGATTCCTTTTACATGCCGAAAGTTCTAACTACATTACTCTTGTTATACATTTTGTAGTTTTTGCCATGTATAGTAACTGGAATAATTACATACACTAAATCTGGCCATAGTTGAACTTTCTTGCTATTTTGAACTTGTTGCATGCTCACAAGTGCTTTTAACCATAAAGAAGTAATCAAGTAATCAACTCACATGTTGAGTTTTTATGAACAAATATAAATTGATAAAAGATCAAGAGAATATGCATGCATCGCACTTCTTCTTTTGAGATGGCTTATCATTGCACTTAGATATGAACTTGGAAGAAGTTGTGTATGACTAAAATCATGTCCTTAAGCTTTTTATTGTCAAATGACATAGGCTCGGCTTGGTTGGTTAGAATAAGGCAGATGTGGCATATAATCTCTTGCAAATGTCACATGTTAAAAATTTGTGCTTTAAAGAAAAAAAATTGCAGCAACAAGTGTCATGCTTTTATGTTTTGAATGAGTTAAGTTTGTGAGATCATGACTTGCTTAAATTGAAAATTGCATTTGATCTCTAGCATGGCTTACACTACTCTATGTATCTCATTGTTGTGATAGTGTAAGTTACTTGATAGTATGACTTGGATGAGCATTATTTTTTATGTATGTATTATAATATGCTCATAACAATTAAAATTTCTCTTTTGTACCTTGCTGAATACATTGTCAAAGGGGGAGAAATTGATCACACGTTGCACATATTTACAAGTGTTTTTTGCACGATTGCACGACTCTTCTCAGCGGAGAAGTATGCAAGGGGGAGATGTATAAAGGAGAGAAATTGTTTTTATCTCATTTGGTTTTCAAAAGGAGAGAAATTGTTTTCAAAACTTTTCATTCCAAAGTTTGAATTTTAAGTGGTGTTGCCAATGCATTCATCAAGGTCCAACGATAGGTCCAGCTTGTTTTGGCTAGCTCCGGCAAGGTCTGACGTAAGGTCCGACTTGCTTTGGCTAGGTCCAACTTATTTGTCTAGGTCCGACTAGTTTTGGTAAGCTTCGGCGCTAGGTCCGACTAGCTTTGGTAAGCTCCGGCGCTAGGTTCGACTAGCTTTGGTAAGCTCTGGCGCTAGGTCCGACTAGCTTTGGTAAGTTCTGGGGCTAGGTTTTACTAGCTTTGGTAAGCTCTGGTGCTAGGTTGTACTAGCTTTGGTAAGCTCCGGCTCAAGCTCTGGTTAGCTTTGGCAAGGTTCGGAGCTTGATCGCAGTGGTTCTGCTTTTAACTTGCAATGATTCGTACCTGTTTTACATTGATGGAAAGTTTGCTTAGTATTCATTTGCTATGTTTTTGGTGTGTTTTGGTTGTTATGGCTGATATCGTTTTACTGTGGTTTTGCAACATTCTTATGTGAGGTTTTCACATAAGGTCTTGTGTTTGGAACTAATTTGAGTCAAGTCGCGAACCTGGGCTCGTACGAATTGGTTGTTTGTTTATGTGCAGGTGTTGCTTGAGTTCAAGTCATGGCTGGTGGCAGGGTCCTTTGGACTAGTCTCAGGGAGGAGATGAGGTTCCAACAACAAAATTCTGGAGAAATTGTGGTTGAGCGGGTCAGGAGGTCGCGCAGGATGACTGAATCAAGGGCAGTGCATATGAAGGTTACTAGACGTCAAAGAAAGGTGTCCGCATGTATGCAAGTGGTGCATGACGTGGCAACATGGTTCCAAAGATGGGATGAGGAAGGAAACATCTGGTTGGAAGGATCAGATCGTATTGGTTTATGACTCAGGATGCGGCTGAGTCGTGTTTGACTCAAATATGGAATGTTTTGAGTTGGTTATGGTAGTTTTGGTGTGGGACACGAAGATGAGTTGGTTTAGGAATGTGGGATATGTTCTAGGTTTGTTAGGAAGTCTTGAGATTGTTTCTATCTACAAATAGGAAGATCTTGAGCAGTTATGGAAAGTTTTGATTCGTGATTTGAGTAGGATTAGAGTCCTTGTTTGAGTTGAATTGGCCGTCGGGCTGGTTATATAAGCAAAGGAGTGCAGAGCTCATGGTAGACGACTTTGGGGCTGTTCCTCTTATGTTCTATTGAATAAAGATCGTAGTTTAAAGGAACTTTTGTGCCTTGTTCGTCCGACTTGTTCCAAACAAGTTTTTCTCGTCGATTTTTCTGCACAGCACTACCCTCTTCAGTGGTTTTATCATAACTCGAGTTTTAGAGATCCAATTGACGTGATTCTTTTCGAGTTGTCTTCACAAATTGATTATCTATCATCTGTAAAATTTCATGTTCATTGGATTTGCAGTTTTTGATCTACACGAGTTTCTTTGCAGTATTACAGATCTGTTTTTTATCCGGTAGAACATATTGACCTTTGTTCGATCTTTCGATCGTAACTTGAGTTTGTCTCGGCGTATTTGAGTGATTCTTGTTGTGTCGTATTCGTGACTTGATTCTCTCTGATATCTATCACTTTTGTCACGTGAAACATGTTTAGATTAGCCTCACACACGATTTCTTTAATAGATTGTTTTCTGCCAAGGGGTTTTCATTGCTTCCACTGAAAAAGTTTTAAATCTACCATTCACCCCTCCCTTTGGTAGCTTTTCACGTGCTCTTCGATCATACACTTAACCCCAAAGGGTTTCTCCTAGAGGTGGGCCCAGGCGCCACTGTCGGTACCCTGCATACTAGGTACCCCACTGTGACACCATCATTTTCATGCATCATGTCCTGCATCCATCATCAAATATGTTTAACATTGAGCAACACAAAAAGAAACAAGTTTAAAACAAATCGAGATACAAAAACGCACTTAAGAATTCTGGGAAGTGCGGACTAGTCCGATTTTGTGCGGACTAGTCCGATTTCTCTCTGACTTCAAACGGACCTGTCCATTTTTTTTTTGCAGACTAGTCTGTTTTTCCTCTGGACACCTTTGAACTTGTCCGGTCCTATGCAAACTAGTTCGGTGTTCCAATTCTTTGTAAATTTTGCTAAGTCCCTGGATTTGTCCGAACTAGTCCGGTATTCCATCGGACTTGTCCGTTTTCCCCTCTAACAAAAGTTGGACTTGTCCGATTTTTTACTAGACTTGTCTGTTTTTCCCCTCTGGATAAGATCGGACTTGTCCGATGTCTAGAGCGGACTTGTCTGATTTCCCTCTGTCCAACTTCGGACTAGTCCCGTCCTTTTCGGACTTATCCGATAAATCACGACTCCGAGTTGATCTTTTGTTTCCCGACTTGTTTCTTGGATTTTACATTAAGTGGGCCTAGGTATGTCATGCCTAACTCTTTTAGAGCCCATGTGGGACTCTAAACTGACCTCTACTCATCCCAAACTCGAAATCCGTCTAACCCCACCTCTTAGTTTGACATCTATTTGTCACTTTTCCTCCACACCCAAACCCTAGATCGTGATTATCCGCCACCAAGGAGGGAGAGGGAGATCTAGAGGAAGGAAAAGAAGAGGAGGAAACGAAAGAGGATTAAGATCTCCATCAACTTCGCGTTCTTTGTCAACAATCAACCATCAAGTTCTTCATCAACCCTAGATCGTCAAGATCCAAGTGTTACCTCCAAGATCCTTGATTCATTGGAGTTCTAAACACCTGGTATACCATCTATTTTCTTTTCCATACGTGAATTCAACCCCAAATCTTTAAATTCACGTCGATCTAGAAAACCCTAATCTGCTATTCTCGCGCAGTGCGGACTTGTCCAGTCCCTAGCGGACTAGTTCGATTTTCCTGGTTAAATTGTGTCAAATTAATTCAAAAATTTGATCTAAGCAAATCCAAACCTGTGTAAACTTGTTAAAAGCTATTAGAATTAGTTAGTGATCATTAAAAGCAACTCACTAACAAGTTCCACCTCGCAATTGCATTAATCATGCATGTCATGTCATATTGAGTAATATATGTGCATCTATTGACTGTAATTCTTGTCTTGTATGTTTATTGTGTAGATTAGACGGATTTGCGCTAGAGAGTGCCGTGTAGGATCTACAGCACCAAGAGTTTAAAGGCTTTGACCCGAACCAATCCCAAGAGCAAGGCAAGTGTCCTTGAAGCATATTGATCCTATTTTTAAAAAGAAAATATTTTGTTTATGAAATTGCATGCTTGTGTCAATTTGATGGGAATTCTATGATAGGAAGTTTACTAGATTTGTTTGACCAACCTTGTCACCTAGAATGTATGGTAGAGAGTCGGGAAGGGCTTTTACCTTTTTGCTTCATTTAATTAACTGGGATGGAAATACAACTATACCACTTAACTTAATTATGCCTTATGATATTTGATTAAAATAAACTAGTTAATATGATATGGTAATGGGTGATCTAAGCAACCATGTATGTGGATGTTTTGGATGTTATGGTGGTTTGCTTGCTTTAGGTCTAAGGACCCGTTCATGCGAGAATAAGCCAGGATTACTGTGCCACCATTGGCCAAGTATGGGTGCGGTGTAGCTGATTAATTAGGGATTTGGTAGTGCTATTTCGACCATAAAGGATGCTCGGGGAAGGGGTAGTCGGATTGGGTTTATTGATGATTGGTGGGACTACCCTGGGATCCGAATGGCTCAAGAGGGGGGCCTTGGTTGAATATGTGCTCAGTTGGAGGCATCGCCACCGGCGAAACCTCAGTGGGGTCTAAATAGGATAGTAATCCCTTTGTAAAGGCTATTTTGTGATCTCTTGACCATACACCAAATGAAGTGTAATTGGCATAATTGAGATTTTCTTTAGTCATCGACGGGTGATGAAATCACAAACACGTGGGTAAAGTGGTACAAACTCTGCGAGTCTAATGAAACTATCATGATAGCCGTGCTTCCGGTTATGAGCACCTGGACAACTTCCATGATTAGAGGGAAATTGGGATTTGGGATGATTATGGTTTGGTACTGGTTATGGCTGGTTATGGATTAAAATATGGTTTCAGATATGAATAATGGTAATGGTGAAATCTGGTATAATGGATGATGGATGTTGATTATGGACTGGTACTATGTTATTAATTATGGTTTATAATGGGCTTATGTCACATACATATAATATATTGCTTTTCAAATGTTTTAATGTACTTTTCATCACTTAGCCTTTATTATTGTCATCATTTGTATCAGCTACATGTCATACTTTCCACACCTGCTGAGTACGACATGTACTCACCCTTGCAATCTCCCCCAACAGTTGCACGTCAGGTTTGGGAGTTTAACGATGATAATGCAGAGTTCTAGGACGTGTCTACCGTCAGCTTGCCTGTGTTGTTGATTGGAGTTGCGCTATACCCTATTTGCTTAGTTGATTAGTTTGCTCGGCTTAGTTTATTTTTGCTGCATTAGTTCAAACTTGTCGTTAATTTTCATTAGAGCTTGTATTCAAGGATAATATGGGTTGTGTAATAAAAGTGCTTAATTAATCTTGTTCTGTGGTAATTTTATGTATACTCTTTTGTGATTGCACTTGTGTATGTGTGTTGAATGTCCTGGGCACACATATATGTTCACTTGGTTCATTTTCGGGACCGGGTGTCACAACCACAATACTGCAAGAAGTGCAAGGCAGTTCCACATGTCAAAGTTGAAGACCTCCATAAGCCCCACGTGTCACACGACACTGGACCCACCTCCTTCATATGGGGAGCTCCGGCACGACAACGTGTAATATAAGATTGAAGCCAAACTCCCTACATGGGGGAGCTCCGTACTTGACACGTGTACAGTGACCCCGGACCTAACCCCCAGTAGAGGGAAGCTCCTATGCCACCATGTGTGTAGCGGCTCCGGACCTACCTCCCCGCGAGGGGAAGCTCCGGATCTGCCACTTGTTGAGGCTCCGGACCTACGACACCAGTGGGAACACTAACGGATCTCCAACGACATGAACATTCAAAGGACAATAATTGCCACAATTACAAGTCCTGATTATGTGTCATTAATATAATATTAATGACGCACGATCAAAAGACCCTTAATATTGGTAACGCCACAATTAAGGCACGTTATCACACTATTAGGTTGCTTAAACACACTTAATTGTGTATTAGACAATAATAACCATCGGGGTCACATGTAGGGCCAGGTAACTCATGTAACAGCCATCCCGTGGTCTATAAAAGGGATGTGCTGCACGATACTAGAAAAACAAGCTCATGCGCACGAAAGCACCAGCAAATCTCCAATACGACAACACACACCCCGTGGGGTACGGTATTACGCTGAGGTGGCCCGAACCACGTAAATTGTCTCTGTGATCATCTCGCCTAAGATCTCTGCACACCCAAACCGATACAAGAACCTCCACAGGCTACAATTCAGTAGTACCGGGGGAAGTGTCGTTCGTACGCTTTGACAGTTGCCATCATAAGTTGGCCACTTCTGTCTACGGTCACACAGGTTCAGAGTTTTCTTGGTCTCGCAGGTTTCTACAGGCATTTAGTGCGGGATTTCAGCACCATTGCGGCACCCTCCACAAGCTGACAAAGCATGGAGTGTCGTTTCGATGGGGGCCATCACAACAACAAGCTTTTGATGCTCTCTAGTCGAAGCTCACACAAACACTATTGCTGCAACTTCCTGATTTTGAGAAGACCTTTGAGCTTGAATGTGATGCGAGCGGCATTGGCATTGGAGGAGTGCTCATTCAAGGAGGTAAACCTGTTGCTTTCTTTAGTGAAAAATTGCATGGGCCTTCGCTGAATTATTCTACATATGACAAAGAACGTTATGCTTTAGTGCGTGTCTTGCAAACTTGGCAACATTACCTATGGTCTAAGGAATTTGTCATACATTCAGATCATGAGTCTTTGAAGTATCTTAAAGGACAGGCTAATCTGAACAAATTTCATGCTAAATGGATTGAGTTCATAGAGTCGTTTCCTTACATCATTAAACATAAGAAAGGAAAAAACAATGTGATTTTTGATGCATTATCTAGACGTTATACCATACTGTCCCAACTTTCTCATAAAATCATAGATTTGGAAACCATAAAGAGATTATATGGTACTGATTTGGACTTCAAAGATGTCTTTGACAATTGTAGAGAGGGAAGAACGTGGCAAAAATTCCTGCTGCGTGAAGGCCTTCTCTACCGTGCTAACAAGTTCTGTGTTCCAGCTAGCTCCGCTTGTCTTTTGTTGTTGCAGGAAGCGCATGGAGGTGGTTTGATGGGACATTTCGGTGTTAAAAAGACAGAGGATATGCTAGTTGCTCACTTCTTTTGGCCACGAACTAGGCATGACGTGCAGTGCTACATTTCACGTTGCACGACATGTAACAAAGCTAAGTCTCGGCTTAACCCACATGGTCTTTATGTGCCTCTTCCGGTTCCTAATGCATCTTGGGAGGATATTTCTATGGACTTTGTTTTAGGATTTCCTAGAATAAAGAGGGGGGGATAGTGTTTTTGTGGTTGTTGATCATTTCTTTAAAATAGCACATTTTATACCCTGCCACAAGACCGATAATGCTTCACATGTTGCTGATTTGTTCTTTAATGAGGTCGTGCGTTTGCATGATGTTCCCAATACTATTTTTTCTGATAGGGATGCTAAGTTTTTGAGCCACTTTTGGAGAACTTATGGTATAAATGGGGAATAAAGTTGTTGTTTTCTACTACTTGTCATCTACAAACTGATGGGCAAACGGAGGTAGTTAATTTTACCTTATCTACTATGTTGCAAGCAGTTTTGAAAGATAATTTAAGCTTGTTGGAGAAGTGTTTGCCACATATTGAGTTTGCTTATAACAGGTCTATTCACTCCACAACCAAGTTATGTCCATTTATGGTAGTCTATGGTTTCAATCCTCGTGCTCCAACTGATTTGCTACCTTTACCACATACTGAAATTGTGAACTTAGATGCCACACAATGTTCTGAATTTATTCTTAAGTTGCATGAAACTACTAAGTTGCAAATTGAAAAAATGAATTAAAAGTATCGCATTGCTGCTAGTAAAGGTAGGAAGGAGGTAAAATGGGAACCCAATGATTTGGTGTGGGTTAATTTGAGAAAAGATAGGTTCCAGGATTTGAGAAAGTCAAAACTCGTGCCACGTGTTGCTGGACCATTTAAGGTTCTTGAGAAGATAAATGACAATGCATATAAACTTGAGTTGCCTCCAGAGTTTGGAGTTAGTTCCACATTTAAGATTTCATATTTGAAACCAAACTTGGGTGAGGAAGATGAGCTTGAGTCGAGGACGACTCCAATTCAAGACGGGGTGGATGAGGAGGACATCTCTCCTTTTCATACAATACAAGGACCGATCACTAGAGCACGTGCACGACAGTTGAATTTTGTTAGCTTTTTCTGCATCTAAAGGTTTTAAGATACATCAAATCAATGTTAAAAGTTCATTTCTTAATGGCTACATAGATGAGGAGGTTTATGTTCAACAACCACTGGGTTTTGAAAATCCAGATTTTCCTAATCATATTTACAAACTGTCCAAAGCCTTGCACGGTCTCAAACAAGCCCTCTAGAGCATGGTATGATAGGTTAAAAACGTTCTTACTTGAAAAGGGGTTTACCATGGGCAAGGTTGATAAAACTCTTTTTGTGCTTAAGCATGGCAATGACTCATTATTCGTTTAAATGTATGTGGATGATATTATCTTTGGTTGTGCTTCTCATGATCTTGTGTCTAAGTTTTCAGCTATGATGAATTCATAATTTTAGATGAGTATGATGGGAGAACTCACGTACTTTTTGGGGCTGCAAATCAAAAAGCAAATCAAGGAGGGTACCTTTGTGCATCAAACAAAGTATACAAAAGACCTCCTAAGGCGCTTCAACATGGACAAAAGCAAGCCTCTTCAGACACCAATGGGAACAGCAACAACACTTGAACTTGATGAAGATGGTGAACTTGTGAATCAAAAAGAATATAGAAGCATGATTGGTTCACTTTTGTACCTCACGGCATCAAGATTGGACATATAATTCAGCGTATGTCTTTTTGCACGGTTTCAAGCCCCCCCCCCCCCCCCCCCCACGTGCTTCACATCGTCAAGCCCTCAAAAGGATTCTCAGGTACTTACATGGAACTCAAGAATTTGGCATTTTTCTTCCTTCTTCCTCAACCGTTACTTTGAATGTTTTTTCGGATGCTGATTTTGGAGGTTGTAGGATTGATAGGAAAAGTACTTTCAGTGCCTGTCATTTTCTTGGTAATTTACTTTTTGCTTGGTCCTCTAGAAAACAAAACTCAATTGCACAATCCACAGCTGAATCTAAATATGTAGTTGCTGCTCGTGCTTTCTCTCAAATTCATTGGATTGTTCAAACACTTAAGGACTACGGGGTTGATCTGGATAGTGTTCCACTGTTTTGTGATAACACTAGTGCCATTTGCATTGCTAAAAACCCCATGCATCATTCTAGAACTAAGAACATTGACATTAGTTATCACTTTCTCTGTGATAATGTTGAAAAAGGAAACATTGTGCTTCACCATGTAGATACCGAACAACAATGGGCTGCGATTTTTACAAAACCTTTGAATTTCACTCGTTTCTGTTTCATTCGTAGTAAAATAGGGGTTATGCATCCTCATGGATTACATTGAGGGGGAGTTTTGAAACTTGAGAAGTCTATGTGTGAATCTGAAATTAAATTAATATGAGCATAGTATTTTATACATATATGACATTGTGATTCCTTCTACATGCCGAAAGTTCTTACTACATTACTCGTGTTATACATTTTGTAGTTTTTGCCATGTCTAGTAATTGGAATAATTACATACACTAAATCTGGTCATAGTTGAACTTTCTTTCTGTTTTGAACTTGTTGCATGCTCACAAGTGCTTTTAACCATAAAGAAGTAATCAAGTAGTCAACTCACATGTTGTGTTTTTATGAACAAATCTAAATTGATAAAAGATCAAGAGAATATGCATGCATCGCACTTCTTCTTTTGAGATGGCTTATCATTGCACTTAGATATGAACTTGGAAGAAGTTGTGTATGACTAAAATCATGTCCTTAAGCTTCTAATTGTCAAATGACATAGGCTTGGCTTGGTTGGTTAGAATAAGGCAGATGTGGCATATAATCTCTTGCAAATGTCACATGTTGAAAATTTGTGCTTCAAAGAAAAAAATTGCAGCAACAAGTGTCTTGCTTTTATGTTTTGAAAGAGTTAAGTTTGTGAGATCATGACTTGCTTAAATTGAAAATTACATTTGATCTCTATCATGGCTTACACTACTTTATGTATCTCATTGTTGTGATAGTGTAAGTTACATGATAGTATGACTTGGATGAGCTTTATTTTTATGTAGGTGTTATGATATGCTCATAACAATTAAAAGTTCTCTTTTGTACCTTGCTGAATACATTGTCAAAGGGAGAGAACTTGATACACATTGCACATATTTACAAGTGTTTTTTGCACGATTGCACGACTCTTCTCAGGGGTAGAAGTATGCAAGGGGGAGATGTATAAAGGAGAGAAATTGTTTTTATCTCATTTGGTTTTCAAAAGGAAAGAAATTGTTTTCAAAACTTTTCATTCCAAAGTTTGGATTTTAAGTCTTGTTGCCAATGCATTCATCAAGGGGGAGATTGTGAGACCTATGTGTGTTGAATACATTGGATATGGCGATAAAAGTTTTGAATACTCCCAAAACACCTTTATCATCAAGGTCCGACGATAGGTCCGACTTGTTTTGGGTAGCCCCGGCAAGGTCTGGCGTAAGGTCCGACTTGCTTTGACTAGGTCCGACTTCTTTGTCTAGGTCCGACTAGTTTTGGTAAGCTCCGGCGCTAGGTCCGACTAGCTTTGGTAAGCTCCGGCGCTAGGTTCGACTAGCTTTGGTAAGCTCTGGCGCTAGGTCCGACTAGCTTTGGTAAGTTCCGGGGCTAGGTTGTACTAGCTTTGGTAAGCTCCGGTGCTAGGTTGTACTAGCTTTGGTAAGCTCCGGATCAAGCTCCAGTTAGCTTTGGCAAGGTTCAGAGCTTGTCGCAGTGGTTCTGCTTTTAAATTGCAATGATTCGTACTTTATTTACATTGATGGAAAGTTTGCTTAGTATTCATTTGCTATGTTTTTGTTGTGTTTTGGTTGTTATGGCTGATATCGTTTTACTGTGGTTTTGCAACATGCTTATGTGAGGTGTTAACGTAAGGTGTTGTGTTCGGAACTAATTTGAGTCAAGTCGCGGACCTGGGCTCGTACGAATTGGTTGTTTGTTTATGCGCAGGTGTTGCTTGAGTTCAAGTCATGGCTGGTGACAGTGTCCTTTGGACTAGTCACACGGAGGAGATGAGGTTCCAACAACCAAATTCAGGAGGAATTGTGGTTGAGCGGGTCAGGAGGTCGTGCAGGATGATTGAATCAAGGGCAGTGCATGTGAAGGTTGCTAGACGTCGAAGGAAGGTGTTCGCATGTATGCATGCGGTGCATGACGTGGCAACATGGTTCTGAAGATAGGCTGAGGAAGGAAAGATCTGGTTGGAAGGATTAGATCGTATCGGTTGATGGCTCAGGATGCATTTGAGTCGTGTTTGACTCAAATATGGAATGTTTTGACTTGGTTATGGTAGTTTTCGTGTAGGACACGAAGATGAGTTGGTTTAGGAATGTGGGATATGTTCCAGGTTTGTTAGGAAGTCTTGAGATTGTTTCTTTCCGTGAATAGGAAGATTTTGAGCAGTTATGGGAAGTTTCGATTCGTGATTTGAGTAGGATTAGAGTCCTTGTTTGAGTTGAATTGGCCGTCGGGCTGGTTATATAAGCAAGGGAGTGCAGAGCTCATGGTAGACGACTTTGGGGCTATTTCTCTTATGTTCTATTGAATAAAGATCGTAGTTTAAAGGAACTTTTATGCCTTGTTCGTACGACTTGTTCCAGACAAGTTTTTCTCATCGAGTTTTCTGCACAGCACTACCTTTCTTCAGTGGTTTTATCATAACTCGAGTTCTACAGATCCAATTGACGTGATTCTTTTCGGATTGTCTTCACAACTTGATTATCTATCATCTGTAAAATTTCATGTTCATTGGATTTGCAGTTTTTGATCTACATGAGTTTCTTTGCAGTATTACAGATCTGTTTTTTATTTGGTAGAACATATTGACCTTTGTTTGATCTTTCGATCGTAAATTGATTTTGTCTCAACGTATTTGAGTGATTCTTGTTGGGTCGTCTTCGTGACTTGATTCTCTCTGATATCTATCACTTTTGTTACGGTGAAACACGTTTAGATTTGTCTCACACACGATTTCGTTAATAGATCGTTTTTCTGCCGAGGGGTTTTCGTTGCTTCTGCTGAAAAAGTTTTAAATATACCATTCACCCCCCTCTGGTAGATTTTCACGTGCTCTTCGATCCTACACTTAACCCCAAAGGGTTTCTCCCAGAGGTGGGCCCAGGGGCCACTGTCGGTACCCTACGTACCGGGTACCCCACTGTGACACTCTCATTTTTGTACATCATGCCCTGCATCCATCATCAAATATGTTTAACATTGAGCAACATAAAAAGAAACAAATTCAAAACGAATCTAGATACAAAAACGCACTTAAGAATTCAGGGAAGTGCGGACTAGTCCGATTTTGTGCGGACTAGTCCGATTTCTCTCTAACTTCAAACGGACTTGTCTGTTTTTTTGCAGACAAGTCTGTTTTTCCTCTGGACACCTTCGAACTTGTTTGGTCCTATGCGAACTAGTACGGTGTTCCAATTCTTTGAAAATTTTGCTAAGTCCCTGGATTTGTCCGGACTAGTTCGGTATTCCAGCGGACTTGTCCGTTTTCCCCTTTGACTAAAGTTGGACTTGTTTAATTTTTTGCTAGACTTGTCTGTTTTTCCCCTCTGGATAAGATCGGACTTGTTCGATGTCCAGAGCGGACTTGTCTGATTTCCCTCTGTCCAACTTCGGAGTAGTCCGGTCCTTTTTGGACTTATCCGATAAATCGCGCCTCCGAGTTGATATTTTGTTTCACGACTTGTTTCTTGGATTTTACGTTAAGTGAGCCTAGGGGCGTCGTGCCTAACTCTTTTAGAGCCCATGTGGGACTCTAAACTAACCTCTACTCATCCCAAACTCAAAATCCATCTAACCCCACCCCTTGGCTTGACATCTATTTGCCACTTTTCCTCCACACCCAAACCCTAGCTCTTGATTATCCGCCACCAAGGAGGGAGAGGGAGATCTATAGGAAGGGGAAGAAGAGGAGGAAACGAAGGAGGATTAATATCTCCATCAACTTCATGTTCTTCGTCAACAATCAACCATCAAGTTCTTCATGAACCCTAGATCGTCAAGATCCAAGTGTTACCTCCAAGATCCTTGATTCATTGGAGTTCTAAACACTTGGTATACCTTCTATTCTCTTTTCCTTACGTGAATTCAACCCCAAATCTTTAAATTCATGTCGATCTAGAAAACTCTAATCTGCTATTCTCGCGCAGTGCGGACTTGTCCGGTCCATAGCGGACTAGTCCGATTTTCTTGGTTGAATTTTGTCAAATTAATTCTAAAATTTGATCTAAGGAAATTCTAACCTGTGTAAACTTGTTAAAAGCTATTAGAATTAGTTAGTGATCATTAAAAGCAACTCATTAACAAGTTCCACCTTGCAATTGCATTAATCATGCATGTCATGTCATATTGAGTAATATATGTGCATCTATTGATTGTAATTCTTGTCTTGTATGTTTATTGTGTGGATTAGACGGATTTGCGCTAAAGAGTGCCGCGTAGGATCTACAGCACCAAGAGTTTGAAGGCTTTGACCTGAACCAATCCCAAGAGCAAGACAAGTGTCCTTGAAGCATATTGATCCTATTTTAAAAATAAATATTTTGTTTAAGAAACTGCATGCTTGTGTCAATTTGATGGGAATCCTATGATAGGATGTTTACTGGATTTGTTTGACCACCCTTGTCACCTGGAATGTATGGTAGAGAGTCAGGAAGGGATTTTTACCTTTTTGCTTTGTTTAATTAATTGGGATGGAAATACAACTATACAACTTAACTTAATTATGCCTTATGAGATTTGATTAAAATAAACTAGTTAATATGATATGGTAATGGGTGATCTAAGCAAGCCTGATATGTGGATGTTTTGGATGTTATGGTGGTTTGCTTGCTTTAGGTCTAAAGACCAGTTCATGCGAGAATAAGCCAGGATTACGGTGCCACCATGAGGCCAAGTGTGGGTGCAATGTAGCTGATTAATTAGGGATTTGGTAGTGCTATTTGGACCATTAGGGATGCTTGGGGAAGGGGTAGTCAGATTGGGTTTATTGATGATTGGTGGGACTACCCTGGGATGCGAATGGCTCAAGAGGGGGGCCTTGGTTGAATATGTGCTCAGATGGAGGCATCACCACCGGCGAAACCTCAGTGGGGTCTAAATAGGCTAGTAATCCCTTTGTAAAGGCTATTTTGTGATCTCTTGACCATACAATAAAGGAAGTGTAATTGGAATAATTGAGATTTTCTTTAGTCATTGACAGGTGATGAAATCATAAACACGTGGGTAAAGTGGTACAAACTCTTTAGAGTCTAATGAAACTATCATGATAGTCGTGCTTCCGGTTATGAGCACCTGGACAACTTCCATGATTAGAGGGAAATTGGGATTTGGGATGGTTATGGTTTGGTACTGGTTATGGCTGGTTATGGATTAAAATATGGTTTCGGATATGAATAATGTAATGGTGAAATCTGGTATAATGGATGATGGATGTGGATTATGGACTGGTACTATGTTATTAATTATGGTTTATAATGGGCTTATGTCACATACATATAATATATTGCTTTTCAAATGTTTTAATGTACTTTTCATCACTTAGCCTTTATTATTGTCATCATTTGTATCAGCTACATGTCATACTTTCCACACCTGCTGAGTACGACATGTATTCACCCTTGCAATCTCCCCAACAGTTGTAGGTCAAGATTGGGAGTTTAACGATGATAATGCGGAGTTCTAGGACGTGTCTACCGTCAGCTTGCTTGTGTTGTTGATTGGAGTTGCGCTATACCCTATTTGCTTAGTTGCTTAGTTTGCTCGACTTAGTTTATTTTTGCTGAATTAGTTCAAACTTGTCGTTAATTTTCATTAGATCTTGTATTCAAGGATAATATGGGTTGTGTAATAAAAGTGCTTAATTAATCTTGTTCTGTGGTAATTTTATGTATACTCTTTTGTGATTGCACTTGTGTATGTGTGTTGAATGTCCTGGGCACACATATATGTTCACTTGGTTCATTTTTGGGACTGGGTGTCACAACCACAATACTGCAAGAAGTGCAAGGGAGTTCTACATGTCAAAGTTGAAGACCTCTATAAGCCCCACGTGTCACATGACACTGGACCCACCTCCTTCATATGGGTAGCTCCGGCACAACAACGTGTAATATAAGACCGGAGCCAAACTCCCTACATAGGGGAGCTCCGTACTTGACACGTGTACAGTGACCCCGGACCTAACCCCCAGTAGAGGGAAGCTCCTATGCCACCATGTGTGTAGCGGCTCCGGACCAACCTACCCGCGAGGGGAAGCTCCGGATCTGCCACTTGTTGAGGCTCCGGACCTACGACACCAGCGGGAACACTAACGGATCTCCAACGACATGAACATTCAAAGGACAATAATTGCCACAATTACAAGGCCTGGTTATGTGTCATTAATATAATATTAATGGCACACGATCAGAAGACCCTTAATATTGGTAACGCCACAATTAAGGCATGTTATCACACTATTAGGTTGCTTAAACACACTTAATTCTGTATTAGATAATAATAACCATCGGGGTGACATGTCGGGCCAGGTAACTTATGTAACAGCCATCCCTTGGTCTATAAAAGGGATGTGTTGCACGATACTAGAAAACAAGCTCATACGCACGAAAGCACCAGCAAATCTCCAATACGACAACACACACCCCGTGGAGTACGGTATTACGCTCAGGTGGCCCGAACCACGTAAATCGTCTCTGTGATCATCTCGCCTAAGATCTCCGCGCGCCCAAACCGATACAAGAACCTCCGCGGGCTACAATTCAGTAGTACCGGGGGAAGTGTCATTCGTACGCTTTGACAGTTGCCATCATAAGCTGGCCACTTCTGTCTACGGTCACACAGGTTCAGAGTTTTCTTGGTCTCGCAGGTTTCTACAGGCATTTAGTGCGGGATTTCAGCACCATTGCGGCACCTCTCCACAAGCTGACAAAGCATGGAGTGTCGTTTTGATGGGGGCCATCACAACAACAAGCTTTTGATGCTCTCAAGTCGAAGCTCACACAAACACTATTGCTGCAACTTCCTGATTTTGAGAAGACCTTCGAGCTTGAATGTGATGCGAGCGGCATTGGCATTGGAGGAGTGCTCATTCAAGGAGGTAAACCTGTTGCTTTCATTAGTGAAAAATTGCATGGGCCTTCTCTGAGTTATTCTACATATGACAAAGAACGTTATGCTTTAGTGCGTGTCTTGCAAACTTGGCAACATTACCTATGGTCTAAGGAATTTGTCATACATTCAGATCATGAGTCTTTGAAGTATCTTAAAGGACAAGCTAATCTGAACAAATGTCATGCTAAATGGATTGAGTTCATAGAGTCATTTCCTTACATCATTAAACATAAGAAAGGGAAAAACAATATGATTTTTGATGTATTATCTAGACGTTATACCATACTGTCCCAACTTTCTCATAAAATCATAGATTTGGAAACCATAAAGAGATTATATGGTACTGATTTGGACTTCAAAGATGTCTTTGACAATTGTAGAGAGGGAAGAACGTGGCGAAAATTCCTGCTGCGTGAAGGCCTTCTCTACCGTGCTAACAAGTTCTGTGTTCTAGCTAGCTCCGCTCTTCTTTTGTTGTTGCAGGAAGCGCATGGAGGTGGTTTGATGGGACATTTCGGTGTTAAAAAGACAGTATGCTAGTTGCTCACTTCTTTTGGCCACGAACTAGGCATGACGTGGAGTGCTACATTTCACGTTGCACGACATGTAACAAAGCTAAGTCACGACTTAACCCACATGGTCTTTATGTGCCTCTTCCTATTCCTAATGCATCTTGGGAGGATATTTCTATGGACTTTGTTTTAGGATTTCCTAGAATAAAGAGGGGGAGGGATAGTGTTTTTGTGGTTGTTGATCATTTCTTTAAAATGGCACATTTTATACCCTGCCACAAGACCGATAATGCTTCACATGTTGCTGATTTGTTCTTTAATGAGGTCGTGCATTTGCATGATGTTCCCAATACTATTTTTTATGATAGGGATGCTAAGTTTTTGAGCCACTTTTGGAGAACTTATGGTATAAATGGGGAATAAAGTTGTTGTTTTCTACTACTTGTCATCTACAAACTGATGGGCAAACGGAGGTAGTTAATTTAAGGAGATAAATGACAATGCATATAAACTTGAGTTGCCTCCAGAGTTTGGGGTTAGTTCCACATTTAAGATTTCAGATTTGAAACCAAACTTGGGTGAGGAAGATGAGCTTGAGTCGAGGAAGACTCCAATTCAAGAGGGGGTGGATGATGAGGATATCTCTCCTTTTCATACAATACAAGGACCGATCACTAGAGCACGTGCACGACAGTTGGATCTCAAGGTACGTTCTAACCTTGTCAATTGTTTTTCAGAGCTTACGCTTGTTTTCATGCATGTTTTGTTGATTAGGAACAATGGAGAGGACCAGTAAGGGTTTGGAGAAGTCCAAGGAGTCAAGGAGGAGGAGATTCGACGTCCACACCAAGGAGGAGTCCAAGCCCAACTCGACTTCGACTCCACCTCGGGGTCCAGGAGCTGCCTTCACCAAAATTGACATCCCGGACTCATACAGAGTCGGATTTGGACGTTCTATATATGATTGGAACCAGGATTTCATAAAAATTATAATGGAATCGGCCCCACCTCAAAATTCATTCTGAGTTGACGGGAATCAGCAAAACACGTGGGCATCTAGAATCTGCCCTTCGTCACCGTCCTTTGGGCTGCTGGCCCGTGTATCATGTGGAAGCCCATTAGGGTTGCATTCAGGGGTATTGCACACCCCAAACTCCTATTTATACAGCAGCCATCACAGCATTAGGATTGGGTTTTGCTTAGATACAATCAGTCATTGAACGGTGTGACCGTTCATCGGTTGTGATACCCCACTTCGTGATCAACTCAGTTTTGATTGCAACTTCTCTATTCTTTCTTGTGTTCTTGATTGCGCTTGCAGGGATAATCCTTCGTGGCGAGTCATTCATGTGACACGAGTGATAACCAATGGAGCAGTCGTGTAGTGATTGTGGGGTTCCTTTAGGTCAAAGTCTTGGATCATCAACATCGAGATCTCCACCAAATCAAGTTTACCATACCTCTCGGAAGATCGGGACTCATCCTCCTATCACAGACCATGTGCTTGTAGACGCGGCAGGTCAATAGAGCTCCAAGTGGCAGTTCAAAACTCCTTAATGCCCAATATTTTGAAGAAGTGCTGTGCTAAGACATCTTGCTTCTCTGAGTACCGACTGACTATCTGCCCATTCTGGTTTTTGAGACCCGCAGTGAATGATTTCCGGCTGCGTGCGTTGGCCCAGGGATGGAAAAAATTTGTACAAGCATCAGCATCTCACAGCCAGGCCAGTCTAGATGCTTGTCGACAATGGGACCGCTCAGCAGCGGTGATACCAAGAGCTCTGATATTAAGGTCCTTTAAAAGGTTTGCTTCAGATGATGATAGGATCCGGGTTTCCTGGGC
This sequence comes from Tuctoria greenei, assembly GCA_036927565.1. Taxonomy (NCBI): domain Eukaryota; kingdom Viridiplantae; phylum Streptophyta; class Magnoliopsida; order Poales; family Poaceae; genus Tuctoria; species Tuctoria greenei. Next base: position 129,608,716 of record JAYESD010000005.1, on the reverse strand, counting down.
CTGATTGAGCAGCCGGATTATTTTCATTTGCTACAATCAGACATCAACGTGCGAATAACCGTGTACTCCAAGCTTTCAAAGTTTTTGCTGTGCTGCTGAGCTTCTGGCCAAGAACACCAAGAGGGGAAGCACCTCTGGTTTGGATATCCCACGCCTGCCTTACAACTTCTAGAAACCTAGGAATACAAACCAGAAGGTCTCAAACCAGAACCTCCTGATTTTCCGTGGTTTATCCATAGGACAGATCAGCAAAGGACTACGGTTTGATATCGATGATTAAAGAGCTTAAAGACAGTGGGAAGAGTGTAGCTGGTCCCACTCTTTGTTACAGAAGGCACGGTCCAAACAGACTAAGGTCGAGTCAGCTCAACGTTGCTCCGTGTAAATTTGCGCCCATGCAGAGGAAGTTCGATCAGTTCACACTGATCTAATGCACGCCGAAAGGTGCCCATAAGCTTATGTTTAATATTTCTGTTACTCTTGTCAGTAGAAGCGTAGATCATGCTGAAGTCTCCTATGCAAAACCACGGCACATCCGGCCGGCAATGGTTTAGCTGCTTAGTAACCCTGTCAGAAACCGAGGCTTATCTGCATCCACTTCTGACCCATAAACTGTTGTCAATAGAAAAACTGAGTCTGAATCCGCAACATTAATTGAGAGAGAGATGGAAAACTCAGCAACAGAAACCATAGACACTTCAATCCGAAGGATTCCCCACCGGTACCTTGAGCTAGCTTGTGATGAAAGTGATTCAAATGAGGTCCCAGAGTCTCTGTGCACAGCTGAGCAAAGTCACTTATTTTTGTTTCCCAGAGTCAGACAATCCAGGAATTAGCTTCTAGTACCACGTTACTAACCACTGCCATCACGCTGGCTGATTCACATTCCAATTAAAAAGCACAAATTCTGATCTATACATTAACAACAATAGGCAACAGCAACGAAACAGCCACGAAGATTTGGTTCAAGACAAGGATACCGAGTGAAACTCCAAGGAACTTTATGACTACAAGCAGCTTAGGATGTGTTTTGTTTTAGATCAAAGCTGGATTGGTAGGATCATCTATGTTTTTCTGTACTAGATCATCCAAGTTGATGTTTGATTAAGTGGATTGGACGATCCAATTTTTTTGGTAGGTTGAATGAAACTTGGATGGATTAGATCATCCAAGTTGATAATTTTATGTGATACTATTTTTTATATTAATTATTATATTACTAGCATATATTAATGTTGATATAATAATAATCACTAATCAACAAAAACATGTTAATTATCACTAATTATGTAACTAAGAAGCATATTTAGACAAGGTGGATGAAAACTCATCCATCAAAATTTGTTGGACCATCCCATAAAAATATTCCTCGATGCTGAATGACTATGTTCATCTGACCATGAAACGAACATCTGACTGAACCATCCAATCTAGCTTAATTGAATCCAACACATCGAACCAAACGCACCCTAGCGACAACACACAAACATCCTCCTATCCAACCTGTTACCCCTTCGGCAACAGCCAAAACCCCAGAAAAAGGCAAAGCCAAGCACCATATCAGATAACGACCTGAGACCATACAGATGTAAGATCAGTGAATCATAACCCTACCCAGGAAAAACATACCAAACATAGCGATTATGGATGCCATGATATTCAGTTTGAAACGTCAGCGTGTTCAAAGCGTCAAGCGCATTGGACACCTACCTATTATTAAGCTGTCTCCTTCCGAATAGCTTTGATTGCAGTCTCCAACAGCAGGGACTTGAACATATCCATGAACTGGCTCGCAGCTTCTACGGAACCCTCCTTGCCTGGCGGGACTGTGAAAGCTGGTGGAACCCTTGCCTCATCCGCAAGGGGTTGCATGTAATATATAGGAAACCAGTACATGTGATAAGACTCAATCCAACTCAGCCACAACTAGTCTACCTTGTACAACAGAAAACAGATTACAAGATTGCATACGATCTTATCCTTGGCAGCCGAGTCGGTTCAAGGCTCATCGGTTTAGATTTTTCTGTTACAAGTTGTTTCCTAGTCTATCTCTGATGTCGTGCGCCGTGCTCTTCACGTCCATCTTGATCCTCTTGAGTTACTCTAACATTCTCCCTCGATCTAAGCACGCCATGCTTAGATTGCGATGAAATTCAATGAACTTCCCTGTTGGCAGCGTCTTTGTGAGACCATCTGCAACTTGATCCTTCGTGGATATGAATTTAACCTCTAACAGTTTGTTGGCCACCCTTTCACGTAGAAAATGATAGTCAATCTCGATATTTTTAGTTTGAGCATGAAAAATAGGATTCACAGTCATGTAGGTAGCAGCCAAATTGTCACACCAAAGACTTGTGACATACATTTGATGAATTCCCAGCTCACTCAGGATTGTCTGAATCCAGATCACCTCTGCAGTGGCATTTGCAAGGGACTTATACTCCGCTTCTGTAATATACCTTGAAACCGTTGCCTGTATCCTTGCACTCCGAGAAACCAGATTAGAACAAAAAAATATAGCAAAGCCACCCGTTGATGTTCTATCATCTAAGCATCCAACCCAATCAGCATCGGCAAAGGCATTAATTTGTGAGGAGCTATCTTTTAAGAAACTTATCCCAAAGCCAACTGTGCCCTGGACATACCTTAAAATTATTTTCACTGCCGACATGTGAATTGAGGTTAGCACATGCAAGAACTGGCGCGCCTTGTTGACTGAAAATGCTAGCTCAGGTCGTGTCAGGGTTAGATACTGCAATGCCCCTACGATACTCCTGTATTTCTTTGCCTGTTCTTGCTCAAGTGATTCACCAATATATGCAGAGTATTTCTCACTAGAAGATAATGGAGTGCTGACATACTTACAGGTTTCCATGCCGCCCTTTTTGATAATATACTTACCGTATTTTTTTTTGTTTCAACAGAATGCCTCCTTTAATCTTCTCAATCTCGACACCCAAGAAATAATGTAACTCTCCGAGATCTTTGAGTGTGAAATCTTGCTTTAAATTCTTGAGTAGTGCGGTCACTGCATTTTCAGAGGAGCTTGCTACAACAATTTCGTCAACATACATTAGTAAGTAAATCACAACTTCTCCTTCCTGAAAAAGAATAAAGAGGTATCTCCTTTGGACTTGATGGAACCAAGACATATAAGTTTCGCACTTAATTTTGTGTACGGTGCCCTTGGAGTCTATTTTAACCCATAAATGGCCTTTTCAAGTTTGGAAATATAATCAGGAAACTGTGTGTTTTCATACCCTGGTGTCTGGCTCATATAAAAACCTCCTCTAAAGTCCCATGAAAAAAGGCATTTTTTACATCGAGCTGCCTTAAGCACCAGCATTTTGAGATCGCAATAGAGAGAACTATTATTATTTTAGCAGCCTTGATACTGGACTAAAGGTGTCCTCATAGTCAATACCATACCTTTGCTTAAATCCTTTGGCCACCAATCGTGTCTTGTACCTATCTATAGTACCATCTGCACGTCTTTTAATTTTGTACACTCATTTAGAGTCAATAATGTTACTTACTCCTTGTCTTGACACTAGCTGTGATTTATTATTTTTCTCCTGCGCCCGGAACTCTACATCCATGGCTTCTTTCCAACTCTTGTCACTCGAAGCTTGCTCCAAGTTTTCAAGCTCCACTGCAGTGGTAAACATGCAAACAAAATCATTCCCAAAGGATATAGGCTTTGAGATATTGTTCTGTAACCTGGTTCTTGGTCGGGGATTTATTTGTGTATTATTTCCTGTTCTGTCCTGATTTAGATTCTCCTCCATTCTATTTCCAGGCTGATATGTCTCATCTGCTGCAGAATCTAAGGACAAATCCTCTGTAGGATCGAAGAGCACGCGAAAAGCTACCAAAGGAGGAATGAATGGTAGATTTAAAACTTTTTCAGCGGAAGCAACAAAAACCCCTCAGTAGAAAATCAATCTGTTAAGAAATCATGTGTGAGACTAATCTAAACATGATCAATCATGAAAAATTATTATAGAATGTGGAGAATCACGTCACGAAGACACGAAAACAAGAATCACGGAAAACCATTGAGAAAAACTCAAGTTACGATCGAAAAATTGAACGAAGGTCGATATGTTCTACCCGAGAAAAACCAGATCTGCAATACTGCAAAGAAACTCGTGTGGATCCAAAACCACAAATCCAATGACCGTGACATTTTCACAGATGATAGATAATCAAGTTGTGAAGACTACTCAAAAAGAATCACATAAATTGGATCTGTAAAACTAGAGTTATGATAAAACCACCAAAGCAAGGTATTGCTGTGCAGAAACTCGACGTGAAAGACTTGACGAAAACAAGTCGAATGAACAAGGCACAAAAGCTCATTTAGGTTACGAATTTATTGATCAAAACACACAAGGAACAGCCCCAAAGTCCATGAACCATGAGCTTTGGCCTCCCTTGCTTATATAACCAAAAATGATGCCAACCCAAACTAACCTTGAACTCGTATCCTACTCAGTTTCCACCGAAACTTTCTACAACTGTTCAAGACTCTTCCATACGCAGATAGAAGCAATCTTAAGACTTCCAAACACCTTAGGAACGTATCCCATATTCCTAAAACAACTCAACTTCGTGCTCACCATGAAATCCTAACGTAACCATCTCAAATCTTTCCATATTTGAGTCAAACTTGACTCAGCCGCAGCCTGTGTCCATAACCTAGTCGGTTGGACCTTTCTGACCAATTCTTTACGTCCATATCTCTTTATCACGCCTTGGAATCATGTGGACACATCCATGAACTCCTTGAACACGTGCAAACATCTTCCAAATACGTTCACGATACCTTCATATGCATTGTTCTTGATTCAAACATGCTGCGCAACCTCCCGATCAACTCAACCACAATTCCTCTCGAACTTGGTTGTTGAACCTCATCTCTCCCTAAGACTAGTTCAATGGATCCTGTCACCAGCCATGTTTTGAACTCAAGCAACACCTGCACATGAATAAACAACCGATACTTCTGAGCCCAAGTCCTCGACTTGACTCTCGTTAGTTCCGAAACCACAACACCTTACATGAGCACCTCACATAAGCATGTTGCAAACCATAGCAAAAAGATATCAAACATAACCACCAAAACACACCAAAAACTTAGTAAAAGTATACTAAGAAAACTTTCCATAGATGTAAAGCAAGTTTGAATCATTTCAAAGAAAAGCAGAACCATTGCAATCTAGCTCCGGACCTTGCCTAAACTAACCGGATCTTGAGCTGGAGCTTACCAAAGCTAGCTGGACCTAGCACTGGAACATACCAAAGCTAGTAGGACCGAACACTAGAGCTTACCAAAACTAGTATGACCTAACACCAGAGCTTACCAAAACTAGTCATACCTAGCTAGCGTTGGAGCTAACCAAAGCTAGAAAAACCTTGCGTCGGGCCTAGCAAAATATGTCGATCCTAGCCACAGCAAGTCGGACCTATCCAAAATAAGTCGGACCTGGACAAAGAAGTCGGACCTAGCCAAAGCAAGTCGGATCTTACATCAGACCTTGCAGGAGATACCCAAAACAAGCCGGACCTATCGTCGGACCTTGGAGGAGCTTGGACCTAGAGTCGGACCTTGTTAAAAAGGTGTTTTGGTAGTATCCAAAACTTTTATCGTCAAAGCCAATGTATTCAACACACATAGGTCCCACAATCTCCCCCTTGATGAATGCATTGGCAACACCACTTAAAATACGAATGTTGGCTTATCCACATGAAAAGTTTTGAAAACAATTTCTCCCCCTTTTTGAAAATCAAATGAGATAGAAATAAATTTCTTCCCCTATACATATTTCTCCCCTTTGCATACTTCTCCCCCTTCGACAATGTATTCAGCAAGGTACAAAAGAGAAATTTTAATTTGTTATGAGCACATTATAACATATACATATAAAACAAAGTTCATCCAAGTCATACTATCAAGTAAGTTACACTATCACAACAATGAGATACATAAAGTAGTGTAAGCCATGCTAGAGATCAAATGTAATTTTCAATTTAAGCAAGTCATGATCTTACAAACTTAACTATTTAAAGACTTAAAAGCATGACACTTGTTGCTAAATTTTTTTTCTTTTAAGCACAAATTTTGATCATATGAAATCTGCAAGAGATTATAGGCGCATCTGCCTTATTCAAACCAACCAAGCCAAGCCTATATCATTTGACAATCAAAAGCTTAAGGACACAGTTTTAGCCATACAAAACTCCTTCCAAGTTCATATCTAAGTGCAATGATAAGCCATCTCAAAAGAAGAAGTGCGATGCATGCATATTCTCTTGATCTTTTCTCATTTTTTCATTTGAACATAAAAACTCAACATGTGAGTTTCTTGCTTCATTAATTATTTATGATTAAAAGAACTTGTGAGCATGCAACAAGTTCAAAACAGCAAGAAAGTTCGGTCATGACCAGATTTAGTGTAAGTAATTATTTCAATTACTAGTCATGGGAAAAACTGCAAAATGTATAACATAAGTAATGTAGTAAGAACTTTCAGCATGTAAAAAGAATCACAAAGTCATATATGTATGAAACACTATGCTCATATTAATTTCAGATTCACACATAGACATCCCAAGTTTCAAAACTCCCCCTCAATTTAGGCCATGAGGATGCATAACCCCTATTTCACTACGAATGAAACAAAAATGAGTGAAATCCAAAGGTTTTGTAAAACTGTGAGCCAATTGTTGTTCGGAATCTACATGGTGAAGCACAATGTTTCCTTTTTCAACATTATCACGGAGAAAATGATACCTAATGTCAATGTGCTTTGTTCTAGAATGTTGCACGGGGTTTTTAGCAATGCAAATGGCACTTGTGTTATCACAAAATAGTGGAACACAATCTAGATCAACCCCATAGTCCTTAAGTGTTTGAACAATCCAAAGAATTTGTGAGCAAGCGCTACGAGCAGCTACATATTCAGATTCGGCTGTGGATTGTGCAACTGAACTTTGTTTTCTAGAGGACCAAGCAACAAGAGAATTACCAAGAAAATGACAAGCACCCGAAGTACTTTTCCTATCAATTCTACAACCCCCAAAATTAGCATCCTAAAAGGCTTTCAAAGTAATGATTGAGGAAGAAGGAATAAAAATGCCAAATTCTTGAGTTCCATGTAAGTACCTGAGAATTCTTTTGATGGCTTGACGTTGAAGCACGTGGGGAAGCTTGAAAGCGTGCATAAAGACATACGCTGAATTGTATGTCTGGTCTTGATGCCGTGAGGTACAAAAGTGATCCAATCATACTTCTATATGCTTTTTGATCGACTGGGTCACCATCTTCATCAAGTTCAAGTGTTGTTGTTGTTCCTATTGGTGTCCGAAGAGGCTTCCTTTTTTCCTTGTTGAAGCGCCTTAGGATGTCTTTTGTATACTTCGTTTGATGCACAAAGGTCCCCTCCTTGATTTGCTTGATTTGCAGCCCCAAAATGTAGGTGAGTTCTCCCATCATACTCATCTCAAATTTTGAACTCATAATAGCTGAAAACTTGGACACAAGATCATGAGAAGCACAACCAAAGATAATATCATCCACATACACTTGAATGAATATTGATTTATTGTCATGCTTAAGAACAAAAAGAGTTTTATCAACCTTGCCCATGGTAAACCCCTTTTCAAGTAAGAATGTTTTTAACCTATCATACCATGCTCTAGGGTCTTGTTTGAAACCATACAAGTCTTTGGACAATTTATGTAAAATCCCTAATTTCCATAATTCAAAGTGCAGTTAAGACAAAAATTTTGAATGATAAAAAGAATAAAAAGGAAATGAGAAAAACAAATTAATTCAAACTCCAAATGAGGGAATTCAAAAAAAATAAACTTTGCTAATGTTCAAATGAAGTTAACATGAAGATTTAAGTTGAACAATGGATTCCAAATATTCCAAATAGCATCCCTGCAAAGTTTCGTAATTTTTGAAGCACGTTCGCTATTTAATGCAATAGCTTCATTGAATTCAACTCAAATTCAAATTCAAATTGGAATTCAAATGAAGCTTTCTAAATCAACAATCTGATTTCTGAATTAATTTCTACACCTTCAATTTAGTCTACCATAAAATTTCTAGAATTTTTGGACACAAGTAGGTGGGATATTTTGGTGTCCAGAGAGGGATGAGGATGAAGGGCAGTGGGACCCACTGGTCAGTGGCTCAATTGAGCTGAATGGATTTTCCTTGCTCTGTTTGGTGCTTCACGGCAGCTGAGCTGCACTCCAGCCCATCAAGCAGGCAGGCAGGTACCTGGGTGTTGAATTGCTTTGAAGGCAACCTCATCTAACCGAGCAGCTACCCATCTACTTCCTTGCTGCACTGAACACTCACCTCTCTGCTTTTGTCTCCCGTGAAACAGAGCAACTGTGCCCTCCTCTGCTCCTGCTCGCCCCAAGTTTTCCAGCCATCGGTTGATCGACCTTCAACTAGAAAAAAGTAGCATATGTCTCTCCTCTATCATCTCCACCATTTAGTTTGTTGTTTTGCTAACTGGGTTGCCGGTATTTGGAAGTTTCGCAGACATCGCCGTTGAGCCACCGTGGCCGTTGTCCTCGGTCCACCGCGGAGCCAGAGTTCTAGGCCGTTTCAAGCCTCACTGCCAACTGCAAAAAGATGCGCCCATACGTCTACTAGGTGCTGGTAAAATCTGAGCTCACTCCATGCCCTATAGCTTTGTTATTTCCGTGTTTTCCAATGAACTTTGGGTATCAACAGAACTCGGTCTTGTTCCAAATTCGTTTTCCACGTGAAGGCATAGATCGTGCTAGTTAGATTTTATCTTTCTCTTGTCCTGGCACACCACCTCGACGAAAAACTGAGGAATTTCATCGAGGAATGACACCGGAATAATCAATTTCCTAGCCGCCGACCAAAAAACCACGACCTCACCGTGGCACTTGAGATTACCGGCCTTTCCACTCAATTTTCGTCCCCTAACCATCTTCCCCATGCTTCCATGAATCTTCTAGATGTCTTCCCGACCGATTTAGCCCACCGGAGGGCCCGGCCGACATGACCAGAACCCTAGGTTCCGCCGCCGCCGACGCACCACCAATTCCGGTCGTCTATCGCTGTCGGGAGTGTCACCATCGAGATCCCCATCAGATTTTAGGTAGGGGCAGCGAGTCTGGGATGCTGAGGTGCCCTAGCGCATGCTGCTGTGAGGCGCCGCCGCCTGCCGCCGTCGGGCGCCGCCCGAGCGCCGCCGGCGCAAGGTAGAAGACGACTCGGGGTGGGCCCCGGTCATCAGTGAAGGCAGCGCGTGCCCGGATCCGGTACGGCCCGTTGATCGGCTGTGGCTACAGCATTTTTCTATGTGGCCCCCGTGTGGCTTGAATGCCACTGGTCCATTTTAAAACCGTGGGGCCGACTGTTTAATTCAAATTTTCCCAGTTAAATTTAATTCTAGATTTAGTTCCAACTTTGAAAATCCATATCTCCTAGTAGAATTTTCCGCAAATTCCCAAATAAATTTTGTTAGAACCAGGATGAAAAATACTTTCCCTTGGTGCACTTTTTTCTGTATGAAAATCCATAAATTAATATCAATAATTCCAAAAAATAAAATGCTATTGGAATTAGTTACTGGTGCTCCATTAATTCAAAAATTCTCAAATTTGTCCACATCATTAAAAATAATTCCCTTAAGTTCAAGTAAAAATTTCACGTCCATTTTAGTTCATTTGAATAGCCAAATTGTGTTTCCAATCTCTATGTACCTGAAAATTTCAAAATGTCCAGAAACTTTTCAGAAAAATTACCCAAACTTGTAAATTCAATATCTCACAGTAGGATGCTTAGATAATTATGAAACCAATTTTATTGAGACACTCTTGACCTCCTATAAATATAAAACAAAATATTGTCCATGTCCAAGCTACAGATGTTTCCTCAAAATTCTGGGGAATGTTTAGGTTCATTGAATTTTATACAATAGTAACTTCTATGAATTGATCCCAATTTTGGCCAGAACCTCAACCATAGTACCTAGTGTCTCCTGAAAAATTTCCAGAACCATTAGGCTTAAATTCATATACTTAACTGTCTTTCATTTGAGCTATAACATAATACCGGTATTAATTAACTTGCATAATTCTTTGCATATCAATTAGTTGCCGAGCTCAAGAGGATCCCGGAGCTACTTGAAGTCATCCTTCTGGAGATTAACTTTGATACCATCTTGCAACCAGGCAAGCCCCGGTTTTCATTAAGCGCTATTACAAAATTTTGATTTGTATCACCTATGTCTAGGGTGAGTCATGTGCATTAGGGCTAAGGTGATTGAAAATCCACTTGCATGACCAGATCACCCTATGGAGTATTTGGATAGTTGTCAAGTCATCGTGTAGACTATGCTATGCTAAATGTTGTATAGGATTCGGTAGAAGTCGAGTAGTTGGAATCTACTCATAGGGCTAGGACTTTTTCACACGGGATTGGTTCAAAGAAAATGGAGTAGTAATCTGAAAGTGAGACCGGGCAGGGGTGTAGGATGCAGCAAGATGTGGTCTTGGGTGCGTAGCCCTGCCTGTGTCGGTTAAGGACTGATCCGTATGCCGCCCTGCTGAGCAAGTTTGAATTGTACCGGAGTCATACTTGATATATGGGATCCAGGAAACCGATGTACCTTGGGATGCTTTTGTTGAGACTTTTTCGATTGCCTCAGGCTTTCGGCCGCTGCACAGTAGACGGAAACTTGGTCACGACATCTTTGGAGTGGAAGAGTGCACCGTGAGTGGGAATACTATCCTAGACGATTGAATCGATTCAACTTGGGTAGAACTTGAGAAAGGTGGTTGCGTACGACGTCCCCGGAGTGCACTGATGTGACTTCTAGTATGGGCATACGTGTCTTGTATTCTGGGTATCTTTGTTTCGAATCACCATCCCTCATGGATATGAGTACCACTTGTTCACTGAGTTGTCACGTAGAAATACCTGCACTTGAGATGAGAATTAATTGCTTCTGTTATGAACATTATATTATCATGGTATTGCTATGTTGTATGTAGTGCTCATTTTATTTATTTTCCACCTTGGGCATCCAACATCGTGACAAAGCATTTCTTGTTTGATTGTCGAGTTACGATGTTGCCCTGCACCATGGTTTAAGCTGCTTCTATAAATCTGAAAATAAGGACTCACATTTAGGCGAGTCCGTTATGCAAATCTGCCATCCTATATTTATGTCTTTACCCTCATGTAGAATTTCATATTTAGGTCAGACAGTTAAGTCTTGCTGAGCCTTCATGCTCACGGTTGCTATATAAGTTGTTTTGCAGGTACTAACTTTCGTGCTTGTGATTATTGTTGTCCGATGAGACTCGGGACTCTCCAAGTGATATACTCATGTGGGAACCATGCCGCTGCTGTTTTGTCTTCGTGGCTAGTGAGGAGCATCCATGGGCTGGACAGCTTCTCTTTTGCTTATTAGTCTTGAGTACGAGAGTTGTAACCTTATCTTCCGTTGTAGTTTATTTTTATATAAACTATTTGTAAACTGGAAATATTTGTAAATTTCAGCAAATGATTTATGTAATGCGTGTTCCTTTACAAGTGTGCTGTTGGGTGTCGCATCGCACGGCACCACCCAATGCGATTCCTGGAAAGTGTGGACTCTAGTCCCCATAGCCTGGTATCAGAGTCGCATTGGGAATAGCACACTAAATAATGATCATATTACGAGAAAAACATAGGACACGGTGAGGATACGGTACTAGACCCACATAAGGATTATATTAGCGTAAGTTATTAAGGTGGCAAAGCTAATTTATGTGTTGTTATATTCTGTAACGACGGTCTGACGCCAGGTAAGAGGTAAGGTACGCCAGCGCAAGTGGATCAATTGCGGTAAGCTCACCATGCGAGAGGTAGGTACGCCAGCGCAAGTGGATCAATTGCGGTAAGCTCACCATGCGAGAGGTAGCATGGAAATCTTTCCGTGGCTTTGCACGGAAGAGTCAATATGAGTCTCTGAAACTTTCCATGTTTCTGAGAACATATGACACGTGGTACCCCAGCGTGCTTCAAAGTTAGTGGGAGCCCCCGTCGGGTGGGACATAACCCGATGCACCTCCTACTGGTGCAACACTATGCAAAGACGTGGGACCCAGTCGGGTGGTAGAAAACCCGGTCATATACCTCGAGACGTGGCTTAACTCGGGGCGGCCTGTATGGAATGTACCTCGAGACGTGGCTTTACTTTCATATATATTATTGTGAAATGTTTGCCCATGTAGGCTGTGTCGTATGACACCATATGATTGATCAGTAGTTTTTTTGTAGTGACAGGTACACTAACCACATGATTGTATTGCGCTTAGAAATCGTATGCGAGTGAACGTCATTAAGGCCACCTTTAAGACGTATGCCGGTATACCGGCTTAGAATTTTTACTTTGTGAGGCACGTAGTACCGACATATACTCTATTGATGCATTAACCACTTTTCTGTAAAATGGAACTGTAAAGATGTAAAACTACTTATATTAGTTAACGAGCTCTGAGTTTGAACTAAGTTTTCAAATTTGGAGTAGGTTTTGAAGTCACCAATTCAAAAACAGAGTGTTCTGTTTTCTGCCAGAAAAATACCTGACTTTAAGAAACCATATCCCCCAGTAGAAAACTCCATTGAAGGTGTATCATACATGGATCGAAAGTTTAGGAAGTAGTTAAAACTTATATGTTCAACTCCAGAACTGAATTCACTTTTAAACTGTTCAAAATTTCAAAGTTCAAAAATCTGCCATACTAGGACAGAAACTGGAAACCTCTCTGGACTCCATACTGTTTTGACCATATCTCACTCTAGAATATTCGAACTGGGTCGTACAAGACATTTCTAGAATCCCTGTAATAGTTATTACAAATTTTTAGATTGTGGTTTCTGTAAATTTTGCTGTTTTATATCTGGAAATTGTGGCCCAAAATCAGCATAAACAAAGTAGGTGCTGTCAAATTTTCCAGAAAAACAAATGTCAGGTTTACAATACCATATATTCTCAACCAGAAACTATCTGAAGGCAAACCAATACTTTTTGGAAAGGTATTGAAGTGTACTTCCACTTTGTAGTTCACCTGAAGATCTAATTCTGCCATTTACTGGGTTAAATTTGTGTTTGGGTACAAACTGATCAGGTTTCAACAGAAACTTCATCGGTTCTGCATAATTTGGTCTTGTTATGAATCTGGTCCTCGATTTCACTTTGAGAAGTGTCATAACAGACCAGATGTAAATACTAAACCATCTACTAGTGGAATTGAGGGTTTGACCCCCTCGAATCTCTTTTCTTTTATGACCATTTTGTGTCATATTGAAAATAAAAGTGTGTATTCGCACGATAACGCGCATAACGTCCCGTCGCGACCAACGATAGTCGAAATGAACTTCAATCCATGTAGTTCATTATTTTGGAGCTCACTATTGTAACATTGGTCCAGGTATGATGTATTGTGTATAAAGTTTGTACTTTATCAATATATGACCATTATGCAAATTTGGTTATCAATACGCACACTTTTGTTTTTATCCTTGAGTGATCCTACAATATCACGTCTCATGTTGGATTCATGACTGTGGCTTCAGAATGGTGCGCACTCGCACAACATACGAGGTCCATGGTTCAAGTCAGGGAGGGGATGACTACGGAGAACCGGAAGAGCCGGCACAACAGCCACCTCCATCTCCGCTTACATTGGCAGATGATATCGCAGCCATGCCGGGTTCGCGCGATGAGCGGACCGAACTGCTGCAAACCCTCATGTAGATTACTTCCAATCAGGGGGGACGTCAAGCCGAAGGCAATCGTCAACCTCAGGAAGCAACATATCCGGATTTCTTGGCGACTGCACCCCCCGTGTTCAGCGGTGATGGTGAACCCCTAGATGCAGTCCATTGGCTTCACAGCATTGAAGCTAAGTTCGGACTGCTACAGTGTAGTGATCATATGAAGGTTTTATATACAGGACAACAACTACATGGCATCGCCGGTGCTTGGTGGGCGAACCACATCGCCCCCTTGGCCGCCGGACAACAAGTCACTTGGACAGAGTTCCGGAAGGCATTCCACGCCTATCATGTTTCTCCTGCCATTATGAGAAGGAAGCTTCAGGAATTTCTTGATTTGAAGCAAGGAGAAATCAGTGCTCAAGAATACTCCAAAGTCTTTGTTAATTTAGCGCAATATGCGTTGGAGTATGTGAGTACTGAGAATTAGAAGCGAGAGTACTTCTATCGGGGTCTAAGCCCCATGTTGAAACACAAGCTTGCATTGTTCAATCACGGTTCATTCAACGCTATGCTTAATGCCGCGATTAGCAAGCAGATGCCATACGTGAGCGGATCACGGAGGAGTCAAAGAAGAGACTTGCTGTGCAGGACAGCACACATAATGTTCCTAAAAAATACCGTGTGGTGTACCAATCACCGTCCGGTCAGATATGGCAGCCGACTGCACAACCGTGTTCGTATCAGAATCGGCCATATGAGGTATCAGATTTACAACCAGCATTACATCAGCAGCAAGAACAGTCGCAAATTGTTCCAAGGGCATTTATCTCACAGCGAGATGCAGGACAATTCAGGCCTCAAGTCAGCGGGACATTGAATTAGTATAAGTGCTTCACATGTGATCGTGTTGGCATTATACCAATGATTGCCCAGAGAAGATGTTGAGCAGCGGGCAAGGACCAGTACAACGGTGTATTCAGCCCCATATTCAACCAGAGAGGACAGCAATGCAAACCGGAAGTGTTCAACATATCGCGATCGAGGGTGTTCCGGAGGGAGCACCGGTGTTAGCGGGCATGTTTGCTATCAAAGACATACCCGTCCTCATACTCTTCGATTCCGGTGCTACCCACAATTATATCAGTAAGTCATGTGTGGATCAGCACCAATTATCCACCAACACTTCCAAGAATAGTTATCTTATAAGTTCACCGGGTGGTAGTATCTCGGCTAGTCAGATTGTTCCCCGAGCAGCTCAATGTTTTGGAGGCAAGATATATCCAACGTCGCTGATTATATTGGATGGACAGAAGATAGACGTAGTATTGGTGATGTCATGGTTGAACCATCATGGTGCCGTTCTTAATATCGGTACCCGGACTGTCCAAATTGACTCTCCGATACACAGACAGCACGAACTGGTTTTGGACAGCGTGGAGCAGGACAGTGCAGCTGCATAAAACACGGAAGCAACTAAACTTGAAGATATTCCGGTGGTTCGTGAGTATCCCGATGTGTTTCCCAATGACTTACCGGGCATGCCGCCCGAACGTGACGTTGAGTTCAAGATTAAACTTTTACCGGGAACCACACGGATCTCTCAAAGACCGTATCGAATGGCGCCTAATGAGCTAGCTGAATTAAAGGAACATTTGAAGGACCTTTTGGACAAGGGTTTTATTCGCCCAAGCTCGTCACCTTGGGGTTGCTCGGCGCTGTTTGTCAAGAAGAAGGATGAAACATTGTGGTTATGCATGGACTATCGACCACTCAACGCCGTGACTATAAAGAACAAGTACCTGTTGCCCCGCATCGACATTTTATTCTATCAACTTTTTGGTGCATGGGTGTTCTCAAAGATGGATCTTCGGTCCGGATATCATCAAATCAAAATCCGACCGGAGGATATACCAAAGACAGCATTCTCGACACGATATGGATTATATGAGTATCTTGTCATGTCTTTTGGTCTCACCAACGCTCCGGCTCACTTTATGTATCTCATGAACTCAGTATTTATGCCGGAGTTGGACAAGTTCGCCGTGGACTTCATCGACGACATATTGGTTTATTCCAAATCAGAGGAAGAGCATGCTGAACATCTGCATATTGTGCTGCAATGATTGAGAGACCATAAGCTCTATGCAAAATTCAGCGAGTGTGAATTTTGGATCAGCCAAGTGCCATTCTTGGGACACATAATTTCAGCTGAGGGCATCACTGTGTACCCAAGTAAAATTGTTCAAGTGCTGAAATGGCAGTCTCCGGAGTCTGTACATGAAGTCCGAAGTTTCCTCAGTTTAGCGGGATATTATCGGAGGTTCATCCTGAGCTTCTCAAAAATCGCTAAGCCGATGACGGAGCTGCTGAAAAAGGGCACCAAATATATTTGGAGTTCAGTTTCTGAAGAAGCGTTCAATACATTAGTACATCACCTTACAACAGCCCCGGTTCTTGCTCAGCCGGACACGACAAAAACCGTTTGACATTTATTGTGATGCATCCTGCATCGGACTTGGATGTGTTCCTATGCAAGGAGGACGTGTGGTCGCATATGGATCTCGACAGCTCCGAAACCATGAGCAGCACTATCCGACTCACGACCTTGATGTAACACCCATACTTTTGAACAAGAAGTGCTCAAACCCTTGATCATGAGTGTATGCATTTTTGGGTGAATTTTAGCAATTCAAACGTGTAGCAAACGTTCAAAATTGAATTTGAATTCAAATCAAAAGAAAAGAATTGAAAAAGAAAAAGAAAAAGGAAATAAAAAGGGAAAAACCCCTCCTGGGCCGAATTTCGGCCGCAGCCCAACCCCTCCCCGCCGGCCCAGCCGCAACCCCCTTCCCCCTCCTCTCTCTGGTCTTCCGGTCCCACCTGTCGGCGCGCCCTCTCCCTCTTCTTCCCCGCGCGACGCGCAACCGCCCGACGCCGCGCCGTTTTCCCCGCGCCGCGCC
The DNA here is from genome assembly GCA_036927565.1 of Tuctoria greenei. Classification (NCBI taxonomy): domain Eukaryota; kingdom Viridiplantae; phylum Streptophyta; class Magnoliopsida; order Poales; family Poaceae; genus Tuctoria; species Tuctoria greenei. Next base: position 129,591,985 of record JAYESD010000005.1, on the reverse strand, counting down.
CACGATCCCCCCTCCCTCGGAACTGCTCCCCCCTTTCAAAATTCGGCCGAGGGCTGCAACCGCCATCACCCCCGCCCCATAAATCCCTCGGCGCCCCCACTTTTCCCCCCTTCCCCGAGCTTCCCGGTTGCCCTTGCGCCTTCACCGCCGGTGAGCCCTCTGCGCCCGCGTTCCCGTCGCTGCACCCGCGCTACTTCCCATTTTCTTGGCCTAACGTGTTTGCCACACCGCCAGGAAGCTGCTGGACGCGTTTGATCGGGTGAATAGCCTCTGCACCACCGTTTCCGCCGCTCACCGTCGACCTCCGCCGCTGCACCTCGTCGCCGGCGTCACCCTCTCCTTCCCGGGCTCAATTAACCCCTCTGGTGAGCTGCCCCGAACACCCTCTTCGTTTCTGTGCACTTAGATCATTGGAATAGCCCCTATCGCGTGTGATCGGGTGATCTCCGGCGAGATCACCGCCGCCGTCGGTCGGCCGCCGCCGCGCCGTGCGCTGGCGCCGATTTGGGGCGACGTGGCCCTATCTGGTCCGTCGTTCCAGTGGCAACGGCCACGATTAGATCTTCATACCCCTTCGCTTCATAAAATCTGGGCCATCCGAGTTAGATCCAACGGCCCAGGTTTAAACAGCCCTTTCCCGCCTTCGGTTTACACCCAGACCCCTGGAATTATACCAGCTACCCCCTGAGCTTAAGCTTATTGCAGATCTAGCCCCTGGAATTTACAGTCTAACCCCTGGAACCTATAAAAATGGATTTAATCAAGGAATTAATCCCTCCAGCCCCTGTAAATTTGTATAATTGTGAATTTGACCCCTGTCTAGTGTAGAAAACTTACCAGCTAGCCCCTGGTATTTTATTTAATGGCTGAATAGTATTTCTAGTATTATTTAAGGTGTAATAAATGGATAGAAATGGTAAATAAATATAAAACAGTAGGGAAAAATTATGTAAAATATTTATATGCTGTGAATTAATTGTAGAGTTCAGATAAAGTATATTTGGTCCCTGGATTAATTATTATAAGGGTTTTAAAATACATTTTTGGCTATAGAAAATTCAATAAAAATGGTTTTAGGCTATAATAAAATCCCAAAATTGCAGGAAAATTTTGAAATGTATATTTTGACCATGTTAAGTGATAAATACCTCGTAGGGACGCATTAGTGTAGGATTTTGTGCCTATGTGTGTGTGATGCCTTGTTTTGCGTGCCTTTACTTATGTAGCTTTATTCTATTCTTGCCATGCTTGGTATATCTAGAGTCGTTCAACGACCCTAATCTAAACTTCCAAGACCAAGACCTCGTCAACTCCCAAGTCTTCAACGAAGGCAAGTGCCCTTGACCATCTTGTGCCTATTTTAGGAATTTAGCTAGTTGCATGCTAATTAATTTGATTGTCCTACTTCATGTTTACATGCCCTGTTCCTTACCATTCCTTGTTACCTGAAATGGGTTGGGAAGTAGATAGGCTTTATTTATGCTTAGCCATGCTTAGATGTTGGGATTGGGTTTTCACACAAATACTCTATGCTCAACTTTATGGTACTTTAATTTGGTGATGAACATACATAATGTTAGTGGATAGGAATCTGGTGGTTGGTTGGTTTTGGTATGGTGCATTTTGCACGAGACCCGGGATTGGGGTTTGTTACCACCGGATTCTAAGGACCGGTTTATGGAGGAAGCCACTAAGCTTTATAGTACCACCACGAGACTGAGATGGGGCAGCTTGGTCAATTAATTAGGTTTCTCCCGATGAACTGCTAGTGGTTGGATGGTGCGGGGAATGATGCGGGTGATCTGCTCTTGGAACCGCAAGGCTCAAGAGGGGGCTCTGGGGCGGAGGGTTACTCCGAGAATCCCCAGTGGTGGAAACCTTAGAGGGCTAGCACTAGTCGGGAGTACCTTTGTAAAGACCATGTTGTGATCTCCTGGCCTCACACCAAAGGAAGTGTGTAATGTGACCGACGGGTCACGGGCATCAGGGAGGTTTACTTAGTCCACCTGGTAACAGGGGATGGAATCACTGCTTGTGGGGAAAGGGTACACTCTCTGCAGAGATTTGGTAAAACTGTCATGACAGCCGTGCTCACGGACAAGAGCGGCTTGGGGCCAGTTCATAATTAGACTATGGTTGGGAAATGATGGTTCATTATGATGCAAGTACTTTCATTATCATTAGTCATGTGTTATTTATTTATCGAATTATGACATTGATAATTGAAAGCTAAGGATAGGTTTTAAGCATAGTGCTAAGCCATATTTGGCCTTTCCTTGCCCTAGCCAATCATGTCATTCTCTTCCCGCACTTGCTGAGTACTCTATGTACTCAAGCGTTTAATTCTCCTTTAGAGTATGAAGAAGAAGAAGCTGCACCGGAGGACTTCTACGTCAACCCGGAGGACTTGGCCTAGGCTGGCGACCTCACGCGTAACGGCTGCCTGTGGAGACGAAGCCCGCTTATCTATCTTGCTTTCTGTAGGGTTGAACTGTTTAGCGTTGTAAATATTTGTGGTGTGTATTTGTAGACCCTCGGGTCGTTCTGTAAGACTATTTATGTATTTCGAACATGGCAATGTAATGGTATTTCACTTTCGTCAACGCATGTACGATTCAACTGATCCTGGCGTACATGTGGTTAGCGTCTGTTCATCTTTACGATGACCGGGCGTGACAAAGTGGTATCAGAGCCGTGTTGCCCGTAGGACGCAAGCCTAGTTAGAAATGGCCGAAAATTAAGGACTATACTATTTTCATATGAAATAGTATTTCCAAAACTTTGTACTCTCCATCTCAACCCTTGTGCTTCTTACCTTACTTTGCTTATTGTTTTTATTCTAAATTGATTTATTAATTATTAATCTCACTCTCTTCTTTTCAAATGTTTGTAGATGGCGCGGACCAAGCAGACGGCCCGTAAGTCGACTGGAGGTCGTGTCCCTCAGCACGCCCTAGCCAGTCGCTCCGCACCTTACACACCCCGGAGGGAGACGACGCTGCTCTCCAACGGGAGTGCTGCTTCAAGGATGCGCGTCCGTCTTCGTTCTCTTCTTCGAGCTGCGGGGTACCGTGAGTACCGTGTCCGCTTAGTCTACCACACCACTAGGGTCTTTGCACCCTATACTGGTGAGCTGGAGTGGACTTCTCAGCTGGCCGTCTACTACGACTCGGAGTTGCTGCACTCGCACTTCTCTCCGGCCTGGAGGAGCTCCCAGCGTGCAGCTGAGGAGGACGCCACGTGGGAGGCGACCACCTACTGGAGCCACGCCCACAGGTTCCTTCTTGGGTGCACGGAGCACGCGTACACCCCTCAGCGCCCTAGTGGCACAGCTGCCTTCACTGGACGTGACGTCGAGGGACGCTTGACTCACCCCCAGTGCGAGAGGCTGGTGGACGACGTTGTGGAGTTGTCTTCGCGACTCCAGCGTTGTCAGCAGGAGCTACAGGACAGCAGGGACCTGGTCGACCGCTACGAGCGACTTCGACGACGCTACACGAGGATCACTGGAGTTGATCCTAACTCTCAGCAGTACGCTTCAGACGTGGAGCCTTGGGACCCGAACTCTCCGGATCGCCGCATGAACTCCCCCGAGAACTCAAGAGAAGACTCAGAAGAAGAAGACCCGGAGATGGAGGTTGAGGAGGACTCCGACGAGTAGGAGTGGACTCGTTTCCCCGCTGGACGACTCAGGACAGTTATCCTTAGTTTGTAGGAGCGTGTAGCTACGCCCTCCCTAGTCTTGAGTTGTGCCTTTTTATGTTGTCATGCTAGTAGTTTGCTTTATGTTGTGTGTGTTGGTTGCGACATGAGTTGTGGAATGCTTCGGCATCCTGTCCACATCCATGTCTTTAGTCTTGTTTAAGTGTCGTGTGAGTGGTGGAATGCTTAGGCATCTTGTCCACCTCCACACTAGTTGATTAATGAACTTGCTTTATGTCTATTACCCTTGATGCATATAGTTGGGACCGTGTTACCCTAGCATATCCTTTCTCATCTCATCTATTATTCTAAAACCTCAATAAACTTCTCTATCACAGATGGCTGGACGAGGTAGAGGTAGAGGCCGTGGTCGTGGTAACCCACCTCTGGATGAAGGACTTGGAGGTGTCCCTGGATGGAATGCAAGGGGTGCTCGAGGAGCCCCAGCCTCTCAACAAATGCAACAGATGATGGCTCTACAAACCCAGTTGCTTAACAACCTCACCCAGATTGTCACCAACCTGCAACAAGCCCCACCCCCACCACCACCAAACTACAACCTTCCGCCACCACCACCTTTTCCGCCGAGGTCCTTCCTTAGGGACTTCCTGAACACCCATCCACCCACTTTTGCCACCGTTACTGAACCCATGGACGCCGATGATTGGCTCCGTACCATTGATAGCAAGCTGAGGCTCATCCACTGTGAAGGAAGGGAGAAAGTGCTACTAGCCTCCCATCAACTTCAAGGACCAGCAGCTGACTGGTGGACCGCCTTCACCGAAGCCCACCGGGACCCGGAAAATATTACATGGGAAGAATTCCGAACCAACTTCCGCAATCACTTCGTACCTGAAGGAGAGATACAAGCCAGGCGTGAAGAATTCCTGACGCTAAAGCAAGGCCGCATGACTGTGAGGGCCTACCTGAATGCCTTCACCCAGCTATCCCGCTATGCCCCAACAGATGTGGATACCGACGCCAAGAAACAATTCCGCTTCAAGAATGGGCTGGACAAAGAGTTAAAGTTTGCTATGTCTTCCAGCGACTACGGCGACTTCCAGAAGTTAGTGGACAAAGCCTTTGAAGTGGAAAGGACTAAGAAGGAACTGGAAGATGACGAAAGAAAGAGGAAGTTGACTTTAGCAGCACATGCCTCCAGCAGCAATGTACGCCCCCGTCTCAACCCTCCGCCTACAACTCACATGACTCGTCCCATGAACTACTCGGGACAGAGGTTTCCCAACTCCAACTACAGGCCACCCACCCCTTACAACCAGCCAATGCGCCAGCAGCAGCAGCAGCAGCAGCCACCACGCCAGCCAATGCAACCCCCACGCCAGCAGGTGCAGCCACCCCGCCCTTCAGCCCCAGCTAACCGTCCAAGTGGCCAACCCCCAAGAAACCAGTCAGGAGGCAACAAGGGCTCAAATAATGCTGCAGGAGTACAATGCTACAAGTGCGGAGAATGGGGACACTATGCCAGCAGTTGTCCAAAGAAGCAGCAGAACCCAACTGGCCGTGTCAACCATGTGACTCTGGAGCAAGCACAGGAAGCACCTGATGTGGTGATCGGTACGTTCTCTGTCAACTCCCACCCTGCCACCATATTGTTTGATTCGGGTGCTACACATTCATTCATATCCAAGGATTTCATAAAGAAGCATGACATGGTAGTTACATTCTTGAATGGGCCATTATTGATAAACTCTCCTGGAGGAGAGATGGTGGCAAGGCATCTATGCCGAAAAGTGAGTATAAACATAAGGGGGGTAGTCTTTTGGGCCAACCTAATAGTGTTGGACTCACAAGGATTAGATATCATTCTGGGAATGGACTGGTTGACAAAGAATCAAGGAGTAATTCATTGTGCAACTAGAACAGTCTGCTTAACACACCCGGATGGCACCACAGTGGAATTCAAGCCTGATCAGACACAAGAAGCAATAGTGCAACTCAACCATCTTGAGAGTACTGAAGATATCAGGGTTGTGAAGGAATTTCCGGATGTATTCCCAGATGACTTACCAGGTATGCCCCCTGATCGAGAGATTGAATTTGTCATTGAATTAGTACCTGGAACGGCCCCAATATATAAGAGGCCATATAGAATGGATGCTAAACAACTAGCTGAACTAAAGGATCATATTGAGGAATTATTGGCAAAAGGATATATTCGTCCTAGCTCATCGCCTTGGGGAGCACCAGTCATATTTGTACCTAAGAAGGATGGAACTCAAAGGTTGTGTGTGGATTATCGTGCCTTAAATGAGGTAACCATCAAGAACAAATATCCACTACCAAGGATTGAAGATTTATTTGATCAGTTAAGGGGAGCATGTGTGTTTTCCAAGATTGATCTTCGTTCGGGCTACCATCAACTGAAGATTAGACCGTCGGATATTCCCAAGACAGCATTTGTCTCTCGATATGGATTGTATGAGTATACAGTCATGTCATTTGGATTGACCAATGCTCCGGCGTATTTTATGTATCTTATGAACAAGGTTTTCATGGAATACTTGGACAAGTTCGTAGTGGTATTCATCGACGACATACTTATCTACTCCAAAACTGAAGAAGAGCATGAGGAGCACCTCAGGATGGCCTTACAGAAGCTTCGCCAACATCAGCTGTATGCCAAACTTAGTAAGTGTGAGTTTTGGCTAAAGGAGGTATCATTTTTGGGACATGTCATATCCGAAGGAGGTATAGCAGTGGATCCAGGCAAAGTGGCCGATGTCCTTAAGTGGGAAACACCTGAGAGTGTACATGATATACGGAGGTTCTTAGGTATGGCTGGTTATTACCGTCGGTTCATCGAGGGATTTTCAAAGATCTCTCGACCACTAACCAAGTTGCTTGAGAAAGGAGTTGCGTTCAAGTGGACCCCCGAATGTGAGGTAAGCTTCGCTGAATTGAAGAAGAGGTTAACCAGTGCACCGGTATTGGTGATGCCCGATATGCAAAAGGAGTTTGTGGTCTATTGTGACGCATCTGGTCATGGTTTAGGATGTGTCTTAATGCAAGGAGGACATGTTGTGGCCTACGCTTCAAGACAGCTTCGGAAACATGAGAGGAACTATCCAACACATGACTTAGAGTTGGCAGCTGTTGTTCATGCTTTGAAGATATGGAGACATTACTTAATGGGAAAAAGGACGGAGATATACACAGATCACAAGAGCTTGAAGTACATATTTACACAGCCGGATCTTAACCTCAGGCAACGTCGTTGGTTGGAATTAATCAATGATTTTGATGTGGGAATCAACTACCATCCAGGCAAGGCTAATGTGGTCGCTGATGCTCTAAGCAGGAAGGGACAAAGCAATAACTTGTCAGTACAAGCTCTTCAACCCCAGCTATGTGAAGAGTTTGCAAGGTTAAATCTATGTCTAGTGTCTAGCACTGAAGCAGTTGCTATGGAAGTGGACTCAACCCTCGAGCGTGATATACGAGAAGGGCAGAAGAATGATGAGAAGGTCAAGGAGATCAAACAGTTGATGAAGAAGGGGAAAGCTCCGAACTTTAGAGAGGATGAACAAGGAACCTTATGGCTTGGAAAGAGGATTTGTGTTCCAGATGTCAAGGAGATTAAAGAGTTGATATTAAGAGAAGCTCATGACTCATCATACTCCATCCACCCCGGAAGCACCAAGATGTATCAAGACCTTAAAGACCGATATTGGTGGCATGGAATGAAACGGGATGTAGCCGAATATGTGGCCATATGTGATACATGTCAATTGATTAAGGCGGAACATCAAAGACCAGCAGGGTTATTACAACCAATCAAAGTGCCAGAATGGAAATGGGAAGAAATAAGTATGGACTTCATCGTGGGACTACCAAGAACACAATCTGGATATGATTCTATATGGGTTATTGTGGACCGGTTGACTAAAGTTGCTCACTTCATCCCCGTGAAAGAAACATACAATGGCCCCAAGTTGGCGGAACTGTATATCTCCAGGATTGTATGCTTACATGGAGTTCCTAAGAAGATCATCTCAGACAGAGGCACTCAATTCACCTCAAGATTCTGGCAGAAGTTGCATGAATCAATGGATACCCGTCTAAATTTCAGTTCGGCGTATCATCCTCAAACTGATGGCCAAACAGAACGCACCAACCAGATACTAGAAGATATGTTGAGAGCGTGTGCTTTAAAGAATAGCAAGAGTTGGGACAAGAATCTGCCATATGCCGAATTCTCCTACAACAACAGTTATCAAGCCAGTTTGAAGATGTCTCCTTTTGAAGCATTGTATGGGCGAAAATGTAGGACACCGTTGTTTTGGAATCAAACTGGGGAAAGTCAAGTCTTTGGGCCTGACGTATTACAAGAGGCTGAAAGACAAGTACAAGAAATTCGGAAGAATCTAAAGGCAGCTCAAGCAAGACAGAAGAGTTATGCGGATACTCGAAGACGTGATCTCACATTTGAAGTTGGTGACTATGTGTACTTGAAGGTGTCACCTGTGAGAGGCTTGAGAAGATTCAAAGTAAGAGGCAAGTTGTCACCCCGTTACATTGGTCCGTTCAAGATACTGGAACGACGTGGTGAAGTGGCTTACCAGCTTGAGCTTCCGCCACACCTGGCAGATGTGCACAATGTGTTCCATGTGTCGCAGCTTAAGAAGTGCCTAAGGGTGCCTGAAGAGCAATTGCCAATGGAAGCAGTGGATGTACAGGAAGACTTGTCTTATGTGGAGCAGCCTGTCAAGATACTTGAGACACTAGAAAAAGTCACAAGAAACAAAGTCATTCGCATGTGTAAAGTGCAATGGAAGCATCATTCGGAGGCAGAAACAACATGGGAAAGAGAAGAAGCTCTCAAGGCGGACTTCCCTCATCTATTCTCTTAGAGCGTCCGAATCTCGAGGGCGAGATTCCTTTTAAGGGGGGTAGAGTTGTAACACCCATACTTTTGAACAAGAAGTGCTCAAACCCTTGATCATGAGTGTATGCATTTTTGGGTGAATTTTAGCAATTCAAACGTGTAGCAAACGTTCAAAATTGAATTTGAATTCAAATCAAAAGAAAAGAATTGAAAAAGAAAAAGAAAAAGGAAATAAAAAGGGAAAAACCCCTCCTGGGCCGAATTTCGGCCGCAGCCCAACCCCTCCCCGCCGGCCCAGCCGCAACCCCCTTCCCCCTCCTCTCTCTGGTCTTCCGGTCCCACCTGTCGGCGCGCCCTCTCCCTCTTCTTCCCCGCGCGACGCGCAACCGCCCGACGCCGCGCCGTTTTCCCCGCGCCGCGCCCACGATCCCCCCTCCCTCGGAACTGCTCCCCCCTTTCAAAATTCGGCCGAGGGCTGCAACCGCCATCACCCCCGCCCCATAAATCCCTCGGCGCCCCCACTTTTCCCCCCTTCCCCGAGCTTCCCGGTTGCCCTTGCGCCTTCACCGCCGGTGAGCCCTCTGCGCCCGCGTTCCCGTCGCTGCACCCGCGCTACTTCCCATTTTCTTGGCCTAACGTGTTTGCCACACCGCCAGGAAGCTGCTGGACGCGTTTGATCGGGTGAATAGCCTCTGCACCACCGTTTCCGCCGCTCACCGTCGACCTCCGCCGCTGCACCTCGTCGCCGGCGTCACCCTCTCCTTCCCGGGCTCAATTAACCCCTCTGGTGAGCTGCCCCGAACACCCTCTTCGTTTCTGTGCACTTAGATCATTGGAATAGCCCCTATCGCGTGTGATCGGGTGATCTCCGGCGAGATCACCGCCGCCGTCGGTCGGCCGCCGCCGCGCCGTGCGCTGGCGCCGATTTGGGGCGACGTGGCCCTATCTGGTCCGTCGTTCCAGTGGCAACGGCCACGATTAGATCTTCATACCCCTTCGCTTCATAAAATCTGGGCCATCCGAGTTAGATCCAACGGCCCAGGTTTAAACAGCCCTTTCCCGCCTTCGGTTTACACCCAGACCCCTGGAATTATACCAGCTACCCCCTGAGCTTAAGCTTATTGCAGATCTAGCCCCTGGAATTTACAGTCTAACCCCTGGAACCTATAAAAATGGATTTAATCAAGGAATTAATCCCTCCAGCCCCTGTAAATTTGTATAATTGTGAATTTGACCCCTGTCTAGTGTAGAAAACTTACCAGCTAGCCCCTGGTATTTTATTTAATGGCTGAATAGTATTTCTAGTATTATTTAAGGTGTAATAAATGGATAGAAATGGTAAATAAATATAAAACAGTAGGGAAAAATTATGTAAAATATTTATATGCTGTGAATTAATTGTAGAGTTCAGATAAAGTATATTTGGTCCCTGGATTAATTATTATAAGGGTTTTAAAATACATTTTTGGCTATAGAAAATTCAATAAAAATGGTTTTAGGCTATAATAAAATCCCAAAATTGCAGGAAAATTTTGAAATGTATATTTTGACCATGTTAAGTGATAAATACCTCGTAGGGACGCATTAGTGTAGGATTTTGTGCCTATGTGTGTGTGATGCCTTGTTTTGCGTGCCTTTACTTATGTAGCTTTATTCTATTCTTGCCATGCTTGGTATATCTAGAGTCGTTCAACGACCCTAATCTAAACTTCCAAGACCAAGACCTCGTCAACTCCCAAGTCTTCAACGAAGGCAAGTGCCCTTGACCATCTTGTGCCTATTTTAGGAATTTAGCTAGTTGCATGCTAATTAATTTGATTGTCCTACTTCATGTTTACATGCCCTGTTCCTTACCATTCCTTGTTACCTGAAATGGGTTGGGAAGTAGATAGGCTTTATTTATGCTTAGCCATGCTTAGATGTTGGGATTGGGTTTTCACACAAATACTCTATGCTCAACTTTATGGTACTTTAATTTGGTGATGAACATACATAATGTTAGTGGATAGGAATCTGGTGGTTGGTTGGTTTTGGTATGGTGCATTTTGCACGAGACCCGGGATTGGGGTTTGTTACCACCGGATTCTAAGGACCGGTTTATGGAGGAAGCCACTAAGCTTTATAGTACCACCACGAGACTGAGATGGGGCAGCTTGGTCAATTAATTAGGTTTCTCCCGATGAACTGCTAGTGGTTGGATGGTGCGGGGAATGATGCGGGTGATCTGCTCTTGGAACCGCAAGGCTCAAGAGGGGGCTCTGGGGCGGAGGGTTACTCCGAGAATCCCCAGTGGTGGAAACCTTAGAGGGCTAGCACTAGTCGGGAGTACCTTTGTAAAGACCATGTTGTGATCTCCTGGCCTCACACCAAAGGAAGTGTGTAATGTGACCGACGGGTCACGGGCATCAGGGAGGTTTACTTAGTCCACCTGGTAACAGGGGATGGAATCACTGCTTGTGGGGAAAGGGTACACTCTCTGCAGAGATTTGGTAAAACTGTCATGACAGCCGTGCTCACGGACAAGAGCGGCTTGGGGCCAGTTCATAATTAGACTATGGTTGGGAAATGATGGTTCATTATGATGCAAGTACTTTCATTATCATTAGTCATGTGTTATTTATTTATCGAATTATGACATTGATAATTGAAAGCTAAGGATAGGTTTTAAGCATAGTGCTAAGCCATATTTGGCCTTTCCTTGCCCTAGCCAATCATGTCATTCTCTTCCCGCACTTGCTGAGTACTCTATGTACTCAAGCGTTTAATTCTCCTTTAGAGTATGAAGAAGAAGAAGCTGCACCGGAGGACTTCTACGTCAACCCGGAGGACTTGGCCTAGGCTGGCGACCTCACGCGTAACGGCTGCCTGTGGAGACGAAGCCCGCTTATCTATCTTGCTTTCTGTAGGGTTGAACTGTTTAGCGTTGTAAATATTTGTGGTGTGTATTTGTAGACCCTCGGGTCGTTCTGTAAGACTATTTATGTATTTCGAACATGGCAATGTAATGGTATTTCACTTTCGTCAACGCATGTACGATTCAACTGATCCTGGCGTACATGTGGTTAGCGTCTGTTCATCTTTACGATGACCGGGCGTGACACTTGAGCTCGCTGCCGTGGTATTGGCATTAAAAATGTGGAGGCATTACTTGCTTGGAAATCTTATACACCTCTACACCGACCGCAAGAGTTTGAAATATATTTTCACGCAGAAGGAGCTGAATATGAGACAATGAAGGTGGTTAGAGCTGATCAAAGATTACGAAATTCAAATTCATTACCACCCCGGTAAAGGAACGTGGTTGCCGACGCGCTTAGTCGGAAAGCCCATGTCCACAACATCACCATGGCCGAAATGGGAGATGAGGAACCAAGTCTATATGTGATTCCATATGGGGCTGTCAATAATCTTGCTCTCATTCCCACCATCCGAGAGGAAATTACTGATGCCCAGAAAAAGGACAAGGGCATGTCACACATACGGGAAAGAGTGGACAGCGGGGAGGTAAAATGTTTCTGGAAAGATGATCATGGTACATTATGGTTCAAGGACCAGATAGTTGTACCCCGAGACGTTAAGCTCCGGAAGAAAATATTGGATGAATCTCACATGTCATAATTTTCTATTCATCCAGGCAGCAATAAAATGTAACAAGATTTAAAGACCAAGTTTTGGTGGACACGGATGAAGCGGGAAATAGTGAAGTACGTATCCGAGTGTGATATGTGTCGGCGAGTGAAGGCTGACCATATGAACAAATCGGGACAGCTGAAACCGCTGAATATTTCGGCATGGAAATGGGAGGATTTGAGTATGGATTTCATAGTCGGTTTGCCACTAACATTCCGGAAGCATGATTCGATTTATGATAGTTGACCGACTAACCAAATCAGCACACTTTGTTCCGGTAAATGTCGGATTCAATGCCAAAAAATATGCGGAGTTGTACATATCAAGAGTTGTGTGCCTACACGGCATTCCTCGCATGATTATTTCAGATCGAGGCTTGCTGTTTGTTGCTCGTTTCTAAGAGCAGCTGCACACCTTGTTGGGTACTAAACTGATTAGAAGCTCCGCATATCACCCACAGACTGATGGACAAACCGAGAGGGTGAACCAAGTCCTTGAAGACATGTTGCGTGCGTGTGCCATCCACCACGGTAAAAATTGGGATGATCATTTACCATCGGCGGAATTCTCGTAAGACAACGATTATCAAGCGAGTATCAAGATGGCACCATACGATGCTCTCTACGGCCGGAAACGCCGCACACCGCTGAATTGGTGTGAGTCCGGCGAGAGGGTGACGTTCGGGATGTATCTAGTCAACAAAGTCGAGGAACAAGTTTGGATTATTCAAGCGAACTTAAGAGCAACTCAATATCGATAAAATAATTATGCGGACAAGTGGCGTCGCCCGCTGCACTTTTACATCGGAGATCATGTATATCTCCGTGTGTCACCGATGAAAGGAATTCATCGGTTTGGAGTAAAAGGGAAGCTTGCTGCCTGATTTATTGGCCCGTTTGCTACCATGGAGAAGTGCGGACCTGTGGCTTATTGATTGGAATTACCGGCATATCTTGCTGGTATACACGACATTTTCCACATATCTCAGCTCCGGAAATGTCTCAAGTTCACAGCTGCAGTCCACACCGCCGAAATCGGCGAATTACAACCGGATTTGACGTACTCCGAACATCCGGTTCAGATTCTCGACGAGAAGATCCGAACCGCGCGGAACCGCGCACTGTGGTTTTATAATGTCATAGAGAAACCATATGCTGAAGAAGCAATATGGGAAACTAAAGAATATCTCCGCTCCAACTATCCGGATTTTTTATCGTCTCACATCCGCTAATTTCTCTCCTACTTTCGTCTCTTCATTGTAATCTCGAGGCAAGATTCTTTTAAGGGGGGAGGAATGTAAAAGCCCTAGTTTCCATAATTCAAATTTCAGTTAAGACAAAAAATTTGAATCATAAAAAGAATTAAAAAGGAAATGAGAAAAACAAATTAATTCAAACTCCAAATGAGGGAATTCAAAAAATTAAACTTTGCTAACAAATGAAGTTAACATGAAGATTTGAGTTGACCAATGGATTCAAAATATTCCAAATAGAATTCCTGCAAAGTTTCATAATTTTTGAAGCAAGTTTGCTATTTAATTCAATAGCATCATTGAATTCAACTCAAATTCAAATTCAAATGAAACTTTGTCAAATCAACAATGTGATTTCAGAATCAATTTCTACACCTTCAATTTAGTCTACCATAAAATTTCTAGAATTTTTGGACACAAGTAGGTGGGATATTTTGGTATCCAGAGAGGGATGAGGATGGAGTGCAGTGGGACCCACTGGTCAGTGGCTCAATTGAGCTGAACGGATTTGCCTTGCTCTGTTCGGTGCTTCACGGCAGCTGAGCTGCGCTCCAGCCCATCAAGCAGGCAGGCAGGTACCTGGGTGTCAAATTGCTTTGAACGCAACCTCATCCAACCGAGCAGCTGCCCATCTACTTCCTTGCTGCACTGAACACTCACCTCTCTGCTTGTCTCCCGTGAAACAGAGCAACGGTGCCCTCCTCTGTTCCTGCTCGCCCCAAGTTTTCCAGCCATCGGTTGATCGACCTTCAACTAGCAAAAAGTAGCATATATATGTCTCTCCTCTATCATGTCGAGCATTTAGTTTGTTGTTTTGCTCACTGGGTTGCCAGTATTTTGAAGTTTCGCAGACGTTGCCGTTGAGCCGCCGTGGCCGTCGTCCTCGGTCCTCTGCAGAGCCGGAGTTCTAGGCCGTTTCAAGCCTCACTGCCAACTGCAAAAAGATGCGCCCATACGTCTACTAGGTGCTGGTAAAATCTGATCTCAGTCCATACCCTATAGCTTTGTTTTTTCTGTGTTTTCTGATGAACTTTTAGTATCAACAGAACTCCGTATTGTTCCAAATTCGTTTTCCACGTGAATGCATAGATCGTGCTAGTTAGAGTTTATCTTTCCCTTGTCCTGGCGCACCACCTCTACGAAAAACCGAGGAATTTCATGTTGGGAAATCAGCGGTACGCTACTCTAGCAACTCTACCGCATCACCCAGGAAACATGCCAGTACAGAGGTCATAGATCGTTACCACTAGACGTGCAGTGCAGCAGAATGTAGACGCGCGTCGGTGTAGGGAAAGCAGACGATCTTGTTCGTCTCCTCCTCGTCCTCGTCCTCATCCTCGTCACGGCAGCAAGTAGACGATCACGATCGTCGTAGCCGATGAGCGCAGCAGTAGCAGCAGCCCCTCTACGGAGTCCACATGTACGGGGAGGAACGACGTGTGCCGGTGTGCTAGCACCGCGTGCACGGCAAGGGTCTCGGCGTGAGGCCTGCGAGGGGTGCCCTCTAGGGCTGTCACATGGTGGAGTAATTATCCCCTAACCCTACCCCTCGTATTTATAGGCATACTAATGGGCTTTCAGGTCGCAGGCCCATTAGTACCCTAATTGCTTATGGATCTAATATCCAGCGGGCCTTACCCGAATTGTTGTGATTTCCTCTTGGGCATATCACCAATAATCTCCCACTTACACTAGAGACTATCATCTAGCCAAACTTTTCGATATTCCAACCCCTGAAGTGTGTGACCCGTTAGGTTCATGTGCAGCCGGTTATGAATGGAAACATTTTCCAACCACAAGTCAGTAGAGGTACCTAGCAGGACATACTGACTTCCAGATGTACATAAAGATCGTATCGGCCGAACCTAGATACAGTCAACATGCCAATCCCTTTGCCGCACGATACCAGTCAAGCTCAAGGCGAGATGCATGCCATCCTTGTGATAGCTCGACCATTCACTCAATCAAATAGTGGATTCATTTCTATGTTTCATTATGTACTCGAAGACTACTTTTATGACTACCCAGTTACGGAGTAGCGTTTGGTAGTCTCAAAGTACACAACTACACATAGTGAGAAACAATAGCGATCTCAGGTCTAAGGATCTAGCAGGTGTATCACTCAAGACCAACTTATGGCACATATGGAAATAACAATCACAACAGTGTCTTGGAGTGGGTCAATCCAACACAATGTTCACTAACATGTGTTCACATTATTAATTTGATATTTCCATGTCTATGATCCGTGAAACGTGATCATCAATTAATACATGTGCTAGTCTATGTGACATCATTATCTCATATAATGATATAGACAAGGGAACATTTAGAGTAACATTACTATTAACAAAGCGTTCCGCGAGCAAGTCACATACTTGATGATCAATGTAAATAATGATTACTCATATAACAATTTATTTAATAGTACATAAACATAGATGTGACAAAAGTCTCCCACTACACACTATGATCACTGATGTAAGTATCTCGTGTGCGCCTCATGCTTTGATTGTGGAAGAGGCTTTGTCAACGGATCTGCAATATTCAAATCCGTGTGCACCATGCATATCTTCACATCACCTCGGTCGATGTTCTCCCGAATGAGGTGATAGTGTCGTAATATGTGTTTGGATCTTTTGTGTATCTAGGCTCCTTTGCCTGTGCGATAGCTCCACTATTATCACAATAGAAATCCACAAGATTGGACGCGCTAGGAACAACACCCAACAGATAAACAAATTTTCTAATCCAAACATCTCCTTTGCAGCTTCAGAAGCTGCAATATACTTCGCCTCTGTGGTTGAATTTGCTACTGTATCTTGCTTGGAACTTTTCCAGCTCACTACCCCTCCATTGAGGCAGAATACAAAACCGGGTTGCGATCTAGAATCATCCTTATCAGTTTGGAAGATGGCATCTGTGTAATCTGTTACAACGAGCTCTTCTTCACCTCCAAACACTAAGAATGCATCCTTAGTTCTTCTCAAGTACTTAAGGATGTTTTTGACAATGGTCCAATGAGCATCACCATAATCTAATTGATACCTGCTCGTGACGCTTAGAGCATAAGATACATCTGGGTGTGTACATAGCATGGCATACATGATGGATCCAATAGCCGAAGCATATGGAATCACTCTCATCCTCTTTTGCTCCTCAGGTGTCGAAGAACACTAACTCTTGCTTAGATTAATGCCATGTGACATTGGCAAGAAACCTTTCTTGGAATCTTGCATATTGAACCTATTCAATATCTTGTCAATATATGTATCTTGGCTTAATCCAATTAGCCTTTTAGATCTATCTCTATAGATCTTTATGCCCAAAATGTATGTTGCCTCTCCTAAATCCTTCATTGAGAAACTTTTTCTTAATGAGGATTTAACATCATCAAGCATTGGAATGTCATTTCCGATCAATAATATGTCCTCTACATATAGGACAGAAATACATGTATGCTCCCACTAAACTTCTTGTAAATACAAGGTTCTTCTACATTCTTGATGAAACCAAACCCTTTGATCACTTCATCAAAACGTACATTCCAACTCCGAGATGCTTGCTTCAACCCATAGATGTACTTTTGAAGCTTGAATATTTTACTAGCATGTTTAGGATCGACAAAACCCTGAGGTTGCGTCATGTACACATCCTCAGTCAGACTTCCATTAAGAAAGGTTGTTTTGACATCCATCTGCCATATTTCATAATCAAAATATACAGCAATTGCTAGGAGAATCCGAACAAACTTAAGCATTGTGACAGGTGAGAAAGTTTCATCATAATCAACACCTTGAATTTGTTTGAAACCTTTCGCAAACAATCGTTGTCAGAGTCTAGTTCCGGCAATTCCCCCGGTACTACTGTTGGTAGCCCGCGGAGTTTGTAGTTTGGTATTGGGCGCAGAGATTCAGAACACGATAGCAAGTAGACACAAGGATTTACGTGGTTCGGGCCGCCTAAGCGTAATACCCTACTCCACGGGGTGTGTGGTTATTGTATTGAGCGTCTGATCACTTATGAGCCTGTGTCAGAGCTGAGTTTGAGAGTGTCAGGAGTCCAGAGAGCGAGTCTCAGAGAGCCCCTTTGTGTATCGCTCAACCAGTCCTTTTATAGTACAAGGACTGGTCGTTACATTGCTAGCCTGCCCCAACATGTGGCCCTAGCGGTTACTGATGCTTAGTACACAATTAATGAGGTTAGTTACCCTTAATAGTGTGATAACGGGCCTTGACAGTGCCATTACTGGTATTAAGGGCCCTCCGATTGTGTGTCATTAATATGGTATTAATCACACTTAATCGGGTCTTGAAGTCTTTGATTGCCCCTTGAAGGTCCGAGCCATTGGGGATCCTCAAGTCTGCTTGTTAAAGTTGAAGGTCCGACGGTTGGAGACGTGGCAGCTCTGGAGCTTACCGTCTGGGACGGGTAGGCCCGGTGCAATTGTACAGGTGTCGGTCCTGGAGCTTCCCTCTGTCGGGGGTTAGGTCTGGGGGTGCCGCATAGGTGTTTAGCCCAGAGCTATCCCATGTGTGGGATGTAGGCCCGGTTGCAGTATACACGTGGCAACACCAGGACTAACCATAGAAGGGAGGCAGGTCCGGTCCCGTATGACACGTGGGGCCTTTGGAGGTCTTCAACTCAGACAGGTGAAGTTCCTTTGGTCTTTTTGCAGTCCCAAGTGGTATACGATACGCAAGGTACCGACAGTGGCCCTCTGGGCCCACCTCTGGGAGAGACCTTTTGGATGAAGTCGTTCTGCCAGAGGTGGGTCCATCTTTCGGTTTTTGAGCCGTGTCTTCAAGGGTCTTCTGATGTTCCGTTGGCAGTAGTTCTCAGTTAAACCATCACCGTGTGGCATATCCAGGATGCGGCAGGTGAAATCTGAGCGTGCGGATCTCGCGCAATTGAAGGTCGCCGGTTCCCAATACAAAAACCATATCGGTTCCGCGCGCCCTGTCAGGCCGCCGCCCTCGGGCTTCCCGCCTTTCATGATGACAACCGTTCGCCTGGGGTAAGGACCTCGACTTCATCGTCGGGGTGGCCCTGGGCCACCTTGTCATTGGCAGGGTGAAGTTTTTGAATTGTATCGCCGGCTCTTTTGCGGTTTCCATCCAAGCATTGCGGGGGCTTACTTAAGAAGGAAAGCGCGCACCGTTTGGGGATTCTTTATGCCATCATTCGAACTTGCGCTCAGAATCCTCCAAACTCTCGCTCTCTTTTCCTCTCATGCCACGTTGTGCTGCGATGGAGTTGGGTCTCCGCAAGAGCCGCCATAAGACCGACGGTGATCTGAAGAAGGTTCCAGCCCTCATGGGGTGGTCCAGTGACTCCTTCAATCACCTGGTCCACGACGGCAAGCTTCCGTTCAAGAAGGAGCAAGGCGACATGGTGTACTTCTCCGCGTACGCCATGGTGGGACTGATCCCACCCTTCTCCACGTTTCTCTTGATGCTGCTAGACTTCTATGGTCTACAGCTGTACCACCTTGGCCCTCACTCCATTCTTCTAGTGTCGATCTTTGTCCACTTCTACGAGATGTGGATGGGTATTCCCCCCTGCGTCGAGCTCTTCCGCACCTTCTTCAGCATCCACACCACTGGCAAAAGTGACGAGTACCTTAGCTTCTATTATTTTGTGAAGCACAAGAAGTGCCCGTACAAGTACTTGCGGTCGTTCCCTTCTGGCAACTGGGACGATTAGAAGAAGGATTGGATTGTCATCAGGGTCAAGGAGCATGAGAAGTTGGAGCTGCCCGAAGGCCTCTCCAAGTCTACACTGAAGCTTGGAGTGAAGTTTCGGTGCTATCAGACGCCTTCAACCTTGCTCTGACCAGGATCCGCCAATGTGTGGAGGGAGGGGTAACTCCCCAGGCGGTATTCTGCAACTTCTTGGTCAACAGGTGGGCTCTGTTGAAGAAGAGGGAGAAGCTCGCTTGGGCCCTCAACAGCGTGATGGACGACGACCGGATAGAGACTGGTTTGAAGTCCAACATGGAAGGCGCAACTTTGGAGTTTCACCTCAAGAAGTTCTAGCACGGCATCGACGTCGAGGGTGACGACTTGACTCCACCGGCGGCTTTCCTCCCTCTAAATATGGAGGCGGAGTTCAGCAAGGAGCTCCAGCGGAAGATGTCGGTGCTTGACGACCTCAGTGAAGTTGAGAGGCGTCCGACCACCGGGTCGGCGATCCACGGAGCTTCTGAGGGTGGTCCCCCTTCCGCCCCAAGATAGATAGTTGAATTCGTGGGCAAGGGAAAAGAATGGGCCGAGCCCTCGAGCCGTAAGAGGAAGTTGAAGCACTCTGACAGGAGGTCCGTCAGACCTGCTCCTTCCGCAGCGGCTCCTTCTCCCCAGAGCAGAAGGTCTTCAACAGCGGCAACTACCCCAGCATCGGCATCTCCCCAGGGTGCTAGCTCTAGCCATGTGGCTCCGATACCAGGGCGTGTTGAGGGCTCCAGGTCCGGGGGTCCTTCTCAGTCGAGGGGGGGCCTCAACCAAGGTGACACCGACGGCAGCAGCAAGCTCCGGAGAACCTTCCGGAGCTACCACGCCAGTGGCGATAGGGTCCGGCCCCGAGCGTCCGGGGAAGAGGTTCCGCGCTAGCTGGAGCGGAAGCCTTCCGAGGTAAATTTGGTTTTTTACCTCAGTTGGTTGTTCTTTGTTATAACTGTGTTTTGAATGTCTTCGTCCTTCATCCACAGGGTACCCAAGAAAGGGGCTGAAGCTCCGGTTCCTGCAGCAGCAGCTGAGGCTGTGCAGGCGGAAGCTCCGGCTCCAATCCCAGCGCCGCCCCAGGTGGTGGCTGAGGTCGCGGCAGCCCCGACGCTGGCTGTCGTGGTCCTGGACCTCGACTCATCCCCTGAAGCTCCCGTGGTAGTGCCGGACCACAGGAATGAAGATGTACCAGCGGCACCAGCCGTGGAGGTTGAAGCTCTGGGGTTGGATGCTCAGATGACGGATACCCCGGCCTGAGAGCCGGAGGTATTTGCAGTTCCAGCCCTAGAGCCATATGTTGTTGAAGCCCCAATAGCGGGGCCAGTGGTTAATGAAGCCCCGGCGGTAGAGCCGGGTGTTGATGAAGTTCCGGTGGTAGAGCTGGTCGTCGAAGAAGTTCTGGCACCTGAGCCAGTTGCTGCAGAAGTGTCAGCGCCCGAGCCCATGACGGTCGAAGCGCCAGGGCCTGAGTCGGCTGTGGAGGAGGCACCAGCGTTAGAGCCAGAAGTGGTTTCAGCTCCGGCCGAACCTTCAATGCCTGCCCCGGAGGTGGTGGTCCCGCGCTTGAGCCAGGCTGCCAAGATGAAGGTGCCAGCTCCCCGCCTAAAGGACCAGCTGTTGATGACCCAGCGGCGGGACCTTCGGAGCCAACTTCGGAGGTCGAAACTTCTATTGCAGGAGCTTCCTCGGCGGTGGCCGAGGCTATCCCGGAGGGCGGCCCTAGTGCCGTGGAAGCTCAGGGGACCGCTCTTGTAGAGTGGGACCCGATTTTTGATATGGAGAACCTGCTGGAACCAGCGGAGAGGACCCCGGTAGGTTCGGAGCCGATCCCTCTGTCGTTGTCTATCGACAATGCCTGCTCCAGCCTTCGTCAAGTGCAGCTGGCCTTCTACCACGAAAGCAAGGCCCTCGAGGAGGAGCGCCAAACCCTTAGGAGGTGGCGCAACCGTCTCCAATTCGAGACCAAGCTAGCGCAAACCAGGCTGGCTGACGACAGGGAGTGGGTGAAGAAGGAGAAGGCCCGGATGGAGTACTGGGGCAAGCTGCTGGACGAGAGGGAAAGCATGGTGTGATCCCTCGACAACCAGTCTCAGGCCATCCATGAACAAGCTATAGCTGCTAATAATGCAGCGAATGATCGCGAAGAGAGGCTCAGCGCCATCCACGACAGCCTCGTCAAGCGCCGGGAGGCTCTTGAGGAGCGGGAGAAAAATCCCGAAGATGAAGAGCAAAAACTCCTGGAGCTGCGGGATGACCTCGTGAAGAGGGAGGAGGAGCTCACTCAGAGGCTGACTTTGGGTGACAAGAGTCTCGCAGAGCGCACCAAGAAGCTGGAGGAGCGCTGCAAGAAAGAGGAGAAGAAGGCCTGGCAGCAAGGACAGGACCTCCACAAGAGGGAGGATGAAATTACTTCCAGTGAGAAGAAGGTGCGGGGCCGGGAGAAGGACCTGGTCGACCGCCGGAACAAGATCCACTTCCGGGAGGAGGAGCTCAGTAAACTCGAAAGGCAGGTTGCTGAGAAGATTCAGCAGAATGACAAAGAGGTTGAGCGTCTTGCCCGGGAGAATTCAGATCTTGCGGCGACCAGAAGATCCCTGGAAGAGATGCAAGGCTCGAGGGCTGCGGAGTCCCAACAAGTTTGGGACTTCTTGGGCAAAGCCAACGACGCGCTGATGCCAATGGGTTTTAGTCTCGTGCGTCCGAATGACCCGGAGCCGGAGCTGGACCAGGCGTTGCAAGCGTTGAGCGTGGCAGGCAACAAGCTCACCAAGATGGGTGATGTCATTGCGGACCAGCTAGAAACTAAAGGACAATCCCTAGCGAAGAACATCGTAGAGTTCATGCTGACGTGCTACACAAGTCAGGACCCTCACTTCGCACTGGACCCGGTGCTTGAAGGCCCCATCGACGGGGAGGGAGAAGCCGCCAAAGCCAGCGTGTCGGAGGTTGCCCAGAGGGTTCCCTCGTTCTTTCATAGGGTCTAGGATTCTCTCTTTGTAGCTCCCGCTTGTATTCTCTCTTCTTTTTCTCCAATTTTGTAATCTCTTGTCTCCAGATGAATGAAATCCAAGTTTTTTATGAATTTCATTTTTTGTCTTCAACACCTTTGTCCCACTTGGCCCTCTGGTAGATGTACACAATTTTATTGTGAACATGTACCAAGAGGACATAGCATTTTGTTGAAGACTTGCGCGCTTCAAACTTGTAATTTGTAGGTCCAAAATTGTCGATAGTAGGGGCCCCCTGAGGTTGTCGGAGCTTAGTAGCTCTAGCAGTGACCCTTGTCAATACGTAGGGTATTGACGGTTGGTCCTCTGGGGATGTCGAAGCTTGGTAGCTCTGGTAGCGACCACTGTCAACACGCAGTGTGTCGACAGCAGACCCCATTGGGGAGTCTTCCCACCATCTTTTCTTCACATTGACGGCTGGCCCCCTGGATTTTCCAGAACTTTTTAGCTCTGGTGATGTCTATTATCAATGTTTGAAACATCGACAGTAGACCACCTTAGGGGATGTCTGAGCTTTGGTAGCTCCGGCTTCATCCACCATCATCATGAGATCTTTATTTTTCCTGCACACTGAAGTCAAGAAAAACAGTAAAATCCATTTCCTATATATAACTCATTTGTGGCTTACTATTCCCGGAAGAAATTTTTAGGTCGAACGCAATTCTAAATACAATCAAGTGCACTGGATTGTTTTCTCCAGGTCTGATCGTTTCTGGACTCACCTTACTTCGGCCTGCCGGGGTGTAGGTAGAGTGGCGTACTTAGGGTGCAGGACCAGGCTAAGTGGATAGCACACTCCAGACCTAGATTGGCTTGGTGGCATTCAGACGAGTAGACCATTAACAATGTTTAGACCCAGAAGAATTGGCAATGCAACTTGAATTATATATGAATTGGTCGAGCTAAAGTTTCTTAAGAATTGCACAACTTTGTTATAGACAAGAAAGAGAAAAATAAAAAATATTGAGCCTGTACAAAATAAATGCACGTGGAGTCTGTTTTCACACAATGATGTCTTTCATTATAGGTCCGGGGTACAGGGGAAACAAGTACACTCTTAGGGTACCAAACCAGGCTAAGTGTGTTTCGTTTCTCGTTTGACCCAAGGTATCTAGCTACACTTTTAGTTCTGAGACTGTGACAAGTGTTGCCTGAACTTTGCGGGCCTTCCGAGGAAGGTCTGGCTGTTCTCCCGAAGGATCTACCCGACTCTGTACAATGACTCTATAACATACGTCACATGTAATTCAGACTCACCTCCGTGATATTAAGCATAGAACTTATGGAGGTGCTCAATGTTCCAAGGATTAGGGAGAGGTGTCCCATCCTTGGTTGCCAAGCGAATGCATCCGGGACGGGATACTTTGATCACTCGGAAGGGTCCTTCCCAGCTGGGGGATAGTTTGTTTAACCCTTCTCGAGTTTGTATTCTCTATAGCACCACATTGCCTTCCTCGAGCTGTTAGCTGTGAACATGCCGTTGGTGATAGCGCCGAAGAGCATGGCGGTATCGGGCATTACGAATAGCTGCTTGGCACCTTCCCTCTTCAAGGAGGTCAAGGTCTTCACGCCGGAGCTGGTCCTGCGTGGCATCGTCGAAGGTCCGGACCCGAAGCGACCCCAAGGTGATTTCTGGAGGAAGGACTGCTTCAGCTGCGTACACCAGGAAGATGGGTGTCTCTCCAGTTGATCGGTTTGGAGTTGTCCTGTTGGCCCACAGTGTGGGCGGAAGCTCTTCGATCCAGTTGGCTCCATGTTTTTTCAGGCGCTCATATGTGCGCATCTTGAGTCATTTTAGGATTTTTGCATTTGCTCTCTCAGCTTGGCCATTGCTTGTCGGGTGAGCTATAGAAGCGTAGCTAACCTGAATGCCGAGGTCTTCGCAATATCCTTGAAATGCAGAGCTTGTGAATTGGGTCCCATTATCAGTTATGATCTTGTTTGGGACTCCAAATCTGCATACGATGGACTGCAAGAAGTTGATAGCTGATTGCTTGTTTATTGTCACAACTGGAGTTGCTTCTGGCCATTTGGTGAACTTGTCAATGGCAACGTACAGGAACTTGTAACCTCCGACGGATCTTGGGAAAGGTCCCAAGATATCCATCCCCAACACAGCAAAGGGCCATGTAAGAGGCATCATTTGTAGAGGTTGAGCTGGTGTGTGAATTTGCTTCACATGGAACTGGCATGCTTCACATTTCTTCACTAGCTCAGCTGCATCCTGGAGTGCTGTAGGCCAGTAAAAACCATGCCAGAAGGCTTTACCGACTAGCGTGCGGGAAGACGCATGGTTCTCACACTCGCCTCCATGGATTTCTGCGAGGAGCTCGTAGCCTTCTTCCCTTGTAATGCACCACATTAGGACGTCGTTGGCACCACGCCGGTAGAGATCCCCTTCTACCAGTGTGTATCTTTTAGCCAATCTGACTATCCGGTCAGCGGATACATTATCTTCAGGAAGGAAATTGTCTTTCAAGTAGCTCCGGATCTCCGAAATCCATGCATCGGAGCTAACTTGAGGATTTGAGTCTTGCGTGCTGGGTTGCTCGAAGCTTCCTGCAGCACCTACGACCCTTGATGGACGCCATGGTAACAGGGCCATCGGGACCGCCAGCTTCGAGGTGCTGGTCTCGCCCCCTTCGCTCAGTTCGGCAGGCTGATCTGTAGGTTTAGACAACCTCCGGACGAAGGTTTCGTCGGGAGCCAGAGCTCCGGTTGAAGCTTTCGTCGAGAGTTCATCGGCTTCAGCTTTGTTGACACGCTGGACATGACAAAGATCCAGGACGTCGAAGTCTTTCTGAAGCTTTTGGACTTCAAGTAGGTATGAAGCTAGTTGAGGGTTGTTGCAGTAGAATTTACCTTTGACTTGTTTTACAACAAGCTTTGAATCACCCTTTACCAACAGCTGCTTGACACCATACGATAGTGCCACCTTGAGACCATAGATTAGTGCTTCATACTCTGCCATGTTGTTGGTCGCCATGAAGTCAAGGTGAACCATGTATTTGACCTTCTCCCCGGTCGGAGCGAGGAGAAGGACTCCAGCTCCGGCTCCCTGCTTTTGCACGGAGCCGTCGAAGTAAAGAGTCCAGTGAGGCTCGGTGAAGACCGGAACCTTAGGTTCTAGCTTTTGCTCACTGGGCCCCCCAGGATTTGATGGAGAGGGGGTCCGTTCCGCCACGAAGTCCGCCAATGCTTGACTCTTGATCGCTTGCCTTGGGACGAATTCAAGGTCGAACTCGACCAATTTTGCTGCCCACTTTGCAATGTTCCCAGTGGGGTTGGGGTTATGTAAGATTGCACACAGTGGATAAGAAGTTACCACTAAAATCTTGTGAGCTTGGAAGTAGTGTCGGAGCTTCCTAGAAGCAATAAGAACTGTGTAGAGCAGCTTATGCACTTCTAGGTACCGAGTCTTGGTGTCATCAAGTACTTTGCTGATGAAGTGCACTGGGCGTTGGAGTGTCCGAACCCTCTCGAAGGGGCCCAGAGCTTCCTCCTCATCAACCTGGACCCTCCCAGAGGGGCCCGGAGCTTGTTCGGGGACCTCTGGGTTCCTACTGGAGGAACCCGGAGCTTCTTCTGCAGCGACCCGGACCTTCCCAGAGGGGTCTGGATCTTGTTGCTCAGCAACAGAAACATCTTCATTTGAAGGAAGTTGACCCTCTGGCATCTCTCCTTGAGGATTTGGGTCTGGGAGCTGAGACCCAGACTCGTCTTCAGTTAGCTCCAGACCCTCCCGAAGGGGTCTGGATTCCTGAACTGGAGATGGTTCTGGTCTTTCCGCAACCAGGACCATGCTGACAACTTCGTTAGTTGCCGAAATGTAAAGCAGAAGTGGCTCACCAGGATTCGGAGCTACTAAGGTTGCTAGAGTGGTGAGGAGCTGCTTCAACTCCTGGAATGCCTTTTCTGCTTCTTCAGACCATTGGAATGTTCCCGACTTCCTCAACAACTTGAAGAAGGGTAGCGCCCGCTCCGCCAGTCTTGAGATGAACCAGCTGAGGTCAGCTAGACATCCAGTCAACTTCTGGACATTCTTGATGCGAGCTGGTGTCCGCATGTCTTCAATAGCTTTAATCTTCGCCGGATTTGCTTCTATTCCTTGGTGGTTCACCAAGAATCCAAGAAGCTTTCCGGAGGTAACCGCCAAGACACACTTGTCCGGGTTCAGCTTCGTGCGTGTGACTCGCAACTTGTCGAAGACAGCTTGCAAGGTGTCAAGCAATGACTCCTTGTTCTTGATCTTGACGACGATGTCATCGACATACACTTCCACTACGTCTCTGATAAGCTCTCCAAAAGTTTTGTAGATAGCTCGTACAAATGTTGAAGCCACGTTTTTCAGACTGAATGGCATGACAGTGTAATAATATAATCCATCTACTGTGATGAAGGAAGTATGCTCTTCATCTTCCCTAGACATTCTGACTTGATGGTACCCAGAATATGTGTCTAGGAAACACAATAATTCGCACCCGGAGGTGGAATCCACTATCTTATCTATTCTAGGTAGTGGGACTGGATCTTTTGGGCATGCCTTATTCAGTGTAGTGTAGTCGATACACATCTGAAGCTTCCTGCCGACCTTGGGTACAACGACTGGGTTTGCCAGCCATTTTGGGTTGAAGACTTCTCGGATGAATCCATCTTCAAGCAACTTCTTCACTTCTTGACGTATGAAGTTCGGTCGCTCTACTGATTGCTTCCGAGGCTTCTGATGTACAGGCCGAGCGTCGTGATATATCTTCAGATTGTGCTCGATCACTTCCCTAGGGATCCCAGACATTTGTGATAGTTGCCAGGAAAACACGTCGACATTAGCCCGGAGGAATGTGACTAGCGTGAGTTCTTATTCGTCATTTAGACCTCCCTATATACGGGTGGTCTGAGCAACGTCGGAACCGATTTGGACAACTTTGACGAGAATGTCGGTGTCGCCACTTGGTTGCACGCGAGGTGCGGAGGTTGAGCCTCGATGACGAATGCTCGGGGGTTTTGGAGCTTGCTCCTTTCCGGATTCTTCCTCCTGTGCTGTAGCAAGCTCATGGAGTTCTTCTAGAGCAGTCACTCTGGTGGTGCGATCTTCGCGGATCCGAAGAATGCCTGCTGGTGTTGGCATCTTCAACACCAAGTAGCCATAATGGGCGGCAGCTATGAATTTGTACAAGGCTGGCCTGCCCAAGATGGCGTTGAATGGTAAGTTGATATGCGCCACGTCGAAGACCAACTTCTCAGTGCGATAATTCTCCCGGGTCCCGAAGGTCACCGGGAGAGTAATTGCACCGAGTGGGGTTATGGCCCCCTGACCTACTCCAGAGAAAGGTCGGGAGGGGCGAAGGTCCAAAGGTTGGAGCTGAAGCTTGACAAAAGTTTCAAAGCTTATGAGGTTTATCCCCGAACCTCTGTCGACCATCACATGTTGGAGTTGGATGTTGTTGATGGTAGGAGATACCATCAGTGGAAGTTGGCCAACTCCGATCATGTTCCGAGGGCAGTCCAAAGCATCGAAAGTGATGGCAGTGTCCATCCACTTTTGGTGCGGCTCCGCCTTGGCGGTGGGAGCTACTGAGGCCATGTCCCGCCGCATGGTCTTGAGGACACGGCGGGAGGTGATGTCCCACGAACCACCAAAGATGGTGTTCATGGTCTTCCGGCGCTCGTTGTCGGAGATGTCGGAGTCATCGTCGACGGAGGTATAAACAACTTTGAAGACCTTTTTAGGGTCATGAAATCCTAACTCCTCTTCAGTCGGAGCTTTGTCGACTTTCTGTTTTCCTTCCCTTTGACGGAAAGGAACTTCTTCCCGGCGCTTGTTGTAGAGCTCGGCAAGGTTCTAGACCTCTCGGCAGCTTTCCAGGTTGTGGCTGTTCGTCTTGTGTATAGCACATCACATCTTGGAGTTGCCTCCGTCTTCAGACGACGGCCGAGGTCGTTTCTCGGGGCGTGGCCCTCGGCCACCCGGAGCTGCGATAGCAGCGGCTGTAGGTGTGCCAGACGACGGCTTCTTCTTGCCGTTGGACTTTTTCTTCTTCTTGCCACTCCCGGAGGTAGTGGTTTCACCCTTGGAGGACTTTTTGTTGTCCTACGGAAGTGGTTGGGAGTGCATTTCACGGCCCTCCGCAGCTTTAGCGCACTTGTCTGCCAAGCTGAAGAGTTCTGTGACGCTGGTGACCTCCTTGGTCGCAAGCTTCTCCAACATCTTCTTGTCTCGTACGCCCTGTCTAAATACCACAATGACAGAAGCGCTTGAGATAGAAGGGATTGTGTTTCATACCTGGAAGAACCTCTGGATGAAGGATCGCGGGGACTCTCCCCCCTTCTGCTTGACAACAAAAAGGTCCAGTTTGGTGCCTGGTCGGGTGTATGAACTCCCGAAGTTGGCAATGAACTGTTGGCACAGTTCCGCCCAACTGTTGATGGAGTCAGGAGGGAGGCTCATGAACCAGGACCTGGCGGTCCTAGTCAAAGCCACGGGGAAATAATTGGCCATTACGGCCTCATTGCCTCTAGCCGCAAGGGTTGCGGTAGAGTAGATTTGAAGAAACTCAGCGGGATTGACAGTCCCGTCAAATTTCCCCAGCAGGTGAGGCCAGAACTTCTGCGGCCATCTGACCATGCATAGGTGCATGGCCAGGGCAGAACAGCCTCCTCCTACTCCCTCGGGAGCAGGACTGTCCCGAGCCTCTCGTCTTTCATGAGCACGCTCGATATGGACGCAGCCATCCTGTTGATAGTAACAGCGATCAAGCTCCGCCCGGAGGTCGTGAGTTGAAAGCCTGGTTATCATGTGGGTGTGTCACGCCCCGGAAGGCAACAACGTCGCTTGTTGAGATGCAGCACGACTCCTGTGTTGAGAAGCGTGCGGACCAAGTCTACCCGACACGGTCCGATGCTGCGATGGGGCCCGCCCCGAGGGGGGAGGACCTTGGTTGCTGATGCGATTAGCTGCTGCTGCAACCAAGTGTTCCACATCAGCCCTCCACTGCTCCATTGCACCCTGGGATGCTCCTGGAGGCAGTGGACGTTGGAGAAGAGCATGCGCGACATGAAGCGCGTGTCAGGATTGTTGTTCGCCAATGCCGTGACTGACGCAGACACCCCATCTCGCTGTCCAGCTTGATTTGCCAGTGCGGACGATGGCGGCGGTGGCATGACTCCTGCTAGAGCCACAACACCTGCTGGCTGCTGCATGTTGGAGGGATTGCCTCTAGCAGGTTGCGCAGCAGGGTTACCGTTGGACGATCCAGCAGTGAAATTCACCATTGTTGAATATCGGGCACCCCTTCCTGGCGCGCCAACTGTCGGAGACTAGTTCCATCAATTCTCTCGGTACTACTGTTGGTAGCTCGCGGAGTTTGTAGTTCGGTATTGGGCGCGCAGAGATTCAGAACACGATGGCAAGTAGACACAAGGATTTACGTGGCTCGGCCGCCTAAGCGTTATACCCTACTCCACGGGGTGTGTGGTTATTGTATTGAGCATATGAGCACTTATGACCGTGTGTCAGAGCTGAGTCTGAAAGTGTTAGGAGTCTAGAGAGCGAGTCTCAGAGAGCCCCTTTGTGTATCGCTCGACTAGTCCTTTTATAGTACAAGGACTGGTCGTTACATTGCTAGCCTGGCCCGACATGTGGCCCTGGTAGTTACTGATGCTTAATACACAATTAACGAGGTTAATTATCCTTAATATTGTGGTAACAGGCCTTGACAGTGCCGTTACTAGTATTAAGGGCCCTCCGATTGTGTGTCATTAATATGGTATTAATGATACTTAATCGGGTCTTGAAGTCTTTGATTGCCCCTTGAAGGTCCGAGCCGTTGGGGGTCCTCCAGTCTGCTTGTTGAAGATGAAGGTCCGACGGTTGGACACGTGGCAGCTCCGGAGCTTACCGTCTGGGACGGGTAGGCCCAGTGCAGTTGTACACGTGTCGGTCTTGGAGCTTCCCTCTATCGGGGGTTAGGTTCGGGGGTGCCACGCAGGTGTTTAGCACGGAGCTATCCCATTTGTGGGATGTAGGCCCAGTTGCAGTATACACGTGGCAGCACCGGGACTAACCATAGAAGGGAGGCAGGTCCGGTCCCGTATGACACGTGGGGCATTCGGAGGTCTTCAACTCAGACAGGTGAAGTTCTTTTGGTCTTTTTGTAGTCCCAAGGAGTACACGGTACACAGGGTACCGACAATCGTGCTTTATAGATGTGAACATTTCCATCCATATCGGTCTATTTCTTGAAAATCCATTTACAATCGATAGGTCTCACACCTTTGATTGGATCAACCAAGTTCCAAACTTGATTTTCGTGCATGGATTCAATGGCTCCAAGCCACTTCTCAGAGTCGGGTCCCGTCATTGCTTCGGTATAGGTCGTGGGCTCATTATTGTCCAACAATACCATGTCATGCTGCGTCGTGGTTAGAAGCGTTAACTTTTCAGCCGCACAACGTACCCTCGTAGACCATCGTGGGGCTGGTGTTTCATCAACTTGTTTCACAACATGTTGTACATCCTGTATAGGATCAGTGGATGCACCTTGCTCCCACTAACTCCTTTTGAGAGAAACTCTTTCTCCAAGAACACACCATTGCGAGCGGTAAACACTTTACCCTCTGCTTTATTACAAAAATAATATCCTTTGGTTTCCCAAGGATATCCCACAAAGAAGCATTTGTTTGATTTTAGAATAAGTTTGTCTGATGTCAAACGTTTGACATAAACATCACACCCCCAAACTTTGAGGAAAGACAATTTGGGACGTTTCCCGGTCCACATCTCATATGGTGTCTTCTCAACAGACTTAGTTGCGACTCTGTTTAGTGTAAATACAGCAGTTTCAAGAGCATAGCCCCAAAAATACAGTGGAAGATCTGCTTGGCTCATCATAGACCTAACCATGTCCAACAAGGTTCGGTTTCTCCGCTCGGACACCCCATTCCATTGAGGCGTTCCAGGTGGAGTCAACTGTGGAACAATTGCACATTGTTTCAAATGATCATAAAATTCATGGCTCAAATATTCACCCCCACGATCAGATTGTAGAAGTTTAATTGTCTTCCCCAATTGATTATGTACTTCATTCTGAAATTCTTTGAACTTTTTAAAGGATTCGGACTTGTGCCTCATTAGGTAGACATAACCATATCTACTGAAGTCATTGGTAAATGTGATGAAGTACTGAAAACCACCTCTAGCAATTGAAGTCATTGGTCCACATACATCTATATGTATAAGTCCCAACAAGTCAGTCGCCCTCTCACTTTGACCAGTGAAAGGTGCTTTGGTCATCTTCCCAAGTAAACAAGATTAGCATGTGTCAAGTGATTCAAAATCAAATGAGCTTAGTAATCCATTTTTATGGAGTTTTTCAATGCGTTTCTCATTTATATGACCTAAGCGACAATGCCAAATAAAAGTGGGATTTAGATCATTTCGTCGAGCCCTTTTGGTATTAATGTTACACACAATTTTATCCTCAAGATCAAAAACATATAATCCATTCACCAATGGACATTGAGCATAGAAAATATTATTGTAATAAATAGAACAACATTTGTTCTTTATTACAATCTCATAACCATCAACTTCTTCTAAACACGAAGAAGAAATAATGTACTTGCTCAAAGTAGGAATGCAATAACAATTATTCAATTCCAAAACTAATCATGATGGTAATGACAAGTGGTAGGTTCCGACAGCTATGACCGCAACCTTTGCTCCATTGCCGACACGAACATCCAACTCGCCCTTTGCAAATATTCTAGTCTCACTTAGACCCTGCAACGATTTGCAAGTGTGAATCATCGATCCGTTATCAAATACCCATGATTCACTAAAAGATAATGCAATGTTAATTTCTATAACATTTATACCTGAAGCGGAAGTCTCACATCATTTCTTCTTCTTCATATCCTCCAAGTACTTCTTGCAGTTCCTAGACCAGTGTCCCTTACCATGATAGTGAAAGCATTCATCATCAGGAGATGGGCCAGATTTACCCTTTGGCTTAGACATTGAGCTTGAAGACTCATCGAGAACCTTTCCCTTGCCTTTACCTATAGGATGCATCACATGCTTCCTCTTTTTATTCTCCTTTTGCACCATCTTCACATGAGTGGCATTTTTCTTAATGCTTCCTTGAGATGTTTTAAGCATCCCATAAAATTTAGCCAAAGTTTTCTCCATGCCATTCATTTGAAAATTCAATATGAATGTCTCGTAGCTCGGTGGGAGCGACTGGAGAACAACATCAATAGCCAGATCATCCTTGAGTTCAGAACCAAGTTTGCCCAAAGTTTCAATGTAGCCAATCATCTTGATTACATGAGGGCTGATTGGGCTACCCTCCGCCACCTTGCATGAGAACAAGGACTTTGAGATGTTGTATCTCTCAGCCCTTGCTTGATTCTCAAACATTCCGCGCAGTCCCTCAATCATAGAATAAGCATTTGTATGCTCATACTGTTTTTGCAGATCAGGGGACATAGTGGCGAGCATGAGGCAGCTTACATTAAGCGCATCATCGTAGTGATTTGTATAAGCTCTACGTGCTGCATTAGTTGCATCAGCTGGGAGGTCATCAGGGTAAGGCTGCAGAAGAATGTACTCATTTTTCTCTTGCCTAAGAATGATTCTCAGGTTGCGGTACCAATCGATAACGTTAGCTCCATTGAGCTTTTCCTTTTCAAGCTCTTCCCTCTAAAAACATATAGTGGTTCAAGATCCATATCCACTAATTCCTAGTGAGCTTTGGCTTCACTGCTAGGAAATTAGTAACATAGGTAAGCAAACATTGTTAATCATATCCCTATATGACACTTGTTTGTTGGGTGACATCCAGTGCCCCGGCTCCCAACTCTATGCCATAAAAACCAAAACCGTTTTGATAGCTTTGTTGAGTAAACCAACACTATGCACGTGAATGTCCAACATTCGAATGTCCAACATTCAACCTATTAATTATGATATATGATGGTACTTTGCTTTGGCAAACCTACCACACAACGATCAAAATAGTATATGTGCAGCTATTGCTAAATGGCATCAAATGCACAACGTTTGTGAGGGAAACTATTCTATCATGACAAAACATCCACCATATGAAAAACATGAAAAGAATAGTAATAAACATCACATGCATATGATCACATCACATTGTGAATAGTATGGCCTTTAGAATCATAATGGTCTCCATCGCCATGGTTCCATCAAGATCTGAGCTGTCATGCCTCCCTTCTTGTGGTCATCTCCATCTCCACCATGCTTGAATACATCTCCATGATAATAAAAGAAGCTAATACAACTAATAGCTACCAAATAAATTACATGAGAGATCAAGCATCACAAGTCAACAAGCAGGTCGTTATACAATTATGTGACAACCTTAACCCGGTTGTGTTAAATTTGCAACACACAGGCTGCACAAATTTACACACAGATCATCACACCACATTAAGGCCATACCATTCACATCATTCCCTGCAAAAATGAGTTAAGCGTAGAACGATTTCTAGCGCAAAACTATATTATGTAATCGCTATAGCAGACACCAAACAGAATTACATAGATTGCATCTATGAAATCACTATGAAAATCTCATCGTATTGATCAAATCAACCCGAATCCGAGCCGTTCAGAATGCCTCAATGTTCAATGTGAGCGGTTATTCATGAGTAGATCGTGACTCATGACCGTGGTCTATTGGCTCAATCTATTAGCTATGTACGCGATTAGTCCCGATGGTGATTCCAGCTGGTAGGGACAGGTTGCGCACACAGCAGAGAAGGAGCACGAACTAACCCTTTAGTCATATACGATCACAATCTACTCTAAACAATTCCAAACCCCAAAAACCATGTGATAAAATTCATCGTATGAACATGTCTGTAGTAGATTCCATCTACTAACAAGATCAAAACAGAAGACTACGCAAGTCGACTCTGATGCCGCTATTAGGAAATCAGTGGTACACTACTCTAGAAACTCTACCGCATGACCCAGGAAATATGCGAGTACAGTAGTCATAGATTGTTACCACTAGATGCGCAGCACAGCGGAACATAGACGAGCGTTGGTGTAGGGGAAGCAGCTGATCTCATTCGTCTCCTCCTCGTCCTCGTCACGGTAGCAAGTATACGATCACGATCTTCGTAGCCGGTCAGCGTAGCAGTAGCAGCAGCGCCTCTACGGAGTCCACACGTACGGGGAGGAATGCCATGCGCCGGTGTTCTAGCACCGTGTGCGCGGCAAGGGTCTCGGCGTGAGGCCTGCGAGGGGTGGCGGCTAGGGATGTCACGTGGTGGAGTAATTATCCCCTAACCCTACCCCTTGTATTTATAGGCATACTAATGGACTTTTAGGTCGCAGACCCATTAGTACCCTAATTGCTTATGGACCAAATATCCAACAGGCCTTACCCGAATTGTTATGATTGCCTCTTGGCCATATCACCAACATTTCATTGAGGAATGAAATCGAAATCATCGATTCATAGCCGCCGACCGAAAAACCACGACCTCACCGTCGCACTTGAGATTACCGGCCTTTCCACTCAATTTTTGTCCCCTAACTAAAAGTGCATCTAGGAATCCCTTGTGGGTTTTGGATGATTTATGACAAGCAAATGAGATTCTAACCACTTTGTTGAGATGAGAACAGGTTTTAATGTGAAAATAAGCAAAGTGAAAAAAGAACAGAGAATGAGGAGCAATGTGGAGAAGAACACAAGGAACAAGTGTAGTAGATCATTGTGTGTGGAGTGTGTTAAGGAAACACATCCCAAGAGCTCAAACACAAATAAACTCACACATTGCACAAAATTATATAGGACCAGACTAGACTGACTGACACTGGACTAGTTCGATATCTCTCTGCACAAGATCGGACCAGTCCGATATCATCACGGACTAGCCCGATATCTCTCTGACTAGAATCGGACTAGTCCTCCCCAGTGCGGACTAGTCCTCAAAACACTTCACAAGCTTCACAAAATCGGACAAGTCCGATCACACAACGGACTAGTTCGATATCATTCTGATCTAAATCGGACAAGTCCGATATTGGCACGGACTAGTCCGATATCATTCTGATCTAAATCGGACAAGTCCGATATTGGCACGGACTAGTCCGAAAACACTCTGACCAAAATCGGAAAAGTCCCCTAAGTGCGGACTTGTCACCCAATTCACTTAGGGTTTCACTGATCCGGACAAGTACAATGATTATCAGACTAGTCCGAAGATTTCCAGAAGCGAAATCAGACAAGTCCGCTCCTAGCCGGACTAGTCCGATATTTTGGGACACTTAGGGTTTGCTAGACACAGCACACCGGACTAGTCCGATCTTTCTAAACCCTAACAGTCACTTTTAGAAACCCCATATAAATAGAGGTGCACGGCCCAACTTTAATCTCTCTCGACCCCCTGCCCCGTCACACCTCCCAAGAGCCTCAAAAACACATCTCTCCATGAAATCAAAAGCCAAAAAGATCAATTCCTCGAGGATACACTTTGGAACATTGGAGAGACACGATTCATCACACTTGAGCTCTTGGTTTGATTATCTAACACACTCCTGTGATTTTCATTGTAATCTTTTGAGTGTGTTCTTGGTGGAGTTTTCATTGTAATCTAGGGGAGCCCTCAACGTGTGAGAAGGCCCCTTGAATTTGGTTATTTACCCGTTGTGATAAGAGAAGAGGATTGGCCTTCGAGGCGATCCGACGAGGGTAGGTTTGGAGAAGACCCGGTCCTTTCGTGGAATCCTCAACGTGGATGTAGGTTGCCTCTGTGGGAACCGAACCACGGGATAAATTGCTTGTGTTCTTACTTTGTGTTCATCATTCTTATACATCATATAAATATAGGGTTTCAATCAGTATTGCTTACTTTACATTGAATCATTATTTTGAATTGTGATATACCCTAGTCCATAATCGTGCAACACCTCAATTACAAGTATATTTCCACTGCATACATCGTAGAATCAAATTAATCGATCAAACTTGATTAACCTCGTCGTTACCAACCGGACTAGTCCGCACTTGACCGGACTAGTCCGATATCTCGAGTTTTGATCTGGTTGCTAAGTGTTGCAGGTTCCGACAAAATTCAAAAAGGCCTATTCACCCCCCCCCCCAGGCCACATTCAATTGGTATTAGAGCAGGTTCATCAAGAAAGAGACTAATCGCTTGAAGAGATCACGTCAGACATTAAGGACGTACACAAGAGCAACAACCAAGAGAAGGTTGATGATAACAAGAATCAGAAAGTGGAAAAGCTCCTCGAAGCCATTCAAGACTTCGAGGATGACGATGAGGAGACACTTGAACTAAAGGCGCTCCTAAGAAAGAAGACTCTTTCCAAAGGGAAAGTGAAAGTCGAATATGAAAAGAAGAAGAAGGGGAGAAGTCACACCGACTACTCCCGATATCATTTTAACTACGATCATCTTAATTCTAGCAATAATCATTATTTGTCTATCCCTCTAGGAAAAGCCCCACACCTCGATGGAAGTGATTACTCAATGTGGAGGCAGAATATGAAAATGCATATAATCTCTCTCAATCCAAGTTTATGGCATATTGTGTGCACTGGGATAGATATCACGGGTGACAATGAAGAGGTTACACCAAGCCAAGAGCAGGCAATTCATCGAAATGCTCAAGTCGTGGCAGTCATTACCTCTTAGCTCAGTCGGGACGAGTTCACCAAGGTGGATGGACTCGAGATTGCAAAGGAGATCTGGGACACATTGCAAACTACACATGAAGGTGATCATCATGTGCGTGAAGCGAAGATCTAAATGATCGAGGGTGAATTGGGAAGATTCACAATCAAAGTAGATGAGTCACCTCAAGATATGTACAACCGACTTAAGACGATCGTCAACAAGGTTCGATCGAACGGAAGCAAGAAGTGGAACGACCACGAGGTGGTGAAGCTCATCCTTAGAGCTTTCATGCCTTGCAACGTCACCTTATGCTCCATGATTTGAGAAAGCCCCGGATACAAGAGAATGACTCCGGGTGAGCTACTTGGAAAATCATCAATTTCGAGATGATGGAAAAGCAAGCGAAGCATGTCAAGGAAATTGCCGATCTTACCTCGGCAAAGAAGAAAGGGGTTGCCTTGAAGTCCACCCTCAAGCCCTTATCTAAAGAATCACAAGAAGCTCAATTAGAGGAACACGGTGACGATGAGAGCAGTGATTTGGATGAAGATGA
The DNA here is from genome assembly GCA_036927565.1 of Tuctoria greenei. Taxonomy (NCBI): domain Eukaryota; kingdom Viridiplantae; phylum Streptophyta; class Magnoliopsida; order Poales; family Poaceae; genus Tuctoria; species Tuctoria greenei. Next base: position 129,554,602 of record JAYESD010000005.1, on the reverse strand, counting down.
CATGATACTATTCATGAAGAAATTCAAGAAAATGATGAAGAAGAGACAAGGCGCCAAATCAAGTGAAGGAAGATAAAATGAAAGATCAAAGTCAAAATTGAGGCAGGCATGCTATAATTGTGGTGAGTATAGCCACTTTATAGTTGATTGCCCATATGAAGAGAACAAGAAGAAAACCAAAGAAGAAAAGCCTCAACCAAAGAAGTTCTTCAAGAAGAAGAAATGAGCTGAACAAGCACACATAGGGAAAGAGTGGGACTCAAATGATGAGTCATCATCATCAGAAGAAGAAGAGATGGCTAGCATAGCCATCGAAAAGACATCCAAGAAGTCTACTCTCTTCCCTACACTCGAGGCATGTAAGGGGAACGACACTTGCCTCATGGCAAAGGAAGGTAAACGCAAGGTAACCACGAAACCCTCCTCCATGCATTCCTATTCCAGTGATAGTGATATTAATAGTGATAATGAAGATATGCTCATTGGGTTAGATAAGAAAACAGCCACTAAAATGAAACTTTTGCTTGATCGACTTGTTGAGAAAGAGAGCTTAATACATCATCAAGAAGACATGATTGTCTCCCAAAAGGAGGAGTATGTCGAACTTGACAAACTTCTAGAGCTCAAAAAGGAGTGAAGCAAGCCACTAAAGTTTGAGTTAGCTTCAAGCAAGGAAGCTTGCTTGGAGTTAAACGACTCAAATGTTGCAATCAAGGAAGAACTTGCTAACCTAATCAAGGTTAACAAGATCCTTGAAGTGCAAGTTGAGTCACTCAAGCAAGGTGACCCTTCATCCTCTTCAACTTCACCTTCTCAACCCATTAAAACTGAAGTTGCTTCCACTTGTACATGTGGTAAGGTTGACACCAGTTTGAAAGACAAGCCAACCTCTACCAAGGACAAGCATCCTGAACAAAATGGCATATTTGACAAGGAGAAGATCAAATATGCACGTAGTGCATACTTGGTCACAAGACCTCCAAATGTCAAATATGGCATTGGTTACTCTCATGGTGAAAAGCAACATGCTACAAGCCATAAGAATAACAAGGAAAGCATTGCCTTTGTAAAGGGAAGACCCTCTCAAACTGGAAAATCCAAGGTTAAAACATTGAACACACATGAACACCGGACTAGTCCGGTCAGGGTCCGGACAAGTCCGGCCTCCCAGACTAGTCCTGTGTATAAACAACAAAAGTTACTATTTAGAACTTTCGATGCATCTTATGTCTTAATGAGAAGTAATTATGGAAAGGTTTGTGCTCATTATGTTGGGCTGCGCTATGAGAACACCAATCTCATGTGTGGGTGCCCAAATCCCTTGTGACTAACCTAAAAGAACCCAAGCAAGCTTGGGTACCTAAAACCAAGGCATGATTTGTTTTTGCAGGCCTATTCCTCTGGTGGATCTAAATGGGTGCTAGACAGTGGTTGCACCAACCATATGACTGGAGAAAGGAGGATGTTCGTTGAATATGAAGCAAATGGGGATCCAAGCGAGGGCATCTACTTTGGAGACAATAGTCAAGAAAAGGTGCTCGATACCGGTAAAATTGCCACATCACCACAACACACTCTTTCTCATGTATTACATGTTGATTCCTTAGATTATAACCTGCTGTCCATTCTCAATTATGTGACAAAGGTTATAATTGCTTGTTCACTAACGAAGGTGTGACCGTTTCTAGGAGAAGTGGTGGTTCCATTGCATTCAAGGGTATGGTAAAGGGAAAGATTTATCTTGTTGACTTCAACAAGTATAAAGCCGAACTTGACACATGCTTGATTGCAAAGACCAACATGGGTTGGCTGTGTCATAGATGGCTAGCGCATGTTGGTATGAGGAATCTTCAAAAACTCCTCAAGGGCGATCACATCCGAGGTTTAAAGGATGTTGTTTTTGAGAAAGACAGGCCCTGTAGCGCATGCCAAGCCAGGAAGCAAGTTGGAGCACCTCATCCCGCGAAGAACGTCATGACTACAACAAGACAGCTTGAGCTACTTCACATGGACTTATTTGGTCCAATTGCCTACATAAGCATCGGCGGTAAAAAAATATGGTTTAGTAGTTGTTGATGACTTCTCTCGCTTCACTTGAGTTTTCTTTTTACATGATAAGTCAGAAACACAAGGAATACTCAAGAAGTTCTTCAAGCGAGCTCAAAATGAATTCTCATTGATAATCAAGAACATTCGAAGCGATAATGGCACGGAGTTCAAGAACACACAAGTGGAGGAGTACCTAGATAAAGAAGGCATAAAACACGAGTTTTCAGCTTCGTACTCCCCTCAACAAAACGGAGTTGCCGAAAGAAAGAACCAAACTCTCATAGAGATGGCGAGAACAATGCTCGATAAGTACAAGACCTCGGATCAATTTTGGGCGGAAGTGATTAACACCGCTTGCCACGCCATAAATCGACTTTATCTTCATCGACTACTCAAGAAGACATCCTATGAGCTACTCATCGGTAACAAGCCTAACATATCATATTTTCAAGTTTTCGGTTCTGTAAAAGCCCGCTTTTCGGAAGAAAAAAACGCAAAAATGCGAACTTAAAATTTTTTAAAGTGGACTTGGAAATCCAAACTCACATGAACCATATGAGTTAACCCATGTTCACTAAAAATAGGAACTTGTTAAAATTTTACATATAGAACATGTTTGCTAATGTATATTGGGACTTAAGGTGTAAAATCCTTAATTTCCAAGTATTCACATTTTCAATGAAAAATTAAAGGAGAAAAGAAAACAAAATAGAGAGAAAGAAAAAGGAATTATTCTAACCCTAAAAATGGGACATTCAAAAATATTCAAATCTAAGGCTGTAAATTTTTCCATGACCTTCTAATATTCCAAATTGACCCTCGGTAAAGTTTCAAAAAATTTTGAAGCACGTTTTCCATTTATTGGACACGTACTGAGAGTTTAATCAAAGTCGACTTCAAATTTAAACTTTGTACTTAACTTTGTCCAAATCCATTCCAAATTTTTCCTAAGATCCCTTATGGTTCAAAAAGGGTAACTTCAAAGTTTCAAGATTTTTGAACCTAAACTACCGTTTATTTCATTGAATCAAGTATCAACGCTTGAATTCAAATTCAAACCTGAGTTCAAAATTCAGCTTGCTCAGTTTTGAAATCGGATTGCACCATAAAATTCTTCACATTTTATTTAGTCACTGGGCCAAAGTTGAATATTTTTGAAGCATGTTTGCTAGCCCTATTTGAATTTGGAAAGAAAAATGAGGAGAGAGTGGGTCCCACTAGTGGTCCCCACAGGTCAGGTCAGCACCTCCTCTCTCTTTTTCCTCCCCTGCCTCCACACCGACGCATGCATGTGCCACAGTGATGAACATCGATTCTTATCTATACCGCCCGACTCCTTCCTATCCACAGCACCGCTCGCGCTCTTCCCCGACGACCGTGCTCCTCGCCGGCGCTCCACCTCCCGGCCTGCGCGCCTTCCCCTGCCAGCCGCTCACGGCATCGCCCCCAGCTGTGCCTCCTCCCAGTAGCCTGCAGCCCACGCCCCTGGCCACCCTGCTGCTCGCCTGGCAGCGCTGAAGCCGCCCGCCATAGGTCCGCCTCCCTGCTGGCTCTGCTTCCCTCCGACGGCCCACACGCCAGTCACGCCGCGCGCCTCCACCGCTGCCGGCTGCACCTCGCCCTGGCACTCCGTCTCCTCGCCTCCCAGCTTCGGCGTACAGCGCCTGCTCACCGTCGTGCCGGTCGTGCGCTCGGCTGCTCATGGCACATGCCCCGCCTCCTGGCCGCTGGTGATGGCCGCCGGCCCGCACCGTTCCCCGACCTCTGCGCGCCGCCGACCCCGCTTCCTCCTGGCCACGCCTCCCTGGCACCAGTCGCACCCTTGCCGCCGCGATGCCGATCACATCGCGCGCCTCTGTGCGCCGCACCGTCCGCGTTTGGGCTGTGTCCAAGCCCTGGCCGAAGCCACGACATGCTGCACGCGGGCGCCCCTGCTCTGCTCTGTCCCTATCGCCCTCAAGGTGAGTTCTTTGGCCCGTGCTCCTCTCCTCCTCGCCGCAGCACGTGTTGCCGTGCGTGGCGTTGCGCCGTTCCTCGCCTCGCAGACCGCGGTGAGCCCGTTCCATGTCGGCATCATGTTCGTCAACGGCCGAGCACACCTTACCAGAAACAACCACGTCATTACTCGACCTAATGGTCCTTCTTCATTGTATCGACTTCAGCTCCATGAATATCCCATGTTTCCACTGCCCTATGTTCTGTTTCCAGTCACACTCACCAACTGTTCGACCAAATGCCACAGGCTTGTCATCAAGTTCTCTAATCTATGTTCGCTATCGTCTTGTTGGCTGCAAGAAATGTGGGTTTTGAATGCATCCAGACACTTTAGTTGTTGTTTACTCACTGTGGCATAGCAGTTGAGAGCATTAGAATAATGCTAGTATGATGAGGTTAGTATGAACCCTGATGTCCTCCTAGTTTTTTCTGTTACAATTCCAGTGAGTACTTTTGGCCAGCATGTCCGAAGGGTTGGTTAAAGCAACCCTTTTGCAGGTTGGTTGGATGGTGTGGCTACTTCCTTGGAATTAGTGAAACCAAGTTAAGTTCCTAGACAAGAGGTTCATTTCAGAGTAGCTATAGGTGGGGATGCTTTAGTAGTACTCATTTTGACCAATCATCACTGATGATATACCTTGAGGTCTAGCCAAAAGCAACCCCACGTTGACCTTTCTCGCCTTTGTGTTGTGTTGGCATGTCCATACATGCTTGTGTTGCTTCACATTGAGCCGTGTCGACGTCGTTGACCACATGACGTCGTCGTGACATTCCGAGCCATCATCGTGTCCTGGCATCTAGATGAAGGATGCCTGTAACATACATGATGCTGGAACACAATCACGACACAACGATCGACGGTCGTTTAGCCAAATTAGGGTTTAGTTGAGGCGAGACTCATCGAGTCCTGGGTGTAGCCAGGGTGCTCGATGAAATGCCTTCTAAGTCAAACCAGGTGTGTCGGTGATCACCGATGACAAGAACGTTGTGACCAACAAGGAGAACTAGACCAAGGGGAACCTTGGATAAGAGTTCCTTGGTTGTGTCGAGGATGTTCCCTAACCGATCACAGGATTGGTTAACTTGGTGTACCACTTCATCGATGGCAGGTTCGTCAAGTCGCTTATCAACAACCGAGTCTACATTACTAGCCTTAAGGCTCACAAGGTGGTGTTCGGGATTCCGCTCACCCCATTGACGAGTCCGGGTTGATGTGGACGTCGCTAAGACGATCTTCGCGAAATGGCAAAGCATGCCTTCACAGCAAGGTCTTGCATCATGTTTAAGTTCCGAGAGCTTACCGAGCTCACCTGGACGATCTTGCAGAAGACACTACATTAGTGTCGTCTTGCAAGCACTTGAACGATGCTCGAGAAGCTTGCCATAGAAACTACTTTACCTAAAAGTCATTTGAACGTGTCTTGGTACTCACGTTAGGTTAGCAGTGCTTGTGATGACTCTTTGAGTCCAAGCAATGTCGATCTCACTTCTTTTCCGAGTGTCACTAGGGTTTCACATCGATTCATCCTAATTTAGAACCATGCAACCACACTGGTCACTTAATTAGGTTTACTCTTTAATGAGTTTGTGAAACTTCATTGGTCGACTGTTAAGTCACGACCTTCGTCTTGTACACTCCACTCATACACAAGCTTTCGATGCCACCTTGACTCTTAGTCATCCTTACACTACCAGTCCAACACTTGAGCACCATTCAGCTTTATCGTCCTTGAGTGGCATAGCGTCGAGCGTTGAGTGCCAAGTTGCAATGTGTGCTTACATTGCACCTTTCAATTCACATCTTGACACTACAATGTCCACCTTGACTCATCCTCTGGTTACCCACACAACAGAGGCATATCTGTCCTTCCTAGTCAAACTCCTCGCTCTTAAAGTTTACACAACCCCGTGGAGTCTATTATTAAATTACTTAATTACTTAATTACTTATATGCATATCATGTCGATAGGAACGTGCTGATATGTGATCGACAAGAAACTTCGCTTGGAGAAGGCCAAGGTGTTTCAATTGAAGTTCCATGACGGACTCTTCGAATGAAGACCAAGCCAATAACAACTAACATGGTTATAGAGTTGCAAACAAGGCAAGCCCCAGTTTGCATTTAAAAGCTTTTAGAGTTTTGCAATATTTCTCACATTACGTCTTAAGTTTGATATGTGCATTACGTATAGGGTGATTGATACTCCACTTGCATGACCACAAATCCCAAGGATTGGTTGGAATGGTTTATAGTTTGACCTGTAGTAACTGCTTTGCTAATGTATGAAATCCGGTAGAAGTCGAGTAGTTGGAATCTACTCGCGAGAGGATCACATTTTATTGATCACAAGTCAAGTAGTTGAATTCTACTTGCGAGAGAAGTCGAGTAGGGGAATCTACTCATGAGATGTTACCAAAATGTTCACTCTTAATAATTGGAGATGTGGACGGGGATGTTCCTGTAGGATGGGGCGCGCATGGTTGTCTGATCCCGGATGAGGGGGACAATGCTTGCGACCACATTTGGGCCTGGGCCGGTAAGGGTAAGGCAAATGTGGAGGTTGGTTGTAGCCCCGTCTGTGTCGGTTAAGGACCATCTCATGTGCGGCCCTGTTGAGCAAGTTTGAACAGTACCGGTTACATAATGGATTAATGGGGTCCATTAAACTGATGTAGCTCGGGCACCCTCGTGTCGAAACATATACCGTCGTCCTTCGTGGGAAGATGATCGTAAGGTGGAACCTCTAAGGAGCAACTTCGACGTGCTCGGTTAGGGACCTTACTTTTGGGACGGTAGAACTGGTTCGACATTGGGATGACGGGTGAAAGGTGGCCACATACGACGTGGTAGAGGAGTACAGTGAAAGGTACTTCCGAGCGGGCGTATGTGTCGTGTATTCCGGGTGTGTCCTGATTGCAATCACCGTCCCTCGCGGTAATAGAGTACCACTTGTTTACTGAGTTGTGACGTAGTAAACAAGAGTGATGGAATGATGATAAATATTGCTGATCTACTTAATTATTGTATTGCAACCTTGTTTGGCTTAGAAATGGTACAATTAAAAGTTTACAGTTTCCCCATATTTTAGCTGTAATAGCATTATGTGCTTTGGGCATGTCATATCGTCGGCAAAGCGTTTCTTGTTTGATTGTGGAGTCTATGATGTGTCGTGCCTGAAGAATGTCATTTGCTACTTAAAACATGATTATAAGGATCCACTTGTAGGCGAGTCCTTTATGCTATTCCTTACCCATGCTTAGTACTTACCCTGCATATGTCTAGTGAGACGGGTTAGTCTTGTTGAGCCTTATGCTCACGTTTGCGCTTTAACGACTTTTGCAGGTATTAGTTTTATTTCTGCTGTTTAGGTTGTACATGAGACTCGAGGTGTCGAGATAAATCTCATGTTAACCACACCGCTGCTGAATGATCGTCATGTTGCTAGTGAGAAGCGTCCTAGGGCATGGACGACTTCTCTTATGCTTAGATAGGTGAGAATATGAGTATGTAGTTCCGCTGCGTGTGTACTTCTATTGTACACTCTTTTGTAAACTCTTCTTATTATGAAATGAAAACTTTATATGTTTTGGTATCCTTTTCGTGTGTGCTGTTAGGTGCCGCATCGCACGGCACCATCCAATGAGATCCTCGGATGTGTGGACTCCGGTCCCCACAGGTTCCCCATGCTATATTTTAAACAAGAAGCCTAGGACTTCAAAGTTCGCTTCGAAGTCCGATGAAGGTTTCTTGCTTGGTTATAATTCGAACACTTACGCCTATCGTGTTTTCAACAAGACCTCTGGACTTGTTGAAGTAGCACGTGACATTGTGTTCAATGAAACTAATGGCTCCCAAAAGGAGCAAGTTGATCCATGTGTGCTAGATAAAGAAGAAGCTCCATGTCAAGCATTGATAAGAATGGCGTTAGGCGAAGTTCGATCACAAGAGCCACCTCTACATATGCATGATGAAAATGAACCACAAGAGGAGATCAATGATCAAGGGGGAGCTTCCATGCAGGATCAACCTCAAGAAAGTGAAGATAATCAACAAGTCAATGAGGGCAACCACTTAGTGGGAGAAGAAGATGATCATGAAGATTCAAGACAGCAAGTACCACACCCAAGAGTACACCAATGCATCCAAAGGGATCACCCAATCGACAACATCATCGGTGACATCCAAAAGGGAGTAACTACTAGATCTCGCATAGCTAATTTTTGTGAGCATTAGTCGTTTGTGTCCTTTTTGGAACCACGCAGGGTTGAGGATGCATTGAAGGATCCGGACTGGGTAGTGGCCATGCAAGGAACTCAACAATTTCAAGAGAAACGAGGTGTGGGAACTAGTCGAAAGACCCAAATCCAACGTCACCGGCACCAAATGGGTCTTCCGCAACAAACAAGACGAACATGGGGTGGTGACAAGGAACAAGGCACGACTTGTGGCCAAAGGGTATTCACAAGTCGAAGGTTTGGATTTCGATGAAACCTTTGCTCCCGTAGCTATACTTGAATCTATTAGAATATTACTTGCATATGCTACTCACCATGATTTCAAGCTCTATCAAAAGGATGTGAAAAGCGCCTTCCTCAACGAACCAATCAAGGAGGAGGTGTATGTGGAGCAACCCCTCGGGTTCGAACATGAAGAGTTCCCCGACCACGTATTTAAATTGCGTAAGGCTCTATACGGCCTCAAACAAGCTCCTAGAGCTTGGTATGAGTGTCTTAGAGATTTCTTAATTGAAAATGGCATTAAGATTGGTAAAGTAGATTATATATTGTTTACAAAGAACCTTGACAATGATCTTTTTGTTTGTCAAATCTATGTTGATGATATAATCTTTGGTTCAACTAACAAATCTTTTTGTGAGGAGTTTAGCAAAATTATGACAGATAGGTTTGAGATGTATATGATGGGAGAGCTAAAGTACTTTTTGGGATTCCAAGTGAGGCAACAAAAGGAAGGGACGTTCATAAGCCAAACGAAGTACACTCAAGACATACTCAAGAAGATTGGAATGGACAAGGCGAAGCCCATAAAGACTCCCATGGCAACGAATGGTCACTTGGATCTCAATGAAGATAGACCTAGCGTCGACCAAAAGGTATATCACTCCATGATTGGATCTCTACTCTATTTATGTGCATCTAGGCCAGACATTATGTTGAGTGTATGCTTGTGTGCAAGGTTTCAAGCCAACCCAAAAGAGTGTCATTTGATAGCTATTAAGATAATCTTGCGATATTTAGTTCATACATCCAACCTTGGTCTTTGGTATCCAAAAGGCTCCAAATTCAATCTCATTGGTTACTCCGATGCAGACTATGCCGGATGCAATGTAGATAGAAAAAGTACCTCCGGTACATGCCAATTCCTAGGTAGATCCCTAGTTTCTTGGTCCTTCAAGAAACAAAACTCCATTGCCTTATCCATAGCCGAAGCAGAGTATGTTGCAGCCGGGAGTTGTTGTGCACTAATCCTTTGGATGCGACAAATTCTAAGGGATTATGGTTACAATATGAACCGTATTCCACTCCATCGTGACAATGAGAGTGCCATTAAAATTGCCCATAATCCATTTGAGCACTCTAGAACCAAACACATAGACATCCGGCATCACTTCTTGAGAGACCACTCCATGAAAGGAGATATAGCCATTTCCCATGTCAACACCGAAAAACAATTGGCCGACATATTCACCAAGCCACTTGATGAAAAACGCTTTTGCGAGCTTCGAAATGAACTAAATATACTTGATGCTCGGAATGTGGCTTCAAATTTTGCATACTTGTAGGAATTCTTCAAAACATGTTGATTGGATTGTGAAAATCATCTCTCTTAATTTTCTCCAAAAAAAAACAATCAATTACTAGATCTTGGTGAATTATGGTCATTGCTTGATTGTTGTATGCTTTCTGATCATATTCATCAAGATTATTTGATTTGATTTGACTCCCTATTTTCTAAACATGTACCTTCAAATATATAAGAACGAGCTAAGAAGTTCTTCCCTGGTGACCACAGACTAGTCCGTGGTTACCTGGACTAGTCCGCCCATGTAGACTAGTCCGCAGAGCGCCGGTTTGGCCGGACTAGTCCGGTAGACCACGGACTAGTCCGATATAGCCTTTGGAAAAGTTCGGACTAGTTCGGTCATTTTCGGACTTGTCCGATTTTTCGTGTCCATAATCGTAGACGCCGCCAAACTCTAATTCCCTCACCCTCACAACTTGCCTCAAGCTTCTCTCTCCGCGCTCGAGCTCCCAAGGCGATTCCTTGATTTCTCCATCGAAACATCGCAAGTTTGGGTGGAATTTGATCTTCATCACATAGGGATTGAAGTTCACGGACTTGTCCGGCCTTCAACACCCTCATCTCCAAGTTTCAAGCGATTTCTTCGATAACTTTCCCCCAAACCCTAGAAATCTCTATTTTCTTCATCGTTGATCGAATAGCCTAGCTTCTTTCACCTAAGCAATTACATTGCTGTTAGGATAATTTTGCATTGAGTAAGTCCATTTGTCTCATAAGTTAGGTTTTTAAGGATGAATACCAGACTAGTCCGGTCCATGCACGGACAAGTCCGGTCACCCGGACTAGTCCGTGCCTGGACACCAGACTTGTCTAATTTTTCTGAACTCAACCCTAACCTTTTAATTCCTCAATGCAAATTCTATTGCCATCCATTCAATTCCTTGTCATCCATTCTTATCCATACATTGTACAATTCATTCTCAGGGCATGTCGCACTCTCACGACGAAGTTTCCGACTTCGAAGCCAAAATGGAACAAGAAGCCCCACTTCGGTCCTCGACGGACCAAAGTAAGAAGCGAGCTTCCAAGCCAGCCCCATCTCCTCCTAAGTCTCAGAAGAGGGTGGCTCGACGAAAGGTGCCTGCCTCCAAGGCCTCCGCCGGTGGTGGCCCTAGCTCGGCGAGTGCCTGCCTAGCCAAGGGCAAGGGCAAGGGGATCGCAATGAGCCAGATTGGCCCACTGAAGATGTTAGCCCCGAAGCAAGAGGCTCGGGATCCCGCAGAAGAAAGGTTCAATGGGAAGGGCAGCGACTCGGCTGCAAAATTCAGAAATGTTGATTGGTATGGCCGTCCCAAGAAAGCTATGGATGGCAGATTTTGGAGCAATTTCCATGCAGATTTCTACAAGTCTGTGTACCTCCCCATGAAGACACCTGTAGTGCGTAGCCAATGGATTGATTGGGCATACTTCGAGAAGAAGGGTTGCTCACCATTTGTTGAAGTGGTGGAGGCAGTTGAGAGACATGGCCTGAAGGATCTTTTTGCCTTCAGGAACAATTGGAATGATGAGGTCATAGCGCAATTCTTTGCGAATTGCCATTTCTCAAGTGTTGATGAAGAGAGTGTTACTTGGATGACTCACGGATCCAAGTACAGTATAACTTATGAAGACTTTGCAAGCCCGCTGCACCTTGACACCTCAAGCCATGACAACTTGGTCATCCAAAATATAGGTGTTATTGAGAAGGATAAGATGAAATTCCTCTATGAGCCCCACTCAGAGTTCAACCCTCCCTCCACGAAGAACATGAAGCCCTTCTTTGTGGTCTTGAACAGAGTCTTTATGAAGACAATTGCCCCCAAGGATGGGTATGCTGGGAGTGTGCAGGACTATCTCCGGACCTTGATGAGGGTCATAAGCAAGGACCGCAAGTTTGATGTGGCTGACTATATCTGGAATGATATGGTCAACATCTCCTGCACACCCAACAGATCGTGTGGCTATGCTCCGTATCTTATTTTCATGATTGAGAAGGTCACTGGGATTGAGTTTTTCAAAGATGTGGAGCATCTTCCTTTGAGACCCCAGATGCCTCAGAAGCCAAGCATTCAGGCTGCTCCATCTCCGGCCTCCAGTCCTGAGGCTCCTGCAAGAGGAAGTGGAGATGCCAGGGCTGCCCCTGCCACTTGGGCAGCCCCTCAAAAAGGATCTGCAAGTGGCATCTTCAAATACTTGGCTGCTATCTTTGCTTCCTGCAGAAAGGCCGAGGTGAAGGCCCACAAGCTTAACAAGAGAAGAAAGGAAGGCATGAAGTATGTCAAGGCAAATGTGAAGCAGATTTGCCAGAAACTGGAGATCGAGCCCATTGGATCTCTGGTAATCTTTGATGATTCCGACTCTGACTTCACCAAGCTCGGGCCCTTGACCCACTCCGAGCTTGCCTACTTTGGCATTGGGGGCTCGAGTGGCTCCGCACCTCCTCCTCATCCTCATCAGCCCAAAGACGAAGATGAAGATGATGAGAGGACCGACAGCGAGGCTTGAAGACTTTAGGTCCCTCCTCTCCTTCTTTTTGGTGTCTTGATGCAAAAGGGGGAGAGATTGAGGGGGAGTATTAGGTGTTAGGTCTTAAGATGTAGGATGCGAGGAGATAGCTTCCTTTGTGCTCTTTGTCTATTCTGTGGGTTGTAAACTGTTTAATATGCTATTTTGTTACTTAATGGTCCTGTGGTGCAATGCTTTGAACTACTTCTGAATTTATCAATGAAATTTGTGATTTTGCTCCTACAATGACATATATGCTTGTTGTTGGTGTGTTAATGTCAATTATGTCATTCTCTTCATGATTATCGTTTAATTGCACTTAGTTATGCATCCCACCATAAAGAATGCACATATTATCATGTTTTCATTGCTCGATGTATTTTAAACTCATATGTGCATACTTTATGAAAATCTCAACTTTTTGTCATATTTGTGAAACCTCAATTGGTTGTCATCAATCACCAAAAAGGGGGAGATTGAAAGTGCATCTAGGAATCCCTTGTGGGTTTTGGATGATTTATGACAAGCAAATGAGATTCTAACCACTTTGTTGAGATGAGCACAGGTTTTAATGTGAAAATAAGCAAAGTGTCAAAAAGAAGGGAGAATGAGGAGCAATGTGGAGAAGAACTCAAGGAACAAGTGTAGTAGATCATTGTGTGTGGAGTGTGTTAAGGAAACACATCCCAAGAGCTCAAACAGAAATAAACACACATTGCACAAAATTATACAGGACCGGACTAGTCTGACTGACACCGGACTAGTCCGATATCTCTCTGCACAAGATCGGACAAGTCCGATATCATCACGGACTAGTCCGATATCTCTCTGACTAGAATCGAACTAGTCCTCCCCAGTGCGGACTAGTCCTCAAAACACTTCACAAGCTTCACAAAATCGGACAAGTCCGATCACACAACGGACTAGTTAGATACCATTTTGATCTAAATCGGACAAGTCCGATATTGGCACGGACTAGTCCGAAAACACTCTGACCTAAATCGGACAAGTCCTCCAAGTGCGGACTTGTCACCCAATTCACTTAGGGTTTCACTGATCCGGACAAGTCTGATGATTATCGGACTAGTCCGAATTTTCCAGAAGCGAAATCGGACGAGTCCGCTCCTAGCCGGACTAGTCCGATATTTCGGGACACTTAGGGTTTGCTACACACAGCACACCGGACTAGTCCGGTGTCCACTACGGACTAGTACGATCTTTCTAAACACTAACGGTCACTTTTAGAAACCCCATATAAATAGAGGTGCACGACCCAACTTTAATCTCTATCGACCCCCTGCGCCGTCACACCTCCCAAGAGCCTCAAAAACACATCTCTCCACGAAGTCAAAAGCCAAAAAGATCAATTCCTTGAGGATACACTTTGGAACATTGGAGAGACACGATTCATCACACTTGAGCTCTTGGTTTGATTATCTAACACACTCCCGTGATTTTCATTGTAATCTTTTGAGTGTGTTCTTGGTGGAGTTTTCATGTAATCTAGGGGAGCCCTCAATGTGTGAGAAGGCCCCTTGAATTTGGTTATTTACCCGTTGTGATAAGAGAAGAGGATTGGCCTTCGTGGCGATCCGATGAGGGTAGGGTTGGAGAAGACCCGGTCCTTTTGTGGACTTCTCAACGTGGATGTAGGTTGCCTCTGTGGGAACCGAACCACGGGATAAATTGCTTGTGTTCTTACTTTGTGTTCATCGTTCTTATACATCATATCAATCTAGGGTTTCAATCAATATTGCTTACTTTACATTGAATCATTAGATATAAGATTGAATTGTGATATACCCTAGTCCATAATCGTGCAACACCTCAATTACATGTATATTTCCGCTGCATACATCGTAGAATCAAATTAATCGATCAAACTTGATTAACCTAGTCGGTACCCACTGGACTAGTCTGCACTTGATCGGACTAGTCCGATATCTCGAGGTTTGATCTGGTTGCTAAGTGTTGCAGGTTCCGACAAAATTCAAAAAGGCCTATTCACCCCCCCTCTAGGCCACATTCACTAACCATCTTCCCCATGCCTCCATGAAGCTTAGAGATGTCATCCCGATCGATTTAGCCCACTGGAGGGCCCGACCGACATGGCCGGAACCATAGGTTCTGCCGCCACCGATGCACAACCATTTCCGGCCGTCTATCACCGTCGAGAGTGTCACCATCGAGATCCCCATTGGATTTTAGGTAGCGGCGGTGAGTCTGGGAGGCTGAGGTGCCCTAGCACGTGCTGCGGCGAGGCGCCGCCGCCGGCACAAGGTAGAAGACGACTCGGGGTAGGCCTCGACCATCAGTGAAGGCAGTGCACGCATGGATCCGGTACGGCCCGACGATCGGCTATGGCTACACCATTTTTCTCTGTGGCCCCCGTGTGGCTTGAATGCCAATGGTCCATTTTAAAACTGTGGGGCCCCACTGTTTAATTCAAATTTTCCCAGTTAAATTTAATTCCAGATTTAGTTCCAACTTTGAAAATCCATATCTCCTACTAGAATTGTCCAAAAATTCCCAAATAAATTTTGTTAGAACCAGAATGAAGAATAATTTCCAGTGGTGCACTTGTATGTGTATGAAAACCCATAAATTAATCTCTATAATTCCATAAAAAAATGTTATTGGAATTAGTTATTGGTGCTCCATTCATTCAAAAATTCTCAAATTTGTCCACATCATTCAAAATAACTGCCTTGAGTTCCAGTAAAAATTTCAGGTACATTTCAGTTCATTTGTGTAGCCAAATTGTGTTTCC
The DNA here is from genome assembly GCA_036927565.1 of Tuctoria greenei. NCBI lineage: Eukaryota > Viridiplantae > Streptophyta > Magnoliopsida > Poales > Poaceae > Tuctoria > Tuctoria greenei. The sequence goes on along the minus strand of JAYESD010000005.1, from coordinate 129,539,483 downwards.
AATCTATATGTACCTGAAAATTCCAAAATGTCCATACACTTTTCAGAAAAATTATCCAATCTTTTAAATTCAATATCTCACAGTAGGATGCTTAGAAAATTATGAAACCAATTTTTTTGAGTCTCTATTGACCTCCTCTAAATATAAAACCAACTTTTGTCCATGTCCAAGCTACATATTTTTCCTCAAAATTTTGGGGAGTGTTTAGGTTCATTGAATTTTATACATAAGTAACTTCCATGAATTGATCCCAACATTGGCCAGAACCTCACCCATAGTACCTAGTGTCTCCTGTAAATTTTCAAGAACCATTGGGCTTAAATTCATATACTTAACTATCTTTCCTTTAGGCTATAACATAATACCGTTATTGTTTAACTTGCATAATTCTTTGCATATCGATTAGTGGCCGAGCTCAAGAGGATCCCGTAGCTACTTGAAGTCATCCCTCTGGAGATTAACTTTGATACCATCTCTCAACCAGGCAAGCCCCGGTTTGCATTTAAGCGCTATTACAAAATTTTGATTTGTATCACCTATGTCTAGGGTGAGTCATGTGCATTAGGGCTAAGGTGATTGAAAATCCACTTGCATGACCAGATCACCCTATGGAGTATTTGGATAGTTTTCAAGTCATCGTGTAGACTATGCTATGCTAAATGTTGTATAGGATTCGGTAGAAGTCGAGTAGTTGGAATCTACTCGCAGGGCTAGGACTTTTTCACACGGGATTGGTTCCAACAAAATGGAGTAGTAATCTGAAAGTGAGACCGGGAAGGGGCATAGGATGCAGCAAGACGTGGTCTTGGGTGCGTAGCCCTGCCTGTGTCGGTTAAGGACCGATCCGTATGCCGCCCTGCTGAGCAAGTTTGAATTGTACCGGAGTCATACTGGATATATGGTGTCCAGGAAACAGATGTACCTTAGGAAGCTTTTGTTGAGACTTTTTCGATCGCCTTAGGCTTTCGGCCATAGCACAGTAGACGGAAACTCGCTCATGACATCTTCACAGCGGAAGGGTGCACCGTGAGTGGGAACACTGCCCTAGACGATTGAATCGATTCAACTTGGATGGAACTTGAGAAAGGTGGTTGCGTACGACGTCCACGGAGTGCACCGATGTGACTTTCAGTACGAGCGTACGTGTCGTGTATTTCGGTTATCTTTGATTCGAATCACCGAGTACCACTTGTTCACTGAGTTGTGACGTAGAAATACTTGCACTTGAGATGAGAATTAATTGCTGCTATTATGAACATTATATTATCATGGTATTGCTATGTTGTATGTATTAGTATAGTGCTCAGTAAATTTATTTTCCACCTTGGGCATGCAGCATCGTGACGAAGCGTTTCTTGTTTGATTGTGGAGTTACAATGTTGCGACGTACCATGGTTTAAGCTGTTGCTATAAATCTTAAAATAAGGACCCACATTTAGGCGAGTCCGTTATGCAAATCTGTCATCCTATGTTTATGACTTTACCCTCATGTAGAGTTTCATGTTTAGGTGAGACGGTTAAGTCTTGTTGAGCCTTCGTGCTCACAGTTGCTATATAAGTTGTTTTGCAGGTACTAACTTCTGTGCTTATGATTATGGTTGTCCGATGAGACTCGGGACTCTCCGAGTGATATACTCATGTGGGAACCATGCCGTTGCTGTTCGGTCTTCGTGGCTAGTGAGGAGCGTCTGTGGGCTGGACGGCTTCTCTTTTGCTTATTAGCCTTATGTACGACAGTTGTAATCTTATCTTCCGCTGTAGTTTATTTTTATATAAACTATTTGTAAACTGAACATCTTTGTAAATTTCAGCAAATGATTTATGTAATGTGTGTTCCTTTACATGTGTGTTGTTGGGTGTCACATCGCACGGGACCACCCAATGCGATTCCTGGAAAGTGTGGACTCTGGTCCCCACAATTTGAAAACATCATTAGGAAAATATTGATTTCAAAACCCAGTGGTTGCTTGACATAAACCACCTCATCTATGTAGCCATTAAGAAAAGCACTTTTAACATCCATTTGATATAACTTGAAACCTTTAGATGTAGCAAAGGCTAACAATATTCTTATGGCTTCTAATATAGCAACAGGAGCAAAAGTTTCATCAAAATCTAGACCTTCAACTTGTGTGAAATCTTGAGCAACTAACCTAGCCTTATTCCTAATCACCACCCCATCCTCACTTTTTTTTGTTTTTAAACACCCATTTAGTTCCAATTAAAATGTGACCTTGAGGTGGAGGTACAAGTTCCTAAACATTATTTCTTTCAAAGTGTTCTAACTCTTTTTGCATGTCAATAATACAAGATTCATTAGTTAGTGCGTGTGATATATCTTTGAGTTCAAAAGAAGCAACAAAAGAAGAATGAGCATGAGAGTATGGATCGCAAAACCTGGACCGTGTGACTCATTCGTTCAAGCTTCCAATGATTTGTTGTGGAGGATGACTTCACAAGCTTCTTCTTCTTCATGTTCAACACAAATCGATGAGCTTGGACTTGAGGACGATTTGTACCAGCAACGGTGGTCGTCGGTGCTGGTTGAAAATCAAAATCAGGAGCTGTAACAATGTCATTAGCTGCTGAATTATCGGGCAGCAGCACCACTTCTTCCTCATCTTCAACGAAAATACTCTCCCCCTGCAGATATGGATCCGTACATGCAATATTCGAGCTAGTACTTGGGCTAGCTTCATCAAAAGACACCTCACAAGTCTCCACAATTTTGTTAGTGTCAAGTAAAAGCACACGGTAGCCTCTAGTATGAGATGGATAACCAAGAAACATGCCACCAACGGATCTAGGTTCAAATTTACCAAGATTGCCATGTTTCTTAACAAAACATTTGCATCCAAAGACACGAAAGTGTGTAACACTAGGCCTATCTCCAAATCGGAGCTCATATGGTGTTTTACGTAGCTTAGTACGCAAGAGAACATGATTTGAGACATAACAAGCGGTTGCAATTGCATCAGCCCAAAATTTCCTAGGAGTTTGATATTCATCAAGCATAGTCCTATCCATCTCAACTAAGGTTCTGTTCTTTCATTCTACAAAACTGTTTTGTTGAGGTACATATGGTGAATAAAATTGATGACCTATTCCATTTTCAGCACAAAAGTGATCAAAAGATTGATTTTTAAATTTGGTTCCGTTATCACTTTTGATTGCTTTTAAAGGTCTTGGGTGACCAATTAATAATCTAAGAAATAAAGTTCTAAAGTGACTAAATGCTTCATTCTTAGATGCCATAAAGTAAACCCAAGAGTATCTAGAATAATCATCAACAATCACAAGAACATACCATTTACCACCAAAGGATTGAACACGTGAAGGTCCTACGATGTCAAGGTACAAAAGTTGACCCGGCTCAGTTGTCATGATCATTGTGAGAGGAGTATGTGAACCTGCAACCATCTTAGCATGTCTACAAGAAGAGCACATAATTTATATGTCCCCTTTAAGCTTAGGTAGCCCACGCATGTGATCAAGAGCACTAACACGCGTTGGATGATCAAAGCCTACGTGACTAAGTCTACGATGCCAAAGATATAAGTCCTTTAAATCATTAGCAACTAGACACCTATGCTTAGAGGAAGACATATCAGAATCAGCTTTAAAAACTCTTCCAAACAAAGACATGTTAAAAATAAGCTCACTATTTGAATCTTTGCAGCAATTTTTAGTGAAAATAATTTCCAAATTTTCATCTAGCAATTCTGAAACAGAAAGCAAGTTGTATTTGTACCGGTCAATGGACCCATCTGGCTTTTGCTTCAGCTTGAAGACCCATTTGCAGTCAATGACATTAATACCAGTACGAGGAGGTACTAAGTGTCATGTTTTATTTTTAAGCAGTGCCTGAAATTCATCATTCATGGCCTAATGCCACATGGGATGCTCCATAGCAACAAGATGAGAAGTAGGCTCGGAACTAGAAGACCGTACCACAGAATATGGGACTGTACCATATGTACGTACATTTGGATGCCTAATATTATTTTGTAGGCGCGTACGATACAGATGGACGGAGAGTGCGTCAGCCTCGACATCTGATTGGCCTCAATATCAAGAAGCGCATCCTGATTCACACCATTAACTGGCAGGCAATTAACAGGTATGGTAGATGCTCCCAAATCTGATTCATGTTGCATGGGTGCTATAGGTAACGGCAGCATATCTGGAGCAGATCTCTGAGATGGAGATTTCAGATTATACGCATCCAAAGAGTTAGCAGGCACGTATGCATGTATATGATCATTTTCCAAATTAGTATTGTTTCTTCCCAAATGCAACATGCACAAATCAATATTACTATGTGTCGGTTCCAAATTTTGGGAAAGCTGGGGTGGAGTTCTTGTGAAAGGAAAACTATTCTCATCAAAATTAACATCTCTAGAAATATAGAAATGACCAGAATCAGTGTCAAGACATTTATACCCTTTATGTAAAGAGTTGTAGCCTAGAAATACGCATTCCTTGGATCAAAAAAGATTTTCTATTTTTTATAAGGACGGAGATGAGGCCAACAAGCACACCCAACAACTTTTAGTAGTGAGTAATCGGGTAGTGTATTAAATAGATGCTCCATAGGGCATTTGTTATCAATAACTCGAGTAGGAAGACAATTGATGAGGTATGTGGCCGTAAGGAAAGCTTCATCCCAAAATTTAAGGGGCATGCCTGCATGAGCTAAGAGAGCAAGACCAGTTTCAACAATATGACGGTGTTTGCATTCAACAGAACCGTTTTGTTGATGTGTATAAGGACATGAAACACGGTGAGATATGCCAAGAGAACAAAAAATTTGTTGTGAATTTTCTGGTATTCCCCACCCCAATCAGATTGAACACACTTAATTTTAGCATCAAGGAGACTCTCAACATGCACTTGGAACTGTAAAAATATACGAGGAGCATCAGTACGATCATGCATTAAATAGATCCAAGAAAATTTACTAAAATCATCAAAAAAATCTGATGTAATACTTAAAACCGCCAACAGATTGGACTGCAGGTCCACAGACATCGGAGAAAATGAGTTACGAGGGTGATGTAGACCGATGAATAGAACTTGTGTATGGTAATTGATGACTCTTAGCTAGTCGACATGCATTACAAACCGGCAAAGATGACTCTCTAGGACATGAAATGTTATTGAGATGCAAAATTGACTGAACTACTTGGGATGAAGGATGACCGAGTCGGGCATACCATTGGGCTTGACTAGTAGCATTGCTCGCTAAGACATGCTTGAGGGTAGCGACATCGGATGACTTGATAGGATAGAGGCCAGACTCACATCGCCCTTCTGGAAGACTTTTCCTCGATGTTCGATCCTTAATAGCAAAATACCATGGATGGAATTCAAAGAAGACATTATTATCACAAGAAAATTTATGTACAGAAAGAAGATGTTTGGAAATATCAGGCACATGAAAAATATTGCACAATGCAAGAGGGTGAGCAGCAGTATTAATTGAAGAATGACCAATATGCATAATCTGCACACCTGCTCCATTGCCTACTTGCACTTGTTCGCCTCCATGATAGCGTTCACGGACAGCAAGGTGATCGAGGTCACTTGTAATATGATCGGTGGCACCCGTGTCACTGTACCAGTTGGGGTCAATATTGTACGAGTTTGTGGATGCCAAGGCTGCCAAGGGAGCTTCATCCTGGTACGTGTTGTCCATCCTATACCAGCACTTGATGGCGGTGTGGCCGAGCTTGCCGCAGATCTGACATTGAGGACGAGGGCCGTTGTCGCGACCATCACTGCACGACGGGGTGCCGCCATGAGACCGACCGCAACGGCCATGGTCACCGCGACCGCGACCACCACCGCCACGAGACCAACCGCACAGATCTTGCGGAAGAAGTCATCGGCGTACAGATCACGTTTCTTCGATATAGCGAGTTCCACACGGATTTGCACCATGCCCGCCTTCGTAGACGAGGGGAACACCTTTTGGAGGGAGTCCCAGACCTCCTTTGAAGACGTGGCATTGACGACATCCCGAAGAACTTCTTCTGTCATCAACGATGGAAGGCCACTCAATAGTTGTTGATCTAGATCATACCAGCGTTCCTACGCTGGGTTGGGGACTTGTTCAGCACCCAGGGCCGTCGATGCGCCTACCTTCTTCTGAGGTGCGGTGTGGGTGCCATCTAGGTACCCGATCAGCTTTGAGCTCCAGAGATACGGCGAAACGAACACCTATAAAATTTGTTGGACCATCCCATAAAAATATTCCTCGAAGCTGGATGACTATGTCCATCTGACCGTGAAATGAACACCTGACTGAACCATCCAATCTAGCTTAATTGAATCCAATACATCGAACCAAATGCACCCTAGCAACAACACAAAACATCCTCCTATCCAACCTGTTACCCCTTCGGCAACAGCCAAAACCCCAGAAAAAGGCAAAGCCAAGCACCAGATCAGATAACGACTGAGACCATACAGATGTAAGATCAGTGAATCATAACCCTACACAGGAACAACATACCAAACATAGCGATTATGGACACCATGATATTCAGTTTGAAACCTCAGTGTGTTCAAAGCATCAAGCGCATTGGACACCTACCTATTAGTAAGCTGTCTCCTTTCGAATAGCTTTGATTGCAGTCTCCAACAGCGGGGACTTGAACATATCCGTGAACTGGCTTGCAGCTTCTCCGGAACCCTCCTTGCCTGGCGGGACTGTGAAAGCTGGTGGAACCCTTGCCTCGTCCGCAAGGGGTTGCATGTAATATATAGGAAACCAGTACATGTGATGAGACTCAATCCAACTCAGCCACAACTAGTCTACCTTGTACAACAGAAAACAGATTACAAGATTGCATACGATCTTATCCTTGGCAGCCGAGTCGGGTCAAGGCTCATCGGTTTAGATTTTTCTGTTACAAGTTGTTTTCCTAGTCTATCTCTGATGTCGTGCGCCGTGCTCTTCACATCCATCTTGATCCTCTTGAGTTACTCTAACATTCTCCCTCGATCTAAGCATGCCATGCTTAGATTGTGACAAAATTCAATGAACTTCCCTGTCGGCAGCGTCTTTGTGAGACCATCGGCAACTTGATCCTTCGTGGATATGAATTTAACATGTAACAGTTTGTTAGCCACCCTTTCACGTACAAAATGATAGTCAATCTCGATATGTTTAGTATGAGCATGAAAAATAGGATTCGCAGTCATGTAGGTAGCAGCCAAATTGTCACACCAAAGACTTGCGACATACGTTTGATGAATTCCCAGCTCACTCAAGAATGTCTGAATCCAGATCACCTCTGCAGTGGCATTTGCAAGGAACTTATACTCCGCTTATGTAATATACCTTGAAACCGTTGCCTGTATCCTTGCACTCCGAAAAATCAGATTAGAACCAAAAAATATAGCAAAGCCACCCGTTGATGTTCTATCATCTAAGCATCCAACCCAATCAGCATCGGCAAGGCATTAATTTGTGAGGAGCTATCTTTTAAGAAACTTATCCCAAAGCCAACCGTGCCCTGGACATACCTTAAAATTATTTTTACTGCCGACATGTGAATTGAGGTTAGCGCATGCAAGAACTGGCACGCCTTGTTGACTGAAAATGCTAGGTCAGGTCGTGTCAAGGTTAGATACTGCAATGCCCCCACGATACTCCTGTATTTCTTTGCCTGTTCTTGCTCAAGTGATTCACCAATATATGCAGAGTATTTCTCACTAGAAGATAATGGAGTCCTGACATACTTACAGGTTTCCATGCCGCCCTTTTTGATAATATCCTTAGTGTATTTTTTTTGTTTCAACAGAATACCTCCTTTAATCTTCTCAATCTCGACACCCAAGAAATAATGTAACTCTCCGAAATCTCTGAGCTTTAAATTCTTGAGTAGTGCGGTCACTGCATTTTCAGAGGAGCTTGCTACAACAATTTCGTCAACATACATTAGTAAGTAAATCACAACTTCTCCTTTCCTGAAAACGAATAAAGAGGTATCTCCTTTGGACATGATGGAACCAAGACATATAAGTTTCGCACTTAATTTTGTGTACCGTTCCCTTGGAGTCTGTTTTAACCCATAAATGGCATTTTCAAGTTTGGAAATATAATCAGGAAATTGTGTGTTTTCATACCCTGGTGGCTGGCTCATATAAAAACCTCCTCTAAAGTCCCATGAAAAAAGGCATTTTTGCCATCGAGCTGTCTTAAGCACCAACCTTTTGAGATCACAATAGATAGAACTATTATTATTGTAGCAGCCTTGATACTGGACTAAAGGTGTCCTCATAGTCAATACCATACCTTTGCTTAAATCCTTTGGCCACCAGTCGTGTCTTGTACCTGTCTATAGTACCATCTGCACGTCTTTTAATTTTGTACACCCATTTAGAGTCAATAATGTTACTTACTCCTTGTCTTGACACTAGCCGTGATTTATTATTTTTCTCCAGCGCCCGGAACTCTACATCCATGGCTTCTTTCCAACTCTTGTCACTTGAAGCTTGCTCCAAGTTTTCAAGCTCCACTGCAGTGGTAAACATGCAAACAAAGTCATTCCCAAAGGATATAGGCTTTGAGATATTGTTCTGTAACCTGGTTCTTGGTCGGAGATTTATTTGTGCATTATTTCCTGTTTTGTCCTGATTTAGATTCTCCTCCATTCTATTTCCAGGCTGATATGTCTCATCTGCTGCAGAATCTGAGGACGGATCCTCTGTAGGATCGAAGAGCACATGAAAAGCTACCATAGGAGGGATGAATGGTAGATTTAAAAAAATTTCAGCGGAAGCAACAAAAACCCCTTGGTAGCAAATCAATCTGTTAAGAAATCATGTGTGAGACTAATCTAAACATGATCAATCATGACAAAATTAGTATAGATTGTGGAGAATCACATCACAAAGACACGACAACAAGAATCACGAAAAACCATCGAGAAAAACTCAAGTTACGATCGAAAAATTGAACAAAGGTCGATCTGTTCTACCCGAGAAAAACCAGATCTGCACTACTGCAAAGAAACTCGTGTGGATCCAAAACCACAAATTCAATGACCGTGACATTTTCACAGATGATAGATACTCAAGTTGTGAAGACAACTCAAAAATAATCACATAAATTAGATCTATAAAACTAGAGTTATGATAAAACCACCAAAGCATGGTAGTGCTATGCAGAAACTCAACCAGAAAGACTTGACGAAAACAAGTCGGACGAACAAGGCACAAAAGCTCATTTAGGTTACGAATTTATTGATCAAAACACAAAATGAACAGCCCCAAAGTCCGTGCACCACGAGCTCTGGCCTCCCTTGCTTATATAACCTGCCATGATGCCAACCCAAACTAACCTAGGACTCATATCCTACTCAGTTTCCACCAAAACTTTCTACAACTGCTCAAGACTCTTCCATACGCAGATAGAAGCAATCTTAAGACTTCCAAACACCTTAGGAACATATCCCATATTCCTAAAACAACTCAACTTCGTGCTCACCATGAAATCCTGCGCGCGCCCGGATCCGATATGGCCCAGCGATCGGTTGTGGCTACAGCATTTTTCTCTGTGGCCCCCGTGTGGCTTGAATGCCACTGGTCCATTTTAAACCGTGGGGCCCACTATTTAATTCAAATTTTCCCAGTTAAATTTAATTCCATATTTAGTTCCAACTTTGAAAATCCATATCACCTAGTAGAATTTTCCGAAAATTCCTAAATAAATTTTGTTAGAACCAGGATGAACAATACTTTCCATTGGTGCACTTGGATCTGTATGAAAATCCATAAATTAATCTCAATAATTCGATAAAATAAAATGCTATTGGAATTAGTTACTGGTGCTCCATTAATTCAAAAATTCTCAAATTTGTCCACATCATTATAAATAATTCCCTTGAGTTCAAGTAAAAGTTTAAGGTCCATTTGAGTTCATTTCAATAGCCAAATTGTGTTTCCAATCTCTATGTACCTGAAAATTTCAAAATGTCCAGAAACTTTTCAGAAAAATTATCCAAACTTGTAAATTCAATATCTCACAGTAGGATGCTTAGAAAATTATGAAACCAATTTTTCTGAGTCGCTCTTGACCTCATATAAATATAAAACCAAATATTGGCCATGTCCAAGCTACAGATACTTCCTCATAATTCTGGGGATTGTTTAGGTTCATTGAATTTTATACAATAGTAACTTCTATGAATTGATCCCAATTTTGGCCAGAACCTCAACCATAGTACCTAGTGTCTCCTGTAAAATATCCATAACCATTGGGCTAAATTCATATATTTAACTGTCTCTCATTTGAGCTATAACATAATACCGGTATTAATTAGATTGCATAATTCTTTGCATATCAATTAGTTGCCAAGCTCAAGAGGATCCTGAAGCTACTTGAAGCCATCCCTCTGGAGATTAACTTTGATACCATCTTGCAACCAGGCAAGCCTCGGTTTTCATTTAAGCGCTATTACAAAATTTTGATCTGTATCACCTATGTCTAGGGTGAGTCATGTGCATTAGGGCTAAGGTGATTGAAAATCCACTTGCATGACCAGATCACCCTATGGAGTATTTGGATAGTTGTCAAGTCATCGTGTAGACTATGCTATGCTAAATGTTGTATAGGATTCAGCAGAAGTCGAGTAGTTGGAATCTACTCGTAGGGCTAGGACTTTTTCACACGGATTGGTTCAAAGAAAATGGAGTAGTAATCTGAAAGTGAGACTGGGCAGGGGCGTAGGATGCAGCAAGATGTGGTCTTGCGTGTGTAGCCCTGCTTGTGTCGGTTAAGGAACGATCCGTATGCCGCCCTGCTGAGCAAGTTTGAATTGTACCAGAGTCATACTTGATATATGGGGTCCAGGAAACCGATGTACCTTGGGAAGCTTTTGTTGAGACATTTTCGATCGCCTCAGGCTTTCGGCCGCTGCACAGTAGATGAAAACTTGCTCATGACATCTTCAGAGTGGAAGGGTGCACCGTGAGTGGGAATATTGTCCTAGACGATTGAATCGATTCAACTTGGGCAGAACTTGAGAAAGGTGGTTGCGTACGACGTCCGCGGAGTGCACCAATGTGACTTCTAGTATGGGCGTATGTTTCATGTATTCGGGGTTTCTTTGATTCGAATCACCGTCCCTCATGGATATGAGTACCACTTGTTCACTGAGTTGTGATGTAGAAATACTTGCACTTGAGATAAGAATTAATTGATTCTGTTATGAACATTATATTATCATGGTACTGCTATGTTGTATTTAGTGCTCACTTAATTTATTTTCCACCTTGGGCATCCAACATCGTGATGAAGCGTTTCTTGTTTGATTGTCGAGTTACAATGTTGACATGCACCATGGTTTAAGCTGCTGCTATAAATCTGAAAATAAGGACTCACATTTAGGCAAGTCCGTTATGCAAATCTGCCATCCTATATTTATGTCTTTACCCTCATGTAGAGTTTCATGTTTAGGTGAGACGGTTAAGTCTTGCTGAGCCTTCGTGCTCACAGTTGCTATATAAGTTGTTTTGCAGGTACTAACTTCTATGCTTATGATTATGGTTGTCCGATGAGACTCGGGACTCTCCAAGTGATATACTCATGTGGGAACCATGCCATTGCTGTTTGGTCTTTGTGGCTAGTGAGGAGCGTTAGTGGGCTGGACGGCTTCTCTTTTGCTTATTAGTCTTGAGTACGAGAGTTGTAATCTTATCTTTCGCTGTAGTTTATTTTTATATAAACTATTTGTAAACTGAAAATCTTTATAAATTTCAGCAAATGATTTTTGTAATGTGTGTTCCTTTACAAGTGTGCTGTTGGGTGTCGTATCGCACGGCACCACCCAATGCGATTCCTGGAAAGTGTGGACTCCGGTCCTCACATCCTAGTATCAGAGCCGCATTGGGAATTAGCACACTAAATTATGATCATATTACAAGGAAAACATAGGACACGGTGAGGATACGGTACTAGACCCACATAAGGATTATATTGGCATAAGTTATTAAGGTGGCAAAGCTAATTTATGTGTTGTTATATTCTGTAACGACGGTCCGACGTCAGGTAAGAGGTAAGGTACGCCAGTGCAAGCGGATCAATTGCGGTAAGCTCACCATGCGAGAGGTAGCATGGAAATCTTTCTGTGGCTTAACACGGAAGAGTCAATATGAGTCTGTGAAACTTTCGATGTTTCTGAGAACATATGACACGCGGTACCCCAGCGTGCTTCAAAGTTAGTGGGAGCCCCCGTCGGGTGGGACATAACCCGATGCGCCTCCTACTGGTGCAGCACTATGCAAAGACGTGGGACCCAATCGGGTGGTAGAACCCCCGTTCATGTACCTCGAGACGTGGTTTAACTCGGGGCAGCCTGTATGGAATGATACGGGACGAATGTTTTTACTTTCATATATATTATTGTGAAATGTTTGCCCGTGTGGGCTGTGTCGTATGACACCATATGATTGATCAGTAGTTTGTGTGTAGTGACAGGTACACTAACCACGTGATTGTATTGCGCTTATAAATCATTTGCGAGTGAACTTCATTAAGGCCACCTTTAAGACGTATGCCGGTATACCGACTTAGAATTTTTACTTTGTGAGGCACGTAGTAACGACATATACTCCATTGATGCATTAACCACTTTTCTGTAAAATGGAACTGAGAAGATGTAAAACTACTTATATTAGTTATCGAGCTCTGAGTTTGAACTAAGTTTTCAAATTTGGAGTAGGTTTTGAAGTCACCAATTCAAAAACATAGTGTTCTGTTTTCTGCCAGAAAAATACCTGACTTTAAGAAACCATATCCCCCAGTAGAAAACTCCATTGAAGGTGTATCATACATGTATGGAAATTTTAGGAATTCCTTTAAAACTTATATGTTCAACTCCAGAACTGACTTCACTTTTAAACTGTTCAAAATTTCAAAGTTCAAAAATCTGCCATACTAGGACAGAAACTGGAAACCTCTCTGGACTCCATACTGTTTTGACCATATCTCACTCTAGAAAATTCGAACTGGGTAGTACAAGACATTTCTAGAATCCTTGTAATATTTATTACAAATTTGTAGATTGTGGTTTCTGTAAATTTTGCTGTTTTATATCTGGAAATTGTGGCCCAAAATCAGCATAAACAAAGTAGGTGCTGTCAAATTTTCCAGAAAAACAACTGTCAGGTTTACAATACCATATATTCTCAACCAGGAATTATCTGAAGGCAAACCAATACTTTTTGGAAAGGTATTGAAGTTTACTTCCACTTTGTAGTTCACCTGAAGATTCAATTCTGCCATTTACTGGGTTAAATATGTGTTTGAGTACAAACTGATCAGGTTTCAACAGAAATTTCATCGGTTTGGCATAATTTGGTCTTGTTATGAATCTGGTCCTCGATTTCACTTTGAGAAGTGTCATAACAGACCAGTTGTCAATACTAAACCATTTACCAGTGGAATTGAGGGTTTGACCCCCTCGAATCTCTTTTCTTTTATGACCATGTTTGTGTCATATTGAAAATAAAAGTGTGTATTCGCACGATAACGCGCATAACGTCCCGTCGCGACCAACGATAGTCGAAATGAACTTCGATCCATGTAGTTCATTATTTTGGAGCTCGCTATTGTAACATTGGTCCAGGGATGATGTATTGTGTATAAAGTTTAAACTTTATCAATATATGACCGTTATGCAAATTTGGTTATCAATACGCACACTTTTGTTTTTATCCTTGAGTGATCCTACAATATCACGTCTCATGTTGGATTCATGACTGTGGCTGCAGAATGGTGCACACTCGCACAACATACAAGGTCCGTGGTTCAAGTCAGGGAGGGGAAGACTCTGGAGAACCGGAAGAGCCGGTGCAACAGCCACCTCCATCTCCGCTTACATTGGCGGATGATATCGCAGCCATGACGGGTTCGCGCGCGGACCGAACTGCTGCGAACCCTCGTGTAGATTACTTCCAATCAGGGGGACGTCAAGCCGAAGGCAATCGTCAACCTCAGGAAGCAACATATCCGGATTGCTTGGCGACTGCACCCCCCGTGTTCAGCAGTGATGGTGAACCCCTAGATGCAGTCCATTGGCTCCGCACCATTGAAGCTAAGTTTGGACTGCTACAGTGTAGTGATAGTATGAATGTTTTATATGCAGCACAACAACTACATGGCATCGCTGGTGCTTGGTGGGCGAACCACATCGCCTCCTTGGCTGCCAGACAACAAGTCACTTGTATAGAGTTCCGGAAGGCATTCCACGCCTATCATGTTTCTCCTGCCATTATTAGAAGGAAGCTTCAGGAATTTCTTGATTTGAAGCAAGGAGAAATGAGTGCTCAAGAATACTCCAAAGTCTTTGTTAATTTAGCGCAATATGTGTCGGAGTATGTGAGTACGGAGGATCAGAAGCGAGAGTACTTCTATCGGGGTCTAAGCCCCATGTTGAAACACAAGCTTGCATTGTTCAATCACGGTCTGTTCAACGCTATGCTTAATGCCACGATTAGAAAGTGGATGCCACACGTGAGCGGATCGCGGAGGAGTCAAAGAAGAGACTTGCTGTGCAGGACAACACACATAATGTTCCTAAAAAATACCGTGTGGTGTACCGATCACCGTCCGGTCAGATATGGCAGCCGACTGCACAACCGAGTTCATATCAGAATCGGCCATATGAGGTATCTGATTTACAACCAGCATTATATCAGCAGCAAGAACAGTCCCAAATTGTTCCAAGGGCATTTATCTCGTAGCGAGATGCAGGACAATTCAGGCCTCAAGTCAGCGAGACATTGAATCAGTATAAGTGCTTCACATGTGATCATGTTGGGCATTATACCAAGGATTGCCCAGAGAAGATGTTGAGCAGCAGGCAAGGACCAGTACAACGGTGTATTCAGCCCCATATTCAACCAGAGAGGACAGCACTGCAAACCGGAAGTGTTCAACATATCGCGATCGAGGGTGTTTCGGGGGAAGCACCGGTGTTAGCGGGCATGTTTGCTATCAAAGACATACCCGTCCTCATACTCTTCGGTTCCGGTGCTACCCACAATTTTATCAGTTAGTCATGTGTTGATCAGCACCAATTATCCACCAACACTCCCAAGAATAGTTATCTTATAAGTTCAACGGGTGGGAGTATCTCGGCTAGTCAGATTGTTCCCCGAGAAGCTCTATGTTTGGGAGGCAAGATATATCCAACGTCGCTGATTATATTGTATGGACAGAAGATAGACGTAATATTGGGCATGTCATGGTTGAATCATCATGGTGCCATTCTTAATATCGGTACCCGGACTGTCCAAATTGACTCTCCGATACACGGACACCACGAACTGGTTTTGGACAGCGTCGAGCAGGACAGTGCAGCTGCATAAAACACGGAAGCAACTAAACTTGAACATATTCCGGTGGTTCGTGAGTATCCCGATGTGTTTCCCGATGACTTATCGGGCATGCCGCCTGAACGTGATGTTGAGTTCAAGATTGAACTTGTACCGGGAACCACACCGATCTCTCGAAGACCGTATCGAATGGCGCCTAATGAGCTAGCTGAGTTAAAGGAACATTTGAAGGACCTTTTGGACAAGGATTTTATTCGCCCAAGCTCGTCACCTTGGGGTTGCTCGGCGCTGTTTGTCAAGAAGAAGGATGAAACTGTAAAAGCCCATTTTTCGGAAGAACAAAAACGCAAAAATGCGAACTTAAAAATTTTGAAAATAGACTTGGAAATCCAAACTCACATGAGCCATATGAGTTAAACTATGTTCACTAAAAATAGGGACTTGTTAAAAATTTTACCTATAGAACATGGTTGATAATGTATTCGGAATTTAAGGTGTGAAATCTTTAATTTCCAAGTCTTCACATTTTCATTGAAAAATTAAAGGAGAAAAGAAAACAAAATAGAGGGAAAGAAAAAGGAATTATTCCGAACCTAAAATGGGACATCCAAAAATATTCAAATCTCAGGCCGTAAATTTTTCCATGACCTACTAATATTCCAATTAGACTCTCGGTAAAGTTTCAAAATTTTTGAAGCACGTTTCCCATTTATTGGACACGTACTGAGAGTTTAATCAACGTCGACTTCAAATTTAAACTTTGTGCTCAACGTTGTCCAAATCAACTCCAAATTTTTCCTGAGGTCCCTTATGGTTCAAAAAGGTTAACTTCAAAGTTTCAGGATTTTTCAACCTAATCTACTATTTATTTCCTTGAGTCAAGTATCACCACTTGAATTCAAATTCAAATCTGAGTTCAAATTCAACTTGCTCAGTTTCGAAATCTGATTGCACCATAAAATTCTTCATATTTTATTTGGTCATTTGGCCAAACTTGACTATTTTTGAAGCATCTTTGCTAGCTCTATTTGAATTTTGAAAAGAGAAGGGAGAAGAGAGTGGGTCCCACGAGTGGTCCCCACAGGTCAGGTCGGCACTGCCTCAGAGTGACACCGCGACCGCGTGCATGTGCCACCACGATTCCTCTCCGTCCTTATCGTGCCCGCCCGACTCCCAGCCGACCCTGCATCCTCGCCCCCTACTCACCGCCTCCGTACGCGCGCCACCTTGCTTCGCCGCCGGGCCGAACCGCCCCACGCCGCCGCCATAGCTCCCGGCCACCGGATCTCGCCGCCCTGCGCGCCACCTCCCATGCGCCCTGGCCACGGCACCGCCCCAGCGCCTCCCTCGCTGGCCACCCTGCGCGCTGCCTCTGCTCCACACCAGCGCCCCGCCGTCCAACCGTGGCGCCGCCGCCAGCACCGTGCCTCCTCTTCGCCCGACCGCAGCGCCGCCGAGCGTCTTCTACCGCGCCGGCAGCCGTGCCCCAGCTCCTCCCTGCCGAGCCGCCCCCAAGCACCGCTCACGCCGCGCCGCTCCGACCGCTCACGCCGGCACTCCTCTCCCGGCCCGCGCGCCTCCTGCACCCCCGCGCGCCGCCATCCCACTGCTCCTGCGTCCGCCCGCGGCGCTCCACCTCCCCGCGCGCTCAGACCACCCCGCCGGCCGCCTCCCCGCCTCCGGTCACCGGTCCGCGCCCCACTAGCGCCCCCTCACCGCTGGCCCGCTCGGCGACCGCCCTGCTCAGTCCGCCGCCGTGCACCAACCTCGGCGACGGCCGCCAGCTCCCTGCTGCGCGCTTTCCCTGCCAGCCGCGTGCTCCCTTGCTCCGTCGCCGTGTCCCTAGCCTCCGCACACCGCAGCGCTCCTCACTGCAAATCCTTCCGGCTGTGCGCCATGGCCACACCGCCATCCACGCCGCGTTCCTCACTGCTGTGCCTCCCATGGCGTGGTGACCGCAATCCGCCGACCATTCGCGCCGTTCCCAGCGTGTCTCTGCTGTGCTGCTCGCTACAGCGCATCTCCAGGCCGCCTTCCTCCCACCTCGACGTCACGGGAAAGTTCAAACGAGTGCTGTGATATTTAGCCTTGTGCTGCCCCAATTTCGGCGCCTACTTTCCGTCGTCGCGACGTTCTGCTCATAGGCCATGTCCTAGCAGAGGAGTGAGTAATGGGTGTGATAGAGGATATGCAGGAACACGTTGTTGACACACTGGCACCGACAACTGGTCCAAGGTTAGCTCTTATTTTGCAAAATTCTTTGGATCAGTGACTGCAGCCAAGGTATTCGATGAAATGGTTGCAAGGTGAAACTAAGTGTGTTGCCATTCAATGATGGTCTATGGATGCAGGTCTATTCTGGGATGGCAATCGACAAGGACATGTGCCAAGATACCCTTTGGATGGTGATGACGTGATGGAACTCTAGTACACACCAAGATGTTCGGCGAAATGCATACAAGGTGAGCCTTACCCTGAAATACCTTGCTTGATGTCACCGACGTCCGTTCGTCGTGATCGCTAAGGTTACTCATATGTCGTCAAGCCGTACGTCCATGTTCCGCGTTAATATCATTTCTATAGGAGTCCCCAAGTTGACCTCCTTTGTTGTTTGTATCACGTTGGCATGTCCGTGCGTGCTCGTGATGCTCCACCATGAGCCGCGTCGACGTCGTTGACCATATGACGTCGTCGTGACGCTCCGAACCGTCATCGTGTCCTGGCATCGAGATGATGGATGCTTGTGATGTGTGTGGTGCTGAAACACCAGCACGACTCGTCGTACAATGGTCGTTTAGCCATATTAGGGTTTGGTCAAGGTGAGACTCGTCGAGTCCTAGGTGTAGCCTAGATGCTCGATGAAATGCCTTCTAGGTCAAACCGAGTGTATTGGTGACTACCGATGACCTAGGGTAGAATACTGCGAGAACGTTGCGACCGACGAGGAGAACTAGTCCAAGTGGAACCTTGGATAAGGATTTCTTAGTCGTGTCGAGGACGTTTCCTTTCCGCTCGCAGAATTGCTTACCTAGGTGTACCTCTTCATCGACGGTAGGTTCATCGAGTCTTTTGTCGACAACTAAGTCGAGTCCCTAACTCTTCGACTCATGAAGTGGTGTTCGAGATTCCGCTCACCCCTTTACGAGTCCGGGTCGATGTGGACCTCGCTAATCCTTCTTCTCGTGATGGCAAAGCATGATCGTCATGACAAGGTCTCGCATCATGTTCGAGTTCTAGGAGTTCACCGAGCTCATCTGGACAATCTTGCAAAGGACACTGCAATAGTGTCACGTAAGCACTTGAACAATGCTCGAGAAGCTTGCCGTAGAAACTACTTTACCTAAAGGTCATTTGAACGTTGTCTCGGTATTCACGTCAGGTTAACAAGGCTCGTTATGATGTCTTAAGTCCAAAGAATGTTGACCTCACTTCACTCCCAAGTGTCGCTAGGGTTTCATCCTAGTTCATCCTTATCAGGACCCTGCGACCACACTTGTCACGTAATTAGGTTTACTCCTTATTGAGTTTGTGTAACTTCATTGGTTGACTTCTAAGTCACAACCTCTTGTTACACAGTTCACTCATGCCTTAAGCTTTCAATGCTCCATCTTGATCGCTTAGTCTTCCTTACCTCACACAGTCCAGTAATACTTCTTCACCATTCTACCTTATCACTCTTTGTGCGGCATAGCTCCAAGTGTCGAGTGCTAGATTGCGATGTGTCATTACATTGCACCTTTGAATGCTTATCTCGACACTACTATGCCACCTTGACTCGTAGGTCATCCTTACCCTACCAGTCCAACACTTTCACACCATTCAGTTGTATCGTCCTTGAGTGGCATAGCGTCGAGTGTTGAGTGCTAGTTGCAATGTGTGCTTACATTGCACCTTTCAATTCACATCTCGATACTACTATGACCACTTGACTTCATCCTTTGTTCATTCACACAACAGAGGCATATCTGTCCTTCCTAGTCGAACTCCTCATTCTTAGAGTTTACACAACCCCGTGGAGTCTTTTCTTAAATTACTTAATTACTTAATTACTTATATGCATATCATGTCGATAGGAAACGTGATGATAGGTGATCGACAAGAAGCTTCGCTTGGAGGAGAAGGCCAAGGTGTTTCCACTGAGGTTCCATGGCAGGTTCTCCAGAGGAAGATCAAGCCCTAACAATTGACATTTGTTCAGTCGCAAACTAAGGCAAGCCCCGGTTTGCATTTAAGTCGTTTATGAGCTTTTGCTTTATCACTATGATGAATAGTATATGAATTGTGCATACGTTTAGGGTGAATGATACTCCACTTGCATGACCAAAAAAATCCCAGGGTTCATTTGGCACGAGTTACAGTTTGACCTGTAGTAACTGCTTTGCTAATGCATAGGAAATCCGGTAGAAGTCGAGTAGTTGGAATCTACTCGCGAGAGATGTATCTCACAGGATTGGTTGAATAGAAAATGGCTTAATATAATGAAATTGAGACCGGGCAGGGAATGGATAGGAAGCGGCGAGAATTGAGTCTCGGTCGCATAGCCCTGCCTGTGTCGATTAAGGCCCGTCCGTATGCAGCCCCTTCGGACAAGCTTGAAATGTACCGGCAATATAATGGACATATGGAATCCAATAAACTGATGTAACTTGATAACTGGGATGTTGAGACCCATTAACTCACCATCGATAGGGGTGGGTTGAGGACAGTAAGGTGTAAATCGGTCGGCAGACACATGAGGTGTTCTGTGCGGAGACCTTCTGTTTGCGGAGGTGAGACGGGCTCAACATTTGAGTTTCTTGTGAAAGGTGGCCATATACGCCTAGTACTGAAGTGTTATGTAGGTACAGGTGTACTCGCTGACACTTCCGAACGACGTATGTGTCGTGTTGACCGGGTGTGTCTTGATTGCAATCACTGTCCCTCGCAGTAATAGAGTACCACTTGTCTGTCGCAGTTGCGACGTAGTAAATACTAAAGAAGTCAGGAAAGTCATATGATATTGAATTATAATTACCTTGCAACTTTGTTTGATTTAGAGATAGTATAACTAAAGATTTACAATTTCCCCATACTTTAGCTGTAATAGCATTATGTGCTTTGGGCATGTCATATCATCGGTAAAATGTTTCTTGTTTGATTGTGGAGCCCATGATGTGCCGTGCTCAGAGAATGTCATTTGCTACTTAAAACTTGATTATAAGGATCCACTTGTAGGCGAGTCATTTATGCTATTCCTTACCTATGTTTAGTGTCCCCTTGCATCTGTCTAGTGAGACGGTTAAGTCTTGCTGAGCCTTATGCTCACGTTTGCGCTTTAACGATTTTTGCAGGTATTAGTTTTATTTCTGCTGTTCAGGTTGTAAATGAGACTCGAGGTGTCGAGATAAATCTCATGTGAGCCACGCCGCTGCTGTTTGTTCTTCGTGTTGCTAGTGAGAATCGTCCTAGGGCATGGACGCCTTCTCTCCTGCTTAGTTAGGTGAGATTATGAGTATGTATTTTCCGCTGCGTGTGTACCCTTGTTGTACACTCTTTTGTAAACTCTTCTTATTATGAAATGAAAACTTTATATGTTTTGGTATCCTTTTCGTGTGTGTTGTTAGGTGCCGCATCGCACGGCACCACCCAATGAGATCCTCGGATGTGTGGACTCCAGTCCCCACAGACATGGTATCAGAGCTTCATTGGGAATAGCACGCTCGAAAAAGAGCCTATTTTCAAAAACTCCGAAGTAGTCGAGTGAGGATTAGCTATATGCCCATTAAGGACTATTACTAGTATAAGTTATAAAGGTGGTGAACTAACTTGTTATATTATTCTGTAACGACGCTCTGTCTTCAAGGTAAGAGGTAAGGTACGCCGCCGAGAGCGGATCAATCTCGGTAAACTCTGCATACGAGATATGGTATGTGAAATTTCCGTGGCTTAGCACGGAAAGTCAATATGAGTCTCTGAAACTTTCCATGTTTCTGAGAACATATGACACGCGGTACCCCAGCGTGACACAAAATTAGTGGGAGCCCCCGTCGGGTGGTGTATAACCCGATAGTGTGCATCTCTAGAACTATTCATGTTCTATGGGATCATGCGAAACACGTATGCCTGAGCGTGTATAAGCCGGATCGTACGGGAGCCTTTGCTGTACAGACGTATTTACAGCCATGTACCTCGAGACATGGCCTCGCTCGAGGGCGACTCACACCAGAGTCGTATGCATTTACTTTCATATATATTATTGTGACTGCCTGTCGTGTTTCCCCGTGCCGCCCTTGAGGTGTGAAGGTGTGAAAGGGGATTGTTTGTCTTCTGCAGGTACACTAACTCCGGTAGCGACCCGTGTAGAATACGTTTGCGAGTGATCGATAGTAGGACCACCTCTAGACGTATCCGGATATACCGGATTAGACTTTTCTTTTAGTAAGGCACGTAGTACCATTAGTATCACAATTGATACTTTGACCATCCCCCACGAAAGAAATGGCTTCATATTCATATTAAGTCCAAGTATCAGTTGCTGATATCTTGTGGACGAAGTAAAATGTTTCTTTTCGAGAGTAGGTAAACCAAAGTCCTTTGCTCCTGGCGAGAGTTTAGCTCGACTTCGCCGGAGTAAGACTTTGGTTAAGTTTGAAGATCCATAGTGATATGCTATGAATAAGAAGGTCGTCAAGTCCCTTTTAAGATTCCATTTGGTTCTAAAGGAAATGATTAGTTGTGAATCAAGTTCTAGCCATCGGACTTGAGTTTTGAGCTAAGTTTCAAAATTTGAGTTTGTTTCCAAATGCTTGTGTTTCGAAGCCGGTGAGTTCTGTTTTCGAACAGAATTGACCTGGCTTTGAAATTCCATATCTCTTCAACCTGGAGGGCTTTGGAGGCAAGTGAATACTTTTTGAAAAGCTTTTGGAGTCTTCTGATAGTTTCCTATTGACCTCCAAGCCAAAAGATGCTTTTATGGTTATGAAAATGCACCATAACCACTGCAGCTGCTGTTCTGAAACTGTACAAGACAGTATCTGAACTTTTGTCATAATTCCTTGAAGAAAGCTCTTCTATTCCATTATGATACATTTCTGGAAAGTGGAAAAGCTATTCTACAACTTTGTTATTCAGTGATACCTCAAATTCAGCTTATAACTAATTAGAAAACAGAGTTGAAGATAATACATGTATATAGGTGCTATCTGAAACAGTCGGAAAAATTCTGAACTTTGAACGGACATAACTCTTAAACTAGAAATGCAAACTATGCATGTTTATACATACCTGGAAAGCTTAAATAGTCCTCTACCAACTTCCTAATCAACACGAAGGCTAAAACTCGCAATAACCAGGTCTAAATTGAGTTGTCGTTTAAGAGGTTCTGACAGCCCGGAAGAGGGGACAGAATCTAAACTCTTCACCAATTGAATCGTAACCTTCTGCATACTTCACTGCTGCAGGCCTACTTTATGTGGTTGGAAAGTGTAGAGAGTCCTCTACAACATTTCTATGAAACTTCAGAGCAGAATCCATCTTTAACATACAAAAAATTTCAGATTTCTAAACTTGATCAAATCTGGACAGCGAGTGGACCGTCCTGTATACAGTTACTGTTTCTCGCATAACTCGCTGTATAATTGTCGAAAGGCTTCATAAGTTTCATTTCTGGAATCTTGAGAATGTATGCAACAAGTTTTCTATGTGTTACTTTTTCAAATGTTGATGTTTGTATATCTGAAATTTGTGGACAAAATCAGCCTTAAAACAAAGGAGGTGCTGTCCAAATTTTCAAAAAAAAAAAACTGTCAACTTGCAAATGCCGTATCTTCTCAACCAGAAATGCTACGAGGGCAAGTAAATACTATTTAGAAAGGTTTGGAAGTCCTCCACATGTTTTCTGTTCAACACCAGACCAGAATCCTTTTCTAAATGGGTGAAATTTGGATAATCGCAGAGACTGTCCAGGCATACCCAAACTGGACAGCAATCTGTACACCTCTGAATTTAACCCATAACTCGCAGACCTTTGATCCAATGGTGTCACGCGAGTAACCGTTGGAGAGTTTAGAGAGTCAGCTACAATTTTTGCAATTGGCTCCAGACCTGAATCGGTCATCTACCTTTTACAAATCGAGTTTGAATACAGAGTGGTCAATCTGAACTGAATTCAGTTCTGAATACTGAAATTTTACCTAACTTCAAAAATTCATATCTTTTGAGCTAGAGCTGATATGAAGACAAGTAAGTACATTCTGGAAAGCTTATTACATTGGCTACAACTTTGTAAATAAGAATATTTCCAGATTTCCATCAGAACAGCCTGAAAACTTTAGATCAAAACTGCTACTGTTTAAGCAGATTCTGCTGAAAGTGCAGAGAAATCTGCTAACTTCAAAAATTGCATAACTTGCAAACCAGAGACGATCTAGAGTCAAACCAATACGTTTTAGAAAGGTCTTGAAGTGTAATTTAACTTTGTTGTTCACCTCAAGATATGATTTTGCTATTTACTTGGCCAAAATCTAAGTTGCGTCCAAGCTGTTCATCCTCCACCAGGATTTACCCGGGTGGTGACCCTTCAGGGTGTTTACGGATTTGGTTCTCGAGTTCAACTCGAGGAGTTCCATAACGTCCCAGGTGTTGCGACCCAACAATATTTGCCTTTAGAGTTGAGTATTACACTAAGGCAAATCCCTTTTTGCTCGGATGCACATGCTAGTGTTTTGACTATGCAACCTTGCATCTCACACTTTAGTTGTGCATTGAGCATGTATGACACTTCCCTTAGTTGGACGACCCTCCCCATAAATATTGCTTGGAGTAAGTTTCTTGCTCACCTAGCTTGAATCTTAAGGGGGAAGGAGTTCATCTAGTAATTGAAGTGTTACGTTCACCTAGGTGTCATACCAAGGTACATCGATACCGAACCAACGTGCTGGGAGCAATGCTCAAGTAAGTAGGACCGAGTACAACATTGACTCATTAAGTCAATGCGAAGATTAAGTGACGGATTACCTTGAACCCCGTTTCTTGTGGAACTCGATCAACGAGTTAAAGGAGTCAGTTGATTCTTCACGCTGAACCACTCCTTTGCTTCAGTCTTTGAGACGAGAAGCCATAAGTGAGTAGTATGAGCTGGAAATTCTTTAGCAAGAACGTGGATTACTAACCAAGGTCGTGCCTAGCACAGTACCTTGTCAACCACTTAGTGCAACCTACGGAAGTGAGGAGAACCTTACTCTTCAAAGGTTACTCTCTTTGCCACTTCTGAAGGCAACCCTACCGCATCTTTTAAGGGGTAGACATAGTACTTTAAGAAAACTACGAGATGAAAAACCTGACCCATTGTTAAGGAACCACAATTACCTGTAAGTTGTGATTAACAAGCTTTAGGGAACTTCCGATCAACAAGAAGTTCAATCACCTTGTTCCATTTTGTACACTCTGTTGCCTTGAGATGAACCCCACCATTCCTTGCTAATACTTTTACCTTGAAACCATCGAACTTGGTCGAGATATGAAAGTAGCAAGTCTTGTCTAGCGCCTTTCATGACCAAGTTTAATCAATCCTCCTGTATTTGGGATACTTCTGACTGTGTTTGGATTGTCTTACCTATTTTTGCTCAAAACATAATACTGAATGCACCATATCTTGCATAATTATCCGCGGAGTTGCATTGTGTCTGCATAACATCATCCGGTTTGTGATGCATCATAAAACGTAATTACAAATGAGTTTTGAGCAAGAATATGTGATCCCGTTCAGATACTTAAGTAGTGCCTAACATTTTTGAGTTGTGATCAACTTTATCGTTCGCAACGCCTTCGACGGGTTTCATTATCTTGAGTAGCACAAGGGACACCTTGTGACTAAAACACAGCTGAGTCCTTGTCTTTGACTTGTTGAAACTCAAATCGCCTTGAGTACTTGCAACTAAACAAACACTTGGACTTCCATCCTTGACTTGTTAGGTTCAAGTACCTTAATTGTTGCAACTATACCGTTCGTCATCGAGTAGTCATCAGTTCGATGATCAACCTTGTAAAATCCATGAAATCTCCTTCCTCGCGAGGATACCGTTCGTTTGTCAACCTCGTGAAACTCTTTGGGTCCATCTAAGGTCTTATGTTGTTATATGGTAACCTTGCTATACTAATTACCTTGTAGTTACCATATGATTGAGTTCTTTGCTGTGTTGAAACATATGAGGATACTGAATGACGAGATCATGCACATTATCATTGCACCTACAAATACGGTACAAAGTTTATTTATTTGGGATCCTGGCTCAAGTGAATGTGCGCTTTGAACGAATTCTCTGGTCTTCCACGTCCCTAATACTCCCTCCAAGTACTCCTTGAACCTCTCCATGGATCCTAATCACAAATAAATCATTAAGTAGCAATTTATGTTCAGAAACATATAAGGAAATATATAAGAACGAGTTCACCTCTGAAATTAATTGTTGTGTATGAACTCTATTGATTGCATCTTGTATGTTCAATGGAGTGTTGTTTGTATCCATAGATGTGATGTCCTCATCACTGAATCCTTACATCCTCATGTGCCACCGCAAAAAGGTCTTCAACTTCTGCTTCTATTGTTTGAAGACGTTGATATACCCAGAAACCTTGTAGTCGTCATATCTTCAATATTCCTGCTGTTTTGATTACATAAGAGTGTTGAGTGTCTTGCTACTCTTATGCTACGGCTAAGGAATCCTATGGTTGACTAAACATCAAACGAGGTTAATGATTGTTGTTTAACCTCGTAAACCATCTTAACTCATATCAAGGGAAATACCACATTAAGTTGAAAGGACCTATGCAAAACCAAGCAAGCAACCAAGAATCAATGCAAGAAAAGTTTCAAACTATCAAGGTGACCTAGAGGAGCAAAGAACAAGTGCAAAATCTTCAAATCAAGAGTAGGACAGGACAAGATGTCATGTCAGTGCAAGAGTACAACAATAAAGGATCAGCAACAGACATGAAAGTTTTACGATGTGATATTGTCATGTCGAGCATCCTGTCAGGGCTATCAACCTAAAGACTGGAATCTCCTGAGGCAAACTTTAGAATTTCTTAAGATGCATGAAGATAATCACTATTTTGTAGAACCCAAGTTTTTAAGGGCATTGCCATTTTCCTTAGTCAATGACCCTCTTTTACGGATCGTTCCCTCCTCGTTCTGTTATTCTACCTGTTAGAATCTCGGGACGAGATTCCTTTAAGGGGGAAGGATTGTAAAAGCCCGTTTTTCGGAAGAACAAAAACGCAAAAATGCGAACTTAAAAATTTTGAAAATAGACTTGGAAATCCAAACTCACATGAGCCATATGAGTTAAACTATGTTCACTAAAAATAGGGACTTGTTAAAAATTTTACCTATAGAACATGGTTGATAATGTATTCGGAATTTAAGGTGTGAAATCCTTAATTTCCAAGTCTTCACATTTTCATTGAAAAATTAAAGGAGAAAAGAAAACAAAATAGAGGGAAAGAAAAAGGAATTATTCCGAACCTAAAATGGGACATCCAAAAATATTCAAATCTCAGGCCGTAAATTTTTCCATGACCTACTAATATTCCAATTAGACTCTCGGTAAAGTTTCAAAATTTTTGAAGCACGTTTCCCATTTATTGGACACGTACTGAGAGTTTAATCAACGTCGACTTCAAATTTAAACTTTGTGCTCAACGTTGTCCAAATCAACTCCAAATTTTTCCTGAGGTCCCTTATGGTTCAAAAAGGTTAACTTCAAAGTTTCAGGATTTTTCAACCTAATCTACTATTTATTTCCTTGAGTCAAGTATCACCACTTGAATTCAAATTCAAATCTGAGTTCAAATTCAACTTGCTCAGTTTCGAAATCTGATTGCACCATAAAATTCTTCATATTTTATTTGGTCATTTGGCCAAACTTGACTATTTTTGAAGCATCTTTGCTAGCTCTATTTGAATTTTGAAAAGAGAAGGGAGAAGAGAGTGGGTCCCACGAGTGGTCCCCACAGGTCAGGTCGGCACTGCCTCAGAGTGACACCGCGACCGCGTGCATGTGCCACCACGATTCCTCTCCGTCCTTATCGTGCCCGCCCGACTCCCAGCCGGCCCTGCATCCTCGCCCCCTACTCACCGCCTCCGTACGCGCGCCACCTTGCTTCGCCGCCGGGCCGAACCGCCCCACGCCGCCGCCATAGCTCCCGGCCACCGGATCTCGCCGCCCTGCGCGCCACCTCCCATGCGCCCTGGCCACGGCACCGCCCCAGCGCCTCCCTCGCCGGCCACCCTGCGCGCTGCCTCTGCTCCACACCGGCGCCCCGCCGTCCAACCGTGGCGCCGCCGCCAGCACCGTGCCTCCTCTTCGCCCGACCGCAGCGCCGCCGAGCGTCTTCTACCGCGCCGGCAGCCGTGCCCCAGCTCCTCCCTGCCGAGCCGCCCCCAAGCACCGCTCACGCCGCGCCGCTCCGACCGCTCACGCCGGCACTCCTCTCCCGGCCCGCGCGCCTCCTGCACCCCCGCGCGCCGCCATCCCACTGCTCCTGCGTCCGCCCGCGGCGCTCCACCTCCCCGCGCGCTCAGACCACCCCGCCGGCCGTCTCCTCGCCTCCGGTCACCGGTCCGCGCCCCACTAGCGCCCCCTCACCGCTGGCCCGCTCGGCGACCGCCCTGCTCAGTCCGCCGCCGTGCACCAACCTCGGCGACGGCCGCCAGCTCCCTGCTGCGCGCTTTCCCTGCCAGCCGCGTGCTCCCTTGCTCCGTCGCCGTGTCCCTAGCCTCCGCACGCCGCAGCGCTCCTCACTGCAAATCCTTCCGGCTGTGCGCCATGGCCACACCGCCATCCACGCCGCGTTCCTCACTGCTGTGCCTCCCATGGCGTGGTGACCGCAATCCGCCGACCATTCGCGCCGTTCCCAGCGTGTCTCTGCTGTGCTGCTCGCTACAGCGCATCTCCAGGCCGCCTTCCTCCCACCTCGACGTCACGGGAAAGTTCAAACGAGTGCTGTGATATTTAGCCTTGTGCTGCCCCAATTTCGGCGCCTACTTTCCGTCGTCGCGACGTTCTGCTCATAGGCCATGTCCTAGCAGAGGAGTGAGTAATGGGTGTGATAGAGGATATGCAGGAACACGTCGTTGACACACTGGCACCGACAACTGGTCCAAGGTTAGCTCTTATTTTGCAAAATTCTTTGGATCAGTGACTGCAGCCAAGGTATTCGATGAAATGGTTGCAAGGTGAAACTAAGTGTGTTGCCATTCAATGATGGTCTATGGATGCAGGTCTATTCTGGGATGGCAATCGACAAGGACATGTGCCAAGATACCCTTTGGATGGTGATGACGTGATGGAACTCTAGTACACACCAAGATGTTCGGCGAAATGCATACAAGGTGAGCCTTACCCTGAAATACCTTGCTTGATGTCACCGACGTCCGTTCGTCGTGATCGCTAAGGTTACTCATATGTCGTCAAGCCGTACGTCCATGTTCCGCGTTAATATCATTTCTATAGGAGTCCCCAAGTTGACCTCCTTTGTTGTTTGTATCACGTTGGCATGTCCGTGCGTGCTCGTGATGCTCCACCATGAGCCGCGTCGACGTCGTTGACCATATGACGTCGTCGTGACGCTCCGAACCGTCATCGTGTCCTGGCATCGAGATGATGGATGCTTGTGATGTGTGTGGTGCTGAAACACCAGCACGACTCGTCGTACAATGGTCGTTTAGCCATATTAGGGTTTGGTCAAGGTGAGACTCGTCGAGTCCTAGGTGTAGCCTAGATGCTCGATGAAATGCCTTCTAGGTCAAACCGAGTGTATTGGTGACTACCGATGACCTAGGGTAGAATACTGCGAGAACGTTGCGACCGACGAGGAGAACTAGTCCAAGTGGAACCTTGGATAAGGATTTCTTAGTCGTGTCAAGGACGTTTCCTTTCCGCTCGCAGAATTGCTTACCTAGGTGTACCTCTTCATCGACGGTAGGTTCGTCGAGTCTTTTGTCGACAACTAAGTCGAGTCCCTAACTCTTCGACTCATGAAGTGGTGTTCGAGATTCCGCTCACCCCTTTACGAGTCCGGGTCGATGTGGACCTCGCTAATCCTTCTTCTCGTGATGGCAAAGCATGATCGTCATGACAAGGTCTCGCATCATGTTCGAGTTCTAGGAGTTCACCGAGCTCATCTGGACAATCTTGCAAAGGACACTGCAATAGTGTCACGTAAGCACTTGAACAATGCTCGAGAAGCTTGCCGTAGAAACTACTTTACCTAAAGGTCATTTGAACGTTGTCTCGGTATTCACGTCAGGTTAACAAGGCTCGTTATGATGTCTTAAGTCCAAAGAATGTTGACCTCACTTCACTCCCAAGTGTCGCTAGGGTTTCATCCTAGTTCATCCTTATCAGGACCCTGCGACCACACTTGTCACGTAATTAGGTTTACTCCTTAATGAGTTTGTGTAACTTCATTGGTTGACTTCTAAGTCACAACCTCTTGTTACACAGTTCACTCATGCCTTAAGCTTTCAATGCTCCATCTTGATCGCTTAGTCTTCCTTACCTCACACAGTCCAGTAATACTTCTTCACCATTCTACCTTATCACTCTTTGTGCGGCATAGCTCCAAGTGTCGAGTGCTAGATTGCGATGTGTCATTACATTGCACCTTTGAATGCTTATCTCGACACTACTATGCCACCTTGACTCGTAGGTCATCCTTACCCTACCAGTCCAACACTTTCACACCATTCAGTTGTATCGTCCTTGAGTGGCATAGCGTCGAGTGTTGAGTGCTAGTTGCAATGTGTGCTTACATTGCACCTTTCAATTCACATCTCGATACTACTATGACCACTTGACTTCATCCTTTGTTCATTCACACAACAGAGGCATATCTGTCCTTCCTAGTCGAACTCCTCATTCTTAGAGTTTACACAACCCCGTGGAGTCTTTTCTTAAATTAATTAATTACTTAATTACTTAATTACTTATATGCATATCATGTCGATAGGAAACGTGATGATAGGTGATCGACAAGAAGCTTCGCTTGGAGGAGAAGGCCAAGGTGTTTCCACTGAGGTTCCATGGCAGGTTCTCCAGAGGAAGATCAAGCCCTAACAATTGACATTTGTTCAGTCGCAAACTAAGGCAAGCCCCGGTTTGCATTTAAGTCGTTTATGAGCTTTTGCTTTATCACTATGATGAATAGTATATGAATTGTGCATACGTTTAGGGTGAATGATACTCCACTTGCATGACCAAAAAAATCCCAGGGTTCATTTGGCACGAGTTACAGTTTGACCTGTAGTAACTGCTTTGCTAATGCATAGGAAATCCGGTAGAAGTCGAGTAGTTAGAATCTACTCGCGAGAGATGTATCTCACAGGATTGGTTGAATAGAAAATGGCTTAATATAATGAAATTGAGACCGGGCAGGGAATGGATAGGAAGCGGCGAGAATTGAGTCTCGGTCGCATAGCCCTGCCTGTGTCGATTAAGGCCCGTCCGTATGCAGCCCCTTCGGACAAGCTTGAAATGTACCGGCAATATAATGGACATATGGAATCCAATAAACTGATGTAACTTGATAACTGGGATGTTGAGACCCATTAACTCACCATCGATAGGGGTGGGTTGAGGACAGTAAGGTGTAAATCGGTCGGCAGACACATGAGGTGTTCTGTGCGGAGACCTTCTGTTTGCGGAGGTGAGACGGGCTCAACATTTGAGTTTCTTGTGAAAGGTGGCCATATACGCCTAGTACTGAAGTGTTATGTAGGTACAGGTGTACTCGCTGACACTTCCGAACGACGTATGTGTCGTGTTGACCGGGTGTGTCTTGATTGCAATCACTGTCCCTCGCAGTAATAGAGTACCACTTGTCTGTCGCAGTCGCGACGTAGTAAATACTAAAGAAGTCAGGAAAGTCATATGATATTGAATTATAATTACCTTGCAACTTTGTTTGATTTAGAGATAGTATAACTAAAGATTTACAATTTCCCCATACTTTAGCTGTAATAGCATTATGTGCTTTGGGCATGTCATATCATCGGTAAAACGTTTCTTGTTTGATTGTGGAGCCCATGATGTGCCGTGCTCAGAGAATGTCATTTGCTACTTAAAACTTGATTATAAGGATCCACTTGTAGGCGAGTCATTTATGCTATTCCTTACCTATGTTTAGTGTCCCCTTGCATCTGTCTAGTGAGACGGTTAAGTCTTGCTGAGCCTTATGCTCACGTTTGCGCTTTAACGATTTTTGCAGGTATTAGATTTATTTCTGCTGTTCAGGTTGTACATGAGACTCGAGGTGTCGAGATAAATCTCATGTGAGCCACGCCGCTGCTGTTTGTTCTTCGTGTTGCTAGTGAGAATCGTCCTAGGGCATGGACGCCTTCTCTCCTGCTTAGTTAGGTGAGATTATGAGTATGTATTTTCCGCTGCGTGTGTACCCTTGTTGTACACTCTTTTGTAAACTCTTCTTATTATGAAATGAAAACTTTATATGTTTTGGTATCCTTTTCGTGTGTGTTGTTAGGTGCCGCATCGCACGGCACCACCCAATGAGATCCTCGGATGTGTGGACTCCGGTCCCCAAGAAACATTGTGGTTATGCGTGGACTATCGACCGCTCAACACCGTGACTATAAAGAACAAGTACCCGTTGCCCCGCATCAACATTTTATTCGATCAACTTGTTGGTGCATGTGTGTTCTCAAAGATGGATCTTCGGTCCGGATATCATCAAATCAAAATCCGACCGGAGGATATACCAAAGGCAGCATTCTCGACGCGATATGGATTATACGAGTATCTTGTCATGTCTTTTGGTCTCAACAATGCTCCGGCTCACTTTATGTATCTCATGAACTCAGTATTTATGCCGGAGTTCGACAAGTTCATCGTGGACTTCATCGATGACATATTGGTTTATTCCAAATCAGAGGAAGAGCATGCTGAACATCTGCATATTGTGCTGCAATGATTGAGAGACCATAATCTCTATGCAAAATTCAGCAAATGTGAATTTTGGATCAGCCAAGTGCTATTCTTGGGACACATAATTTCAGCTGAGGGCATCAATGTGGACCCAAGTAAAATTGTTCAAGTGCTGAAATGGCAGTCTCCGAAGTCTGTACATGAAGTCCAAAGTTTCCTCGGTTTAGTGGGATATTATCGGAGGTTCATCCTGAGCTTCTCAAAAATCGCAAAACCGATGACGGAGCTGCTGAAAAAGGGCACCAAATATATTTGGAGTTCAGCTTCTGAAGAAGCGTTCAAGAAATTAGTACATCACCTTACAACAGCCCCGGTTCTTGCTCAGCCTGACACGACAAAACCGTTTGACGTTTATTGCGATGCATCCGGCATCGGACTTGGCTGTGTTCCTATACAAGGAGGACGTGTGGTAGCATATGGATCTCAACAGCTCCGAAACCATGAGCAGCACTATCCGACTCACAACCTTGAGCTCGCTGCCGTGGTATTGGCATTAAAAATGTGGAGGCATTACTTGCTTGGAAATCTTATACACCTCTACACCGACCACAAGAGTTTGAAATATATTTTCACGCAGAAGGAGCTGAATATGAGACAACGAAGGTGGTTAGGGCTGATCAAAGATTACAAAATTCAAATTCATTTCCACCCCGGTAAAGGAACGTGGTTGCCGACGCGCTTAGTCAGAAAGCCCATGTCCACAACATCACCATGGCCGAAATGGGAGATGAGGAACCAAGTCTATATGTGATTCCATATGGGGCTGTCAATAATCTTGCTCTCATTCCCACCATCCGAGAGGAAATTATTGAAGCCCAAAAAAGGACAAGGGCATGTCACACATACGGGAAAGAGTGGACAGCGGGGAGGTAAAATGTTTCTGGAAAGATGATCACGGTACATTATGGTTCAAGGACCGGATAGTTGTACCCCGAGACGTTAAGCTCCAGAAGAAAATATTGGATGAAGCTCACATGTCAAAATTTTCTATTCATCCAGGCAGCAATAAAATGTATCAAGATTTAAATACCATGTTTTGGTGGACATGGATGAAGCGAGAAATAGCGAAGTACGTATCCGAGTGTGATATGTGTCGGCGAGTGAAGGCTGACCATATGAAGAAAGCAGGACAGCTGAAACCGCTGAATATTTTGGCATGGAAATGGGAGGATGTGAGTATAGATTTCATAGTCGGATTGCCACTAACATTCCGGAAGCATGATTCGATTTATGATAGTCGACCGACTAACCAAATCAGCACACTTCATTCCGGTAAATGTCGGATTCAATGCCAAGAAATATGCGGAGTTGTACATATCAAGAGTTGTGTGCCTACATGGCATTCCTCGCATGATTATTTCAGATCGAGGCTCGCTGTTTGTTGCTCATTTCTAAGAGAAGCTGCATGCCTCATTGCGTACTAAACTGATTAGAAGCTCCGCATATCACCCACAGACTGATGGACAAACCGAGAGGGTGAACCAAGTCCTTGAAGACATGTTGCGTGCGTGTGCCATCCACCAAGGTAAAAATTGGGATGATCATTTACCGTTGGCGGAATTCTCGTACAACAACGATTATCAAGCGAGTATCAAGATAGCACCATACGATGCTCTCTACGGCCGGAAATGCCGCACACCGCTGAATTGGTGTGAGCCCGGCGAGAGGGTGACGTTCGGGATGTATCTAGTCAACAAAGCCGAGGAACAAGTTTGGATTATTCAAGCGAACTTAAGAGTAGCTCAATCTTGACAAAAGAATTATGCGGACAAGCGGTGTCGCCCGCTGCACTTTGACATCGGAGATCACGTATATCTCCGTGTGTCACCGATGAAAGGAATTCATTGGTTTGGGGTAAAAGGGAAGCTCACTCCCCGATTTATTGGCCCGTTTGCTACCACGGAGAAGTGCGGACCTGTGGTTTATTGATTGGAATTACCGGCATCTCTCGCTAGTATACACGACATTTTCCACGTATCTCAGCTCCGGAAATGTCTCAAGTTCATAGCTGCAGTGCACACCGCCAAAATCGGCGAATTACAACCGGATTTGACGTACTCTGAACATCCGGTTCAGATTCTCGATGAGAAGATCCGAACCACGCAGAACCACGCACTGTGGTTTTATAAAGTGTTATGGAGCAACCATACGCTGAAGAAGCAACATGGGAAACTGAAGAATATCTCCGCCCCAACTATCCGGATTTCTTATCGTCTCACATCTGCTAATTTCTCTCCTACTTCTGTCTCTTCATTGTAATCTGGTGACAAGATTCTTTTAAGAGGGGAGGAATGTAAAAGCCCTAGTTTCCATAATTCAATGTTCAGTTAAGACAAAAATTTTGAATGATAAAAAGAATTAAAAAGGAAATGAGAAAAACAAATTAATTCAAACTCCAAATGAGGGAATTCTAAAAAAATAAACTTTGCTAATGTTCAAATGAAGTTAACATGAAGATTTTAGTTGACCAATGGATTCCAAATAGCATCCCTGCAATGTTTCATAACTTTTGAAGCAAGTTTGCTATTTAATTCAATAGCTTCATTGAATTCAACTCAAATTCAAATTCAAATGAAACTTTGTCAAATCAACAATCTGATGTCAGAATCAATTTCTACACCTTCAATTTAGTCTACCATAAAATTTCTAGAATTTTTGGACACAAGTAGGTGGGATACTTCGGTGTCCAGAGAGGGATGAGGATGAAGGGCAGTGGGACCCACTGGTCAGTGGCTCAATTGAGCTGAACGGATTTGCCTTGCTCTGTTCGGTGCTTCACGGCAGCTGAGCTGCGCTCCAGCCCATCAAGCAGGCAGGCAGGTACCTTGGTGTCGAATTGCTTTGAAGGCAACCTAATCCAACCGAGCAGCTGCCCATCTACTTCCTTGCTGCACCGAACACTCACCTCTCTGCTTGTCTCCCGTGAAACAGAGCAACGGTGCCCTCCTCTGTTCCTGCTCGCCCCAAGTTTTCCAGCCACCGGTTGATCGACCTTCAACTAACAAAAAGTAGCATATATATGTCTCTCCTGTATCATGTCCACCATTTAGTTCGTTGTTTTGCTCACTGGGTTGCCGGTATTTTCAAGTTTCGCAGACGTTGCCTATGAGCCGCCGTGGCCGTCGTCCTCGGTCCACCGCGGAGCCAGAGTTCTAGGCCGTTTCAAGCCTCACTGCCAACTGCAAAAAGATGCGCCCATACGTCTACTAGGTGCTGGTAAAATCTGATCTCAGTCCATACCCTATAGCTTTGTTTTTTTTGTGTTTTCCGATGAACTTTAGGTATCAACAGAACTCGTTATTGTTCCAAATTTGTTTTCCACGTGAACGCATAGATCGTGCTAGTTAGAGTTTATCTTTACCTTGTCCTGGCGCACCACCTTGACAAAAAACCGAGGAATTTCATGTTGGGAAATCAGAAGTACACTACTCTAGCAACTCTACCGCATCACCCAGGAAACATGCCAGTACAGAGGTCATAGATCGTTACCACTAGACGTGCAGCGCAGCGGAACGTAGACGCGCGTCGGTGTAGGGGAAGCAGATGATATCGTTCATCTCCTCCTCGTCCTCGTCCTCGTCACGGCAGCAAGTAGACGATCGCGATCGTCATAGCCGATGAGCGCAGCAGTAGCAGCAGCCCCTCTACGGAGTCCACACGTATGGGGAAGAACGACGTGTGCCGGTGTACTAGCACCGCGTGCGCGGCAAGGGTCTCGGTGTGAGGCCTACAAGGGGTGGCATCTAGGGCTGTCATGTGGTGGAGTAATTAGCCCCTAACCCTACCCCTCGTATTTATAGGCGTACTAATGGGCTTTTAGGTCACAGGCCCATTAGTACCCTAATTGCTTATGGATCAAATATCCAACAGGCCTTACCAGAATTGTTATGATTGCCTCTTGGGCATATCACCAACAATCTCCCACTTGCACTAGAGACAATCATCTAGCCAAACTTTTCAATATTCCAACCCCTGAAGTGTGTGACCCATTAGGTTCATGTGCAGTCGGTTATGAATGGAAACCTTTTCCAACCACAAGTCAGTAGAGGTACCTAGCAGGACATACTAACCTCCGAATGTACATAAAGATCGTAACGGCTGAACCTAGATACATTCAACATGCTAATCCCTTTGCCTCATGATACCAGTCAAGCTCAAGGCGAGATGTGTGACATCCTTGTGATAGCTCGACCATTCACTCGATCAAATAGTGGATTCACTTCTTGACTAACTTTTAGTCATTGTGATTAACCTTTAATCACTCTGGCATGGCCATGCACTTTCAAATCCAACTATCTCGAGGGGCCCAAAGATATCTCTTCTGTTATTAAGGAGGGGCAAATCCCATCTTGATCCATGCACATCTCATTCTATGTTTCATTATGTACTCGAAGACTACTTTTATGACTACCCAGTTACGGAGTAGCATTTGGTAGTCTCAAAGTACACAACTACACATAGTGAGAAACAATGGCAATCTCAGGTCTAAGGATCTAGCAGGTGTATCACTCAATACCAACTTATGGCACATATGGAAATAACAATCCCAATAGTGTCTTGGAGTGGGTCAATCCAACACCATGTTCACTAACATGTGTTCACAATATTATTTTGATATTTCCATATCTATGATCCGTGAAACGTGATCATCAATTAATACATGTGCTAGTCTATGTGACATCATTATCTCATATAATGATATAGACTAGGGAACATTTAGAGTAACATTACTATTAACAAAGAGTTCCACAAGCAAGTCACATACTTGATGATCAATGTAAATAATGATTACTCATATAACACTTTATTTAATACTACATAAACATAGTTGTGACAAAAGTCTCCCTCTACACACCATGATCACTGATGTAAGTATCTCGTGTGCGCCTCATGCTTTGATTGTGGAAGAGGCTTTGTCAACAGATTTGCAATATTCAAATCCGTGTGCACCATGCATATCTTCACATCACCTCGGTCGATGATCTCCCGAATGAGGTGATAGTGTCGTAATATGTGTTTGGATCTTTTGTGTGATCTAAGCTTCTTTGCCTATACGATAGCTCCACTATTGTCACAATAGAGATCCACGGGATTGGACGCACAAGGAACAACATCCAACAGAGAAACAAATGATTTGATCCAAACATATCCCTTTGTAGCTTCAGAAGCTACAATATACTTCGCCTTTGTGGTTGAATCTGCTACTGTATCTTGCTTGGAACTTTTCCAGCTCACTACCCCTCCATTGAGGCAGAATACAAAATCAGATTGCGATCTAGAATCATCCTTATCAGTTTGGAAGCTGGCATCGGTGTAACCTTTTACAACGAGCTCTTCTTCACCTCCAAATACTAAGAATGCATCCTTAGTTCTTCCCAAGTACTTAAGGATGTTTTTGACAATGGTCCAATGAGTATCACCATAATCTGATTGATACCTGCTCGTGATGCTTAGAGCATAAGATACATCTGGGTGTGTACATAGCATGGCATACATGATGGATCTAATAGCCGAAGCATAAGGAATCGCTCTCATCCTCTTTTGCTCATCAGGTGTCGAAGAACACTGACTCTTGCTTAGAGTAATGCCATGTGACATTGGCAAGAAACCTTTCTTGGAATCTTGCATATTGAACCTATTCAATATCTTGTCAATATATGTATCTTGGGTTAATCCAATTAGCCTTTTATATCTATCTCTATAGATCTTTATGCCCAAAATGTATGTTTCCTCTCCTAAATCCTTCATTGAGAAACTTTTTCTTAATGAGGATTTAACATCATCGAGCATTGAAATTTCATTTCCAATCAATAAAATGCCATCTACATATAGGACAGAAATACATGTGTGCTCCCACTAAACTTCTTGTAAATACAAGGTTCTTCTACATTCTTGATGAAACCAAACCCTTTGATCACTTCATCAAAACGTAGATTCCAACTCTGAGATGCTTGCTTCAACACATAGATGGACTTTTGAAGCTTGCATATTTTACTAGCCTTTTTAGGATGGACAAAACCCTCAGGTTGTGTCATGTACACATCATCAGTCAGACTTCCATTAAGAAAGGTTGTTTTGACATCCATCTGCCATATTTCATAATCAAAATATGCAGCAATTGCTAGGAGAATCCCAAACTTAAGCATTGTGACGGGTGAGAAAGTTTCATCATAATCAACACCTTGAATTTGTTTGAAACCTTTCGCAACCAATCGTGCTTTATAAATGTGAACATTTCCATCCATATCGGCCTTTTTCTTGAAAATCCATTTAGAATCGATAGGTCTCACACCTTTGATTGGATCAACCAAGTTCCAAACTTGATTTTCATGCATGGATTCAATTTCGGATTCCATGGCTCCAAGCCACTTCTCAGAGTCGGGTCCCGTCATTGCTTCGGTATAGGTCGTGGGCTCATTATTGTCCAACAATACCATGTCATGTTGCTCCGTGGTTAGAAGCGTTAACATTTCAGCCGCACGACGTACCCTCATGGACCATCGTGGGGCTGGTGTTTCATCAATCGGTTTCACAACATCCTGTACATCCTCTATAGGATCAGTGGATGCACCTTGCTCCCACTAACTCCTTTTGAGAGAAACTCTTTCTCCAAGAACACACCATTGCGAGCGGTAAACACTTTACCCTCTGCTTTATTATAAAAATAATATCTTTTGGTTTCCCTAGGATATCCCACAAAGAAGCATTTGTCTGATTTTGAAATAAGTTTATCTGACGTCAAACATTTGACATAAACATCACTGTCGGTATCCTAGAAACCGTACACCCCTTGAGGTTATAAAGATCTCAAAGGAAAATCATCTACTTGGTTTGAAGACCCTCGAAGGCCCACATGTCAGACATAACCGGACCCGCTTCTCCAACATGGTTAATCCCTGGGTCGCCACGTGTACTACCAAACCGGAGCTACCGCCCATAAGGGGGAAGCTCCGGGCCATGTACCAAAATGGCACCTCCGGACTTAGCCCCAGACCGGGAGAAGCTCCGGACCTGACACGTGTCGGGTAGCCCCAGAGCTACCTGTTTCCACAGTATGCTCCGGAGCTGCCACGTGTCCCACCATCGGATCTTCAGCCTCTAACCTCCGGAAGACCCCACAACAGCTCCGGATCTTCAAAGGGGAACCAAGGACTTCAAGACCCGATTAAGTGTCATTAATACCATATTAATGACACTTAAACGGACGATCTTAACACCAATAACGGTGTTGTCAAAGCCCGTTACAGGGTCATTAAGAGCGATTAAATGTGTTAAATAAGTTTCAATACTAGTAACCGCCAGGGCCACATGTCGGGCCAGGCTAACTTGTAACGGCCTGCCCTTGTACTATAAAAGGACAGGCCGACGACACGTTCAAGGGGCTGGACACACAGACACACACATACGCCATTGACGCTCAACACAAGCTCAAACAGCTAATATAACACCAACACACCCCTGGAGTAAGGTATTACACTCAGGCGGCCCGAACCACGTAAACTCTTGTGTCTCCTGTGTCAATTCCTACTCACCTTCTTGAATCTCCGCGCGTCCATACCGAACATCAAACTCCTCTATCACTTTAGCAGTGTAGGGAGATCTGCCGGTTTCAAACCACCGACAGTTGGCGCGCCAGGTAGGGGGCGCCTGAGATTTTGAGAATGGTGAACTCTGCTGCTGGATCATCCAACGGCCAACCTGCTGCTCAGGCTGTTGGGGGCAATCCCTCCAACAGGCAGCCACCAGCAGGAGCCTCAACACCAGCAGGAGTCACACTCCCACCACCACCGTCTCCTCCAGCAAATCATGTTGGGCAGCGTGATGGTGCGCCGGCGTCAATTACTGCATCGGCAAATCATGACAACCCGGAACACGCGCTCCATGCAGCGCGTGCTCTTCTCCAACGTCCACCACCTCCGGATGCATCCCGGGATGCACTGGAGCAGTGGAGGGCTGATGTGGAGCATTTGGTTGCAGCAGCAGCCGAACGCCTCAACAACCAGGGTCCTCCTCCTTCAGGAAGAGCCCCGTCGCAGCAACGTACTTTGTCTGGAAGACTTGGTCCGCACGTTTCCAATAGCAGGAGACGTGCTGTGTCACAACAAGTGACGTCGTTGCCCTCCGGGGCACGACGCACTCACATGGTATCCAGGCTTTCGACTCACGACCTCCGGGCGGAGCTTGATCGCTGATACCGCCAGCAGGACGGCCGAGTCCATATTGAGCATGCCCGTGAAAGACGGGAAGCTCAGGACCTTTCTACTCCTGAAGGAGTAGGAGGAGGCTGTTCAGCCTTGGCCATGCATCTGCGCATGGTTAGATGGCCACAGAAGTTTCGGCCTCACCTACCGGAAAAATTCGACGGAACTGTCAATCCCGCCGAATTTCTTCAGATATACTCCACTGCAATCTTGGTAGCTGGAGGAAACGAGGCCGTGATGGCCAATTACTTTCCAGTGGCCTTAACTGGGACTGTCAGGTCCTGGTTTATGAGCCTTCCACCCAACTCTATCAACAGTTGGGAGGAGCTGTGCCATCAGTTCACTGCCAACTTCGGGAGTTCATACACCCGACCAGGCACTGAACTGGACCTTTTTGCGGTCGTGCAAAAAGGGGGAGAATCCTTGCGTTCATTCATCCAGAGGTTCTCTTAGGTACGAAACACTATCCCTTCTATCTCTAGCGCCTCTGTCATTGTGGCATTCAGACAGGGCGTACGGGACAAGAAGATGTTGGAGAAACTGGCAATCAAGGAGATCACCAGTGTCACGGAACTCTTCAGCTTGGCTGACAAATGTGCTCGAGCTGCGGAGGGCCGTGAGATGCACTCCAAACCAACCTCGGAGGGTCACAAGAAATCCTCCAAAGAAGAAGCCGCTACCTTCGGGGGTGGCAAGAAGAAAAAGAAGACCAACGGCAAGAAGAAGCCGTCGGCCGGCACATCCAACGTTGCAGCTACTGCAGCTCCGGGTGGCCGGGGGCCACGCCCCGAGAAGCGGCCTCGACCGTCTTCTAAAGATGGTGGCAAACCCAAAGTGTGGTGTCCCATTCACAAAACGGGCAGCCACAGTTTGGAAGACAGCCGGGAGGTCCAAAACCTTGTCGAGCGCTACAACAAGCGCCGGGAAGAATCTCCTTTCCGACAGAGGGAAGGAAAGCAAAAAGTTGATGAAGCTCCGGCTGAAGAGGAGTTAGGGTTCCAGGATCCCAAAAAGGTCCTGAAGGCCGTCTACACCTCCGTCAACGATGATTCTGACGTCTCTGACAACGAGCGTCGGAAGACCATGAACACCATTTTTGGTGGATCATGGGATATCACCTCCCGTCGCGTCATCAAGACTATGCGTCGGGATATGGCCGCTATAGCTCCTACAGTCAGGCTGGAACCTCACCGAAAGTGGATGGACACAGCCATCACTTTTGATGCTTCGGATTGTCCCTGGAGCATGGTTGGGGCAGGACAGTTACCCTTGATGGTATCTCCTACCATCAACAACATCCAGCTCCACCACGTCATGGTAGATGGAGGTTCGGGGCTTAACCTCATCAGCTTCGAAGCTTTCACTAAGCTTCAGCTCCGACCTTCGGATCTCCACCCCTCTCGACCTTTCTCTAGAGTAGGTCCGGGGGCCATCACCCCACTCGAAGCTATTACTCTCCCTGTTACCTTCAGGACACGAGAGAAGTACCGCACCGAGAAGTTGATCTTTGACGTTGCGCAGATCAACTTACCCTTCAATGCCATCTTGGGTAGACCTGCCTTGTACAAATTCATGGCGGCTGCTCATTATGGCTATCTAGTGTTGAAGATGCCAACGCCGGTAGGCATTCTTCGGATCCGCAGAGATCGTACTACCGGAGTAACTGCACTGGAAGAGCTCCATGCGCTCACCACAGCGCAAGAGGAGGACTCCAGGTAGGAGCAAGCTCCAAAACCCCCGAGCATTCGCCAACGAGGCTCGACTTCTGCACCTCGAGTGCAGCCAAGTGGCGACACTGACATTCCCGTCAAAGTCGTCCAAATTGGTTCCGATGCCGCTCAAACCACCTGTATATCGGGAGGATTGAACGACAAATAGGAACTCGCGCTCATCACTTTCCTCCGGGCTAACGTCGACGTGTTTGCTTGGCAACCGTCACAAATGCCTGGGATCCCCAGGGAAGTGATTGAGCACAATCTGAAGATCTACCCCGATGCCCGGCCTGTGCATCAGAAGCCTCGGAAGCAATCCGTAGAGCGACAGGACTTCATCCAACAAGAAGTGAAGAAGTTGCTCGAAGCCGGATTCATCCGAGAAGTCTTCCATCCAAAATGGCTGGCAAACCCAGTCGTTGTTCCCAAGGTCGGCGGGAAGCTTCGGATGTGCATCGACTACACCACACTAAATAAGGCATGTCCAAAAGATCCATTCCCACTACCTAGAATAGATCAGATAGTGTATTCCACCTCCGGTTGTGAATTACTGTGTTTCCTAGATGCATATTCCGGATACCATCAAATCAGGATGTCTAGGGAAGATGAAGAGCATACTTCATTCATCACAGTAG
This sequence comes from Tuctoria greenei, assembly GCA_036927565.1. Lineage (NCBI taxonomy): Eukaryota > Viridiplantae > Streptophyta > Magnoliopsida > Poales > Poaceae > Tuctoria > Tuctoria greenei. The sequence continues at coordinate 129,496,602 of JAYESD010000005.1, read as the reverse complement.
ATGGATTATATTGTTACACAGCCATGCCCTTTGGTCTCAAGAATGCAGCTTCAACTTTTGTACGAGCTATGTACAAAACTTTTGAAGAACTTATTAGAGACATAGTGGAAGTGTACGTCGATGACATCGTGGTCAAGGTCAGGAACAAGGAGTCATTCCTTGACACCTTGCAGGCTGTCTTCAACAAGCTGCAGGCCACCCGCACAAAGCTAAACCCAGACAAGTGTGTCTTCAGGGTTAGCTCCGGAAAACTTCTTGGTTTCCTGGTAAGTCACCGGGGCATAGAAGCTAATCCGACGAAGATTAAGGCCATTGAAGACATGCGGCCACCAACCCGCATCAAGGACGTCCAAAAATTAACTGGATGTCTAGCATCCCTCAGCCGGTTCATCTCAAGACTGGCGGAACGGGCACTCCCTTTCTTCAAGTTATTGAGGAAGTCCGGACCATTCCAATGGTCCGAAGAAGCGGAAAAGGCATTCCATGAGCTGAAACAGTTCCTCACCACCCTACCAATTCTGGTAGCTCTGAACCCTGGTGAGCCTTTGTTGCTTTATATTTCAGCTACTGACGTATTCGTCAGTATGGTTCTGGTTGCGGAGAGACCAGAACTACCCCATACTCAGGAATCCAGACCCCTTCGGGAGGGTCCGGAGGTTCCTGAATGCGAGTCTGGGTCCCAGCTCCCAGATCCGAATCCACAAGAAGTCGCTTCAGGAAACCTAGACCCCTTCGAGAGGGTCCAGGTCATTTCTGAGGAAGCTCCGGGTTCCTCGAGCCAGAACCCGGAGGTCCCTGAAGAAAATCCGAGCTCCTCTGAGAGGATCCGGGTCAGTAAAGAGGAAGCCCCGAACCCCTCCAGGAGGGTCCGGACCATTCAGCGCCAAGTGTACTTCATTATGAAGTACTACATGATGCCAAGACTCAATACCTAGAGGTGCATAAGCTGCTCTATGCAGTTCTTATTGCCTCCAGGAAGCTTCGCCATTACTTCCAAGCTCACAAAGTCTCAGTGGTGACCTCTTACCCACTTCGAGCAATTTTGCATAATCCCAATTCAACTGGGAATATTGCAAAATGGGCAGCGGAATTGGCTGAATTTGATCTTGAATTTATTTCAAGGCAAGCAGTCAAGAGTCAAGCATTGGCAGATTTTGTGGCAGAATGGACTCCCTCTCCATCAAACCCTGGGGGCCCCAGTGAGAAGAAGACAGAGCATCAAGCTCCAACCTTCACCGAGCCTCACTGGACCCTCTACTTTGACGGCTCCATGCAGAAGCAGGGGGCCGGAGCTGGAATTCTTCTCCTTGCACTGACTGGGGAGAAGGTGAAATACATGGTACACCTTGACTTCAAGGCAACCAACAACATGGCAGAGTATGAAGCACTCATCTACGGACTAAAGGTGGCACTGTCATATGGTGTCAAGCAATTGCTGGTCAAGGGAGATTCACAGCTCATCATTAAGCAGGTGAAGGGTGAATGCTCCTGCAATAATCTCCAGCTAGCTGCTTACCTCCTAGAAGTCCAGAGGCTTCAGAAGGACTTTGAAGTCCTAGACCTCCACCATGTTCAGCGTGCCCACAACGCTGAAGCCGACAAACTCTCGACGAAAGCGTCAACCGGAGCTCCGGCTCCTGATGGAACTTTTGTCCGGAGATTGTCGAAATCCACAGCTCAGCCTGCCGAACTGAGCGAAGGGGGCGAGATCAGCATCCCGAAGCTGACGGTCCCGATGGCCCTGTTACCATGGCAGCCATCAAGGGTCGTAGGTGCTGCCGGAAGCTCCGAGCAACCCAGCACGCAAGACTCAAATACTCAAGTTAGTTCCGATGCATGGATCTCGGAGATCCGGAAATACTTGAAAGACAACATCCTTCCTGATGATGATGTATCCGCTGACCGGGTAGTCAGATTGGCTAAAAGATACACGTTGGTAGAAGGGGATCTCTACCGGCGTGGTGCCAACGGCATCCTAATGCGGTGCATCACAAGGGAAGAAGGTTGCGAGCTCCTCGCAGAAATCCATGGAGGCGAGTGTGGGAACCACGCGTCTTCCTGCACGTTGGTTGGTAAAGCCTTTCGGCATGGCTTCTACTGGCCTACAACACTCCAGGATGCAACTGAGCTGGTGAAGAAATGTGAAGCATGCCAATTTCATGCAAAGCAAATTCACACACCAGCTCAGCCCTTACAAATGATACCTCCTACATGGCCCTTCGCTGTGTGGGGGATGGACATCTTGGGACCTTTCCCAAGAGCCGTCGGAGGTTACAAGTTCCTGTACGTCGCCATTAACAAGTTCACCAAGTGGCCGGAAGCAACTCCAGTTGTGACAATCAACAAGCAATCTGCTATCAACTTTCTGCAGTCCATTGTATGCAGATTTGGAGTCCCAAACAAAATCATCACTGATAATGGGACTGAAAGCATCTAGGCCCCATGAGGTACGGTTTCGGTGATTAATGACAACCATTCGATATTACTAATGAATTTGTGAATGCAAGGTCTCAATGACACTCAATCAAATGAAATCAAAATTACATTGGAGACCCATATAAAATCAACGAATGAGATCAAATCAAATCATATGAAGACAAGAAGTGAAAGCTCTAACTTGATATCACTCAATGCTTGAAGACAATCAAAACAACACTTCAAACAAATATCAAAGAGGTCACAAGTTCAAAATTCCAAAAGAACAACTCAAAACAACTCGAAGTCAACAAGTTGAACACACCGGATCATCCGATGGTCTTGGAGTTGACTGCATCGGTCGAGTTGGTTCAACTGAAGAAGAAGACCTCAGACAAATGCACTCACCGGATCATCCGATGTGAGTGGCTCAGTGACATCGGTCCATCATCACAGATTGCAATACCATTGGACCAAGTGAAGCACCGGATCATCCGATGTGCAAGATTACATACATCGGTCGATCACTCCAGTGAGCCTCAAGATCAAGCAAAATTCTGGAGGAAGAGCCACCGGATCATCCGATGAGAAGACAGATCAACATCGGTCTAACAACGGTCATATCTGACACAGTGACATCAGCTAATTTGGCTTTGACCGATGTTAACTGAAGGGGAGACATCGGATCATCCGGTGTTCGCAGAGAAGTGATGTCAGCCTACTTTTCCAACGGCTAACTCGTGGAGGCTAGCTATTTATACCCCTTCAACCTGTCAAATCGATAAGACTTGAAGCCCAGACATACTCTACACATCCTAGAGCATTCAAGCAATAGAGCAACCACTTTCACATCAATTGTTCATCATTTGTACACCAAGAGATAGGCTAGAACTAGCTAGAGATAGTGCTTGGGTGCCTCCCTTCTTGGTGATTGGAGTCTCTAGTATAGTGAGAGCCTTAAGGGAGTGTCCTTGGTGTGTGCAACTTCCGGAGCTTGCCAAGAGGATTGTGGAAGCCCGGAGGATCCCAAAAGTGTACAAGGCTTGAGCTCCACCTTGCCGAGGTTGGCGAACGGAGAAGAATAGTGAAGAAGCCCCTAGTCTCGGTGACTTGGGAGTGGCAAAACCCTTCGGTGGGTGCCACAACGTGGATGTAGGAAGATCCTTGTGATCTTACCGAACCACGGGATAAACTCCGTGTCCCTTGAGCGTTTGCATCTCTCTCCCTTTTACTCTTATGCAATCTTCATTCCGCAACTTTAATTCACATTGATTGCATAGTTTAATTGCATAGGGAATTGGGCTTGAGGTTGTTAGTTCTTAATCGTTTTAAAATTTGAAAGAAAGCCCAATTCACCCCCCCTCTTGGGCATTTCGATCCTTACAATTGGTATCAGAGCCTTGTTGCTCATTGGATCATTCTAGCTTCACCGCTAGAGAGCTTAAATGGCCAAGAATGGGAGTTCGGTTCCTATCTTCGAGGGCAAGAACTTTGCCTATTGGAAAGCACGCATGCGTGCCTACCTAGAGGCCATTGCTCCCGAAGTTTGGGAAGCGACCCATGCGGGATTTGGAGATCTTAATTATGTTGGTGATCAACTAAAATGGGATGCTAAAGCTAGAAATGCCATTTATGAATGCATTAGTCAAGATGTATTTGCAAGAATAGCTAGTAAAGAAAAAGCTTGTGAAATTTGGGCATGCTTAATTGAAATTCATGAGGGTTCCTCTCGTGTTAAAGAACTTAAATATCACATGCTTAAAGCAAAATACGATGAATTTAAAATGCTTCCTCATGAAAATGTTAATGAAATGTTTTCACGCTTAAATGTTCTTATTGAGGATATTAATGCTCTTGACATTGCATCTCTTGGCAAGGGACTTATCAACCGAAAGATCCTCGTGCTCCTTCCCAAGCCTAAGTACAACATCATCAACTCCATGCTCCAAAAGGAATCACTTGACAACATTGAAGTTTCGGAGCTCATTGGAGAAATACACGCTCATGAGATGAGCGTACTTGGAATGATGGAGGAGTCATCATCAAAAACTATTGCTCTCAAGGCTTCAACCAAGAAGACAACTCCCAAGAAAAAGAAAGTGGTTGAGCCTAGCTCAAGCGAAGAAGAGCAAGCAACAAGCGAAGATGACGATGATGAGCTTGCATTGATGATGAGAAAATTCTCACGTCTAAACTCCAAAATCGCAAAGAAGGGATACTCCTTTGATCCAAAGAAGAAAGCCTTCCTCCCAAGAAAAGATGAAAACAAAACATGCTACAATTGTGGTGATCAAGGCCACATATCATATGATTGTCCAAGACCCGACAAGAGGAAGGACAACCACAAAGGAAAGTATAGAAAGCTAGAACAAAGTGATGAAGATGAAGAAGAGGTCAAACCCAAGCGCACCTTTGGAAAGAAGAAATTTGACAAGGGTAAGAAAACCAAGCTCTTTCCAAAGAAGAGAAGAGGGCCTCAAAAAGTCTTCATGTGCGAGGCAAATGAGTGGATCACGGATGAAGAGTCAAGCGATGAAGAGAGTGAAGATGAAGAAAACTTGGCGGGCCTTGCCGTCGTCGACAAAGACAACTCACCTCTTCGTCCACCTCCTATGTGCCTCATGGCTAAAGGTAACTCTAAGGTATGTGACGATTCTAGCGATGATGATGAGCTCTCCCCCAATGAACTAGCATCTATGATTAATGAATACCATGTCATCATAAAAAGGGAAAAGAGCAAGGTTAAAGCACTTGAACAAGCTTGTGCTAAACTTGAGAGTGCGAAGCTCGATTTGCATGACAAGTATGTAACCATACTTAAAGAGCATGACACGCTCAAAACACATGTCAAGCAAATTGAGGAGGAAAATGCTCAAATCAAGCTTGATCATCATGAGCTTGACTTAGCAAACCAAGCACTCTTGGGAAAGCACAATGACTTGGTTCAAAAACATGAAGTGCTTAACCTTGCTTATGAGGCAATTGAACTAAAAATGAAAAACATGAAAAAGGAAACCCTTGATGGCAAAGTATCAACTATTTCACATGCCACTAACACTTTGGATAAGTCTTTGCCTTTGAAAGCAAGCCTTAGGGAGAAGGAATTGATGGACGAGATTGAAAGTCTCCGCACTAGTGTGGTGAGACTTTCCAAGGGAGAGGACAAGCACAAGGAAATCCTCTACCAACAAGCCAAAGGCTTCAACAAGAGAGGACTTGGATCCTTCCCGGTGCTCAACAAAGGAAAGGTGCCCTCACCGGAGCTTAGGACGAGCTTCATCAAAGAAGTTGGGTCCTATTGCCAACATTGTGAGGTCACCGGACACCACACGAGGGAGTGTCCTCTTCCCAACCGTCCTTCTCCCAAATTGCCTCCTAACTACAAATCTACTTTCCATGATTATCACTATCTCTTAAGCAAAGTAGGTGGCAAGGTGAAGGCAAGGTTCATCGGCAAAGACATTAAGGGCATGAAGGGGAAGCTCCCCAAGCAACTTTGGGTCCCAAAATCACTTGTATCACACATACAAGGACCTAAGTTAGCTTGGGTGCCTAAACTCAAAAACTAACTTCATGTGTGTAGGTGAACTACAAAGCCGGAGGAAAACATTGGGTACTCGATAGCGGGTGCACTCAACATATGACCGGCAATGATGGTATGTTCACCACCATAGAGAACCCCGATAATCATGAACAAGTCACCTTTGGTGACAACTCAAAGGGGAAGGTAATTGGTTTAGGTAAAATTGCTATTTCGCAAGATTTGTCCATTTCTAATGTACTATATGTTAAGTCACTTAGTTTCAATTTACTTTCCATTGCACAACTATGTGATCTTGGACTAACGTGCACCTTTGACAAGAATGGTGTTGTAGTAACTAGTGAATCAAGCAAAGAACTAATATTCAAAGGATTTCGGCATGGACATCTTTACTTGGTGGACTTCTCCAACAAGGATGCTAGCTTGACCACTTGTCTTTTCACTAAGACAAGCTTGGGTTGGCTATGGCATCGACGCATTGCTCACATTGGGATGAGCAAGCTTAAGAAGTCGTTCAAGCTTGGGATGGTGACCGGCGTGAAGGATGTCACGTTTGAGAAGAACAAGCTTTGTAGTGCTTGTCAAGCCGGGAAGCAAGTTGCTTCACACCACCCAATGAAGACAATGGTGTCAACCTCCAAGCCGCTTGAACTACTCCACATGGACCTCTTCGGACCATCCACATATCAAAGTCTTGGTGGTAACTTCTATTGTCTCGTTATCGTTGACGATTATTCTCGATACGCTTGGACTTTGTTTTTAGGTGACAAGGGTGAAACTCCGGAAGTTTTCAAGACCTTTGCCAAACGTGCTCAAAGGGAATTTCAACTTCCCATCATCAAAGTCCGGAGTGACAACGGCACCGAGTTCAAGAACTACAACATTGGGGAGTGGTGTGATCGTGAAGGCGTGAAGCATGAGTTTTCGGCCACATACACCCCTCAACAAAACGGTGTCGTTGAAAGGAAGAACAAGACCCTTATCACCCTTGCAAGAGCAATGCTTGATGACTATGGCACGTCGGAGAAGTTTTGGGCCGAAGCAATCAACACGGCGTGCCATGCCGCAAATAGGGTCTATCTTCACCGACTACTCCAAAAGACCCCATATGAGCTCCTCATTGGGAGAAAGCCCAACATCTCCTACTTTAGAGTCTTTGGGTGCAAATGCTACATCTACCGCAAGAAAAGGCTCGGTAAGTTTGAAAGAAGATGTGATGTTGGTATTTTTCTTGGTTATGCATCAAACTCAAAAGCATATCGAGTATTCAACCAAACCTCCGGTCTAGTTGAAGAAAGTTGTGATGTTGAGTTTGATGAGACTAATGGCTCCCAAGAGGAGAGTTTTGGTCATGATGAAATAGATGATGAGCCTCTACGAGAAGCCATGAAAAACATGACCATTGGAGACATCAAGTCGGAAGTTGAAGAGGGCCATGATCAAGGGGGAGCATCAAGTTCCAACATCAACACCTCCATGATGCCTCAAGTTGATCAAGAAGAAGAGAAAGATGATCCATTGCCAATGCAATATTCACAAGTCACACAACACCAACAACAAGAAGAAGTCCATGATCAAGTCCAACCACAAGAGGAACCACAAGCTTCACCACCGCCAAGTGCTTCACAACCACTTATGAGGCATGGACGCATTTCCAAGGCGCATCCAATGGACCAAATCATTGGAAGTCCTTCAAGGGGCGTAAGTACTCGTTCCCGCCATGTCGCCTCATTTTGTGAGCACTACTCTTTTGTTTCGTGTGTAGAACCCACTCATATAGAGGAAGCACTCCAAGATCCAAATTGGGTGATGGCTATGCAAGAAGAACTCAACAACTTCACCCGCAATGAAGTTTGGGTGTTGGAGGAGCGACCCAAGGACAAAAACGTCATCGGTACGAAGTGGGTATACCGGAACAAGCAAGACGAGAATGGTGTCGTGGTCCGCAACAAGGCAAGGCTTGTGGCCAAGGGTTTTTCACAAGTTGAAGGACTAGACTTTGGAGAAACATTCGCTCCGGTCGCCCGGTTAGAGGCAATTCGTATACTCCTTGCTTTTGCTTCACATCACAATATAATGCTTTATCAAATGGATGTTAAAAGTGCCTTTCTCAATGGCTATATTAACGAACTTGTTTATGTTGAGCAACCTCCCGGGTTTGAAGATCCGAGGAATCCTAACCATGTGTATAGGTTACACAAGGCGCTCTACGGGCTCAAGCAAGCACCTAGGGCGTGGTATGAACGACTAAGGGATTTCCTAGTCATGCAAGGATTCAAGATCGGGAGGGTGGACACTACACTCTTCACCAAGCACATCGACGGGGATTTATTCATTTGTCAAATTTATGTCGATGATATCATCTTTGGCTCAACTAACAAATCTCTTAGCCATGAGTTTGGCAAAATGATGTCTAGGGAATTCGAGATGTCAATGATTGGAGAGCTCAACTTCTTCCTTGGATTCCAAATCAAGCAACTTCAAGAGGGGACCTTCATCTATCAAGAGAAGTACACAAAGGACCTCTTGAAGAAATTTGAGATGGGAGATTGTAGCTCAAGAAGCACTCCTATGGCGACAAATTGCCATCTCGACGCGGACATGGACGGTAAACCTATTGATCAATCTCATTATCGTTCTATGATTGGCTCATTGTTATATCTTACCGCATCTAGGCCCGATATTATGTTTAGTGTGTGCTTGTGTGCTCGCTTTCAAGCGGCACCTAAGGAATCGCACAAGAAGGCGGTCTTTAGGATACTTCGGTATCTCAAGCACACCTCAAGTGTAGGTTTGTGGTACCCCAAGAACGCTAGTTTCCATCTCTTGGGATACTCGGATTCGGACTTTGCCGGATGTCGTGTGGATCGCAAGAGTACCTCCGGTGGGTGCCACTTACTTGGGCGTTCCCTAGTATCTTGGTCGAGCAAAAAGCAAAATTCCGTGGCTTTGTCCACCGCGGAGGCGGAGTATATAGCGGCCGGTGCATGTTGTGCCCAAATTCTATATATGAAGCAAACCCTTTTGGACTTTGGAATTAAAATTGGTTGTGTGCCTCTCCTTTGTGACAATGAAAGTGCGGTTAAGATAGCTAGAAACCCCGTTCAACACTCCCGCACTAAGCACATTGATATTCGCCATCACTTCTTGCGTGATCATGAGGCTAAAGGAGACATCTCTTTGCAAGGTGTTAGATCCGAAGAACAATTGGCGGATATCTTCACAAAACCACTTGATGAGAAAACCTTTTCTAGACTTAGAAGTGAATTAAATGTGCTAGATGCATCTAACGTCATGTAAGTTGCCATGTTCATGTAAGGATGCATATCATATAGGTCTTGTCTAACTCCCAAAGGATAGGGGCAAGCTAGAAGTAGTTTTCCCTGAGAAAGCCTTTGGAAGGTTCAAACTTGGCAAGATAGATTTATTTTATGCCTTGCATAATCCCTGCCATATAAACTTGCACTCATCTAATCTCTTGCACTATAATTTGTTTGGCATTGCATACGGTAGATTGTCACAAAGGGGAACCCACCTCATGAGAAGGAGACTTGTTTGAAATGCAATATCTCAACTCATATAAGGTGGAAAGAACAAAATGTTAGGTACGTTAATGCCTAGAGGATCATGCTTCAAAGAGATAGAAGTCTTCATACTCTACCTCACAAAGCATGGGCCTTACATTTTATTTGGATATTTTCCTCCATTTTTCTCGGTGTTCCTTGTGTGTTAAGGTCTAGCCAAGCTATTGGCATATTAGCTTCTTGAGGGGTAAAGGGTTGCCCAAAAAGTCCTAAGACATGTGTTTCTCGTCGATTGTTTGTTTGGTCAAAGGACATATATGGGATGTTTTCGTTCTGTTGTCATCGGATTATCCGATGCCTATGTCAATCCCTCATCGGTCAAATAGGTGTTCAATCCTCAAAGCCCAACTCTGTCAGAACCTCAAATGATCCGACGCGTTCATCCTGGAAAACATCGGTCCATCCGATGTTCACTCTTCTGGAGCTGTGATCTAATTAACCGATGTCTACCTCCCTCTAACGTCGGATCATCCGGTGTCAACATCACTCGGTTGAACACCCTTACTGTGATATTCGACCGATGTTCAAAACCCTAAACGTCGGTCCATCCGATGTCAACAGCATTCCTTGAATATCCGTTCTGTGGCAATTGACCGATGATCACTTCACATATCATCGGTCCATCCGGTGTTTAAATAACGGCTAGGGTTTGGGTCCCACTATTTAAACACCCGCGCCGCCGCCTCTTTCTCTCTCCCCGACGCCTCGCTCCCCCGTGCTCGCGCCGCCGCCTCTCCCTCGCGCCGCCGCCGGCCGCCGCCGCCGCCGTGCTCCACCCGCGCCCAAGCGCCACCGCCGCCTCCAAGCACCGCATCCAAGCATCGCCACCGCTCCTCCCTCCGTCGAAGCACCTCCACCAAACGTCGTCTTCTCCGGTCACCTCCCGTCGCTAGTTTTTCCCGAGCTCCATCGTCGCTAAGGTGAGCCCCGTGCCGTGCGACGTCTCTCGTTGCTTCTCTCGTCGTTCTTTTTCGTCGTCACCTAACCCTAGCTCTCCGTCGTCTAGATGGGTCGCGACCGCAAAGGGAAGGGCAAGGCCATCGCGGAGCCCGCCGCGAAGAAGCAGAAGCTATCCAAGGAGGAGAAGAAGGCCTTGATGGCCGCTCGCGCCGCCGAGGAGCGTGAGCGCGGCCGTGGGGGTTCACTGAGGATTCGCGAGGCCCGTCCAAGGCCGCCTCCCGTGGTCGACGACTCCGACGCCGAAGAGGAGCCAGTTGAGCCCCTCGTCCGCCGGCGCTCAGCCCGGACGCGTGGGGGTCACGCCGAGGCTGCTCCTCGTCCGAGACCGACGGCTGCCGACCGTCGTGAGGACAGGGAGGCTGAGAGGGACATCCATGAGATGGACACGGCCGTCCGGGTCGGTGAAGGAGTCCATCTTGTGGACTACCGGAAGATGAAGGCTAAGCAACTCCGGAAGCTCAGATGGAGTGTACTGCTTGAGGAGTGGTTCCCACAGCCCCGAGAGCTTCTTGTGGACAGTCGGTTCTGGACTGTCACCCAGGCGTCTCTCTATGAGACCTACAAGCGCCGGGGGCACAAGCTCTTTCAGCACAACCACTTGGACTGGAGGCAGCTTGCAGTGGCAGCGGAGACTGAGGTCCGCCCTTTCTTTGAGAGATACAGAGGCTTGGTGGAGCTACTGGATTATGAGAGAAGTGCATATGTGGAAGAATGGGTCCGTGTCTTCTACGCGACCCTGTACATCTCAGAGGGCAGGAGGTCAATTGCCTTCATGTTCAATGGTCAGCACTACCATCTCTCGAGGCAGACATTGGGGCATATTCTTGGCTTGGACCTGCACGACACCAGCATTCACGAGAAAGTCTATGGGCAGGCAGATCCACCAAGGAGGCCACTTACTGGAGGGGTAGCACCACAGCTGGACGAGATCCGCTCCTTGTTTGGCCCCTCGTTCTCTCCAGACCAGCCGAGAGTCCCAGCTCTCCTGACCCCAGCTGCGCGCATTGTGCACCTCGCCTTGCGCCGCACGCTCCTGCCAAGGTCAGGATACTTGGAGGGGTTCACGAGTCTCCAGCAGACCCTCCTGTTCTACATAATGAACGGGATGGATTTTGATATAGTGGACATACTCCTCTGTGAGATGGAAGACGTAATCACGGATGGAATCGGCATGATGAGGCAGATGGTCTATGGGCACTGGATCAGTTTCATTTGCTCTATGGTGGTGCCTGAGGGACATTCAGCACAAGCCCGGCTAGCTGATGAGAGTGTGACTCGCTTTAGTCACTATCGTGCCTCTGCTCCTGGCGACCGTCGCCTTGGTCGTCCAGTTGAGCGCCAGGTCCGGGCCCGTCTGTCAGAGGAAGACTGGTCCGACCTAGAGCGGGAGGATGAGAGGCTTGTTGAGGCTGAGGCTCAGGGGAAGGACTTGCAGCACGTCTGGTCCGAGAGCGACACAGACGAGAGTGTCGAGGAGTACTTCCCTCCCCCTCCACCTTCACCGAGGCAGCACGACGCCGAGGCAGGAGGATCAGCTGCTCCGCCACCGACACCACCTCCTGTGTCCGAGGCGCAGGTGTCACAGCCGTCAGAGCTGTCGGCACTTCTCCAGCAGATGATCGAGCAGCAGCGCCAGGACAGGCTCGCAGCTGAGCAGGCCAGGGCGGAGCAGGCTGCTCACCTGGCACAGCTGCAGCGGCAGCAGCAGGAGCTCCAGCTGGAGATCGCCCGTCAGAGGCGAGAGGATACGGACCGGTTCACCAACCTGGTAGATCAGATGCACCGCCGTACTCTCGACCAGCAGCAGCAGACCCAGCAGGCCATGATGGGGATCCTAGGGTTGATCACCAACCTTTACACTCAGACCGGGATCGCCCTTCCTCCACAGCAGCCTGGACTGGGACTGGCTCCAGGTGTTGCTCAGGTGCCCACTACTCCCATACCTTCCATCAGTATGTCACCCCTTCTGGCATCTAGCGCACCGATTCACTCACCACTGCCGGCGACGATCTTGTTCCAGCAGACACCGGCGTCCGTGGTGAGCGCTCCACTTCCTCCAGCTCCTCCGGCACCTGCTTCCTCTCCTCCAGCACCGGCAGCGGACCCTCCAGCTCCCGCCGCCCCGGCAGCTCCTTCGACCGGCGACTCCAGCTCCGACGACGGCGACGGTGCCCAGTTCGTCCTCGCGCCCAGTTCTCAGGGACTGTAGGCGTTCTGATCCCTTTTTGGTGTCTTGATGCCAAAGGGGGAGAAGATGTAGAAGAGTCAGGGGGAGTGGTAGTAGCAGTCTCAGGGGGAGTGTGTGAGTAGGGGGAGTGTGTGTGTGTGCTTATCCTTTGTATTCGTGCTTGAGTACTCTTTTGTAATTTTAATTAAGCACTCTTTCACTTGTCTCATTTGCTTATGATTTTAATCAATTGAGCTTTTCGCACCACAAATTTCTTTTGCGTCTTACAAACTTAATGTATCCTATGCTGTATTCATTGCATATATTCTTGAGTATTATCATCAAATTCATTATTATTGCGCTTTAAATTATTGTGTTGTCATCAATCACCAAAAAGGGGGAGATTGAAAGCATCTAGGCCCCATGAGGTACGGTTTCGGTGATTAATGACAACCATTCGATATTACTAATGAATTTGTGAATGCAAGGTCTCAATGACACTCAATCAAATGAAATCAAAATTACATTGGAGACCCATATAAAATCAACGAATGAGATCAAATCAAATCATATGAAGACAAGAAGTGAAAGCTCTAACTTGATATCACTCAATGCTTGAAGACAATCAAAACAACACTTCAAACAAATATCAAAGAGGTCACAAGTTCAAAATTCCAAAAGAACAACTCAAAACAACTCGAAGTCAACAAGTTGAACACACCGGATCATCCGATGGTCTTGGAGTTGACTGCATCGGTCGAGTTGGTTCAACTGAAGAAGAAGACCTCAGACAAATGCACTCACCGGATCATCCGATGTGAGTGGCTCAGTGACATCGGTCCATCATCACAGATTGCAATACCATTGGACCAAGTGAAGCACCGGATCATCCGATGTGCAAGATTACATACATCGGTCGATCACTCCAGTGAGCCTCAAGATCAAGCAAAATTCTGGAGGAAGAGCCACCGGATCATCCGATGAGAAGACAGATCAACATCGGTCTAACAACGGTCATATCTGACACAGTGACATCAGCTAATTTGGCTTTGACCGATGTTAACTGAAGGGGAGACATCGGATCATCCGGTGTTCGCAGAGAAGTGATGTCAGCCTACTTTTCCAACGGCTAACTCGTGGAGGCTGGCTATTTATACCCCTTCAACCTGTCAAATCGATAAGACTTGAAGCCCAGACATACTCTACACATCCTAGAGCATTCAAGCAATAGAGCAACCACTTTCACATCAATTGTTCATCATTTGTACACCAAGAGATAGGCTAGAACTAGCTAGAGATAGTGCTTGGGTGCCTCCCTTCTTGGTGATTGGAGTCTCTAGTATAGTGAGAGCCTTAAGGGAGTGTCCTTGGTGTGTGCAACTTCCGGAGCTTGCCAAGAGGATTGTGGAAGCCCGGAGGATCCCAAAAGTGTACAAGGCTTGAGCTCCACCTTGCCGAGGTTGGCGAACGGAGAAGAATAGTGAAGAAGCCCCTAGTCTCGGTGACTTGGGAGTGGCAAAACCCTTCGGTGGGTGCCACAACGTGGATGTAGGAAGATCCTTGTGATCTTACCGAACCACGGGATAAACTCCGTGTCCCTTGAGCGTTTGCATCTCTCTCCCTTTTACTCTTATGCAATCTTCATTCCGCAACTTTAATTCACATTGATTGCATAGTTTAATTGCATAGGGAATTGGGCTTGAGGTTGTTAGTTCTTAATCGTTTTAAAATTTGAAAGAAAGCCCAATTCACCCCCCCTCTTGGGCATTTCGATCCTTACAGGGACCCAATTCACAAGCTTCGCATTCCAAGGATATTGCGAAGACCTCGGCATACAAGTTTGATACGCCTCCGTAGCTCATCCAGCCAGCAATGGCCAAGCTGAGAGAGCAAATGCTGAAATCCTTAAAGGACTTAAAATGCGCACTTATGAGTGCTTGAAAAAACATGGAGCAAACGGGATCGAAGAGCTTCCGCCCACTCTATGGGCCAACAGGACATCTCCAAACCGGTCAACCGAAGAGACACCCTTCTTTCTGGTGTACGGAGCTGAAGCAATCCTTCCTCCGGAAATCACCTTGGGTTCACTCCGGGTCCGGACCTTCGACGAAGCCGCGCAGGACCAGCTTCGGCGTGAAGACCTAGACCTCCTTGAGGAGGGGAGGTGCCAAGCAGCTGTTCGGAATGCCCAATATCGTCAAGCCCTATGGCGTTATCACCAGCGGCATGTACACAACCGACAGCTCGAGGAAGGCGATCTGGTGCTACGGAGAATACAATCCAGAGAAGGGTTAAACAAACTCTCCCCTGGCTAGGAGGGGCCCTTCCGAGTGATTAAAGTATCCCGTCCCGGAAGCGTTCGCTTGGCTACCGAGGATGGGACACCTCTCCCAAATCCTTGGAACATCGAGCACCTCCGTAAGTTCTACACTTAATACCACGGAGGTGAGTCTTGAGTAACTTGAGATGTATGTTATAGAGTCATTGTACAGAGTCGGGTAGTTCCTCCGGGAGAGCAGACGGACCCTTCCCGAAAGTTCCGCAAAGCTCATGCAACGCTTGTCACAGTCTCAGGACTAAAAGTGTGGCTAACTACCTTGGGTCAAACGAGAAATGAAACACCCTTAGCCTGGTTCCGTACCCTAAGAGTGTACTTGTTTCCCCTGTACCCCGGACCTATAATGAAAGACATTTTCATGTGAAATAGACTCCACGTGCATTTATTTTGTACAGGCTCAACATTTTTATTTTTCTCTTTCTTGTCTATAACAAAGACGTGAAATTCTTAAGAAATTTTAGTCCAATCGGTTTGTATACGATTCGAGTTGTATTGTCAATTCTTTTGGATTCAAATATTGTTCATGGCCAACTCGCCTGAAAGCCGCCAAGCCAATCTAGGGCTGGAGTGTGCTATCGACTTAGCCTGGTCAAGAACCCTAAGTACGCCACTCTACCTACACCCCGGCAGGCCGAAGTAAGGCGGGTCCGTGTACAGTTGGATCTAGAAGAAAAGACAACACATTCGGTTGTATTTAGAATCGCGTTTGACTTAAAATCTTCTTGAGAATCATAAGTCGCGATGAAGTTATAGACAAGAAACAAATTTTACTATTTTTCTTGGCTTAAGTGTGCAGGAAAAATAAAATCTACGTTGATGGAGAAAAGCCGGAGCTAACTAAGCTCTGACTCCCCTAAGGGGGCCAGCCGTCGACGCCGAATAAAAGATGGTGAGAAGACCCCATAAATGGAGTCTGCTGCCAACAAACTGAGTGTTGGCAAAGGTCATTGCCGGAGCTACTAAGCTCCGACACCCCAGAGGATTAACTATCGATGCTCTACGCGTTGATAGAGACTATTGCCGGAGCTACTAAGCTCCAGCGATAGACAATGCCGGAGCTTCTAAGCTCCGACAACCTCAGGGGGCCTTCACTATCGAAGACTTCGAACCTAAATTCTACAAATTCGGAGCAAAAGAGTCTTCAACAATGCACAATATCCTCTTGGTACATGTTCACAATCAAATATTGTACATCTACCAGGGGGCCAAGTGAAGATAAGAGTGTTGAAGACAAAAATTGAAATTCACAAAAATTTTGGGTATTTCATTTATCTGGAGACAAGGGATTACATCTGGAGACAAGGGATTACAAAATTCAGGAAGAAGAAGAGAAAATACAATTTAGAACTATAGAGATGGTCCTAGACCCTATGGAAGAATTGGGCGACCTTCTGGGCAACCTCTGATACGCTGGCTCGGGTAGCTTTGCCTTCTCCTTCGACGGGGCCTTCAAGCACCGGGTCCAGAGGAAATTGGGAGTCCCGGCTGGTGTAGCACGTCAGCACATACTCTGCGACGTTCTTCGCCAGGGATTGCCCCTCAACCTCCAGTTGGTCCGCGATGACATCGCCCACCTTGGAGAGCTTGCTACCTGCTGCGCTCAATGCCTGCAGCGCTAGGTCCGGCTCCGGCTCTGGATCATCCGGGTGCACGGGGCTGAAACCCATCGGTGTCAGTGCATCATTGGCCTTGCTCAAGAACTCCCAAATCTGTAGGGAGTCCTTAGCCCTCAAGCCCTTCAACTCTTCCAGGGATCTTCTGGCCGCCACCAGTTCATAATTCTCACGGGCAAGGCGCTCAACTTCTTTGGCATTTTGCTGAATCTTCTCAGCAACCCACCTTTCGAGTTTTCCGAGCTCCTCCTCCCGGAGGTGAATCTTGTTCCGGCGGTCAACCATGTCCTTCTCTCTACCCCTCACTTTCTTTTCTCTGGCAGTAAGGACACACTCTTGTTCATAGAGTTTTTGCCCTCGCACCCAGACCTTCTCCTCTTCCTCTTGGCAGCGCTCTTCCAATTTCTTGGCGCACTCCTCGAGACCCTTGTCAGCCAGAGCCACCTTCTCGGTGAGCTCCTCCTCCCTCCTCAGGACATCATCCTGCAGCTCTAGGAGTTTCTGCTCTTCATCCTCGAGCCATTTCTCCCTCTCTTCAAGTGCCTCTCGGCGCTTGATGAGCGCGGTGTTAATGGCCTCAAGCTGTTCGTGGCGTGCATCAGCCGCATTATTGGCAGCTTTGGCCTGATCGTAGATCTCCCGGGATTGAGCGTCGAGGGAACGAGTCATACTATCCCTGTCATCCAGTAACTTGCCCCAGTACTCCAGGCGGACCTTCTCCCGTTTGATCCACTCCTTGTCATCCGCTAGCCTCGATTGCGCCAGCTTGGTCTCGAAGTAGAGCCGATTACGCCACCGCCTAAGGGTTTGGCGCTCCTCTTCAAGAGCCTAGCTGTCGTGGAAGAAGGCCAGTTGGACTTGATGCAGACTGGAACATGCGTTGTCAATGGACAACGACAACGGGATTGGTTCCGGACCTGCTGGGGTCTCCTCCGCTGGTTCCAGCGGGTCTTCAGATACAAAAATTGGGTCCCACTCTACAAGAGTGGTCCCCTGGGTCTCCATGGCACTAGGGCCATCCTCCGGGATGGCCTCAGTCGCCATCGAAGAAGGCCCCGCCGCCAAATCTTCGTTCACCCCCTCAGGCTGGGGGCCAGCGACTTCGATGGGGCACTTCGGCTCTGCCGCAGGTACCTCTGACGTCGTCGCTTCCGGAGCAGGAGCCGCTACTGGCTCCGGTCTGGGCACCTCTTCTGATGAGGGCTCAAGCTCCATCACCTCTTCGACAACCGGCTCAGGAGCCGGAAGATCTTCAACATCGACCGGCCCTATGGCCGGAGTTCCAACAATGACCGGCTCAGCGACCGGTGCTTCGGAGGTAGCCGGCCCAACTGCCAGAACTACCTCAGTTTCCAGCACGCACGCCAGAGCTTCAGTCACCTCCGGCTCAACAGCCGAGGCTTCGACAATCTTTGGCTCAGAGGCCGGGATTACTGCTTCTTCCGGCTCAACAGCCAGAGCTTCCATCATCGTAGCACCAGAACCCGGGGCTTCAACCTCTGGAATATGTGCCGTTGGCGCATCTTCACTCCCGTGGTCCGACGCTACCACGGGAACTTCTGGGGATGAGTTGAGGTCCATGACCACGACAGCCGGTGCCGTAGCTGTCGCAGATTTGGCCACCACTTGGGGCGGCACCGGGACAGGAGCAGAAGCTCCCGCTCTCACGACTTCAGCCACTGTGGCTGAGGGTGGAGCTTCACTCCCCTTCTTGGAGACGCTGCAGATGATGAACGAAGAAAATTAAAATAGTTGCTCCAATTAAAACAACAATGCAAGGTATTAGTCAAAAATTACCTTGGGAGGCTTCCGCACCAGCTTGCGCGGAACCTTTTTCCCGGGCGTTCTGGGCTTTCCATAGCCGGCGTGGAAGCTCTGGAAGGCCTCCCGGAACTCGTCGCGGCCACGGGTGTTTCCCGGGTCGGGGCTCCCCTCGATAGGGAAGAACCCCCGGACCTGGAGGCCTCCACCGTCCCAGGAGCTGGAGTTGTACGACCGGAGCTAACGCCCCAGGAGGACCCCACTGCGGGAATAGCCGCGCTCCAAGAGGACCCCACTGCGGGAACAGTCGCGTTCCGGGATGACCCCACTACGGGAACAGTCGCTGCAGCTGCAGAGGACCTTCCCCTCCGGGGAGAAGGAGCCGACGCAGAAGTAGCGGGCCCGACGGACCTCCCGTCGGCATACTGCAACTTCCTCTTCCGGCTCACTGGTTCATCCGCCAGCTCCTTGCCCTTGCCGACGACTTCTCCCCTCGGCTTAGGAGCATAGCCGGAACCATCCTTGGGTACTCCGGGGATCGCTACCCCGGAGGTTGGTCTTCTCTCGACGACACCAAGGTCGTCAAGCATGGGCATCTTCCGCCAGAGCTCCCTACTGAACTCCACTTCTACGTTCAGAGGAAGAAAAGCAGATGGCGGAGTCAAGTCGTCGCCATCGACGTCGATGCCGTGCTGGAACTTCTTGAGGTGGAACTCCAAGGTTTTCCCCACCATGTTGGACTTCAACCCGGTCTCAACCCGGTCGTCGTCCATCACGCTGTTGAGGGCCCAAGCGAGTTTCTCCCTCCTCTTCAACGGCACCCTCAAAGACCCTTGAAGACTCAGTTCAAAGGTTGCGAGGATGGACCCACCTCCGGCAGAATGACTTCCCCGGAGGTAGGTCCAGGGGGCCACTGTCGGTATCCTAGAAACCGTACACCCCTTGAGGTTATAAAGATCTCAAAGGAAAATCATCTACTTGGTTTGAAGACCCTCGAAGGCCCACATGTCAGACATAACCGGGCCCGCTTCTCCAACATGGTTAATCCCTGGGTCGCCACGTGTACTACCAAACCGGAGCTACCGCCCATAAGGGGGAAGCTCCGGGCCATGTACCGAAATGGCACCTCCGGACTTAGCCCCAGACCGAGAGAAGCTCCGGACCTGACACGTGTCGGGTAGCCCCGGAGCTACCTGTTTCCACAGTATGCTCTGGAGCTGCCACGTGTCCCACCGTCAGATCTTCAGCCTCTAACCTCCGGAAGACCCCACAACGGCTCCGGATCTTCAAAGGGGAACCAAGGACTTCAAGACCCGATTAAGTGTCATTAATACCATATTAATGACACTTAAACGGACGATCTTAACACCAATAACGGTGCTGTCAAAGCCCGTTACAGGGTCATTAAGAGCGATTAAATGTGTTAAATGAGTGTCAATACTAGTAACCGTCGGGGCCACATGTCGGGCCAGGCTAACTTGTAACGGCCTGCCCTTGTACTATAAAAGGACAGGCCGACGACACGTTCAAGGGGCTGGACACACAGACACACACATACGCCATTGACGCTCAACACAAGCTCAAACAGCTAATATAACACCAACACACCCGTGGAGTAGGGTATTACGCTCAGGCAGCCCGAACCACGTAAACTCTTGTGTCTCCTATGTCAATTCCTACTCACCTTCTTGAATCTCCGCGCGCCCATACCGAACATCAAACTCCCCTATCACTTTAGCAGTGTAGGGAGATCTGCCTGTTTCAAACCACCGACAATCACACTCCCAAACTTTGAGGAAAGACAATTCGGGACGTTTCCCGGTCCACATCTCATATGGTGTCTTCTCAACGGACTTAGTTGCGACTTTTTTTAGTGTAAACGCAGTAGTTTCAAGAGCATAGCCCCAAAAATACAGTGGAAGATCTACTTGGCTCATCATAGACCTAACCATGTCCAACAAGGTTCGGTTCCTCCACTCGAACACCCCATTCCATTGAGGCGTTCCAGGTGGAGTCAACTGTGGAACAATTGCACATTGTTTCAAATGATCATAAAATTCATGGCTCAAATATTCACCCCCACGATCAGATCGTAGAAGTTTAATTGTCTTCCCCAATTGATTATGTACTTCATTCTAAAATTCTTTGAACTTTTCAAAGGATTCACACTTGTGCCTCATTAGGTAGACATAACCATATCTACTGAAGTCATCGATAAATGTGATGAAGTACTGAAAACCACCTCTGGCAATTGAACTCATTGGTCCACATACATCTGTATGTATAAGTCCCAACAAGTCAGTCGCCCTCTCACTTTGACCAGTGAAAGGTGCTTTGGTCATCTTTCCAAGTAAACAAGATTCACATGTGTCAAGTGATTCAAAATCAAATGATCTTAGTAATCCATTTTTATGGAGTTTTTCAATGCATTTTGCATTTATATGACCTAAGTGACAATGCCAAATAAAAGTGGGATTTAGATCATTTCGTCGAGCCCTTTTGGCATTAATGTTACAGACAGTTTTATCCTCAAGATCGAAAACATATAATCCATTCACCAATGGACATTGAGCATAGAAAATATTATTGTAATAAATAGAACAACATTTGTTCTTTATTACAATCTCATAACTATCAACTTCTTCTAAACACGAAGAATAAATAATGTTCTTGCTCAAAGTAGGAATGCAATAACAATTATTCAATCCCAAAACTAATCCTGAGGGTAATGACAAGTGGTAGGTTCCGACAGCTATGACTGCAACCTTTGCTCCATTGCTGACACGAACATCCAACTCGCCCTTTGCAAATCTTCTAGTCTCACTTAGACCCTGCAACGATTTGCAAGTGTGAATCATCGATCCGATATCAAATACCCATGAGAATTAATTGCTGTTGTTATGAACATTATATTATCATGGTATTGCTATGTTGTATGTATTAGTATAGTGCTCAGCAAATTTATTTTCCACCTTGGGCATGCAGCATCGTGACGAAGCGTTTCTTGTTTGATTGTGGAGTTATGATGTTGCCCCATACCATGGTTTAAGCTACTGCTATGAATTTTAAAATAAGGACCCACATTAAGGCGAGTCCGTTATGCAAATCTGCCATCCTATGTTTATGACTTTACCCTCATGTAGAGTTTCATGTTTAGGTGAGACGGTTAAGTCTTGTTGAGCCTTCGTGCTCACGGTTGCTATATAAGTTGTTTTGCAGGTACTAACTTCTGTGCTTATGATTATGGTTGTCCGATGAGACTCGGGACTCTCCGAGTGATATACTCATGTGGGAACCATGCCGCTGCTGTTCGGTCTTCATGGCTAGTGAGGAGCGTCTATGGGCTGGACGGCTTCTCTTTTGCTTATTAGCCTTATGTACAAGAGTTGTAATCTTGCCTTCCGCTGTAGTTTATTTTTATATAAACTATTTGTAAACTGAACATCTCTGTAAATTTCAGCAAATGATTTATGTAATGTGTGTTCCTTTACATGTGTGCTGTTGGGTGTCACATCGCACGGCACCACCCAATGCGATTCCTGGAAAGTGTGGACTCTGGTCCCCACAATTTGAAAACATGATTAGGAAAATATTGATTTCAAAACACAGTGGTTGCTTGACATTAACCTCCTCATCTATGTAGCCATTAAGAAAAGCACTTTTAACATCCATTTGATATAACTTGAATCCTTTAGATGTAGCAAAGGCTAACAATATTCTTATGGCTTCTAATCTAGCAATAGGAGCAAAAGTTTCATCAAAATCTAGACCTTCTACTTGTGTAAAATCTTGAGCAACTAACCTAGCCTTATTCCTAATCACCACCCCATCCTCACTTTGTTTATTTTTAAACACCCATTTAGTTCCAATTAAAATGTGACCTTGAGGTGGAGGTACAAGTTTCTAAACATTATTTCTTTCAAAATGTTATAACTCTTCTTGCATGGCAATAATGCAAGATTCATTAGTGGGTGCGTGTGATATATCTTTGGGTTCAAAAAAAGCAACAAAAGAAGAATGAGCGTGAGAGTATGGATCGCAAAATCTGGACCGTGTGACTCATTCGTTCAAGCTTCCAATGATTTGTTGTGGAGGATGACTTTTGAGAATCCGTAGGGGAGTAGACACTTCACAAGCTTCTTCTTCTCCATGTTCATCAAAAATCGATGAGCTTGGACTTGAGGACGATCTGGACCAGCAAAGTTGGTCGTCGGTGCTGGTTGAGAATCAAAATCAGGAGCTGTAACAATGTCATTAGCTGATGAATTATCGGGCAGCAGCACCACTTCTTCCTCATCTTCAATGAAAATACTCTCCCCCTGCAGATATGGATCCGTACTTGCAATATTAGAGCTAGTACTTGGGCTAGCTTCATCAAAAGACACCTCACAAGTCTCCACAATTTTGTTAGTGTCAAGTAAAAGCACACGGTAGCCTCTAGTATGAGATGGATAACCAAGAAACATGCCACCAACGGATCTAGGTTCAAATTTATCAAGATTTCCATGTTTCTTAATAAAACATTTGCATCCAAAGACACGAAAGTGTGTAACACTAGGCCTATCTCCAAACCGGAGCTCATATGGTGTTTTACGTAGCTTAGTACGCAAGAGAACACAATTTGAGACATAACAAGCGGTTGCAATTGCATCAGCCCAAAACTTCCTAGGAGTTTGATATTCATCAAGCATAGTCCTATCCATCTCAACTAAGATTCTGTTCTTTCTTTCTAAAACACTGTTTTGTTGAGGTACATATGGTGAAGAAAATTGATAACCTATTCCATTTTCAGCACAAAAGTGATCAAAAGATTTATTTTTAAATTTGGTTCTGTTATCACTTCTGATTGCTTTTAAAGGTCCTGGGTGACCAATTGATAATCTAAGAAATAAAGTTCTAAAGTGACTAAATGCTTCACTCTTAGATGCCATAAAGTAAACCCAAGAGTATCTAGAATAATCATCAACAATCACAAGAACATACCATTTATCACCGAAGGATTGAACACGTGAAGGTCCTACGGTGTCAAGGTACAAAAGTTGACCCGGCTCTGTTGTCATGATCATTGTGAGAGGAGTATGTGAACCTGCAACCATCTTAGCATGTCTACAAGAAGAGCACATAATTTATATGTCCCCTTTAAGCTTAGGCAGCCCACGCATGCGATCAAGAGCACTAACACGCGTTAGATGATCAAAGCCTACGTGACCAAGTCTGCGATGCCAAAGATATAAGTCCTTTAAATCATTAGCAACTAGACACCTATGCTTAGAGGAAGACATATCAAAATCAGCTTTAAAAACTCTTCCAAACAAAGACATGTTAAAAATAAGCTCACTATTTGAATCTTTGCAGCAATTTTTAGTGAAAATAATTTCCAAATTTTCATCTAGCAATTGTGAAACAGAAAGCAAGTTGTATTTGTACCGGTCAATGGACCCATCTGGCTTTTGCTTCATCTTGAAGACCCATTTGCAGTCAATGACATTAATACCAGTACGAGGAGGTACTAAGTGCCATGTTTTATTTTTAAGCAGTGCCTGAAATTCATCATTCATGGCCTGATGCCACATGGGATGCTCCATAGCAGCAACATGAGAAGTAGGCTCGGAAGTAGAAGACCGTACCACAGAATATGTGACTGTACCATATGTACATACCTTTGGACACCTAATATTATTTTTTAGGCGCATACGGTACGGATGGACGAAGAGTGTGTTAGCCTCGACACCTGATTGGCCTCAACATCAGGAAGCGCATCCTGATTCACACCATTAACTCGCAGGCAATTAATAGGTATGGTAGATGCTCCCAAATCTGATTCATGTTGCATGGGTGCTATAGGTAACGGCAGCATATCTGGAGCAGATCCCTGAGATGGAGATTTCAGATTATATGCATCCAAAGAGTTAGCAGGCACGTATGCATGTATATGATCATTTTCCAAATTAGTACCGTTGTTTCCCAAATGCAACATGCGCAAATTAGTATTACTATGTGTCGATTCCAAATTTTGGGAAGGATGGGGTGGAGTTCTTGTGAAAGGAAAAATATTCTCATCAAAATTAACGTCTCTGGAAATATAGACACGACCAGAATCAGTGTCAAGACATTTATACCCTTTATTTAAAGAGTTGTAGCCTAGAAATACACATTCCTTGGATCAAAAAAGATCTTCTATTTTTTATAAGGACGAAGATGAGGCCAACAAGCACACCCAAAAACTTTTAGTAGTGAGTAATCGGGTGGTGTATTAAATAGATGCTCCAAAGGGCATTTGTTATCAATAAATCGAGTAGGAAGACGATTGATGAGGTATGTGGCTGTAAGGAAAGCTTCATCCCAAAATTTAAGGGGCATGCCTGCATGAGCTAAGAGAGCAAGACCAGTTTCAACAATATGACGGTTTTTGCATTCAACAGAACCGTTTTGTTGATGTGTATAAGGACATGAAACACAGTGAGATATGCCAAGAGAACGAAAAAATGTGTTGTGAATTTCCTGGTATTCCCCACCCCAATCAGATTGAACACACTTAATTTTAGCATCAAGGAGACGCTCAACATGCGCTTGGAACTGTAAAAATATACGAGGAGCGTCAGTACGATCATGCATTAAATAGATCAAAGAAAATTTACGACAATCATCAATAAACCTGATGTAATACTTAAAACCGCCAACAGATTGGAGTGCAGGTCCCCAGACATCGGAGAAAATGAGTTCCAAGGGTGATGTAGACCGATGAATAGAACTTGTGTATGGTAATTGATGACTCTTAGCTAGTCAACATGCATTACAAACTGGCAAAGATGACTCTTTAGGACATGAAATATTATTGAGATGCAAAATTGATCAAACTACTTGGGATGAAGGATGACCGAGTCGGGCATACCATTGGGCTTGACTAGTAGCATTGCTCGCTAAGGCATGCTTGAGGGTAGCGACATCGGATGACTTGATAGGTTAGAGGCCAGACTCACATCGCCCTTCTGGAAGACTTTTCCTCGATGTTCGATCCTTAATAGCAAAATGCCATGGATGGAATTCAAAGAAGACATTATTATCACGAGAAAATTTATGTATAGAAAGAAGATGTTTGGAAATATCAGGCACATGCAAAATATTGCACAATGCAAGAGGGTGAGCAGAAGTATTAATTGAAGAATGACCAATATGCATAATCTGCACACCTGCTCCATTGCCGACTTGCACTTGTTCGCCTCCATGACAGCGTTCACGGATAGCAAGGCGATTGAGGTCACTTGTAATATGATCGGTGGCACCCGTGTCACTGTACCAGTTGGGGTCAATCTTGTACGAGTTTGTGGACGCCAAGGCTGCCGAGGGAGCTTCATCCTGGTACGTGTTGTCCATCCTATACCAGCACTTGATGGCGGTGTTGCCGAGCTTGCCGCAGATCTGACATTGAGGACGAGGGCCATTTTCGCGACCA
Organism: Tuctoria greenei; assembly: GCA_036927565.1. Classification (NCBI taxonomy): domain Eukaryota; kingdom Viridiplantae; phylum Streptophyta; class Magnoliopsida; order Poales; family Poaceae; genus Tuctoria; species Tuctoria greenei. Next base: position 129,470,770 of record JAYESD010000005.1, on the reverse strand, counting down.
TCACCGCACGACGGGGTGCCGCCACGAGACCGGCCGCAACAGCCATGGTCACCACGACCACGACCACCACCGCCATGAGACCGACCGCGCAGATCTTGCGGAACAAGTCATCGGCAGACAGATCGCGTTTCTTCGATATAGCGAGTTCCACACAGATTTGCACCGTGCGCGCCTTTGTAGACGAGGCAAACATCTTTTGGAGGGAGTCCCAGACCTCCTTTGAAGACGTGGCATTGACGACATCCCGAAGAACTTCTTCTGTCATCAACAATAGAAGACCACTCAATAGTTGTTGATCTAGATCATACCAGCGTTCGTACGCTGGGTTGGGGACTTGTTCAGCGCCCGGGGCCGTCGATTCGCCTACCTTCTTCTCAGGTGCAGTGTGGGTGCCATCTAGGTACCCGGTCAGCTTTGAGCTCCAGAGATACAGTAGGAGCTGAGTGCGCCATAGGAGGAAGTTGGATTTCATCAAACGAATGGTGACAACTTGGTGAATAGGGATCGAGGCCATGGTGGTGTTGTGGGTGCCCGACATGATAGAGGAGGAGGAAGTGGTGGAGGAAGAAAAATTTGTGGTATGATTTAGAACCTTAGCTTTGTTACCTTGATAGATTGTATAGCGCTGAATTACCACTATGGGTCATGGTTTATTATATTTATAGAGGAATATATACATGGTATGTTACATATGTTCCAAGAATAAATGATTCCTTTCTATCTATAAATATAGACTACTATGCATAACATATTCTCTACCAAATATACTACTGATGCATATGGTAGTCTATCTAGCATACCAAATATACTTCCGACATATATAATAGCCAATATATCATGTCAAGTATACTTCCGTCATATATGGCAACCAATACAGCATACCAAAATTGATATAGGCTTCCATGTTTAGGTTTAACACCACCTTAAGGATAGGTCATCAACAGGGCAGGATTAAGCGGCTGCAGAGGAGGGAAAGTAATCCTGCTATGTATGTCTGTCTTTGCTTCGAGGAGACTGGGATGCACCGAACTTCACCGGTGAAGGGTGCAGATGGGCAGCACATAGAGATGTGGCCACTTTTTAAACAGGATTTGCACCGGGAAAAACCACGGCAGCTGGCCATCGCATGGTCAGTGGACAGGCAATGGAAACATTGCCACTCACACGAATTAGTTCTTGTGGAAGGTTTTCCTTTCAATAGGCTTGCCCGCCAACTTCACGTCCTTCCATGGGTAACTGCCGAGGCTTGCAGGTGCGTTGAGCACGACGCTTGGAGAGCACCACCGTCAAACCTTCATCCAAACTTTCCTTGGGTACCCGCACCACAGGGTTAATACTTGATGGTTGTGAGGCTGCAGATGGCAACATTGATGCTTTGGTTCCCATCCCTGCTTCAATATTGACCAAATCCCGCGTGAGTCCAGGAAAGGACCCAACATGTTAGGCCCATGGCCTACTCCAGCGAGCTCACGAACTCAACACACGCACACATGATGAACTGATGAACACACGATGATTTTGTGCACGAGGGAACGTCGTGCTTTTCTGATTTGCATTGACTGAATATAAAGTACAACTGAATGGAAATGTGATGCATGCGACGTGTGGAACGCGTCCACTCCAGCACGCGGAGCGCGCCCACGACTCAATGGCTCGAACGAGGCTCTGCACAGTGACCACTAACTCGGTCTTCATGCCCGCACTAACAAACATGCGATGTGGCTAGCAAAATGCGAATAACGTGCATGAGTTGAGGCGCTGGGCAATGGAACACGTTGTGTTCTTCTCTACTATTCTCCTCCTAAGTGTGGCGTTCTTCTTCAACTCTGACGAGGCCAAGTCTTGTGTGCAGCTCCACGAAGCGATCTCGCCCAAGTGACTTTGTCAGAATGTCAGCTAACGGATGGTTGATGTCCACGTACTCAACATTGACCCAATTTTCCTTCACGCATTGTCTGAAGAAGTGATACATTGTGTCAATATGTTTGTTTCGATCGTGAAACACTGGATTCCGGCTCAGTTGAATTGAACTCTGGTATCAATCTTCAGAGTGAATGTTTCAGCTTCCTTTCTTCCTTGGAACTCGGCCAGAAGCCTGCTTAACCAAGTTCCTTGACAAGTTGCAGTAGCAGACGCGACGTATTCAGCTTTACAGCTTGACTGTGCAACAACTTGCTGCTTCTGAGACTGCCATGTGATCAAGATGTCGTTGAGGAAGAACAACACACCCGTGGTGCTCTGGCGTGGGCCGATGTCGCTTGCTAGATCACTGTCGCTGTACACAATCAACCTAACAGCTTCTAAGTTTTTCCCATAGTGACAGCCGAGATCCGTTGTTCCAGTCACATACCTGAGCACCCTCTTGACAACCAGCAAGTGATCGACGATCGGCTTTTCCATGTACCTGCTAACATACCCGACTGCAAATGCCAAATTCAGCTTTGGTTGACCAGATACCTCAAGGCGTCCACAATTCTTCTATACTGAGTTAGATCAACGAAAGGAGCAGTGCTTGACTTACTGAGTTTCAGTCGGCTTTCCATTGGTGTGTGGCTTGGATTGCACTCTTCCATGTTTGCTGCTGTCAAGATCTTCAATGCATACGCCCGTTGGCTTATGGTCACACCATTGTCATCTTGCTTTACCTCCAAACCAAGATAATAGATCAACAATCCCAAGTCGGCCATCTGAAACATGCTCTGCATCTCCTGTTTGAACTGCATGAGCTCGGTGGCATCGTCTCCAGTGATGACGAGGTCATCCACATATACCCTGACTATGAGTATGTGCTGTCATTGTGGTCCTCCTCTTTGCATGTACACCGCATGTTTGGACTCACGCGCTAAAAACCGAGTGCAACCAGAACGACATCCAACTTTCCATACCATGCGCGAGGAGCTTGGCGTAGTCCATACAACGCTTTTGACAACCGGAGCACCTTGTTCTCCTGCCCAGACATGATGAATCCCGGCGGTTGAGAGACATATACCCCCCCCCCCCCCCCCCCCCCGCCCGAAGATTCTCGTTTAGGAATGCCGACTTCATATGGTGGATTTCCCAACATTGTCCTGACGCATAGGCCAGCAAGAGTCGGACTGACTCAAGCCGCGCCACCAGCACCAGCGTGAACACCTCGTCGAAGTCCACTCCTTGCTTCTGGACAAACCCTTTAGCCACGAGCCTCACTTTGTGCTTGATGACATTCCCTGTTGCGTCTTTCTTTGTCTTAAACACCCGCTTTGATTTGATCCGACGATGGCCATTGGGAGCTTTGGTCAGCTGCCATGTCCCATTTGCTTCGATCGCAGTCACCACCTCGAGCATAGTCTTGCACCAACATTCATGCGCCTGAGCCTCCTGGAACGACGCGGGCTCCTCCATGTCCACCATCAACAGGTCTGCCTCTCCTGCTGGTACAGGCTGAATACCAGTCCTTCCTCATTGATATTCCGCAATGTGTGAAACCGCAACGGTGCAGAGTCTTCATGGTCTGCATCCAGCTCCATCTCAGCTCCCAATGGTTGTGCTCCATACGCGACACCTAGCATAGGCGAGGCCTGGTCTCCAGGTGGTGTTGTAGGAGGCAACGTGCACGCGCCGGACGCTGGTGACAGTGCGAGCGTTCCAGCCTCGGGTGGTGCCGCCTGCCCTACGTGATGCCTTACCACCACCTCGGGGTGCTCGGCGGGGACAGACTCGATGATGAACTCGTTGTTCACCTCGCCGTCCTTCCAGCACAACATTCGATCCTCGTCGAGCAACACATCTCGTGTGATGCAAATGTGCTTGGTGACCGGATCGTAGGCTCGATCGGTAGGCCATCGAGCCTGCCTTGTACCCCAGGAAGATCATGGGTTTGCTTCTGTCATCTAGCTTGCGCAGGTGCGGTTTTTTGTCTTTGATATGGGCCACACAACCGAATGTGTGCAAGTGATGAATAGACGGCGTGTTGCCGGTCCACAGCTTGTACGATGTTCTGCAGCTGGCTCCCTTTGAAGACGACCGGTTGAGGACGTATACGGCAGTCCTGACTGCCCCCCCCCCCCCCCAGAATGTGCCTGGGAGGTCTTTTGCCTTGAACTTGCTGCGAGCCGCACCAACCACTGTTTGAATTTTTCGCTCGATGACGCTGTTCTGGTGAGGTTAGTAGGGCACCATGAGCTATCACTACACGCCCAGCTCCTTGAAGTAGTCATTGAAGTGGGCTGTCGTGAACTCGCCCCCACGATCGCTACGCAGGGCAAGGAGCTTTTTGCCACTCTTCCTTTCGGCCGCAGCCTGGACATGCTTGATGGATGTCGTTGCATCGTCTTTGGCAGAGAACAACTCGATCCACATGTACCTGCTGTTATCATCCACCAGTAGAAAAAAGTAGCGGTTACCACTTGGTGTTGCCAGGGTAATTGGGCCACAGAGATCCCCATGCACAAGATCCAGTTGTTATCGCCCTTCAAAGTGCCTAATGCAGGAACGATGTTCTGCAGTGCTTGCCGGCGAGACATTTCTCGCAGACTTACTCGACTTGTGACAAGACTGGCAGTCCACGCATCAGTCCTCTCCCCATCTTGCACAATGCCCCAAAGTTGATGCGAGCAAAACATGTGTGCCACCTCCAAGCATCTTCGTCGGCGAGCCCTACCAGACAGACTGGTTATGCAAGAGAGATGTCAAGCACATACAGTTGCCCAACAGTGCGATAAATCTTTGTTAGCAGCCTTTTTTGCTCGTCGCAGATTTGCATGATGCCTCCTTCAACATGGATCTGGAAGCTGCTTTTGTTGAGTTGACCACAGCTAACGATGTTAGCCGTGAGATGCGGGATATAGTAGGCATTAGGCAGAGGATGATGCTCTCCATTCTTGCATGCCAGAAGAATGGTGTCGACCCCTCAATCTGCACCACAAATCCATTGCCAAACCTCACTGTGCCGACGACACCAGTGTCGAGGTCTGCAAAGGCTTCCTTGAGGCTAGTCATATGGTCCAAGACCCCTGTTTCTAAGATCCATCGCTTCTTGTTGGGGTTTATGCCTCCATCTTCCTCCAGTGTCGTGTACACCTGCTCCTCCCTCAGTTCGACGCACCGTCGGGGCATGCTCCGAGTCTCGGCCATGTATATCATGGGTCGCTACTGACCATGGCTCATGTGTGAGACTTCCGCCTCTGCCATCATGTGTGTAGGCTCGTCGTCCTCAGCTACATGAGCCTGCTCCTCACGCTTGACTTGGCTACGACATTCCCTAGCCCAGTGGCCAGTTTTGTCGCAGCTTCGACACTTGTCCTTGTCGCGGTTTGGTGGTCCAGTGCGTTTTCCATTTGAACCAGGAGCCGCACTCTTCTTCCCGCCATGATTTTTTCCATGACTTGCTCCCCCACCATTGCCCAACTCCCAACTCCTTTAAAGTTCATATCAAAGTGCAATGATAAGCAGTCTCAAAAGAAGAAGTGTGATGCATGCATATTCCCTTAATCTTTTCATATTTTTATTTGACCATAAAAGCTCAACATGTGGGCTGTTGATTGATTATTATTTTTGTGACTAAAAGCACTTGTGAGCATGCAACAAGTTCAAAACAGCAAGAAAGTTAGATCATGACTAGATTTAGTGTAATTAATTATTCCAATTACTAGTCATGGCAAAAATTACAAAATGTATAACACGAGTAATATAGTAAGAACTTTCAGCATGTAAAAGAAATCACAAAGTCATATATGTAAGAAATACATGCTCATATTATTTTAAATTCAGATTCACACATTGACTTCCAAAGTTTCAAAACTCCCCCTCAAATTAAGCCATGAGGATGCATAACCCCTATTTCACAATGAATGAAACAAAAATGAGTGAAATCCAAATGTTTTGTAAAAATGTCAGTCAATTGTTGTTCGATATCAACATGGTGAAGCACAATGTTTCCTTTTTCAACATTATCACGGAGAAAGTGATACCTAATGTCAATGTGCTTTGTTCTCGAATGTTGCATGGGGTTTTTAGCAATGCAAATGGCACTAATATTATAAAAAATAGTGGAACATATCTAGATTAACCCCATAGTGCTTAAGTGTTTGAACAATCCAAATAATTTGTGAGCAAGTGCTAGCAGCAGCTACATATTCAGAGTAGGCCGTTGATTGTGCAACTAAATTTTTATTTTCTTGAGGACTAAGCAACAAGTGAATTACCAAGAAAATAACAAGCACCCGAAGTACTTTTTATATCAATCCTACAACCCCCGAAATCAGCATCCGAAAAGGCTTTCAAAGAAACGGTTAAGGAAGAAGGAAGAAAAGTGCCAAATTCTTGAGTTCCACGTAAGTACCTAGAAATCCTTTTGACGGCTTGACGATATGAAACACTTTGGGGAAGCTTGAAATCTTGCACAAAGACATACGTTGAATTGTACGTCTGGTCTTGATGCCGTGAGGTACAAAAGTGATCGATCATGCTTTGATATTCTTTTTGATCAACGGGTTCACCCTCTTCATCAAGTTCAAGTGTTGTTGTTGTTCCCATTGGTGTCCGAAGCGTCTTACTGTTTTCCATGCTGAAACGCCCAAGGAGATCTTTCGTGTACTTCGTTTGATGCACAAAGGTTCCCTCCTTAGTTTTCGTGATTTGCATCCCCATCATAATCATTTCAATTTCCGAACACATAGCTGAAAACTTGGACACAAGATCATAAGAAGCACAACTAAAGATAATATCATCCACATACACTTGAACGAATAGTGAATCATTGACATGCTTAAGAACAAAAAGAGTTGTATCAACCTTGCCCATGGTAAACCCCTTTTCAAGTAATAATATTTTTAACCTATCATACCATGCTCTAAGGGATTGTTTGAGACCGTACAAGGCTTTGGACAGTTTGTAAACATGAGTAGGAAAATCTGGATTTTCAAAACCTGGTGGTTGCTTGACATAAACCTTCGCATCTATGTAGCCATTAAGAAAAGCACTTTTAACATCTACTTTATATAACTCGAAACCTTTAGATGCAGCAAATGCTAACAAAACTCTAATGCTTCTAATATACCAACGGGAGCGAAAGTTTCATTAAAATCTAGACCTTCAACTTGTGTGAAACCTTGAGCAACCGACCTAGCCTTATTCCTAATCACAACCCCATCCTCACTTTGTTTTTTTAACACCCAGTTAGTTCCAATTAAAGTGTGACCTTGAGGTGGAGGTACAAGTTTCCAAAATTATTTCTTTCAAAAAAATTTAACTCTTTTTGCATGGCAATAATCCAAGATTTATTAGTGAGTGCATGTGATATATCTTTGAGTTCAAAAAAAGCAACAAAAGCAAAATGAGCATGAGAGTTTGGATTGAAAAACCTGGACCATATGACTCGTTCGTGCAAGCTTCCAATAATCTGTTGTGGAGGATGACTTTTCATGATTCGGAGGGGAGTAGACACTTCACAAGCTCCTTGTTTTTCATATTCATCACAAGTAGAAGAGCTTGTAGCTTGATGATGATCTGGACCAGCAGTCATCATCGGTGCTGGTTGTGGATCAAAATTAGGAGCAGGAATGATGTTATTAGATTCTGAATTTTTGGGCAGCAATATCACTTCTTCCTCATCTTTGATGAACATACTCCCCCCTACGGATATGGATCAGGACCTGCAATATTAGAGCTCGTACCATGGCTAGCTTCATCAAAAGAAACATCACAAGTCTCCACAATTTTGTTAGTGTCAAGTAAAAGCACACTGTAGCCTCTAGTATGAGATGGATAATCAAGAAACATGCAATCAACAAATGTAGGTTCAAATTTATCAAGATTACCATGTTTCTTAACAAAACTTTTACAACCAAAGACCCTAAAGTATGTGACACTAGGCCTATGTCCAAACCGCAGTTCATAAGGGTTTTTTCCTAGCTTAGCATGCAAGAAAACTCAATTTGAGACATAACAAGCGGTTGCAATTGCATCAGCCCAAAACTTTCTAGGAGTTTGATATTCATCAAACATAGTCCTAGCCATCTAAACTAAGGTTTTTTTCTTTCTCTATACAACACCATTTTGTTGAGGTACATATGATGAAGAAAATTGCTGATAAATTCCATTTTCAGCACAAAAGTGATCAAATGATTGATTTTTGAATTGAGTTTCATTATCGCTTCTAATTACTTTTAAAGATCCTCGGTGGTCAAGTGAAAGCCTAAGAACAAAACTTCTAAAGTGACTAAAAGCTTCATTCTTATATGCCATAGAATAAACCCAATAGAATCTAGAATAATCATCAACAATTACAAGCACATACCATTTACCTCCAAAAGATTGAACACGTGATGGTCCTATGGTGTCAATATGTAAAAATTGTACCGGTGTTGTTGTCATGGTCATTACGAGTGGGGCATGTTAACCTACAACCATTTTAGCATGTCTACAAGAAGGGCAAACAATTTCTTTGTCCCCTTTAAGTTTAGCAGCCAACGTATGCGATCAAGAGCACTAACACGTGTGAGATATCAAAGCCTACGTGACCAAGTCTACGATGCTAGAAATATTAGTCTTTTGAATCATTAGCAAATAGACACCTATGCTTAGAAGATGACATATCAAAATCATCTAAAAAAATTCTTCCAAACCTAGACATGTTAAACATAAGCTCACAATTAGAATCTACAACCTTGCAGTAATTTTTAGTGAAAACAATTTCCAGATTTTCATCTATCAATTGTGAAACAGAAATCAAGTGCCACATCTTTCGAAGTGTAGTGATTATTTACTCTAACTGATCCCTTAGCGACTATAGGAGTTGAAGAATTGTCGGCAAAAGTAACATTCTCTACACGTGACACAAAAGAGAGGGAGAAGAACCATTCTTTGTTACCAGTCATGTGGCGTGAGCAACCTGAATTCACAAGCCAAATGTTTTCCTTTCTCAAGTGTGTAACCCATATAGAAGCACAATACGTCGATGACTCAATATTGGGGTTAGTCAAAAGGAATTTAGGAATCCAGTACTGAGTCACACGACATCCAGCAGGAATAACACGTGAAAGCTGAGATAAAACAGCAGGTTCATGAGCCAAAGTTTGAGAGTTCTTGTACCCAACTACTGATTTATGAAGTGTGTCATGTGTAGCACGAGAAATAGTAGATTTGGGAGCAAACTTTGCTTGTTTATGACTTACTACAGCAGGTTGCATGTTCCTAACATTTGGTTCAGCACGTGCAACAAGTTTTGCTCCATTGTTATGTGATCTAGCAATCATTCTTTTCTTTTTCTATTGTTTAGATAGTCTATAACAAAAGTCTATGACATGACCATCTCTACCACAGTAGGTACAATGAAATTTAACCTTATGTTCATGCCTAGAAGAACAAGCAACATGTGAGTTAGCAACAACATTCCTGCAGACTTAAAAACCACATGTTTTGTTTAGGAACAGTTTGAATCAAACCACTTGCTAGTGACTTAACAACCTCAGGTGGATGTGCCTTAAAATGAGCATGAGATAAAAACCTAGACCAGTTTTATCATTGCAAGACTTAGATGAATTCAGCAGCAAGTTTAGGTTCTTATTTGCATTACAAAACCGATCTAGTGTCATATGCATGTCATCAAGTTCATTGGACAGATCAAGGAAATTTTCACATGAAGTTTTTTCTTTTAATTTGCAATTAGAACAATAATTAACTTCATGAGAACGTAAAGCATTGTTGAAAACAGAAATTTCATTCATAGCATCATGCAGTTCTTATTAAGCTCATCAGTAAGAACAATGCAAATAAATTGTTGAACAGCTAGCATCTTTCATGTTTTTATTGTTAAGTGCTACAAGTTTTTTGTTCTTTTCAATTTCAATATCAAGTTTATCAAGAGTGTAGGTATGTGCACTTCTTGAAGAGGACAATTGTTAATATATTAATTCACATGAGGAACAAGAATCCTCACTAGTAGTCAAAGATTTTAACCGATTAATTTCAGATTCTAGTGATTCAATTTTAATAGCATTGTCCCAAAGTTTTTTATCTTTTTCTTAAGTATAATAGTGGCACGAGAAATAGCATCACACATTTCTTTGCAAGTGAGACATACCTCTTCATCATCACTGTTGTGTTTTGCTTCCTCCATACTTGATCTTGAGTTGCCCGCCATGAAACACATAGTTGCCAATTGTCTTCATCCTCATCACTTCAGGAGTCCATATCGCTCAAGTTGTTGTCTAGTAGAGCGGAGAGGATATGGTCCACCACTTGGCATTTTGTGAAAGTCATTTTTTTCTTGTTTTTGTTGCCAGAAGAGGACTTGAACTTTTTTGCTTTTTATCACGGGTAGAAAGACCTAAAAGGTTAGGGCAATCTGTACGAAATGTCATGTCTTACCACATTCAAAGCATCATTGAGAACCACCACTTCCTCTCCTTCTAGTTCTCACATTTTGCAATGCTTTTGAGAACCTAGTGGACAGAAGTGCTAGCTCCTCCTCTAGGAATTCTTCAATCTGTTCAAGAGTTAGAGAAGACAGCAAAGCAAGTGGACCACATGTTAAAGATTGGCTAGAACTAGGCATGTCATGTTGAGAAACAAATGCAAGAGACTTGTTGGATTTTTTATGTGATATTATATCAAGTTCATGAGTTTTAAACTTAGAATATAGAACATCTAAAGTAAGTGCACTCATGATAGTAGATTCGCGTACATATAGACATACCTTTCATGTCCCAAATCAACATGTATAATGCAATTAACAATTGCCTAGCATTTTCAGCATCTAAAAAATTAACATCAATGCTACGCAAGTTGCTGAGAATTTTACTAAAGCGAGCAAAGAGATCATCGATCGACTCACCGGGTTGCATCTCGAAGCGCATGTACTCTTTCGTAAACATGTCTTGATGTACTTCCTTGATCGTATTGGAGCCTTCGTGGTAGTCGCATAGTGCTTTCCAAACGTCATACGCAGATCAGAGGTGTGAGCCTTGTTGTTGTCAATGTCTCTCATTTGCAGCCGTAATGTCATTGTTCGATGGCATGATGAAGCACTTGAAGACCTTTCCCCATAAGCATTGCACCTGTATGTAAGCCTCCGTATGTGCCTTCCAAATATGAAAATCAATGTCATTGAACACACAAGGTTTTGTGGAGTATTTCTCCATAAAGATTAGTCAAAACACGTGCAAATCAAAGAGATTAGAGCACTGTGGCTCTGATACCAATTGTAGGATCGAAGAGCGTGTGAGAAGCTACCAGAGACGGGGGGGGGGGGTGAATGGTAGATTAAAACTTTGCGAGGCCAAGTCCTCGACTTGACTCAAGTTAATTCAAAAACCAGAATACCTTACGTGAGCACCTCACATAAGCATGTTGCAAACTATAGCAAAATGATATCAGCCATAACCACCAAAACACACCAGAAACTTTGCAAATGAATACTAAGCAAACATTTCATAAGCCAAAAAGCAAGTTTGAAACATTACAAGTTAAAAACAGATCTGCGCACAATTATTTCAACAAATAAAATTATCGAATAGATCAAAAGTGGCACTGCAATGTAAAAACAAAAGATCGGACATTCCAATCCCAAACTCATATGCAAATCACGTGTCGAAAAGTTGGCACGGTCCTAACCAAGTAAAGAGTAAATGTTACTCCCAAAAACATTCCAACCACATCGACTCACGTGCATCTCACGTGTGTGAAAGTTCGGACAATCCTAAGTGCTGAACATGTGCAAGTCACATGAGAAAAGTTCGGACAATCCGAAGCGAGAAAACACGTGCAACTTACGTGCGTTGAAGTTTGGACACTCCAAAGTGGGTTTCTCGGGTAGGTTCAAAACTTTATGTCTACGCATTGTTGAGCTCTTGGGGTTTGATCTCTCATACACCCTTGCAATTCTTGTAAATATTTTGAGTGTATTCGATCTATTTTCTCACTGTAATCTTGTGGGAGCACTCAGCTTGTGAGGTTTCCCCATCAACTCAGTGATTACCCTCGTGATAGTGGAACTCAAGTCGGCCTTCATCGTGACTTGACGAGGTAAAGGGTTGGTTGATACCCGGCGCTGTGTGAACTCCTCAACGAGGACGTAGATCTCTTTTGTGGGATCAAACCTACGTAAAAATCCTTTGTCTCGCGTGTTTACTTTTCATCAATATCACTATCTAGGGAAAGCCTTGATTATTCTCATAATTGTCATTAACTTTGTGGTTCTCAAGGAACTTGATTGTTATCTTCATCTAGTAATCACTCTAAAGTTAATCTACTATTTCGCTACTTTATTGTTCGAAGAAAAACACAAAACAGTTAAGCTTTTCGTAGGTGTAACGAGCACACCAGACTAGTCCACCCCCAACAGCGGACTAGTCTGGCCTTCCTGGTATTTGACGCTTTTGTTATGTGCTACAAGAAAAAGTTTCAACGCCTATTCACCCCTCCTCTAGGCCACATTCAGGCGCTCTCCTGTGGTTCCCTGAAGGCGGTGAAGACTGATTCGTGCAATAATTGTGGCGGAAACCACCTCTACTCCAGGTATAAATAGGGGGATGCCTCACTTGTCACACACACCATTCAAGCATTCTCTCTTGTATTACACTAGTGCTCTCTTAGTCCTTAGTGGATGTTAGGCTGCAGAGAGGAGCCTCCAGTCCCAAGTCCAATTTGGGAAAGGTATGGCTCATGTATCTTCTCTTTTATTTATGACTTTGTGCTTTATGATAATGTTATCATTAGTGTTTACTTATTTATATACTTGGGCAAAATGTTCCTTGTTTGGTTGTGGAGTCCATGTATGTGCTAGGTGTAGATGTTGTTATGATCTAGTCATAATGCTCATATCATGTTATCATAAACATCATGCACCACTACTATAGTCTAATTAATTACTAATATGATTATGTTAATATGAATATGATAGTGATTGGTCCCAACATTAGTTTCAATGATGTTTATGTTAGTCATTGCCTTAGGAAGGTACTTGTACTGTAGCTCTTAAGGTATTTACTTAACATGTAAGCGTGGTGCTTAGATTGTTAAGTAGCATTGGATGTCTCATAGATCCACGGGTTGTAGGGGTAGGCGGCAGGTGGTGACAGCCCTGTCCATCCTTTGTAATCCCCCACATTCGGCTACACCACAGGCTCGAGGTGAGAATTGTCCTGATGTTGTTAGGGGTGAACCCGTGCCCAATGTGTTGGACCACTAAGCCCTAGTACTCATCGTTAGCATCCTCGTGTGTACACTAATAGGCTATGTATGTGAATACTTAAAGCACAGCAGCAGTAGCTCCATCCCTAACTTGGCCTCCACTGGGACATTCCTACCCATTAGAGTAGTTTGCTTAGGTGTGTGTCACACTACCCCCACTATATCATTTACCCATCCTACTTGTTCCTTTACTAGAACACCCTATTCTTTCCTTGATCTTACCACTCTTCCCTTGCCTTCCTTTGGGTTAAACAAATATGATATTGTCGAAGTGTTAATGCGATACTTCCCCCGGATCTACTAAGGAGCAGCCTATGGAGGTTCTTGTTCGGTAAGGCTTAGGCCTAAATCAAGTGTACGCGTGTATGAGGGAGTATGACACAGTGGTTTTTACGTGGTTCGGGTCGCAAGGAGCATAACACCCTACTCCACGGTGGATCTTATTGCTAGTGGGTGTGTATGCATGTGTGTGTATCGGGGATTTGATGTTGGGTCCCTAGTCCTTTTCCCTAGTCTGAGCGGACCAGAGAAGTTGTCTAAGTCGGTGGTTGCACGGTCCTTTTATAGTCCAAGGCCGGGCAGCTTACAAGTGGGGCTCGGGGCCGAACATGTGGCCCAAGGGTGATCTTATCTTGTACAAGATCTAAGGTTTCTTTCATACGCTGCCTTTGACCGTAGCTTGAAGACCCGCTATCTGTCGTGTCAGACGCCAGTGGCCATGCATAGTCGTTGATGATGGCAGGGAACGCCCCATCCGTCTTGTCGCCATAAGCTACCCACTTGGCGATGTGGGGTAGGCTTGCGGCGCCTTCATTGTGATGTGATTAGACGCAGTGATACCTGATAGGTGGCATGCGCAGCACCGTGTACCTAGGGAAGGTGTGTGCCTTCAATGCGCGACTGGATATGATGCACTGCCATTTACTCTTTGGGGTCCACGACTTATTGCAAGTTGTGGGACACACTCCAGCTCCAGAGTCCTCCTTAATGGGAGTGGGGGCCCGATGCCGGAGGGCGCATGGCAGCTTCGGAGCCGTCCATTATGCGAGCAAGGGCTCGGAGCCGAAGGACGTGTGGCAGATCCGGAGCCCTCCTCGGTGGCAGCATGGGGCCTGGAGCCGGAGGACACGAGGCAGCCCTGGAGCACGCCTCAGTAGGGAGGCCGGGTCTGGAGCTTCTTCTTGTATGCGGGGGTACCCAGTCTTGTGGGTACCGACAGTGGCCCTCAGACCCACCTCGAGAGAGGTGACGATCCCGAAGGTGGGACCTTCATCTTGTGTTGTAAAAGTGACGCTAGCGGATCCCTTGTGGGGGCATCAGAGCTCGGAGAAGTTACACTGACGGCCCCGTTGGGGGCGCTGGATCTTGCAGAAGTAATGCCGGCGGCCCCCTTGGGGGCGCCGGAGCTCGGAGATGTGCTGCCAGCGGCCCCCTTGTGGGGCGCCAGAGCTCAGAGAAGCGTCGGTGGTGGCCCCCTTGGGGGGCGCTAGAGCTTGGAGAAGTGACTTCCGCAGCCTTCTTGGGGGCGCCAGAGCTCGGAGAAGTGTATTGGGCGGCCTACCACTGATGTGTACAACGTCTATGGCGGGCTCCATGTATGTCCTGCACACACGATAGATAAAAAGTAATTTTGCTCGTAGGTCACCACTTCCCTTCCCTTTAGTTTCGTTATGGCTTATGGTTCTTAGCTAAGATACGAGGCATGGGTAATTCAGTGTGACAACATTCATAGTATGGTCATTGCCTTGCTCAGGGCATGAGCCGTCCGATTCCTGTACTCAGCTGTTAGCACTGGGAGGCAAGGTGTGCAGGCTTAGGGTACAGAACCAAGCTAAGCAGGTTGCACACCCTGGACCTCCAGCTCGGTGTTAGCCTTTCAGGGGTGAGAACCATTCGATACCATGGACCCCAAGCAAGAAAACAACCATCGGACCCAAAAAACATTGTAGGTACCTCATGCAGGGCCACCTTTAGTAGCATAGCATAACTCCAACTAGGGACGAGACAGGAGAAATGTAACCGGGCATATGGCAGACGATATGCAAAAGTAAGCAAAAATCAAAGCATAATGTAAGTAATCTTGCTCGTCGGTTACTCGCTTCCTGCTTTTAGTCTTGTTATGTCTTATAGTCCCGAGTCGAGCTTACGGTGCTGGGTAATTTAGTGCGACGGTATTCGGGTTATGGTTATCGCCCTGCTCAGGAGTGTGTGCCATTCGGCCCCCTGTACTCAGCCGTTAGCGCTGAAGAGGCAAGGTGTACACGCTTAGGGTGCAGGACCAGGCTAAGTAGGTTGTACACTCTGGACCTCCCACGGGCGTTAGCTTTTTAGGGGAGTGACCATTCGGTGCCACGATCTCCTGAGAAGGAAAATAACCAAAGAACCCAAATACATCACAAGAACCTCAAGCAGACCTACCAGCAGCAGGATTGCATAACTCCACTAGGCGCGAGACAGGGAGAGAGTGCCCGAGCATATGACAAAGAATATGAAAGAACGAGTATGATTTGATGATCATAAAATTAATGTGTAATTAAATGAACATAAACTGAGCATAGGGCAAGATAGTGGTTCTTCTAATTTGGTAATCATAGGAGGAGGCAGGCTTTATAAGAAGGCAACGACCCGCTCCAGATCGCAAGGGAGGAAAAACGTACAGGCTTAGGGCATGGAACCAGGCTAAGCAGGTGGAACACCCTGAACCGGCCCACTGGAGCTTAGTTGCTTCGAGCGCTGCTACTAGACGCTATGACACCCTTGTCAGAAAAAAAGAAAAACTATCCTACCACTACGCCCAGGGTGAAGCTTTATCGAAGTGGCGCTGGGGAGGCAAAATGTACACGCTTAGGGTGCAGGACCAGACTAAGCAGGCTGCATACTTTGGACCTCCCACCATGCCAAAGGTAAAACTTACAGTGGATCTTTGGGTCAAACTTACCGTAATGCCTTGGTGACGTCGTTGTCACTGTGGTGACAGGAAACCGCTTGACGTCCTGCCCATGAGACCCCTTAGAGGACCCCTAGTAGGTGTGGATAACTGGTTGAGCATGCCTACCACTTAGTTGCAGAATGTTGTCGGCAGGCCCCCGGCGAAGCGTGGGAGCATGGATAGTTGATGCTGGCAGGCCTCCTAAGTAGTGTTGGACTTGAACTAAGATGTGTGCTCATCATCGGAGAAGTCTCCGGCAGCGATGGCAATGAGGTAGCCATTGAACCGGGGCGGTGCCCACCCTCAACGTGTGAAACGTCGACGGCGGTCCCCCTGGGAGGTGCTGGAGCTAGATGCTCTGGCGGTGCCCATCATCAATGCTAAGAAACATCGATGGCGGGCCCTCTAGGAGGTGCCAGAGCTTGATGCTCCGGCGTCGCCCATCATCAATGAGAAGAACGTTGATGGCAGGCCCCCTGGATGGTGCCGGAGCTGGCTGCTCCAGCGTCGCCCAGCATCACTGTAGAAACACCGAAGACAGGCCCCCTAGGTGGTGTCACAGCTGGCTACTCTGGCGTTGCCCATCGTCGCTGTAGAAATGTCGACGGCAGGCCCCTTGGATGGTGTCGGAGTTGGCTGCTCCAGCGTCGCCCATCGTCGCTGTAGAAACATTGACAGCAGACCCCTTGGGTGGTGCTGGAGCTGGCTATGCAAGAAGAACTCAACAACTTCACCCGCAATGAAGTTTGGGTGTTGGAGGAGCGACCCAAGGACAAAAACGTCATCGGTACGAAGTGGGTATACCGGAACAAGCAAGACGAGAATGGCGTCGTGGTCCGCAACAAGGCAAGGCTTGTGGCCAAGGGTTTTTCACAAGTTGAAGGACTAGACTTTGGAGAAACATTCGCTCCGGTCGCCCGGTTAGAGGCAATTCGTATACTCCTTGCTTTTGCTTCACATCACAATATAATGCTTTATCAAATGGATGTTAAAAGTGCCTTTCTCAATGGCTATATTAACGAACTTGTTTATGTTGAGCAACCTCCCGGGTTTGAAGATCTGAGGAATCCTAACCATGTGTATAGGTTACACAAGGCGCTCTACGGGCTCAAGCAAGCACCTAGGGCGTGGTATGAACGACTAAGGGATTTCCTAGTCATGCAAGGATTCAAGATCGGGAGGGTGGACACTACACTCTTCACCAAGCACATCGACGGGGATTTATTCATTTGTCAAATTTATGTCGATGATATCATCTTTGGCTCAACTAACAAATCTCTTAGCCATGAGTTTGGCAAAATGATGTCTAGGGAATTCGAGATGTCAATGATTGGAGAGCTCAACTTCTTCCTTGGATTCCAAATCAAGCAACTTCAAGAGGGGACCTTCATCTATCAAGAGAAGTACACAAAGGACCTCTTGAAGAAATTTGAGATGGGAGATTGTAGCTCAAGAAGCACTCCTATGGCGACAAATTGCCATCTCGACGCGGACATGGACGGTAAACCTATTGATCAATCTCATTATCGTTCTATGATTGGCTCATTGTTATATCTTACCGCATCTAGGCCCGATATTATGTTTAGTGTGTGCTTGTGTGCTCGCTTTCAAGCGGCACCTAAGGAATCGCACAAGAAGGCGGTCTTTAGGATACTTCGGTATCTCAAGCACACCTCAAGTGTAGGTTTGTGGTACCCCAAGAACGCTAGTTTCCATCTCTTGGGATACTCGGATTCGGACTTTGCCGGATGTCGTGTGGATCGCAAGAGTACCTCCGGTGGGTGCCACTTACTTGGGCGTTCCCTAGTATCTTGGTCGAGCAAAAAGCAAAATTCCGTGGCTTTGTCCACCGCGGAGGCGGAGTATATAGCGGCCGGTGCATGTTGTGCCCAAATTCTATATATGAAGCAAACCCTTTTGGACTTTGGAATTAAAATTGGTTGTGTGCCTCTCCTTTGTGACAATGAAAGTGCGGTTAAGATAGCTAGAAACCCCATTCAACACTCCCGCACTAAGCACATTGATATTCGCCATCACTTCTTGCGTGATCATGAGGCTAAAGGAGACATCTCTTTGCAAGGTGTTAGATCCGAAGAACAATTGGCGGATATCTTCACAAAACCACTTGATGAGAAAACCTTTTCTAGACTTAGAAGTGAATTAAATGTGCTAGATGCATCTAAAGTCATGTAAGTTGCCATGTTCATGTAAGGATGCATATCATATAGGTCTTGTCTAACTCCCAAAGGATAGGGGCAAGCTAGAAGTAGTTTTCCCTGAGAAAGCCTTTGGAAGGTTCAAACTTGGCAAGATAGATTTATTTTATGCCTTGCATAATCCCTGCCATATAAACTTGCACTCATCTAATCTCTTGCACTATAATTTGTTTGGCATTGCATACGGTAGATTGTCACAAAGGGGAACCCACCTCATGAGAAGGAGACTTGTTTGAAATGCAATATCTCAACTCATATAAGGTGGAAAGAACAAAATGTTAGGTACGTTAATGCCTAGAGGATCATGCTTCAAAGAGATAGAAGTCTTCATACTCTACCTCACAAAGCATGGGCCTTACATTTTATTTGGATATTTTCCTCCATTTTTCTCGGTGTTCCTTGTGTGTTAAGGTCTAGCCAAGCTATTGGCATATTAGCTTCTTGAGGGGTAAAGGGTTGCCCAAAAAGTCCTAAGACATGTGTTTCTCGTCGATTGTTTGTTTGGTCAAAGGACATATATGGGATGTTTTCGTTCTGTTGTCATCGGATTATCCGATGCCTATGTCAATCCCTCGTCGGTCAAATAGGTGTTCAATCCTCAAAGCCCAACTCTGTCAGAACCTCAAATGATCCGACGCGTTCATCCTGGAAAACATCGGTCCATCCGATGTTCACTCTTCTGGAGCTGTGATCTAATTAACCGATGTCTACCTCCCTCTAACGTCGGATCATCCGGTGTCAACATCACTCGGTTGAACACACTTACTGTGATATTCGACCGATGTTCAAAACCCTAAACGTCGGTCCATCCGATGTCAACAGCATTCCTTGAATATCCGTTCTGTGGCAATTGACCGATGATCACTTCACATATCATCGGTCCATCCGGTGTTTAAATAACGGCTGGGGTTTGGGTCCCACTATTTAAACACCCGCGCCGCCGCCTCTTTCTCTCTCCCCGACGCCTCGCTCCCCCGTGCTCGCGCCGCCGCCTCTCCCTCGCGCCGCCGCCGGCCGCCGCCGCCGCCGTGCTCCACCCGCGCCCAAGCGCCACCGCCGCCTCCAAGCACCGCATCCAAGCATCGCCACCGCTCCTCCCTCCGTCGAAGCACCTCCACCAAACGTCGTCTTCTCCGGTCACCTCCCGTCGCTAGTTTTTCCCGAGCTCCATCGTCGCTAAGGTGAGCCCCGTGCCGTGCGACGTCTCTCGTTGCTTCTCTCGTCGTTCTTTTTCGTCGTCACCTAACCCTAGCTCTCCGTCGTCTAGATGGGTCGCGACCGCAAAGGGAAGGGCAAGGCCATCGCGGAGCCCGCCGCGAAGAAGCAGAAGCTATCCAAGGAGGAGAAGAAGGCCTTGATGGCCGCTCGCGCCGCCGAGGAGCGTGAGCGCGGCCGTGGGGGTTCGCTGAGGATTCGCGAGGCCCGTCCAAGGCCGCCTCCCGTGGTCGACGACTCCGACGCCGAAGAGGAGCCAGTTGAGCCCCTCATCCGCCGGCGCTCAGCCCGGACGCGTGGGGGTCACGCCGAGGCTGCTCCTTGTCCGAGACCGACGGCTGCCGACCGTCGTGAGGACAGGGAGGCTGAGAGGGACATCCATGAGATGGACACGGCCGTCCGGGTCGGTGAAGGAGTCCGTCTTGTGGACTACCGGAAGATGAAGGCTAAGCAACTCCGGAAGCTCAGATGGAGTGTACTGCTTGAGGAGTGGTTCCCACAGCCCCGAGAGCTTCTTGTGGACAGTCGGTTCTGGACTGTCACCCAGGCGTCTCTCTATGAGACCTACAAGCGCCGGGGGCACAAGCTCTTTCAGCACAACCACTTGGACTGGAGGCAGCTTGCAGTGATAGCGGAGACTGAGGTCCGCCCTTTCTTTGAGAGATACAGAGGCTTGGTGGAGCTACTGGATTATGAGAGAAGTGCATATGTGGAAGAATGGGTCCGTGTCTTCTACGCGACCCTGTACATCTCAGAGGGCAGGAGGTCAATTGCCTTCATGTTCAATGGTCAGCACTACCATCTCTCGAGGCAGACATTGGGGCATATTCTTGGCTTGGACCTGCACGACACCAGCATTCACGAGAAAGTCTATGGGCAGGCAGATCCACCAAGGAGGCCACTTATTGGAGGGGTAGCACCACAGCTGGACGAGATCCGCTCCTTGTTTGGCCCCTCGTTCTCTCCAGACCAGCTGAGAGTCCCAGCTCTCCTGACCCCAGCTGCGCGCATTGTGCACCTCGCCTTGCGCCGCACGCTCCTGCCGAGGTCAGGATACTTGGAGGGGTTCACGAGTCTCCAGCAGACCCTCCTGTTCTACATAATGAACGGGATGGATTTTGATATAGTGGACATACTCCTCTGTGAGATGGAAGACGTAATCACGGATGGAATCGGCATGATGAGGCAGATGGTCTATGGGCACTGGATCAGTTTCATTTGCTCTATGGTGGTGCCTGAGGGACATTCAGCACAAGCCCGGCTAGCTGACGAGAGTGTGACTCGCTTTAGTCACTATCGTGCCTCTGCTCCTGGCGACCGTCGCCTTGGTCGTCCAGTTGAGCGCCAGGTCCGGGCCCGTCTGTCAGAGGAAGACTGGTCCGACCTAGAGCGGGAGGATGAGAGGCTTGTTGAGGCTGAGGCTCAGGGGAAGGACTTGCAGCACGTCTGGTCCGAGAGCGACACAGACGAGAGTGTCGAGGAGTACTTCCCTCCCCCTCCACCTTCACCGAGGCAGCACGACGCCGAGGCAGGAGGATCAGCTGCTCCGCCACCGACACCACCTCCTGTGTCCGAGGCGCAGGTGTCACAGCCGTCAGAGCTGTCGGCACTTCTCCAGCAGATGATCGAGCAGCAGCGCCAGGACAGGCTCGCAGCTGAGCAGGCCAGGGCGGAGCAGGCTGCTCACCTGGCACAGCTGCAGCGGCAGCAGCAGGAGCTCCAGCTGGAGATCGCCCGTCAGAGGCGAGAGGATACGGACCGGTTCACCAACCTGGTAGATCAGATGCACCGCCGTACTCTCGACCAGCAGCAGCAGACCCAGCAGGCCATGATGGGGATCCTAGGGTTGATCACCAACCTTTACACTCAGACCGGGATCGCCCTTCCTCCACAGCAGCCTGGACTGGGACTGGCTCCAGGTGTTGCTCAGGTGCCCACTACTCCCATACCTTCCATCAGTATGTCACCCCTTCTGGCATCTAGCGCACCGATTCACTCACCACTGCCGGCGACGATCTTGTTCCAGCAGACACCGGCGTCCGTGGTGAGCGCTCCACTTCCTCCAGCTCCTCCGGCACCTGCTTCCTCTCCTCCAGCACCGGCAGCGGACCCTCCAGCTCCCGCCGCCCCAGCAGCTCCTTCGACCGGCGACTCCAGCTCCGACGACGGCGACGGTGCCCAGTTCGTCCTCGCGCCCAGTTCTCAGGGACTGTAGGCGTTCTGATCCCTTTTTGGTGTCTTGATGCCAAAGGGGGAGAAGATGTAGAAGAGTCAGGGGGAGTGGTAGTAGCAGTCTCAGGGGGAGTGTGTGAGTAGGGGGAGTGTGTGTGTGTGCTTATCCTTTGTATTCGTGCTTGAGTACTCTTTTGTAATTTTAATTAAGCACTCTTTCACTTGTCTCATTTGCTTATGATTTTAATCAATTGAGCTTTTCGCACCACAAATTTCTTTTGCGTCTTACAAACTTAATGTATCCTATGCTGTATTCATTGCATATATTCTTGAGTATTATCATCAAATTCATTATTATTGCGCTTTAAATTATTGTGTTGTCATCAATCACCAAAAAGGGGGAGATTGAAAGCATCTAGGCCCCATGAGGTACGGTTTCGGTGATTAATGACAACCATTCGATATTACTAATGAATTTGTGAATGCAAGGTCTCAATGACACTCAATCAAATGAAATCAAAATTACATTGGAGACCCATATAAAATCAACGAATGAGATCAAATCAAATCATATGAAGACAAGAAGTGAAAGCTCTAACTTGATATCACTCAATGCTTGAAGACAATCAAAACAACACTTCAAACAAATATCAAAGAGGTCACAAGTTCAAAATTTCAAAAGAACAACTCAAAACAACTCGAAGTCAACAAGTTGAACACACCGGATCATCCGATGGTCTTGGAGTTGACTGCATCGGTCGAGTTGGTTCAACTGAAGAAGAAGACCTCAGACAAATGCACTCATCGGATCATCCGATGTGAGTGGCTCAGTGACATCGGTCCATCATCACAGATTGCAATACCATTGGACCAAGTGAAGCACCGGATCATCCGATGTGCAAGATTACATACATCGGTCGATCACTCCAGTGAGCCTCAAGATCAAGCAAAATTCTGGAGGAAGAGCCACCGGATCATCCGATGAGAAGACAGATCAACATCGGTCTAACAACGGTCATATCTGACACAGTGACATCAGCTAATTTGGCTTTGACCGATGTTAACTGAAGGGGAGACATCGGATCATCCGGTGTTCGCAGAGAAGTGATGTCAGCCTACTTTTCCAACGGCTAACTCGTGGAGGCTGGCTATTTATACCCCTTCAACCTGTCAAATCGATAAGACTTGAAGCCCAGACATACTCTACACATCCTAGAGCATTCAAGCAATAGAGCAACCACTTTCACATCAATTGTTCATCATTTGTACACCAAGAGATAGGCTAGAACTAGCTAGAGATAGTGCTTGGGTGCCTCCCTTCTTGGTGATTGGAGTCTCTAGTATAGTGAGAGCCTTAAGGGAGTGTCCTTGGTGTGTGCAACTTCCGGAGCTTGCCAAGAGGATTGTGGAAGCCCGGAGGATCCCAAAAGTGTACAAGGCTTGAGCTCCACCTTGCCGAGGTTGGCGAACGGAGAAGAATAGTGAAGAAGCCCCTAGTCTCGGTGACTTGGGAGTGGCAAAACCCTTCGGTGGGTGCCACAACGTGGATGTAGGAAGATCCTTGTGATCTTACCGAACCACGGGATAAACTCCGTGTCCCTTGAGCGTTTGCATCTCTCTCCCTTTTACTCTTATGCAATCTTCATTCCGCAACTTTAATTCACATTGATTGCATAGTTTAATTGCATAGGGAATTGGGCTTGAGGTTGTTAGTTCTTAATCGTTTTAAAATTTGAAAGAAAGCCCAATTCACCCCCCTCTTGGGCATTTCGATCCTTACAGGGACCCAATTCACAAGCTTCGCATTCCAAGGATATTGCGAAGACCTCGGCATACAAGTTTGATACGCCTCCGTAGCTCATCCAGCCAGCAATGGCCAAGCCGAGAGAGCAAATGCTGAAATCCTTAAAGGACTTAAAATGCGCACTTATGAGTGCTTGAAAAAACATGGAGCAAACGGGATCGAAGAGCTTCCGCCCACTCTATGGGCCAACAGGACATCTCCAAACCGGTCAACCGAAGAGACACCCTTCTTTCTGGTGTACGGAGCTGAAGCAATCCTTCCTCCGGAAATCACCTTGGGTTCACTCCGGGTCCGGACCTTCGACGAAGCCGCGCAGGACCAGCTTCGGCGTGAAGACCTAGACCTCCTTGAGGAGGGGAGGTGCCAAGCAGCTGTTCGGAATGCCCAATATCGTCAAGCCCTATGGCGTTATCACCAGCGGCATGTACACAACCGACAGCTCGAGGAAGGCGATCTGGTGCTACGGAGAATACAATCCAGAGAAGGGTTAAACAAACTCTCCCCTGGCTAGGAGGGGCCCTTCCGAGTGATTAAAGTATCCCGTCCCGGAAGCGTTCGCTTGGCTACCGAGGATGGGACACCTCTCCCAAATCCTTGGAACATCGAGCACCTCCGTAAGTTCTACACTTAATACCACGGAGGTGAGTCTTGAGTAACTTGAGATGTATGTTATAGAGTCATTGTACAGAGTCGGGTAGTTCCTCCGGGAGAGCAGACGGACCTTTCCCGAAAGTTCCGCAAAGATCATGCAACGCTTGTCACAGTCTCAGGACTAAAAGTGTGGCTAACTACCTTGGGTCAAACGAGAAATGAAACACCCTTAGCCTGGTTCCGTACCCTAAGAGTGTACTTGTTTCCCCTGTACCCCGGACCTATAATGAAAGACATTTTCATGTGAAATAGACTCCACGTGCATTTATTTTGTACAGGCTCAACATTTTTATTTTTCTCTTTCTTGTCTATAACAAAGACGTGAAATTCTTAAGAAATTTTAGTCCAATCGGTTTGTATACGATTCGAGTTGTATTGTCAATTCTTTTGGATTCAAATATTGTTCATGGCCAACTCGCCTGAAAGCCGCCAAGCCAATCTAGGGCTGGAGTGTGCTATCGACTTAGCCTGGTCAAGAACCCTAAGTACGCCACTCTACCTACACCCCGGCAGGCCGAAGTAAGGCGGGTCCGTGTACAGTTGGATCTAGAAGAAAAGACAACACATTCGGTTGTATTTAGAATCGCGTTTGACTTAAAATCTTCTTGAGAATCATAAGTCGCGATGAAGTTATAGACAAGAAACAAATTTTACTATTTTTCTTGGCTTAAGTGTGCAGGAAAAATAAAATCTACGTTGATGGAGAAAAGCCGGAGCTAACTAAGCTCTGACTCCCCTAAGGGGGCCAGCCGTCGACGCCGAATAAAAGATGGTGAGAAGACCCCATAAATGGAGTCTGCTGCCAACAAACTGAGTGTTGGCAAAGGTCATTGCCGGAGCTACTAAGCTCCGACACCCCAGAGGATTAACTATCGATGCTCTACGCGTTGATAGAGACTATTGCCGGAGCTACTAAGCTCCAGCGATAGACAATGCCGGAGCTTCTAAGCTCCGACAACCTCAGGGGGCCTTCACTATCGAAGACTTCGAACCTAAATTCTACAAATTCGGAGCAAAAGAGTCTTCAACAATGCACAATATCCTCTTGGTACATGTTCACAATCAAATATTGTACATCTACTAGGGGGCCAAGTGAAGATAAGAGTGTTGAAGACAAAAATTGAAATTCACAAAAATTTTGGGTATTTCATTTATCTGGAGACAAGGGATTACATCTGGAGAAAAGGGATTACAAAATTCAGGAAGAAGAAGAGAAAATACAATTTAGAACTATAGAGATGGTCCTAGACCCTATGGAAGAATTGGGCGACCTTCTGGGCAACCTCTGATACGCTGGCTCGGGTAGCTTTGCCTTCTCCTTCGACGGGGCCTTCAAGCACCGGGTCCAGAGGAAATTGGGAGTCCCGGCTGGTGTAGCACGTCAGCACATACTCTGCGACGTTCTTCGCCAGGGATTGCCCCTCAACCTCCAGTTGGTCCGCGATGACATCGCCCACCTTGGAGAGCTTGCTACCTGCTGCGCTCAACGCCTGCAGCGCTAGGTCCGGCTCCGGCTCTGGATCATCCGGGTGCACGGGGCTGAAACCCATCGGTGTCAGTGCATCATTGGCCTTGCTCAAGAACTCCCAAATCTGTAGGGAGTCCTTAGCCCTCAAGCCCTTCAACTCTTCCAGGGATCTTCTGGCCGCCACCAGTTCAGAATTCTCACGGGCAAGGCGCTCAACTTCTTTGGCATTTTGCTGAATCTTCTCAGCAACCCACCTTTCGAGTTTTCCGAGCTCCTCCTCCCGGAGGTGAATCTTGTTCCGGCGGTCAACCAGGTCCTTCTCTCTACCCCTCACTTTCTTTTCTCTGGCAGTAAGGACACACTCTTGTTCATAGAGTTTTTGCCCTCGCACCCAGACCTTCTCCTCTTCCTCTTGGCAGCGCTCTTCCAATTTCTTGGCGCACTCCTCGAGACCCTTGTCAGCCAGAGCCACCTTCTCGGTGAGCTCCTCCTCCCTCCTCAGGACATCATCCTGCAGCTCTAGGAGTTTCTGCTCCTCATCCTCGAGCCATTTCTCCCTCTCTTCAAGTGCCTCTCGGCGCTTGATGAGCGCGGTGTTAATGGCCTCAAGCTGTTCGTGGCGTGCATCAGCCGCATTATTGGCAGCTTTGGCCTGATTGTAGATCTCCCGGGATTGAGCGTCGAGGGCACGAGTCATACTATCCCTGTCATCCAGTAACTTGCCCCAGTACTCCAGGCGGACCTTCTCCCGTTTGATCCACTCCTTGTCATCCGCTAGCCTCGATTGCGCCAGCTTGGTCTCGAAGTAGAGCCGATTACGCCACCGCCTAAGGGTTTGGCGCTCCTCTTCAAGAGCCTTGCTGTCGTGGAAGAAGGCCAGTTGGACTTGACGCAGACTGGAACATGCGTTGTCAATGGACAACGACAACGGGATTGGTTCCGGACCTGCTGGGGTCTCCTCCGCTGGTTCCAGCGGGTCTTCAGATACAAAAATTGGGTCCCACTCTACAAGAGTGGTCCCCTGGGTCTCCATGGCACTAGGGCCATCCTCCGGGATGGCCTCAGTCGCCATCGAAGAAGGCCCCGCCGCCAAATCTTCGTTCACCCCCTCAGGCTGGGGGCCAGCGACTTCGATGGGGCACTTCGGCTCTGCCGCAGGTACCTCTGACGTCGTCGCTTCCGGAGCAGGAGCCGCTACTGGCTCCGGTCTGGGCACCTCTTCTGATGAGGGCTCAAGCTCCATCACCTCTTCGACAACCGGCTCAGGAGCCGAAAGATCTTCAACATCGACCGGCCCTATGGCCGGAGTTCCAACAATGACCGGCTCAGCGACCGGTGCTTCGGAGGTAGCCGGCCCAACTGCCAGAACTACCTCAGTTTCCAGCACGCACGCCAGAGCTTCAGTCACCTCCGGCTCAACAGCCGAGCTTCGACAATCTTTGGCTCAGAGGCCGGGATTACTGCTTCTTCCGGCTCAACAGCCAGAGCTTCCATCATCGTAGCACCAGAACCCGGGGCTTCAACCTCTGGAATATGTGCCGTTGGCGCATCTTCACTCCCGTGGTCCGACGCTACCACGGGAACTTCTGGGGATGAGTTGAGGTCCATGACCACGACAGCCGGTGCCGTAGCTGTCGCAGATTTGGCCACCACTTGGGGCGGCACCGGGACAGGAGCAGAAGCTCCCGCTCTCACGACTTCAGCCACTGTGGCTGAGGGTGGAGCTTCACTCCCCTTCTTGGAGACGCTGCAGATGATGAACGAAGAAAATTAAAATAGTTGCTCCAATTAAAACAACAATGCAAGGTAGAAGTCAAAAATTACCTTGGGAGGCTTCCGCACCAGCTTGCGCGGAACCTTTTTCCCGGGCGTTCTGGGCTTTCCATAGCCGGCGTGGAAGCTCCGGAAGGCCTCCCGGAACTCGTCGCGGCCACGGGTGTTTCCCGGGTCGAGGCTCCCCTCGATAGGGAAGAACCCCCGGACCTGGAGGCCTCCACCGTCCCAGGAGCTGGAGTTGTACGACCGGAGCTAACGCCCCAGGAGGACCCCACTGCGGGAATAGCCGCGCTCCAAGAGGACCCCACTGCGGGAACAGTCGCGTTCCGGGATGACCCCACTACGGGAACAGTCGCTGCAGCTGCAGAGGACCTTCCCCTCCGGGGAGAAGGAGCCGACGCAGAAGTAGCGGGCCCGACGGACCTCCCGTCGGCATACTGCAACTTCCTCTTCCGGCTCACTGGTTCATCCGCCAGCTCCTTGCCCTTGCCGACGACTTCTCCCCTCGGCTTAGGAGCATAGCCGGAACCATCCTTGGGTACTCCGGGGATTGCTACCCCGGAGGTTGGTCTTCTCTCGACGACACCAAGGTCGTCAAGCATGGGCATCTTCCGCCAGAGCTCCCTACTGAACTCCACTTCTACGTTCAGAGGAAGAAAAGCAGATGGCGGAGTCAAGTCATCGCCATCGACGTCGATGCCGTGCTGGAACTTCTTGAGGTGGAACTCCAAGGTTTTCCCCACCATGTTGGACTTCAACCCGGTCTCAACCCGGTCGTCGTCCATCACGCTGTTGAGGGCCCAAGCGAGTTTCTCCCTCCTCTTCAACGGCACCCTCAAAGACCCTTGAAGACTCAGTTCAAAGGTTGCGAGGATGGACCCACCTCCGGCAGAATGACTTCCCCGGAGGTAGGTCCAGGGGGCCACTGTCGGTATCCTAGAAACCGTACACCCCTTGAGGTTATAAAGATCTCAAAGGAAAATCATCTACTTGGTTTGAAGACCCTCGAAGGCCCACATGTCAGACATAACCGGGCCCGCTTCTCCAACATGGTTAATCCCTGGGTCGCCACGTGTACTACCAAACCGGAGCTACCGCCCATAAGGGGGAAGCTCCGGGCCATGTACCGAAATGGCACCTCCGGACTTAGCCCCAGACCGAGAGAAGCTCCGGACCTGACACGTGTCGGGTAGCCCCGGAGCTACCTGTTTCCACAGTATGCTCTGGAGCTGCCACGTGTCCCACCGTCAGATCTTCAGCCTCTAACCTCCGGAAGACCCCACAACGGCTCCGGATCTTCAAAGGGGAACCAAGGACTTCAAGACCCGATTAAGTGTCATTAATACCATATTAATGACACTTAAACGGACGATCTTAACACCAATAACGGTGCTGTCAAAGCCCGTTACAGGGTCATTAAGAGCGATTAAATGTGTTAAATGAGTGTCAATACTAGTAACCGTCGGGGCCACATGTCGGGCCAGGCTAACTTGTAACGGCCTGCCCTTGTACTATAAAAGGACAGGCCGACGACACGTTCAAGGGGCTGGACACACAGACACACACATACGCCATTGACGCTCAACACAAGCTCAAACAGCTAATATAACACCAACACACCCGTGGAGTAGGGTATTACGTTCAGGCAGCCCGAACCACGTAAACTCTTGTGTCTCCTATGTCAATTCCTACTCACCTTCTTGAATCTCCGCGCGCCCATACCGAACATCAAACTCCCCTATCACTTTAGCAGTGTAGGGAGATCTGCCGGTTTCAAACCACCGACAATCACACTCCCAAACTTTGAGGAAAGACAATTCGGGACGTTTCCCGGTCCACATCTCATATGGTGTCTTCTCAACGGACTTAGTTGCGACTTTTTTTAGTGTAAACGCAGTAGTTTCAAGAGCATAGCCCCAAAAATACAGTGGAAGATCTACTTGGCTCATCATAGACCTAACCATGTCCAACAAGGTTCGGTTCCTCCACTCGAACACCCCATTCCATTGAGGCGTTCCAGGTGGAGTCAACTGTGGAACAATTGCACATTGTTTCAAATGATCATAAAATTCATGGCTCAAATATTCACCCCCACGATCAGATCGTAGAAGTTTAATTGTCTTCCCCAATTGATTATGTACTTCATTCTAAAATTCTTTGAACTTTTCAAAGGATTCACACTTGTGCCTCATTAGGTAGACATAACCATATCTACTGAAGTCATCGATGAATGTGATGAAGTACTGAAAACCACCTCTGGCAATTGAACTCATTGGTCCACATACATCTGTATGTATAAGTCCCAACAAGTCAGTCGCCCTCTCACTTTGACTAGTGAAAGGTGCTTTGGTCATCTTTCCAAGTAAACAAGATTCACATGTGTCAAGTGATTCAAAATCAAATGATCTTAGTAATCCATTTTTATGGAGTTTTTCAATGCATTTTGCATTTATATGACCTAAGTGACAATGCCAAATAAAAGTGGGATTTAGATCATTTCGTCGAGCCCTTTTGGCATTAATGTTACAGACAGTTTTATCCTCAAGATCGAAAACATATAATCCATTCACCAATGGACATTGAGCATAGAAAATATTATTGTAATAAATAGAACAACATTTGTTCTTTATTACAATCTCATAACTATCAACTTCTTCTAAACACGAAGAATAAATAATGTTCTTGCTCAAAGTAGGAATGCAATAACAATTATTCAATCCCAAAACTAATCCTGAGGGTAATGACAAGTGGTAGGTTCCGACAGCTATGACTGCAACCTTTGCTCCATTGCTGACACGAACATCCAACTCGCCCTTTGCAAATCTTCTAGTCTCACTTAGACCCTGCAACGATTTGCAAGTGTGAATCATCGATCCGATATCAAATACCCATGAGAATTAATTGCTGTTGTTATGAACATTATATTATCATGGTATTGCTATGTTGTATGTATTAGTATAGTGCTCAGCAAATTTATTTTCCACCTTGGGCATGCAGCATCGTGACGAAGCGTTTCTTGTTTGATTGTGGAGTTATGATGTTGCCCCATACCATGGTTTAAGCTACTGCTATGAATTTTAAAATAAGGACCCACATTAAGGCGAGTCCGTTATGCAAATCTGCCATCCTATGTTTATGACTTTACCCTCATGTAGAGTTTCATGTTTAGGTGAGACGGTTAAGTCTTGTTGAGCCTTCGTGCTCACGGTTGCTATATAAGTTGTTTTGCAGGTACTAACTTCTGTGCTTATGATTATGGTTGTCCGATGAGACTCGGGACTCTCCGAGTGATATACTCATGTGGGAACCATGCCGCTGCTGTTCGGTCTTCATGGCTAGTGAGGAGCGTCTATGGGCTGGACGGCTTCTCTTTTGCTTATTAGCCTTATGTACAAGAGTTGTAATCTTGCCTTCCGCTGTAGTTTATTTTTATATAAACTATTTGTAAACTGAACATCTCTGTAAATTTCAGCAAATGATTTATGTAATGTGTGTTCCTTTACATGTGTGCTGTTGGGTGTCACATCGCACGGCACCACCCAATGCGATTCCTGGAAAGTGTGGACTCTGGTCCCCACAATTTGAAAACATGATTAGGAAAATATTGATTTCAAAACCCAGTGGTTGCTTGACATTAACCTCCTCATCTATGTAGCCATTAAGAAAAGCACTTTTAACATCCATTTGATATAACTTGAATCCTTTAGATGTAGCAAAGGCTAACAATATTCTTATGGCTTCTAATCTAGCAATAGGAGCAAAAGTTTCATCAAAATCTAGACCTTCTACTTGTGTAAAATCTTGAGCAACTAACCTAGCCTTATTCCTAATCACCACCCCATCCTCACTTTGTTTATTTTTAAACACCCATTTAGTTCCAATTAAAATGTGACCTTGAGGTGGAGGTACAAGTTTCTAAACATTATTTCTTTCAAAATGTTATAACTCTTCTTGCATGGCAATAATGCAAGATACATTAGTGGGTGCGTGTGATATATCTTTGGGTTCAAAAAAAGCAACAAAAGAAGAATGAGCGTGAGAGTATGGATCGCAAAATCTGGACCGTGTGACTCATTCGTTCAAGCTTCCAATGATTTGTTGTGGAGGATGACTTTTGAGAATCCGTAGGGGAGTAGACACTTCACAAGCTTCTTCTTCTCCATGTTCATCAAAAATCGATGAGCTTGGACTTGAGGACGATCTGGACCAGCAAAGTTGGTCGTCGGTGCTGGTTGAGAATCAAAATCAGGAGTTGTAACAATGTCATTAGCTGATGAATTATCGGGCAGCAGCACCACTTCTTCCTCATCTTCAATGAAAATACTCTCCCCCTGCAGATATGGATCCGTACTTGCAATATTAGAGCTAGTACTTGGGCTAGCTTCATCAAAAGACACCTCACAAGTCTCCACAATTTTGTTAGTGTCAAGTAAAAGCACACGGTAGCCTCTAGTATGAGATGGATAACCAAGAAACATGCCACCAACGGATCTAGGTTCAAATTTATCAAGATTTCCATGTTTCTTAATAAAACATTTGCATCCAAAGACACGAAAGTGTGTAACACTAGGCCTATCTCCAAACCGGAGCTCATATGGTGTTTTACGTAGCTTAGTACGCAAGAGAACACGATTTGAGACATAACAAGCGGTTGCAATTGCATCAGCCCAAAACTTCCTAGGAGTTTGATATTCATCAAGCATAGTCCTATCCATCTCAACTAAGATTCTGTTCTTTCTTTCTAAAACACTGTTTTGTTGAGGTACATATGGTGAAGAAAATTGATAACCTATTCCATTTTCAGCACAAAAGTGATCAAAAGATTTATTTTTAAATTTGGTTCTGTTATCACTTCTGATTGCTTTTAAAGGTCCTGGGTGACCAATTGATAATCTAAGAAATAAAGTTCTAAAGTGACTAAATGCTTCACTCTTAGATGCCATAAAGTAAACCCAAGAGTATCTAGAATAATCATCAACAATCACAAGAACATACCATTTATCACCGAAGGATTGAACACGTGAAGGTCCTACGGTGTCAAGGTACAAAAGTTGACCCGGCTCTGTTGTCATGATCATTGTGAGAGGAGTATGTGAACCTGCAACCATCTTAGCATGTCTACAAGAAGAGCACATAATTTATATGTCCCCTTTAAGCTTAGGCAGCCCACGCATGCGATCAAGAGCACTAACACGCGTTAGATGATCAAAGCCTACGTGACCAAGTCTGCGATGCCAAAGATATAAGTCCTTTAAATCATTAGCAACTAGACACCTATGCTTAGAGGAAGACATATCAAAATCAGCTTTAAAAACTCTTCCAAACAAAGACATGTTAAAAATAAGCTCACTATTTGAATCTTTGCAGCAATTTTTAGTGAAAATAATTTCCAAATTTTCATCTAGCAATTGTGAAACAGAAAGCAAGTTGTATTTGTACCGGTCAATGGACCCATCTGGCTTTTGCTTCATCTTGAAGACCCATTTGCAGTCAATGACATTAATACCAGTACGAGGAGGTACTAAGTGCCATGTTTTATTTTTAAGCAGTGCCTGAAATTCATCATTCATGGCCTGATGCCACATGGGATGCTCCATAGCAGCAACATGAGAAGTAGGCTCGGAAGTAGAAGACCGTACCACAGAATATGTGACTGTACCATATGTACATACCTTTGGACACCTAATATTATTTTTTAGGCGCATACGGTACGGATGGACGAAGAGTGTGTTAGCCTCGACACCTGATTGGCCTCAACATCAGGAAGCGCATCCTGATTCACACCATTAACTCGCAGGCAATTAATAGGTATGGTAGATGCTCCCAAATCTGATTCATGTTGCATGGGTGCTATAGGTAACGGCAGCATATCTGGAGCAGATCCCTGAGATGGAGATTTCAGATTATATGCATCCAAAGAGTTAGCAGGCACGTATGCATGTATATGATCATTTTCCAAATTAGTACCGTTGTTTCCCAAATGCAACATGCGCAAATTAGTATTACTATGTGTCGATTCCAAATTTTGGGAAGGATGGGGTGGAGTTCTTGTGAAAGGAAAAATATTCTCATCAAAATTAACGTCTCTGGAAATATAGACACGACCAGAATCAGTGTCAAGACATTTATACCCTTTATTTAAAGAGTTGTAGCCTAGAAATACACATTCCTTGGATCAAAAAAGATCTTCTATTTTTTATAAGGACGAAGATGAGGCCAACAAGCACACCCAAAAACTTTTAGTAGTGAGTAATCGGGTGGTGTATTAAATAGATGCTCCAAAGGGCATTTGTTATCAATAAATCGAGTAGGAAGACGATTGATGAGGTATGTGGCTGTAAGGAAAGCTTCATCCCAAAATTTAAGGGGCATGCCTGCATGAGCTAAGAGAGCAAGACCAGTTTCAACAATATGACGGTTTTTGCATTCAACAGAACCGTTTTGTTGATGTGTATAAGGACATGAAACACAGTGAGATATGCCAAGAGAACGAAAAAATGTGTTGTGAATTTCCTGGTATTCCCCACCCCAATCAGATTGAACACACTTAATTTTAGCATCAAGGAGACGCTCAACATGCGCTTGGAACTGTAAAAATATACGAGGAGCGTCAGTACGATCATGCATTAAATAGATCCAAGAAAATTTACGACAATCATCAATAAACCTGATGTAATACTTAAAACCGCCAACAGATTGGAGTGCAGGTCCCCAGACATCGGAGAAAATGAGTTCCAAGGGTGATGTAGACCGATGAATAGAACTTGTGTATGGTAATTGATGACTCTTAGCTAGTCAACATGCATTACAAACTGGCAAAGATGACTCTTTAGGACATGAAATATTATTGAGATGCAAAATTGATCAAACTACTTGGGATGAAGGATGACCGAGTCGGGCATACCATTGGGCTTGACTAGTAGCATTGCTCGCTAAGGCATGCTTGAGGGTAGCGACATCGGATGACTTGATAGGTTAGAGGCCAGACTCACATCGCCCTTCTGGAAGACTTTTCCTCGATGTTCGATCCTTAATAGCAAAATGCCATGGATGGAATTCAAAGAAGACATTATTATCACGAGAAAATTTATGTATAGAAAGAAGATGTTTGGAAATATCAGGCACATGCAAAATATTGCACAATGCAAGAGGGTGAGCAGAAGTATTAATTGAAGAATGACCAATATGCATAATCTGCACACCTGCTCCATTGCCGACTTGCACTTGTTCGCCTCCATGACAGCGTTCACGGATAGCAAGGCGATTGAGGTCACTTGTAATATGATCGGTGGCACCCGTGTCACTGTACCAGTTGGGGTCAATCTTGTACGAGTTTGTGGACGCCAAGGCTGCCGAGGGAGCTTCATCCTGGTACGTGTTGTCCATCCTATACCAGCACTTGATGGCGGTGTTGCCGAGCTTGCCGCAGATCTGACATTGAGGACGAGGGCCATTTTCGCGACCATCACCGCACGACGGGGTGCCGCCACGAGACCGGCCGCAACAGCCATGGTCACCACGACCACGACCACCACCGCCATGAGACCGACCGCGCAGATCTTGCGGAACAAGTCATCGGCAGACAGATCGCGTTTCTTCGATATAGCGAGTTCCACACAGATTTGCACCGTGCGCGCCTTTGTAGACGAGGCAAACATCTTTTGGAGGGAGTCCCAGACCTCCTTTGAAGACGTGGCATTGACGACATCCCGAAGAACTTCTTCTGTCATCAATGATAGAAGACCACTCAATAGTTGTTGATCTAGATCATACCAGCGTTCGTACGCTGGGTTGGGGACTTGTTCAGCGCCCGGGGCCGTCGATTCGCCTACCTTCTTCTCAGGTGCAGTGTGGGTGCCATCTAGGTACCCGGTCAGCTTTGAGCTCCAGAGATACAGTAGGAGCTGAGTGCGCCATAGGAGGAAGTTGGATTTCATCAAACGAATGGTGACAACTTGGTGAATAGGGATCGAGGCCATGGTGGTGTTGTGGGTGCCCGACATGATAGAGGAGGAGGAAGTGGTGGAGGAAGAAAAATTTGTGGTATGATTTAGAACCTTAGCTTTGTTACCTTGATAGATTGTATAGCGCTGAATTACCACTATGGGTCATGGTTTATTATATTTATAGAGGAATATATACATGGTATGTTACATATGTTCCAAGAATAAATGATTCCTTTCTATCTATAAATATAGACTACTATGCATAACATATTCTCTACCAAATATACTACTGATGCATATGGTAGTCTATCTAGCATACCAAATATACTTCCGACATATATAATAGCCAATATATCATGTCAAGTATACTTCCGTCATATATGGCAACCAATACAGCATACCAAAATTGATATAGGCTTCCATGTTTAGGTTTAACACCACCTTAAGGATAGGTCATCAACAGGGCAGGATTAAGCGGCTGCAGAGGAGGGAAAGTAATCCTGCTATGTATGTCTGTCTTTGCTTCGAGGAGACTGGGATGCACCGAACTTCACCGGTGAAGGGTGCAGATGGGCAGCACATAGAGATGTGGCCACTTTTTAAACAGGATTTGCACCGGGAAAAACCACGGCAGCTGGCCATCGCATGGTCAGTGGACAGGCAATGGAAACATTGCCACTCACACGAATTAGTTCTTGTGGAAGGTTTTCCTTTCAATAGGCTTGCCCGCCAACTTCACGTCCTTCCATGGGTAACTGCCGAGGCTTGCAGGTGCGTTGAGCACGACGCTTGGAGAGCACCACCGTCAAACCTTCATCCAAACTTTCCTTGGGTACCCGCACCACAGGGTTAATACTTGATGGTTGTGAGGCTGCAGATGGCAACATTGATGCTTTGGTTCCCATCCCTGCTTCAATATTGACCAAATCCCGCGTGAGTCCAGGAAAGGACCCAACATGTTAGGCCCATGGCCTACTCCAGCGAGCTCACGAACTCAACACACGCACACATGATGAACTGATGAACACACGATGATTTTGTGCACGAGGGAACGTCGTGCTTTTCTGATTTGCATTGACTGAATATAAAGTACAACTGAATGGAAATGTGATGCATGCGACGTGTGGAACGCGTCCACTCCAGCACGCGGAGCGCGCCCACGACTCAATGGCTCGAACGAGGCTCTGCACAGTGACCACTAACTCGGTCTTCATGCCCGCACTAACAA
This sequence comes from Tuctoria greenei, assembly GCA_036927565.1. NCBI lineage: Eukaryota > Viridiplantae > Streptophyta > Magnoliopsida > Poales > Poaceae > Tuctoria > Tuctoria greenei. The sequence continues at coordinate 129,434,195 of JAYESD010000005.1, read as the reverse complement.
ACATGCGATGTGGCTAGCAAAATGCGAATAACGTGCATGAGTTGAGGCGCTGGGCAATGGAACACGTTGTGTTCTTCTCTACTATTCTCCTCCTAAGTGTGGCGTTCTTCTTCAACTCTGACGAGGCCAAGTCTTGTGTGCAGCTCCACGAAGCGATCTCGCCCAAGTGACTTTGTCAGAATGTCAGCTAACGGATGGTTGATGTCCACGTACTCAACATTGACCCAATTTTCCTTCACGCATTGTCTGAAGAAGTGATACATTGTGTCAATATGTTTGTTTCGATCGTGAAACACTGGATTCCGGCTCAGTTGAATTGAACTCTGGTATCAATCTTCAGAGTGAATGTTTCAGCTTCCTTTCTTCCTTGGAACTCGGCCAGAAGCCTGCTTAACCAAGTTCCTTGACAAGTTGCAGTAGCAGACGCGACGTATTCAGCTTTACAGCTTGACTGTGCAACAACTTGCTGCTTCTGAGACTGCCATGTGATCAAGATGTCGTTGAGGAAGAACAACACACCCGTGGTGCTCTGGCGTGGGCCGATGTCGCTTGCTAGATCACTGTCGCTGTACACAATCAACCTAACAGCTTCTAAGTTTTTCCCATAGTGACAGCCGAGATCCGTTGTTCCAGTCACATACCTGAGCACCCTCTTGACAACCAGCAAGTGATCGACGATCGGCTTTTCCATGTACCTGCTAACATACCCGACTGCAAATGCCAAATTCAGCTTTGGTTGACCAGATACCTCAAGGCGTCCACAATTCTTCTATACTGAGTTAGATCAACGAAAGGAGCAGTGCTTGACTTACTGAGTTTCAGTCGGCTTTCCATTGGTGTGTGGCTTGGATTGCACTCTTCCATGTTTGCTGCTGTCAAGATCTTCAATGCATACGCCCGTTGGCTTATGGTCACACCATTGTCATCTTGCTTTACCTCCAAACCAAGATAATAGATCAACAATCCCAAGTCGGCCATCTGAAACATGCTCTGCATCTCCTGTTTGAACTGCATGAGCTCGGTGGCATCGTCTCCAGTGATGACGAGGTCATCCACATATACCCTGACTATGAGTATGTGCTGTCATTGTGGTCCTCCTCTTTGCATGTACACCGCATGTTTGGACTCACGCGCTAAAAACCGAGTGCAACCAGAACGACATCCAACTTTCCATACCATGCGCGAGGAGCTTGGCGTAGTCCATACAACGCTTTTGACAACCGGAGCACCTTGTTCTCCTGCCCAGACATGATGAATCCCGGCGGTTGAGAGACATATACCCCCCCCCCCCCCCCCCCCCGCCCGAAGATTCTCGTTTAGGAATGCCGACTTCATATGGTGGATTTCCCAACATTGTCCTGACGCATAGGCCAGCAAGAGTCGGACTGACTCAAGCCGCGCCACCAGCACCAGCGTGAACACCTCGTCGAAGTCCACTCCTTGCTTCTGGACAAACCCTTTAGCCACGAGCCTCACTTTGTGCTTGATGACATTCCCTGTTGCGTCTTTCTTTGTCTTAAACACCCGCTTTGATTTGATCCGACGATGGCCATTGGGAGCTTTGGTCAGCTGCCATGTCCCATTTGCTTCGATCGCAGTCACCACCTCGAGCATAGTCTTGCACCAACATTCATGCGCCTGAGCCTCCTGGAACGACGCGGGCTCCTCCATGTCCACCATCAACAGGTCTGCCTCTCCTGCTGGTACAGGCTGAATACCAGTCCTGCCTCATTGATATTCCGCAATGTGTGAAACCGCAACGGTGCAGAGTCTTCATGGTCTGCATCCAGCTCCATCTCAGCTCCCAATGGTTGTGCTCCATACGCGACACCTAGCATAGGCGAGGCCTGGTCTCCAGGTGGTGTTGTAGGAGGCAACGTGCACGCGCCGGACGCTGGTGACAGTGCGAGCGTTCCAGCCTCGGGTGGTGCCGCCTGCCCTACGTGATGCCTTACCACCACCTCGGGGTGCTCGGCGGGGACAGACTCGATGATGAACTCGTTGTTCACCTCGCCGTCCTTCCAGCACAACATTCGATCCTCGTCGAGCAACACATCTCGTGTGATGCAAATGTGCTTGGTGACCGGATCGTAGGCTCGATCGGTAGGCCATCGAGCCTGCCTTGTACCCCAGGAAGATCATGGGTTTGCTTCTGTCATCTAGCTTGCGCAGGTGCGGTTTTTTGTCTTTGATATGGGCCACACAACCGAATGTGTGCAAGTGATGAATAGACGGCGTGTTGCCGGTCCACAGCTTGTACGATGTTCTGCAGCTGGCTCCCTTTGAAGACGACCGGTTGAGGACGTATACGGCAGTCCTGACTGCCCCCCCCCCCAGAATGTGCCTGGGAGGTCTTTTGCCTTGAACTTGCTGCGAGCCGCACCAACCACCGTTTGAATTTTTCGCTCGATGACGCTGTTCTGGTGAGGTTAGTAGGGCACCATGAGCTATCACTACACGCCCAGCTCCTTGAAGTAGTCATTGAAGTGGGCTGTCGTGAACTCGCCCCCACGATCGCTACGCAGGGCAAGGAGCTTTTTGCCACTCTTCCTTTCGGCCGCAGCCTGGACATGCTTGATGGATGTCGTTGCATCGTCTTTGGCAGAGAACAACTCGATCCACATGTACCTGCTGTTATCATCCACCAGTAGAAAAAAGTAGCGGTTACCACTTGGTGTTGCCAGGGTAATTGGGCCACAGAGATCCCCATGCACAAGATCCAGTTGTTATCGCCCTTCAAAGTGCCTAATGCAGGAACGATGTTCTGCAGTGCTTGCCGGCGAGACATTTCTCGCAGACTTACTCGACTTGTGACAAGACTGGCAGTCCACGCATCAGTCCTCTCCCCATCTTGCACAATGCCCCAAAGTTGATGCGAGCAAAACATGTGTGCCACCTCCAAGCATCTTCGTCGGCGAGCCCTACCAGACAGACTGGTTATGCAAGAGAGATGTCAAGCACATACAGTTGCCCAACAGTGCGATAAATCTTTGTTAGCAGCCTTTTTTGCTCGTCGCAGATTTGCATGATGCCTCCTTCAACATGGATCTGGAAGCTGCTTTTGTTGAGTTGACCACAGCTAACGATGTTAGCCGTGAGATGCGGGATATAGTAGGCATTAGGCAGAGGATGATGCTCTCCATTCTTGCATGCCAGAAGAATGGTGTCGACCCCTCAATCTGCACCACAAAGCCATTGCCAAACCTCACTGTGCCGACGACACCAGTGTCGAGGTCTGCAAAGGCTTCCTTGAGGCTAGTCATATGGTCCAAGACCCCTGTTTCTAAGATCCATCGCTTCTTGTTGGGGTTTATGCCTCCATCTTCCTCCAGTGTCGTGTACACCTGCTCCTCCCTCAGTTCGACGCACCGTCGGGGCATGCTCCGAGTCTCGGCCATGTATATCATGGGTCGCTACTGACCATGGCTCATGTGTGAGACTTCCGCCTCTGCCATCATGTGTGTAGGCTCGTCGTCCTCAGCTACATGAGCCTGCTCCTCACGCTTGACTTGGCTACGACATTCCCTAGCCCAGTGGCCAGTTTTGTCGCAGCTTCGACACTTGTCCTTGTCGCGGTTTGGTGGTCCAGTGCGTTTTCCATTTGAACCAGGAGCCGCACTCTTCTTCCCGCCATGATTTTTTCCATGACTTGCTCCCCCACCATTGCCCAACTCCCAACTCCTTTAAAGTTCATATCAAAGTGCAATGATAAGCAGTCTCAAAAGAAGAAGTGTGATGCATGCATATTCCCTTAATCTTTTCATATTTTTATTTGACCATAAAAGCTCAACATGTGGGCTGTTGATTGATTATTATTTTTGTGACTAAAAGCACTTGTGAGCATGCAACAAGTTCAAAACAGCAAGAAAGTTAGATCATGACTAGATTTAGTGTAATTAATTATTCCAATTACTAGTCATGGCAAAAATTACAAAATGTATAACACGAGTAATATAGTAAGAACTTTCAGCATGTAAAAGAAATCACAAAGTCATATATGTAAGAAATACATGCTCATATTATTTTAAATTCAGATTCACACATTGACTTCCAAAGTTTCAAAACTCCCCCTCAAATTAAGCCATGAGGATGCATAACCCCTATTTCACAATGAATGAAACAAAAATGAGTGAAATCCAAATGTTTTGTAAAAATGTCAGTCAATTGTTGTTCGATATCAACATGGTGAAGCACAATGTTTCCTTTTTCAACATTATCACGGAGAAAGTGATACCTAATGTCAATGTGCTTTGTTCTCGAATGTTGCATGGGGTTTTTAGCAATGCAAATGGCACTAATATTATAAAAAATAGTGGAACATATCTAGATTAACCCCATAGTGCTTAAGTGTTTGAACAATCCAAATAATTTGTGAGCAAGTGCTAGCAGCAGCTACATATTCAGAGTAGGCCGTTGATTGTGCAACTAAATTTTTATTTTCTTGAGGACTAAGCAACAAGTGAATTACCAAGAAAATAACAAGCACCCGAAGTACTTTTTATATCAATCCTACAACCCCCGAAATCAGCATCCGAAAAGGCTTTCAAAGAAACGGTTAAGGAAGAAGGAAGAAAAGTGCCAAATTCTTGAGTTCCACGTAAGTACCTAGAAATCCTTTTGACGGCTTGACGATATGAAACACTTTGGGGAAGCTTGAAATCTTGCACAAAGACATACGTTGAATTGTACGTCTGGTCTTGATGCCGTGAGGTACAAAAGTGATCGATCATGCTTTGATATTCTTTTTGATCAACGGGTTCACCCTCTTCATCAAGTTCAAGTGTTGTTGTTGTTCCCATTGGTGTCCGAAGCGTCTTACTGTTTTCCATGCTGAAACGCCCAAGGAGATCTTTCGTGTACTTCGTTTGATGCACAAAGGTTCCCTCCTTAGTTTTCGTGATTTGCATCCCCATCATAATCATTTCAATTTCCGAACACATAGCTGAAAACTTGGACACAAGATCATAAGAAGCACAACTAAAGATAATATCATCCACATACACTTGAACGAATAGTGAATCATTGACATGCTTAAGAACAAAAAGAGTTGTATCAACCTTGCCCATGGTAAACCCCTTTTCAAGTAAGAATATTTTTAACCTATCATACCATGCTCTAAGGGATTGTTTGAGACCGTACAAGGCTTTGGACAGTTTGTAAACATGAGTAGGAAAATCTGGATTTTCAAAACCTGGTGGTTGCTTGACATAAACCTTCGCATCTATGTAGCCATTAAGAAAAGCACTTTTAACATCTACTTTATATAACTCGAAACCTTTAGATGCAGCAAATGCTAACAAAACTCTAATGCTTCTAATATACCAACGGGAGCGAAAGTTTCATTAAAATCTAGACCTTCAACTTGTGTGAAACCTTGAGCAACCGACCTAGCCTTATTCCTAATCACAACCCCATCCTCACTTTGTTTTTTTTAACACCCAGTTAGTTCCAATTAAAGTGTGACCTTGAGGTGGAGGTACAAGTTTCCAAAATTATTTCTTTCAAAAAAATTTAACTCTTTTTGCATGGCAATAATCCAAGATTTATTAGTGAGTGCGTGTGATATATCTTTGAGTTCAAAAAAAGCAACAAAAGCAAAATGAGCATGAGAGTTTGGATTGAAAAACCTGGACCATATGACTCGTTCGTGCAAGCTTCCAATAATCTGTTGTGGAGGATGACTTTTCATGATTCGGAGGGGAGTAGACACTTCACAAGCTCCTTGTTTTTCATATTCATCACAAGTAGAAGAGCTTGTAGCTTGATGATGATCTGGACCAGCAGTCATCATCGGTGCTGGTTGTGGATCAAAATTAGGAGCAGGAATGATGTTATTAGATTCTGAATTTTTGGGCAGCAATATCACTTCTTCCTCATCTTTGATGAACATACTCCCCCCTACGGATATGGATCAGGACCTGCAATATTAGAGCTCGTACCATGGCTAGCTTCATCAAAAGAAACATCACAAGTCTCCACAATTTTGTTAGTGTCAAGTAAAAGCACACTGTAGCCTCTAGTATGAGATGGATAATCAAGAAACATGCAATCAACAAATGTAGGTTCAAATTTATCAAGATTACCATGTTTCTTAACAAAACTTTTACAACCAAAGACCCTAAAGTATGTGACACTAGGCCTATGTCCAAACCGCAGTTCATAAGGGTTTTTTCCTAGCTTAGCATGCAAGAAAACTCAATTTGAGACATAACAAGCGGTTGCAATTGCATCAGCCCAAAACTTTCTAGGAGTTTGATATTCATCAAACATAGTCCTAGCCATCTAAACTAAGGTTTTTTTCTTTCTCTATACAACACCATTTTGTTGAGGTACATATGATGAAGAAAATTGCTGATAAATTCCATTTTCAGCACAAAAGTGATCAAATGATTGATTTTTGAATTGAGTTTCATTATCGCTTCTAATTACTTTTAAAGATCCTCGGTGGTCAAGTGAAAGCCTAAGAACAAAACTTCTAAAGTGACTAAAAGCTTCATTCTTATATGCCATAGAATAAACCCAATAGAATCTAGAATAATCATCAACAATTACAAGCACATACCATTTACCTCCAAAAGATTGAACACGTGATGGTCCTATGGTGTCAATATGTAAAAATTGTACCGGTGTTGTTGTCATGGTCATTACGAGTGGGGCATGTTAACCTACAACCATTTTAGCATGTCTACAAGAAGGGCAAACAATTTCTTTGTCCCCTTTAAGTTTAGCAGCCAACGTATGCGATCAAGAGCACTAACACGTGTGAGATATCAAAGCCTACGTGACAAAGTCTACGATGCTAGAAATATTAGTCTTTTGAATCATTAGCAAATAGACACCTATGCTTAGAAGATGACATATCAAAATCATCTAAAAAAATTCTTCCAAACCTAGACATGTTAAACATAAGCTCACAATTAGAATCTACAACCTTGCAGTAATTTTTAGTGAAAACAATTTCCAGATTTTCATCTATCAATTGTGAAACAGAAATCAAGTGCCACATCTTTCGAAGTGTAGTGATTATTTACTCTAACTGATCCCTTAGCGACTATAGGAGTTGAAGAATTGTCGGCAAAAGTAACATTCTCTACACGTGACACAAAAGAGAGGGAGAAGAACCATTCTTTGTTACCAGTCATGTGGCGTGAGCAACCTGAATTCACAAGCCAAATGTTTTCCTTTCTCAAGTGTGTAACCCATATAGAAGCACAATACGTCGATGACTCAATATTGGGGTTAGTCAAAAGGAATTTAGGAATCCAGTACTGAGTCACACGACATCCAGCAGGAATAACACGTGAAAGCTGAGATAAAACAGCAGGTTCATGAGCCAAAGTTTGAGAGTTCTTGTACCCAACTACTGATTTATGAAGTGTGTCATGTGTAGCACGAGAAATAGTAGATTTGGGAGCAAACTTTGCTTGTTTATGACTTACTACAGCAGGTTGCATGTTCCTAACATTTGGTTCAGCACGTGCAACAAGTTTTGCTCCATTGTTATGTGATCTAGCAATCATTCTTTTCTTTTTCTATTGTTTAGATAGTCTATAACAAAAGTCTATGACATGACCATCTCTACCACAGTAGGTACAATGAAATTTAACCTTATGTTCATGCCTAGAAGAACAAGCAACATGTGAGTTAGCAACAACATTCCTGCAGACTTAAAAACCACATGTTTTGTTTAGGAACAGTTTGAATCAAACCACTTGCTAGTGACTTAACAACCTCAGGTGGATGTGCCTTAAAATGAGCATGAGATAAAAACCTAGACCAGTTTTATCATTGCAAGACTTAGATGAATTCAGCAGCAAGTTTAGGTTCTTATTTGCATTACAAAACCGATCTAGTGTCATATGCATGTCATCAAGTTCATTGGACAGATCAAGGAAATTTTCACATGAAGTTTTTTCTTTTAATTTGCAATTAGAACAATAATTAACTTCATGAGAACGTAAAGCATTGTTGAAAACAGAAATTTCATTCATAGCATCATGCAGTTCTTATTAAGCTCATCAGTAAGAACAATGCAAATAAATTGTTGAACAGCTAGCATCTTTCATGTTTTTATTGTTAAGTGCTACAAGTTTTTTGTTCTTTTCAATTTCAATATCAAGTTTATCAAGAGTGTAGGTATGTGCACTTCTTGAAGAGGACAATTGTTAATATATTAATTCACATGAGGAACAAGAATCCTCACTAGTAGTCAAAGATTTTAACCGATTAATTTCAGATTCTAGTGATTCAATTTTAATAGCATTGTCCCAAAGTTTTTTATCTTTTTCTTAAGTATAATAGTGGCACGAGAAATAGCATCACACATTTCTTTGCAAGTGAGACATACCTCTTCATCATCACTGTTGTGTTTTGCTTCCTCCATACTTGATCTTGAGTTGCCCGCCATGAAACACATAGTTGCCAATTGTCTTCATCCTCATCACTTCTGGAGTCCATATCGCTCAAGTTGTTGTCTAGTAGAGCGGAGAGGATATGGTCCACCACTTGGCATTTTGTGAAAGTCATTTTTTTCTTGTTTTTGTTGCCAGAAGAGGACTTGAACTTTTTTGCTTTTTATCACGGGTAGAAAGACCTAAAAGGTTAGGGCAATCTGTACGAAATGTCATGTCTTACCACATTCAAAGCATCATTGAGAACCACCACTTCCTCTCCTTCTAGTTCTCACATTTTGCAATGCTTTTGAGAACCTAGTGGACAGAAGTGCTAGCTCCTCCTCTAGGAATTCTTCAATCTGTTCAAGAGTTAGAGAAGACAGCAAAGCAAGTGGACCACATGTTAAAGATTGGCTAGAACTAGGCATGTCATGTTGAGAAACAAATGCAAGAGACTTGTTGGATTTTTTATGTGATATTATATCAAGTTCATGAGTTTTAAACTTAGAATATAGAACATCTAAAGTAAGTGCACTCATGATAGTAGATTCGCGTACATATAGACATACCTTTCATGTCCCAAATCAACATGTATAATGCAATTAACAATTGCCTAGCATTTTCAGCATCTAAAAAATTAACATCAATGCTACGCAAGTTGCTGAGAATTTTACTAAAGTGAGCAAAGAGATCATCGATCGACTCACCGGGTTGCATCTCGAAGCGCATGTACTCTTTCGTAAACATGTCTTGATGTACTTCCTTGATCGTATTGGAGCCTTCGTGGTAGTCGCATAGTGCTTTCCAAACGTCATACGCAGATCAGAGGTGTGAGCCTTGTTGTTGTCAATGTCTCTCATTTGCAGCCGTAATGTCATTGTTCGATGGCATGATGAAGCACTTGAAGACCTTTCCCCATAAGCATTGCACCTGTATGTAAGCCTCCGTATGTGCCTTCCAAATATGAAAATCAATGTCATTGAACACACAAGGTTTTGTGGAGTATTTCTCCATAAAGATTAGTCAAAACACGTGCAAATCAAAGAGATTAGAGCACTGTGGCTCTGATACCAATTGTAGGATCGAAGAGCGTGTGAGAAGCTACCAGAGACGGGGGGGGGGGGGTGAATGGTAGATTAAAACTTTGCGAGGCCAAGTCCTCGACTTGACTCAAGTTAATTCAAAAACCAGAATACCTTACGTGAGCACCTCACATAAGCATGTTGCAAACTATAGCAAAATGATATCAGCCATAACCACCAAAACACACCAGAAACTTTGCAAATGAATACTAAGCAAACATTTCATAAGCCAAAAAGCAAGTTTGAAACATTACAAGTTAAAAACAGATCTGCGCACAATTATTTCAACAAATAAAATTATCGAATAGATCAAAAGTGGCACTGCAATGTAAAAACAAAAGATCGGACATTCCAATCCCAAACTCATATGCAAATCACGTGTCGAAAAGTTGGCACGGTCCTAACCAAGTAAAGAGTAAATGTTACTCCCAAAAACATTCCAACCACATCGACTCACGTGCATCTCACGTGTGTGAAAGTTCGGACAATCCTAAGTGCTGAACATGTGCAAGTCACATGAGAAAAGTTCGGACAATCCGAAGCGAGAAAACACGTGCAACTTACGTGCGTTGAAGTTTGGACACTCCAAAGTGGGTTTCTCGGGTAGGTTCAAAACTTTATGTCTACGCATTGTTGAGCTCTTGGGGTTTGATCTCTCATACACCCTTGCAATTCTTGTAAATATTTTGAGTGTATTCGATCTATTTTCTCACTGTAATCTTGTGGGAGCACTCAGCTTGTGAGGTTTCCCCATCAACTCAGTGATTACCCTCGTGATAGTGGAACTCAAGTCGGCCTTCATCGTGACTTGACGAGGTAAAGGGTTGGTTGATACCCGGCGCTGTGTGAACTCCTCAACGAGGACGTAGATCTCTTTTGTGGGATCAAACCTACGTAAAAATCCTTTGCCTCGCGTGTTTACTTTTCATCAATATCACTATCTAGGGAAAGCCTTGATTATTCTCATAATTGTCATTAACTTTGTGGTTCTCAAGGAACTTGATTGTTATCTTCATCTAGTAATCACTCTAAAGTTAATCTACTATTTCGCTACTTTATTGTTCGAAGAAAAACACAAAACAGTTAAGCTTTTCGTAGGTGTAACGAGCACACCAGACTAGTCCACCCCCAACAGCGGACTAGTCTGGCCTTCCTGGTATTTGACGCTTTTGTTATGTGCTACAAGAAAAAGTTTCAACACCTATTCACCCCTCCTCTAGGCCACATTCAGGCGCTCTCCTGTGGTTCCCTGAAGGCGGTGAAGACTGATTCGTGCAATAATTGTGGCGGGAACCACCTCTACTCCAGGTATAAATAGGGGGATGCCTCACTTGTCACACACACCATTCAAGCATTCTCTCTTGTATTACACTAGTGCTCTCTTAGTCCTTAGTGGATGTTAGGCTGCAGAGAGGAGCCTCCAGTCCCAAGTCCAATTTGGGAAAGGTATGGCTCATGTATCTTCTCTTTTATTTATGACTTTGTGCTTTATGATAATGTTATCATTAGTGTTTACTTATTTATATACTTGGGCAAAATGTTCCTTGTTTGGTTGTGGAGTCCATGTATGTGCTAGGTGTAGATGTTGTTATGATCTAGTCATAATGCTCATATCATGTTATCATAAACATCATGCACCACTACTATAGTCTAATTAATTACTAATATGATTATGTTAATATGAATATGATAGTGATTGGTCCCAACATTAGTTTCAATGATGTTTATGTTAGTCATTGCCTTAGGAAGGTACTTGTACTGTAGCTCTTAAGGTATTTACTTAACATGTAAGCGTGGTGCTTAGATTGTTAAGTAGCATTGGATGTCTCATAGATCCACGGGTTGTAGGGGTAGGCGGCAGGTGGTGACAGCCCTGTCCATCCTTTGTAATCCCCCACATTCGGCTACACCACAGGCTCGAGGTGAGAATTGTCCTGATGTTGTTAGGGGTGAACCCGTGCCCAATGTGTTGGACCACTAAGCCCTAGTACTCATCGTTAGCATCCTCATGTGTACACTAATAGGCTATGTATGTGAATACTTAAAGCACAGCAGCAGTAGCTCCATCCCTAACTTGGCCTCCACTGGGACATTCCTACCCATTAGAGTAGTTTGCTTAGGTGTGTGTCACACTACCCCCACTATATCATTTACCCATCCTACTTGTTCCTTTACTAGAACACCCTATTCTTTCCTTGATCTTACCACTCTTCCCTTGCCTTCCTTTGGGTTAAACAAATATGATATTGTCGAAGTGTTAATGCGATACTTCCCCCGGATCTACTAAGGAGCAGCCTATGGAGGTTCTTGTTCGGTAAGGCTTAGGCCTAAATCAAGTGTACGCGCGTATGAGGGAGTATGACACAGTGGTTTTTACGTGGTTCGGGTCGCAAGGAGCATAACACCCTACTCCACGGTGGATCTTATTGCTAGTGGGTGTGTATGCATGTGTGTGTATCGGGGATTTGATGTTGGGTCCCTAGTCCTTTTCCCTAGTCTGAGCGGACCAGAGAAGTTGTCTAAGTCGGTGGTTGCACGGTCCTTTTATAGTCCAAGGCCGGGCAGCTTACAAGTGGGGCTCGGGGCCGAACATGTGGCCCAAGGGTGATCTTATCTTGTACAAGATCTAAGGTTTCTTTCATACGCTGCCTTTGACCGTAGCTTGAAGACCCGCTATCTGTCGTGTCAGACGCCAGTGGCCATGCATAGTCGTTGATGATGGCAGGGAACGCCCCATCCGTCTTGTCGCCATAAGCTACCCACTTGGCGATGTGGGGTAGGCTTGCGGCGCCTTCATTGTGATGTGATTAGACGCAGTGATACCTGATAGGTGGCATGCGCAGCACCGTGTACCTAGGGAAGGTGTGTGCCTTCAATGCGCGACTGGATATGATGCACTGCCATTTACTCTTTGGGGTCCACGACTTATTGCAAGTTGTGGGACACACTCCAGCTCCAGAGTCCTCCTTAATGGGAGTGGGGGCCCGATGCCGGAGGGCGCATGGCAGCTTCGGAGCCGTCCATTATGCGAGCAAGGGCTCGGAGCCGAAGGACGTGTGGCAGATCCGGAGCCCTCCTCGGTGGCAGCATGGGGCCTGGAGCCGGAGGACACGAGGCAGCCCTGGAGCACGCCTCAGTAGGGAGGCCGGGTCTGGAGCTTCTTCTTGTATGCGGGGATACCCAGTCTTGTGGGTACCGACAGTGGCCCTCAGACCCACCTCGAGAGAGGTGACGATCCCGAAGGTGGGACCTTCATCTTGTGTTGTAAAAGTGACGCTAGCGGATCCCTTGTGGGGGCATCAGAGCTCGGAGAAGTTACACTGACGGCCCCGTTGGGGGCGCTGGATCTTGCAGAAGTAATGCCGGCGGCCCCCTTGGGGGCGCCGGAGCTCGGAGATGTGCTGCCAGCGGCCCCCTTGTGGGGCGCCAGAGCTCAGAGAAGCGTCGGCGGTGGCCCCCTTGGGGGGCGCTAGAGCTTGGAGAAGTGACTTCCGCAGCCTTCTTGGGGGCGCCAGAGCTCGGAGAAGTGTATTGGGCGGCCTACCACTGATGTGTACAACGTCTATGGCGGGCTCCATGTATGTCCTGCACACACGATAGATAAAAAGTAATTTTGCTCGTAGGTCACCACTTCCCTTCCCTTTAGTTTCGTTATGGCTTATGGTTCTTAGCTAAGATACGAGGCATGGGTAATTCAGTGTGACAACATTCATAGTATGGTCATTGCCTTGCTCAGGGCATGAGCCGTCCGATTCCTGTACTCAGCTGTTAGCACTGGGAGGCAAGGTGTGCAGGCTTAGGGTACAGAACCAAGCTAAGCAGGTTGCACACCCTGGACCTCCAGCTCGGTGTTAGCCTTTCAGGGGTGAGAACCATTCGATACCATGGACCCCAAGCAAGAAAACAACCATCGGACCCAAAAAAACATTGTAGGTACCTCATGCAGGGCCACCTTTAGTAGCATAGCATAACTCCAACTAGGGACGAGACAGGAGAAATGTAACCGGGCATATGGCAGACGATATGCAAAAGTAAGCAAAAATCAAAGCATAATGTAAGTAATCTTGCTCGTCGGTTACTCGCTTCCTGCTTTTAGTCTTGTTATGTCTTATAGTCCCGAGTCGAGCTTACGGTGCTGGGTAATTTAGTGCGACGGTATTCGGGTTATGGTTATCGCCCTGCTCAGGAGTGTGTGCCATTCGGCCCCCTGTACTCAGCCGTTAGCGCTGAAGAGGCAAGGTGTACACGCTTAGGGTGCAGGACCAGGCTAAGTATGTTGTACACTCTGGACCTCCCACGGGCGTTAGCTTTTTAGGGGAGTGACCATTCGGTGCCACGATCTCCTGAGAAGGAAAATAACCAAAGAACCCAAATACATCACAAGAACCTCAAGCAGACCTACCAGCAGCAGGATTGCATAACTCCACTAGGCGCGAGACAGGGAGAGAGTGCCCGAGCATATGACAAAGAATATGAAAGAACGAGTATGATTTGATGATCATAAAATTAATGTGTAATTAAATGAACATAAACTGAGCATAGGGCAAGATAGTGGTTCTTCTAATTTGGTAATCATAGGAGGAGGCAGGCTTTATAAGAAGGCAACGACCCGCTCCAGATCGCAAGGGAGGAAAAACGTACAGGCTTAGGGCATGGAACCAGGCTAAGCAGGTGGAACACCCTGAACCGGCCCACTGGAGCTTAGTTGCTTCGAGCGCTGCTACTAGACGCTATGACACCCTTGTCAGAAAAAAAGAAAAACTATCCTACCACTACGCCCAGGGTGAAGCTTTATCGAAGTGGCACTGGGGAGGCAAAATGTACACGCTTAGGGTGCAGGACCAGACTAAGCAGGCTGCATACTTTGGACCTCCCACCATACCAAAGGTAAAACTTACAGTGGATCTTTGGGTCAAACTTACCGTAATGCCTTGGTGACGTCGTTGTCACTGTGGTGACAGGAAACCGCTTGACGTCCTGCCCATGAGACCCCTTAGAGGACCCCTAGTAGGTGTGGATAACTGGTTGAGCATGCCTACCACTTAGTTGCAGAATGTTGTCGGCAGGCCCCCGACGAAGCGTGGGAGCATGGATAGTTGATGCTGGCAGGCCTCCTAAGTAGTGTTGGACTTGAACTAAGATGTGTGCTCATCATCGGAGAAGTCTCCGGCAGCGATGGCAATGAGGTAGCCATTGAACCGGGGCGGTGCCCACCCTCAACGTGTGAAACGTCGACGGCGGTCCCCCTGGGAGGTGCTGGAGCTAGATGCTCTGGCGGTGCCCATCATCAATGCTAAGAAACATCGATGGCGGGCCCTCTAGGAGGTGCCAGAGCTTGATGCTCCGGCGTCGCCCATCATCAATGAGAAGAACGTTGATGGCAGGCCCCCTGGATGGTGCCGGAGCTGGCTGCTCCAGCGTCGCCCAGCATCACTGTAGAAACACCGAAGACAGGCCCCCTGGGTGGTGTCACAGCTGGCTACTCTGGCGTTGCCCATCGTCGCTGTAGAAATGTCGACGGCAGGCCCCTTGGATGGTGTCGGAGTTGGCTGCTCCAGCGTCGCCCATCGTCGCTGTAGAAACATTGACAGCAGACCCCTTGGGTGGTGCTGGAGCTGGCTGCTCTAATGGCACCCACCATCAACGCTAAGAAACGTCGACGACGGGCCTCCTAGAGGTACCAAAGTTGGGTGCTTCGGCGACGATGGAGGCACAACTTCCTGAGGGAAAAAGTCCTCTACCTGGCATGCCAAATGTCGAAGTGTTAATGTGAAACTTCCTTCGGATCAACTAAGGAGCAGCCCGCGGAGGTTCTTGATTGGAAGGGCTTCGGCCTCAATCAAGTGTACGAGCATATGAGAGAGTATGAGATGGTAGTTTTTACGTGGTTCAGGCCACAAGGAGCGTAACACCCTACTCCAAGCTGGATTGTAATTCTAGTGGGTGTGTATGCGCGCGCGCGTGTGTGTGTGTGTGTATCAAGGATTCAATGTTGGGTCCCTGGTCCTTTTCTCTAGTCCGAGTGGACCACAGAAGCTGTCTAAGTCGGTGGCTGCCTGGTCCTTTTATAGTCCAAGGCCGGGCAGCTTACAAGTGGGGCACAGGGCAAGATAGGTGGCCCCGGGGTGATCTTATCCTCTACAAGATCTAAGGTTTCTTTCGTACGCTGCCTCTCACCTCAGCTTGAAGACCCACAGTCTTACCGTGTCGGACACCAGTGGTTATGCGTAGTTGTTGATGATGGCAGGGAACGTCCCATCCATCTTGTCGTCGTAAGCTACCCACTTGGCAGTGTGGGGTAGGCCTGTGGCGCCTTCACTTCCATGTGATTGGACGCAGCGGTACCTGACAGGAGGCGTGCGCAGCACCATGTGCCTTCAATGCACGACTGGATATGTTGCACTGCCATTTACTCTTCTGGGCCCATGGCTTATTGCAGGTTGTGGGGCACACTCCATCTCCGGAGCCCTCCTTAGTGGGAGCGAGGGCCCGATGTCGAAGGGTGTGTGGCAGCTCCAGAGCCCTCCTTGGTTAGAGCAAGGGCCCGGAGCCAGAGGATGTGTGGCAGCTCTGAAGCCCTCCTTGGTGGGAGCAAGGGCCTAGAGCCGGAGGACGCGTGGCAACTCTGGAGCCCTCCTTGGTTGGAGCAAGGGGCCCAGAGCCAGAGAACGCGAGGCAGTCTCGGAGCCCACCCAACGGGGAGGCCGAGTCCGGAGCTTCTTCTTGTATGCGGGGGTACCCAGTCTTGCGGGTACCGACAGATACCCTAGAGAATACTCTTGGGTGAAATCCTATAGCAGTACTTTCCGTGCACTTGTGGAACTCATCTTTCTTTGGCTTATTTTAGCCTAGTGCTTCTGTAGAACTAGCCTTTGTTGCTAGGATGAACTGTAGATGTTAAGAAATACCAACAGTCACCCTTTGCACCTTTATCCGGGAGAGCTCCAACTTTCAAAAGCTAACCCTGGATGAGGTGCTACGAAAAATTATCAACCATGAGATGATGGAGACATAAGCTCTACATGTCATGTACCTTGCCAAAGTGACTTCGTTAAGGAAGAAGGACATATCTCTCAAGGCCTCATCCAAGTGCAATGTCAAAAAAGTGCAAGATCCAAGCTACGATAAAGATAGTGATGATGAAGAGAGCACAGACATGGATGATGAAGAGATGTCCCTCTTCATCAAGGAATTCAAGAGAATGATGAGAAGAAGAAGAAGAAGTGCCAACCATGAGAGCGAGAGCAAGGAAAAGAGCTAGACAAGGACAAAAAGAGCATGCTACAACTGTGTCAAGTATGAGCATTTCGTCGTCAATTGCCCATACGAGAAGGAAGATTACAAGAAGAAGCCTCAAGAGAAGAAAATATTCAAGAAGAAGAAGATTCACGGTCAATCCCGCATCAGCAAGAAGTGGGACTCCAATAACGAGTCCTCCTTTAAGGATGAAGCATAGATGGCGACCATCGCAATCAAGAGGCCAACCATGAAGAAGTCAATCTTGCCCAACATAGGATATTGGAAGACCTCAAGCCACACTTGCCTCATGGCCAAAGAAGGAAATAAAAAGGTCAATTCTAAAATCTCTTCTTTGCATTCTCGTAACGATGATGATCTTAATAGTGCTAGCGGGAATGAATTCATGTTTAGAGGCTTGAATTAGAGTGTAGTTACTAGGATGAAAATGCTATTCGATTAAATTTTTGGTAAGGAGGAACTTATCAATGAACAAGAGGACTTGCTTGTCTTAGAGAAGCAACAAAATCTTGAAATTGGGAAGCTGCTTGAGCTTGAGAGGGAGAGGAGCAGGGAGCTGGGACTTGAACTTGCCAAGAGCAAGGAGACTTGTATTAGTCTCAAGAGTGAGAATGTTGTACTCCAATACAACCTTGTGAGTTTGACCAAAACTCGTAAGAGTCTTGAAGCACAATTCAACACTCTCAAGTCAAGTGTCTCTTCCTCCTCATCCTCCTCAAGGGGCTCGTCAAATATGGAGTCGAACACTAAAACTTATGATTGTGCTAATATTGTCTTAGATCTGAAAAATGAGCTTAAAGAGGCACAAAGCAAGCGCACTCACAAGATTGGCATCTTTGACAAGGAGAAGATCAAATATCCACGTGCATATTCAGTCTCAAGATCTCCACTTGTCAAGGATGGCCTTGGATATTCAAGGGAATGAAGACAAAGCACTAGACTCCTCAAGAATAAGGAGCGTGTGACTTTTTTCAAAGAAGGCTCATATAATATCAAGAACAAGACTCATGCATCAACTTCACATGAAAATGCTAATAATGGAAAATCTACTATGTTTCATGACTTTGATGCAATCTTATGTGCTTATGAGAAGAAAATGTAGATATGTGTATGCTAGATATGTTGGGTCACTGAACAAGAGTCTGAAATCTTATGTGCGGGTGTCCAAATGCCTTGTGACTAACCTCAAAGGACCCAACCTAGTTTCAGTACCTAAAATGAATGCCTAACTTGTTTTGTAGGCCTACTCCTCTAGTGCTACAAAATGGGTGCTCGATAGTGGGTGCAGAAATCATATGACTAGAGAGAGGAAGATGTTTGTTGAGTATGAGGAGAACGACGATCCAAGTGAGAGCTTCTACTTTGGCAACAATAGCCAAGGTAGAGTGCGCGGTAATGATAAAATTACAATCTCTCCCCAACATTCCCTTTTTCATGTTTTACATGTTGACTCACTCGATTATAATCTGTCGAGGGGTTTTTATAGCTTTCGCATAAAAAGTTTTAAATCTACTATTCACCCCCCTCTGGTAGCTTTTTACGTGCTCTTTGATCCTACATATACTATGACATACAATGTTGCAAATCAGTAATAATTCAATACATCATATTCTTTTGGCTTCTTCAATATGTTTTACGACACGACAAAGTGAACAAGTGGTGCTCAAATAATTGTGAGGGCAGTGGTTGCAATCAGTAGACACCAAGACAAAATGACACATATACCCTTTTGGAAGTTTGAGGGATCGCACTTCAATACTTGTCATATGTGAGAACGTTTCACAAGACACCCAAACATCGAACCGGTCCTTTCGTCACAGGCAGGAGGTCCCTGCGCGGAGCACACATGCCTGCCAGTGGATTGATACCTTGCTGCTCTGAACCCACGAAGATGGAAGGGTATACCTCGACAACCAGATTATCACATTATATTGGTTAACTAGGGCCCATATATCCTGTATGTCATTGGTACATTTCAAACTTGTCCAACAGCAGCGCACACGGATCGGTCCTCAATCGACACAGGTAGAGTTCCACCCACAAGACCATGTCTCACTACCTCCTAACCCCCTCTCTGGTCTCATATTCAGATTAGTAAACCATTCTCGACAAAACTAATCCCTGTGACATAATCTGCATCTCATGAGTAGATTCAAACTACTCAACTTCTAATGGATTCCCTACAACATTAGCATGGCAATGTCAACACGTGGAGCTATAAACCTACCCACACACTCCATGGGATTTGTGGGGTCATCCAATTTGATTGCCAAACACCCTAAACATAATGCACATATCAAACGATATACATGTGAGTGATATAAACTTCAAACTTTGCAAAAGCTTGTTAAATGCAAACAGGGACTTGCCTTAGTATGCTTCAAACTTGAAGTTAGAGTCAGGTAGGGCGCTATCAATGGCCTCAGGGATCTCTTGGAGCTCGGTCACTAATCGATATGCAAAATAATATGAAGATGAGTTAATATCGAGATTATAATACATATATAGGCTCCTAAATATAGTTTAGTATCAAAATTAAGTGCACTGCCACTGAATTTTCTTATATTGTACCACAGATACTAGGAGTGGAAAGTTGGCCAAAATTTGGGTTTGTTTATGGCAGCATCTTGTCTCTAAAATTCTAGAAATTTTTCCCCTTCTTAGAATTCTCATGCTAAATATGATAATTTAACATTGGCAACAATAGGTTTTACATTTGATCTAAAGTTGATGAGGACATCACAACAGTGGAGACACACATTGAAATGCAATGACAAATCACAAGAGCACGAGCATGGTTAATAAATCAGTGGGTGAACTCGCTCCTAACTTCTTTTGGATGTGAGTTCGAGAATAGATTGCTATGTGCTTATTTAATTGTTATTAGGAATAATGGAGAAGATCAACAAGTGAAGGAAAGAGGCCTTGGGAGCGTGGAGAACCAGCTGGGACGTCCACAAGTTGATGGAAGCAGTTTACAACTCGGACTCGAGTTCAGTTCAGGAGCAGTCCACCTTAAAACGGACGCCCAGGAGGCATACGGACTCTGTTTTTGACGTTCTACATATGCACAGAAAGAGGAGAAGATAAAATTTTCAATGGTCCTAGTCCCACCGCAAAATTCCTCCGGAGTCATTGGGAATCATCGAAAGTCGAGTCCAGATTTCTGTCCGGTGCTGCGCCACCGAATCGGGCATTTGGACCTTGTATCCCGTAAGAGTCCATTAGGGACGCGTATAATCGTGTTTTGGCCAAACCCTAGCCTTTAAATACTGCAGATGCCGGTCATATTCGGTGGGTTTTTCTTAGATCAATAATATCGCCGTTCTACGGTTTGTGAGACCCCAACTTCGCGATTTCAGATCGTGTCTTCGACGTTCTTGCTCGTGTTCTCGGTTGCACTTGCAGAGATTAGACTTCTTGGCGAGGTCAAGCGTGTGCAGCTCAGTTGATAACCAACGGAGCTGTGGTATAGTTATTGCAGGGGTACTCGAACCGCTCGAGTGCCACGGATCATCAACGTCGAGTTCTCCACCCTAATCGACTTACCTTTCGGAAGATCGGGCCTAAACTACTCATCATTTGGTATCAGATTTCTAGATTGTCTGTGAGGTATCTTTGTTTTCCTTCCATTAGATTGATTTTGTTTCGTACCTAGAGTCCACAGAAAAGCCACAAAAAAATAGATCGTTTTTCCCGCGTCCTAGACTATAGTGTCTGCAGTTCCGTTTTTCAGTTTGCATTGTCGAGTTTGCATTCGTGTGGTCGAGTCTTGTTGCTGGTTTAGCTTTGTGCTTTGGGTCCTAGTTATTGTGTTTCGTTCTTGTTTTCTTGATGCTCGACACCTATTCCACAATCCCTAAATAACAAACCGATCTACCACATTCATCGGTTTGCCCTAGCTAGCCGCCTTGCGTGAACTCCTGCATCGCCAACCCTAGATTAGGTGGCAAACCTTTGTGCCACTCATCCTTGAATCATCACACACCACTCCATTAGTTGGTGTGCAAATTCCCGATCTTTCTCATATCCGATTGCGAGTTTTATTCTCAAACCGAGTTGGAATCAACATCTAAAAATCGTAACTCGGACAGCCTATCTTAAAACGGCCATAACTTTCGCATACGAACTCAAAATTGGGCGATTTTTTTTCAAATTCATCTACGCAAAATTTCGCATATGATTTTCCATGGCGTAACCGCGTTCGGCGAAATATATTGCCCAAATTCCCCTCGAAAGATAGGTTATACGGCCTCCGAAGTTCCAGACAAATTTTAAAGAATCTTCTTGATTTTCTATAGGCAGCACATTACATCCAATTGAGGTGCAAATTTGTGTGCTTCCTATCTTCGTGCTCCTGAGTAAAGAAAAAATATCAAAAAATTATTACAAAAAGAAAAAATAATGAAGAGCACGCATATTAAAGCAATTGGCCTATACCACTTGGTGCTGTTTTGTTGGCTATATCATTATGTATTTCTTTTGCCTTCATACTTCCTTGTGTTGTGCTAGGCCCTAGGGAACTTGGTTGACCAGCAACAGTTTCCTACATTGAATACTTATTCAACTTTGTTTACCTGTTAACGATTTTCTGCTTATTAGCCACCATATTGTGCTATCCAAGCTCCACCTTTCTCTTGAGCATAACAGGTACCTTTGCAATCACCCCACGCTTCATTGGTTCATCTCACCGTCCACACCACCTACTGTCTCGGTAAGAACACTTGTGAGAGCATGGTAAGACGCTTGAGCGAGAGAGATTGTTTTTTCCACCTTTCACATTGTCACTGTAGTTGATAGGGATTACATATTTTTGTTGTCTTTTGTTTCCTACTAACAATGGTAGAAGAAGACAATGACGACGAATGTGTTCAACATGCTGAGTTACGTGATATGAGGAAGACCATGACACATATGTTCGCCAAATACAACGCAGCAACGGAGGAGTCATTGGCGAACTTGACTCGCCAACCTGATGACCTTGCTCTTTGGATGAATACTTTTGAGGCTCGGTTGCCTCTCGCTGGAAGACATGAAGACAATGCTTATGATGAACTGGAAGATCACAATAAACAGCCAAGACTGCCACTTTATCATCGAGGTATGGGAGGTAATAATCATAACAATTATAATCGTCCTCCTGATGATCCTTTTGCTAAAGTGAAATTTACTATACCCTATTTTTCTAGTGCTTATGATGTTGTGGCTTATCTTGATTGGGAGATGACAGTAGAGCAAAATTTTAATTCCCATCTTGTTCCTGAACAACATAGAGTTTGTCAAGCCCGTAATGAGTTTAAGGACTTTTCTATCATATGGTGGAATGAACTTGTTAAAACTAGAACCGATCCTCCAACATGGGATAGATTAAAGGAAGCTATGCGTGTTCGATTTCTTCCTTCATCTTTTTAGTGGGACCTTCGCAAAAAATTGTAGCACTTAGACCAAGGTAACATGTTCGTAGAGAAGTATTATCAAGAGTTACAAAAGGGTATGTTGCGTTGTGGGGTAGTAGAAGACATGTATGATAAAATAGCTCGTTTTTATGGAGGGTTGAGGCGTCAAATTCAGGACATTGTTGATTACAAGGAATATGATATTGTTAACAGATTGTTTCAGCTTGCTATGTTGGCAGAAAAAGAATTGCAGGGCCGACAACAACAGCAACAACGCACAAGGAGCAACCCTACACCGCGTTCGACGCCCACACCATCCAAAACAGCACCATCTTCGACCCCCCATGCAGCGACTACACCATCCAATGGCGGCCAACGAACTATACCTGCTGCTCTACCTTCTCGCATGCCGGAGGGCAGCAAGGCGACATCATTCGAGCCCTCATCGTCCACTCCTTCTACGGGTCGTTCTTCTAACATTAAGTGTCACCGCTGTCAGGGACTTGGTCATATGATGAGAGATTGCCCGAGCAAACAAGCATACATAGCACGCAATGATGGCGGGTATGATAGTACTTCGGATGTTGAAGATAAATATTCTCTTGCTACTGACTTTACATATCCAATAGACGAACACACCGAAGAATAGGTACTTGGTACAGCGGCAACGGAGAACTATAGGAGCATCATTGTGCAGCGTGCCTTGAGCTCCAAAGTGGAGACCGACGACAAGCTACAACGACACAACCTCTTCCACATGTTTATCGTCGTCAAGGACTGCCGTGTACACACTATAATTGATGGAGGTAGCTGCAATAACTTGGTGAACATGGACGTCGTCAAGAAACTCGGTTTGACAACAAGAGCACACCCTCATCCGTACCACATTCAATGGTTCAACAACAGCGGTAAGGTTCAGGTAACACAAACAGTGAGAATACATTTTTAAATTGGTTCTTACCATGATTTTGCTGATTTTGATGTCGTTCCTATGGATGGTTGTTCTCTTTTATTGGTTCGTCCTTGGGAATTTGATATAGATGCTATTCATCATGGTAGAACCAATAAATATACTCTCATACATAAGGGAAAGAAAATCACTTTGCTCCCCATGACTCCTGCTGAAATTGTGCATTTTGAGAAGAGTAAAATTTGTGATGGCAAAGCAACAAAATTAGAATCTGAAAAACAGCAAGTCACTAAGTTAAAATCACCATTGTTGCTTGCAACTAAATCTGACCTTGCTGATTTAGTAGATGCTAAGGGGATGTGTTATGCTTTAGTTTGCAAAGAAGCCATGTTTTCACTTCATGAATTGTCTATTGCATTGCCCCCTGCTGTTGCTAACCTTTTGCAGGAGTTTGAGGATGTGTTTCCCTCTGAGATACCTCCTGGTTTTCCACCGTTGAGAGGCATTGAACACGAGATCGATTTGATTCCAGGAGCAAGTTTGCCAAGTCGTGCAGCATACAGGGCAAATCCACAGGAAACTAAGGAAATTCAGCGACAAGTCCAAGATCTTTTGGACTGCGGGTACATTCGTAAAAGCGTTAGCCCTTGTTCTATTCCTGTTCTTGTAATTCCTAAGAAAGATGGTAGTTGGCGCATGTGTGTTGATTGTCGAGCGATTAATAACATCACCATTCGATATCGTTATCCTATTCCTCGCTTGAATGACATGCTTGATGAATTGAGTGGTGCTATCATCTTCACAAAATTTGACTTGCATAGTGGTTATCACCAAATTAGAATGGCACTAGGAGATGAATGGGAAACTGCATTTAAAACCAAGTTTGGACTTTATGAGTGGTTAGTCATGCCTTTTAGTTTAACTAATGCACCCAGCACCTTTATGCGATTAATGAACGAGGTTTTACGTGTTTTCATTGGACAATTTGTGGTGGTTTACTTCGATGATATCCTCATTTACAGCAAGTCATATGATGAACATCTTGATCATTTACGTGTTGTTTTTACTGTTTTGAGAGATGCACGTTTGTTTGGTAACCTCTAAAAGTTCATCTTTTGCACCAATCGAGTCTCGTTTCTTGGCTATGTTGTTTCCTCGCAGGGAATTGAGATGGATGAGGCAAAAATTGAAGCAATCACCAGCTGACCAGTCTCAACAACCGTCATGCAGGTTCATAGTTTTCTTGGTCTTGCAGGTTTCTATTGGCGTTTCGTGCGAGATTTCAGCACCATTGCAGCACCTCTACATGAGCTAACAAAGAAGGGAGTGCCATTTCAATGGGGCGAACAGCAGCAACAAGCTTTTGATGCTCTCAAATCGAAGCTTACACAAGCACCATTGTTGCAACTCCCTGATTTTGACAAGACCTTTGAGCTAGAATGTGATGCAAGCGGCATTGGTATTGGAGGCGTTCTCATACAAGAAGGTAAACCCGTTGCTTTCTTTAGTGAAAAACTTCATGGTCCTTCTCTGAAGTATTCTACTTATAATAAGGAATTGTATGCCTTAGTGCGAGTATTACAAACTTGATAACATTATCTTTGGTCTAAGGAGTTTGTCATATATTTCGATCATGAATCATTGAAGTATCTTAAGTGTCAAACCAATCTTAATAAACGACATGCTAAACGGATTGAGTTCATAGAGTTGTTTCCATACATTATTAAGCACAAGAAAGGGAAGGAAAATGTCATTGCTGATGCATTATCTAGACGTTATACCATGCTGTCCCAACTTGATCATAAAATCTTTGGTTTTGAAACAATAAAAGAATTGTATCCTACTGATTTGGACTTCAAAGATGCTTTTGAAAATTGTAGAGAAGGAAGAACTTGGAATAAATATGTGCTGCAAGAGGGCCTCCTCTATCGTGCTAACAAGCTATGTGTTCCAGCTAGCTCCGTTCGTCTATTACTTTTGCGGGAAGCATATGGAGGAGGTTTGATGGGACATTTTGGAGTTAAGAAAACTGAAGATGTGCTGTCCACACACTTCTTTTGGCCGAAGATGAGGCGTGATGTCGAGCGCTACGTGTCACGATGCACTACTTGCAATAAAGCTAAGTCTCGCCTTAATCCACATGGTCTTTATATGCCTCTTCCTGTTCCTAGTGTACCTTGGGAGGATATTTCTATGGACTTTGTTTTGTGATTTCCTAGGACTAAGAGGGGGAGGTATAGTATTTTGTAGTTGTTGATCGTTTTTCCAAAATGGCACACTTTATACCATGTCATAAGAATGATAATGCCTCACACATTGCTGATTTATTTATGACAAAAATTGTTCATTTACATGGTGTGCCAAATACCATTGTTTCTGACTGTGATGCAAAATTTTTAAGTCATTTTTGGAGAACTTGTGGTATAAATTGGGAACCAAGTTGTTGTTTTCAACTACATGTCACCCACAAACGGATGGACAAACCGAGGTAGTTAATCGTACTTTATCCACTATGTTGCGGGCTTTCTTGAAAACAAATTTGAAGTTGTGGGAGGAGTGTTTACCACATATAGAATTTGCTTACAACAGATCTGTTCACTCCACGACAAAGGTAAGTTAATTCCAGGTAGTGTATGATTTCAATCCCCGTGCTCCTATTGATTTACTACATTTGCCTCCTTCTGAAACTATAAATTTGGATCCTACACAACGATCTGAACTCATTCCTAAGATGCATGAAACTACAAAGAAAAATATTGAAATGATGAATGAGAAGTATAGGATTGCAGGTAGTAAAGGTAGAAAAGAAGTAAAACTTGAATCGGGTGATTTGGTGTGGTTACATTTGAGAAAAGAGCGATTTCCCAACTTGAGAAAATCTAAACTTATGCCACGAGTTGCTGGTCCTTTTAAGATTGTTGAAAAGATTAATGATAATGCATATAAGCTTGATTTGCCTCCCGATTTTGGGTTAGTCCTACATTTAACATTTCAGATTTGCGACCATACTTGGGAGAAGAGGATGAACTTGAGACGAGGACGACTCCAATTCAAGAAGGGGAGGATGAGGAGGACATCACAACAGCAGAGACACACATTGAAATGCAAGGACCAATCACAAGAGCACGAGCACGGTTAATAAATCAGCAGGTGAACTCGCTCCTAACTTCTTTTGGATGTGAGTTCGAGAATAGATTGCTATGTGATGATTTAATTGTTATTAGGAATAATGGAGAAGATCAACAAGTGAAGGAAAGAGGCCTTGGAAGCGTGGAGAACTAGCTGGGATGTCCACAAGCTGATGGAAGCAGTTTACAACTCGGACTCGAGTTCAACTCGGAGTCCAGGACCAGTCCACCTTAAAATGGACGCCCAGGAGGCATACGGACTCCATTTTCGACGTTCTACATATGCACAGAAAGAGGAGAAGATAAACTTTCCAACGGTTCTGATCCCACTTCAAAATTTCTCAGGAGTCATTGGGAATTGTGGAAACAAGTCGAGTCTAGATTTATGTCCGGTGCTGCACCACCGAATCGGGCCTTTGGGCCTTGTATCCCGTAAGAGTCCATTAGGGACACGTCTAATCATGCTTTGGCCGAACCCTAGCCTTTAAGTACTGCAGCCGCCGGTCATATTCGGTGGGTTTTGCTTAGATCAATAATATTGCCGTTCTACGGTTTGTGAGACCCAAACATCGCGATTTCAGATCGTGTCTTCGACGTTCTTGCTCATGTTCTCGGTTGCACTTGCAGGGATTAGCCTTCTTGGCGAGGTCAAGTGTGTGCAGCACGGTTGATAACCAACGGAGCCATAGTGTAGTGATTGCAGGGGTACTCGAACCGCTGGAGTGTCGCGGATCATCAACGTCGAGTTCTCCACCCCAATCGACTTACCTTTCTTAAGATCGGGCCTAAACTACTCATCAAAAGTAGTCCAAAAAATTGGCTTCACATTTTTCTAGGCTTCCTACAGACAGATATTGATTTTACAAGTTTCTAGAATTTTATGAAAAAAATTCTATTGTTTTTGAATTTTTCATGTACATAGAGGAATGAAACACAATTTGACCCAGTAAATTACGCGAATGAAGCTGAAATTTTTTCTGGAGTTCAAGGATATTTAAAGGAATTTTCTGGCCAAAATTGGGATTTCCAATTAGCGGAACAACTGGAATTAATTCCCCAAACTTTTCTTAAAGGAATTATTTAGAAAAATACTATGATGTTCATACGAAATAAATTGCACCACTGCAAAGTATTGGTCATGAGGGTTCTATCAAAATTTATTTGAGGATTTTTGGTTAAATCTAATGGAGATATGATTTTCGGAAGTTTGAATAGATTCTAGAATTGTTTTTCTATTGAAAAGTTTAAATTAAACAGTTGGGCCTACTTATTTGAATTGGGCCAATTAGAGCCCATCCACACCTGGGCCACTAAGTGAACCATGGTTGCAGTTGCCGCCCTCTCGGCCATCATTCTCCATGAGAGTCACTGCCTGGGAGTTTTGGGGTATAGGAATGCATAGGTGAGGTCAGCCCCACGGTGGTAGTGGCCAGAAAAGCTTGTGCGACAGCAGTGGTGGAAACTAGGGTTTCAGTGAGGTGAAACTCACTTTGGAATCCTTCAAACGACTCCGCTCTTTCTCCAAAAGATTCTCTGAGCATCCAGGATCAAGAATATGGATTGCAAAAGAGGTGGAACGGACTGGAATACAAGGTTCACCGTCGACCCAGCAATTCTTTGCTGTCGCTGAGAAAAACTCCTCTCCTCAAGCATCTACCCGATGGTTTCCTTCGCTTCTTCTTTCCAGCAGGTGCGCAAGGACTTATAGGAGCTATTGGCCAACTAAAAAAGCTTAGATACTGTGTAGAAGAGGAACTGGATGAAAACCTAGCGGCTACTCATATGAACATGATGTGAGGAATTTGAAAAATACACAGGTTATAAGCAGAGGAATGGCCAACGGCTTAGATGGATACTTTTCAGAGATGTTGGCGCACATTTTTGGTGTTGGAAGCAAGTCAAGAGAAGGCGTGTAGCGTTGGCTTCATTGCGAGACAGAGGAGACTCGACGGTAGCGATGTAAGCGGTCCGGGTTTTCCCGCGAGGCCGCTGGGACGGCTAGTGCCATACTCCTCCCGCATCAGAACCCGTCTTGACTAACGGAACAAAGAGGTCGTGCCCGCGGCGCCGCAAGCTCGCGCCCTGCGCATTTGCCTCCGCCGCTGCTCTGTTTGGTCCGGTCCGATGTCTCGTGTGAATCTCACCGCGATTTTGGATCGGGACCTTTCGTCTCCGGTTTCGGTCAAATTTGCTGTTGTTTGTTTAACGTGTAGCTAAATAGTTACTACTCCCTCCGTCTCTATGAACTTGTCGCTTTGTAGTTTATTTTTGAACTACAAAACGATAAGTTCATAGGGACGGAGGGAATACATCGTACAAGTCTATTTCAAAAATTGCAAGTAACAGAATTGTTTGTTTTGACATGCAATCAATTTTATTCTGTAGATCTCACCATCAGGAATCAAATAAAATTTGTTTCATGTTTTTTGAAGCAATATACAATATATTGTGTTTTTTCGTAATTTTAAAACGAACTAGTATTGTATAAGTGCTTTGAGAATATGCTACTTGCGGCGGACGGAACAGTGATAGTGATCAAGTTATGTCAAAGTAACAAGCGGTTTTCTAAAAAAATCACAGATAACAACTGGAGTTGCGGAACTTTTTATGGCACGCTACTAATCCCGCTTGAATTCGCGGGGACTGCATTTAAATTCTGCATGCGTGGCAAATACTTAGCGGCTTATGTGGCGCGGAGCGGTCAACCCGCGTTTAGTCCCGCTTACATCTATAGTGCATGTCAATACCGAGACTAGTTGGGCTTAGCGATGTAAACAGCGCGGTACATGCCGCAGCGCCCGCGCCGAAATCCCGTAAACAGCCCGCGTAAGGAAATGAGATGCACCGCCGCTGCTCGCAGCTCCAAATGTTATCTACTTTTCATATGTTTGCTTTTGCTATATACTGATTAAGCTGTGTAGACTTATTATCAAAATGTTGAGTCCTTGCTATCAACAATGAGAATGTTGTCAAAATATAATTCATCTCTAATCTTGTGTTGGTTACGTGGCTGGATAGTGAACATGTGAACATGAAGACGAGAGTAAAAGAACATTTAAAAAAAAAAGGTTCAAGAATTATAATGCTTTTGTCAGCATGCAATTAATCTGAACTAAAATGTAGAAACATAAAATATACTTTGCTCCATTCCATTATGTCAGTATGCCAACAGGAAGTCACAAATGACATCATTGCAGCTAAGAGACAATGTAATTAAAAACAATAAATCAAATGTGCCTTGATGAACTTGTGATGGCTCTGTACTGTTCGTGGCCTACTGTGTTCCAGATCTGTGCCTTGATGATCTTGGCATCAACCTACATCCGACAATCAGGTGCTCTTAAGGATTATGTTCAGAGTAATAGTCAAATTATCAGAGCTCAGAACACTTTCTACATTGAGAAAACAAAAGAATCGGACTTATAGATATACAAATATACTATTGTTGCAAGTTATTGAGCTTTACAAATCATAATATAAAGAGAGATGCAATGGTTGAAGAATAAAAAAAGAATGCAGAAGATGCTATTGCAAGTACTTCAAGCCAAATAAGATGTACACATAACACACTAAATAAGAAACATGGAAACAAATAGTTCTCATTAAAAAAGAAATATATCTATAAAATAATGAAATAGCAAATACTATGTCAATTTCACTTCAATGCAAACAATATAAGGGTGATCTGTTGTAGAATTCTTGCATGTTCATATCTAGGTCCAGTAATAGAAATAATTTTCAGCTGGCAAAGCTTAGGTAAGGAACAGGTTAAAAAAAATCGAGTTTGTATATTTGTTTCAGTCTGGTTTAGCTAAGGGCTAGCTGCAGGCTGTGAAAGGTCCGGTGGCATGTGGGTGAGACCTTTGACTATACCTGCTGATATCAAATACAGAATATTTGATGCTCCATTTTTGCCAATAGTGTACCAAAAAACAACATTTCCATCAGAAAATGCATGAGGTTCTCAAAGAGATAGACCTGGTCACAGCATCCAGAGCAAAATTACATAATGACTAAAGGAATATTACATGTTGCATTTTGTCATCTAACCTAATGTCATGTAAGTGCTAACGAACATGAATCGAATATGCATATCAAGGAATGGCCAGATCAAACAGCATCCTATTCTGCAAGAGGCGGACTTTGACATGCTTGCTTAATTATCTCTGACATAACTTGCAAAACAATAGAATGTTTACACCAGATATGAGAATACCGCACTACCATGAAAAGAATCTAGATGCAAACCCAGAGAGTTCATCTAACACAAAGAATTCAACATTCCACCTGAGATGCAATCATTGTCTGCCACATTAACGAAACTTGAACCATTTACATCTAGAGCAGAAACTGACAAAACTGTAGTCCAAACCTCAAGCACTACATTCCCCGATTGATTAAAGAATGGGTGGCACAAGGAGGATCCAAGATATGAATGCGAACACAACAACATTTGAAGTCTAGAACTAGGTCAGTACCAGAAAACTAAAAATTAGACGCCCGCATGGACATACGAGGCTGCACGAGCTGCTATAAATCGAGAAAATCACTTTCATCCGTTGCAAAAAAAAAAAACAGATGCTCTTTGATTCAGAAAATGAGCAAAGTAACAGTTCAATGTTTGTAACAATCAAAATCTGAGCTGGCATGACCTCACTGGGAGGGGAGAGAAGGGACGAGGTGGGCTTGCTCCGTCGAGATCCCCGAGACAGCGAACTGCGGGGGAAGAGACGAGCTGCTGCGAGACGTGGGGAGGGGGAGCAACGCGCTGGCAACAGCCCAGCTGCGGAGGAGGGGGGCGGCGGGCTTCCGCGAGATCGGAGGGGGGGGGGGGGGGGGGGGGGGGGGGGGGCAGAGGCGAGTTGCGCGTCGACCGTCGGTGGGGGGCAAGCGAGCGGAGCGGCACGGGTTTCGCTAGGGAATGGGCCGTGATTCCACCAGATCCTGGGCCGCCAAACAAGACCTAAAGGACTAGGTTCTACATGACAGATATGATCCATCTTTAGAAAACCAATACAGAAGTCCCAGAATTTCAATTAATGTAAACTTCTCTGCACGTCATAAATGAGCTCGTGTCAACGCGTGACGCTATCATTTATTGTCTAAAATGACACTCAGAAAGATCCACACGTCAATTGCGTGATGGTATTCAGCCATAACATCAATAAGTGTATCATAAAAATTGCGAAGTGCATTAAGGAAAACTTTAGAATTAATGGCATTGATTTAAAGAAGTCTATCTCACAACTTTCAGAATTATCAGGACTTACAATTTCATGGATGGTCGTCAAACGCAAACCTACAGCTACATCTGCTTGCAGAAAATTTAATGGATAGTGATATACACATTCATCAAATTCATCGTCAGGTACTAGAGCTTTGACGAGCATATGCAGGATCCAGTTCAACTTCAATTCAATGTACCAGCGTCACGCATTCAGGCTTTCAGTATTGACAAGTCCATCCACAAACACGAAGCGATCAGACTATCCTCGCGCCATCAAGTTTAGCAACATCACCTGATCTTGAAAATGCAGGGGAAAACGAGACGAAAAAATCACATCCTGGCCGGCAGGGAGGGATCAATCGATTGATGCAGATGCGGATGCCACGCCACGCCCACGCGCTGGCCTAGCGGTCCAAAACCCGTCGTGCGTCGTGGAATTCCAGAGTAACCGCCTTGCGCATGCGGCGCAGTGTGTAGAGCGTCATGTCGGCACTGATCCTGGCGAAGAGCAGGAGCTGGATGGCCGCCTCCATCCACGCGTCCTAGCGGGGGGATCCGCGACGGCAGGACCGGGCGGAACGGATAGCGTCCTCGGCCGCTCGGGCCCACGAGGCGGCGGCGCGGAGCCTCTGCCGTGCGACCGAAGGAGTGGCGGAGTGTGTCGGCGTTGTGCTGAAGCCAGCTCTGCCACGACTCATCGTCACTGCCATCGAGCCCGAAGCGCCCGCCGTAGAGGAGGAAGACGAGGGCGGCCCTGGCGAAGAGTGCGTCGAGGCGGGCGAGCTCGCGGATGGCACGGTCGAGGTCTTCGAAGGGAAGCGACGGCGACTCCCCGCCGAGCAGCGTGGCGAAGTTGTCGCCGCGCGGCACCTCAGCCCGTCTCGTTTGGACTACGGTGGCCAACGCGGCGAGCTTCGTGCGGGTGGTGGATACGGTTCCGAGGAGGTGGTGGACGTCACAGCCAACATTGAAGAGGGTTCCCAGCACCGTCTTCGTCAGTTTCCTCCACTCCTCCATTACCGCCGCCCGCTGACGTCGGAGTTCTCTCTCTCTTCTCTCTCTGAGCGCGCGTATGACGAAATGACGATGTGGCGGAGGTAGAAGGAGATGTGGAGATAAATTTGCCCTTGTATTTTTGTGCAGTTTAACAGCGTGCACCCGCGAGACGCTGCAAGAAAAGAATTCACTGCCTCCGGCTCTCACTGACCGTTGGCCTCACGATTTTAACCGCACCGTCATCCCATTTCGACCAGGGCTCGAGGTAAATAGTCTGTTAGGGTCGTGGGCTCCACTGCACCAGCCTGGCTATTTCAGAGCACGCCGGCTGCCAACCGCACACATGCCTTCTTGACTTCTTCGAGAAGCCACACAAAAAGCGAGCGAGAGAAAGATGGCGGCAGCGAATGCGTGGATGGCGCTCGTCCGGGATCGGGTGTTGGAGGCAGACTTCTGCTACCGCCATGCTTACCTTATGATCGGCGACGCGGAGATGGTCTTCATCCAGCCCGTACGCGCGGCCGACGAGGATGATGGGCGTGCGCAGTTCATGGGCGTGTAGGACCTGCTCGTGGACGCAGTCGCGGTGTCCCTCGTGATGGCGGCCGAGCACGTCGGCCTCCGAGGCGCTGCATCAACCGGGCGGCGCCCTTGCAGTCCATCAGCGACATCGGCGAAGCCAACAAGCCCGAGCGCGACCTGCACGCCACTCTGGAGCATCTCCACGATGCCCGGGTTCGCGCCACTGACACCTGGGCCTCCGTGCAGACGGGGCGCGACCATCTGTGGGCTGCCTACCAGCTTCTGGATCACGTGGAGCTCAGCAGCGTGGTCGGCTTGATCGACAACCAACGCGTCGCCGCCTGAAACGACGTCTGTGAGGGGTTTCAGCTCGGAACTCAATTCTCTACATTCGGTATGCACAATTGTGGTTTTGCATCCCTATCCGGATTCACGCCACGTGGATTGTCACCAATCTCAAAGCGCCAAGGCATCGATACGGAAGCAGGCCGCGGCTAGCTCAATCCACAAAGGAGCACGGCTCGGCTCGGCTTGGCTCGCTCGATCCACGGAAGCTCGCGGCCAAAAGAGGATCAATGGATAGATGTGTGTCGCGTCAGATCCGGTCCTCAAGCACACACCGCCACGACCATTGCGTCTCCTACCATCCACGCCAAGCCCCGTTCTTGTTGATGAGCAGCAGGCCAAGCATGCTGTGGGTACCTCTACATGGACACGTAGTACATGACCACCCAATACCTCGAGATACTGTCCGGGGGATGAAGTAGCCGGAGAAGAGGAAGAAAACATCGAGGAACACGCAAATAAGGGTGTTACCGATCATGAAGTCCGACGACACGACACTGAGGAAGAGAACCAGGGAGCTGTCCATGTGCACTATTAGCCAAACAGAGAGAATGAAGAAGACGTCATAGGCGCGGCGCTGGAGGGCGAGCAAGTACAGTGGCGTCGAGAAGAAGAGCGACACGTCGAGGAGGCACATTGCGAAGAGCGCGTTGTGTAGGATCAAAGAGCACGTCAAAAGCTACTAGAGGGGAGGATGAATGGTAGATTAAAACTTTTTTAGCGGAAGCAACGAAAACACCTCGACGGAAAATCAATCTGTTAAGAAATCGTGTGTGCGACTAATCTAGACGTGATCAGTTATAATAAAACCAGTATAGATTGTGGAGAATCATGTAACGAAGACGTCACAACAAGAATCACAAAAATCCGTTGAGAAAAAACTGAGGTTACGATCAAAAGATCAAACAAAGGTCAATCTGTTCTACCAAATAAAAACCATATTTATAACACTGCAAAGAAACTTGTGTAGATCAGAAACCACAAACCCAATGACCATGAAATTTTCACAGATGATAGATAATCAAGTTTTGAATACAACCCAAAAAGAATCACATCAATTGGATCGGTAAACTCGAGTTATAATAAAACCACAGAAGCAAGGTAGTGTTGCGCAGAAACTCTTTGACAAAAACTTGTTTGAAACAAGTCGGACGAACAAGACACAAAAGTTCCTTTAAATTATGATCTTTATTCAATAGAACACAAGAGGAACAACCCAAAATTCGTACACCACGAGCTCTGGCCTCCTTTGCTTATATAACCAGCCATGAGGCCAACCCAAACCAAACTAAGACTCCTATCCTACTCAGTTTCCATCAATACTTTTCATAGTTGCTCAAGACTCTTCCATACACAGATAGAAGCAATATTAAGACTTACAAACACCTTAGGGATGTATCCCACATTCCTAAAACAACTCAACTTCGTGACCCACATGAAATCCTATCATAACCAACTCAAATCTTTCTATATTTGAGTCAAACCCGACTTAGCCGTAGCCTGAGTCCATAACCTAGTCGGTTGGACCTTTCAGACCAATTTTTTATGTCCACATCTCTTCATCACGCCTCGGAACCCATGTAGACACGTTCATGCACTCCTTGCACACGTGTAGACACCTTCCAACGACGTCTACAATGTCTTCATTTGCATTGTTCTTGATTCAAACATACTGTGCAACCTCCCGATCAACTCAACCATAATTCCTCCCAAACATGGTTGTTGAACCTCATCTTCTCCCTAAGACTAGTTCAATGGATCCCGTCACCAGCCATGTCTTGAACTCAAGTAACATCTGCACATGAATAAACAACCAATACTCAAGCAACACCTGCACATGAACCTAGCCACAGCAAGTCGAACATATCCAAAATAAGTTAGACCTAGACAAAAAAGTCAGACCTAGCCAAAGCAAATTGGGTCTTACGTCGGACCTTGTCGGAGCTACCCAAAACAAGTCGGACCTATCGTACGTCGGACCTAAAGTTGGACTTTGATGAGACGGGTGTTTTGGCAAAATTCAAAACTTTTATCATCATAGCCAATGTATTCAGCACACATAGGTCTCACAATATCCCCCTTGATGAATGCATTGGCAACAGCTTAGAATCCGAATATTGGCTTATTCACATGAAAAGTTTTGAAAACATAATTCTCCCCCTATACATATTTCTCCCCCTTTGTAAATCATAAAAAAAATGAGAAGAAAAATAAAAATACGAAAATTCTCCTCCTTAGAAGAATCGTGCAAAAACACTTGTTAATGTGATCAATGTGTGATCAATTTCTCCGCCTTTGACAATGTATTCAACAAGGTACAAAAGAGAAATTTTAATTGTTATGAGCATATTATAACATATACATATAAAACAAAGCTCATCCAAGTCATACTATCAAGTAACTTATACTATCACATCAATGAGATACATAAAGTAGTGTAAGCCATGCTAGAGATCAAATGTAATTTTCAATTTAACCAAGTCATGATCTCACAAACTTAACTGTTTCAAAACATGAAAGCATGACACTTGTTACTGTATTTTTCATTTTTCAATATCATTTAAAGCTCAAATTTTAATCATATAACATTTGTAAGAGATTATATGCCGCATCAACCTTATTCTAACCAACCAAACTAAGTCTATGTCATTTGACAATCAGAATCTTAAGGACATGGTTTTAGTCATACACAACTTCTTTCAAGTTCATATCTAAGTGCAATGATAAGCCATCTCAAAACAAGAAGTGCGGTGCATGCATATTCTCTTGATATTTTCTCAATTTTTCATTTGATCATAAAAACTCAACATGTTAGTTGATTACATGATTAATTCTCTATGATTAAAATCACTTGTGACCATGCAACAAGTTCAAAACAGCAAGAAAGTTTAACCATGACCAGATTTAGTGTAAGTAACTATGTTTCCTTTTTCAACATTATCACGGAGAAAGTGATACCTAATGTCAATGTGCTTTGTTCTAGAATGTTGCACGGAGTTTTTAGCAATGCAAATGGCACTAGTGTTGTCACAAAACAGCGAAACACTATCTAGATCAACCTATAGTCCTTAAAAGTTTGAACGATCCAAAGAATTTTGTGAGCAAGTGCTAGTAGCAG
Organism: Tuctoria greenei; assembly: GCA_036927565.1. Classification (NCBI taxonomy): domain Eukaryota; kingdom Viridiplantae; phylum Streptophyta; class Magnoliopsida; order Poales; family Poaceae; genus Tuctoria; species Tuctoria greenei. Next base: position 129,397,821 of record JAYESD010000005.1, on the reverse strand, counting down.
CTATATATTCAGATTCTGCTATGGATTGTGCAACTGAACTTTGTTTTCTAGAGGACCAAACATCAAGTGAATTACGAAGAAAATGACAAGCACCCGAAGTACTTTTCCTATCAATCTTACAACCTCCAAAATCAACATCCGTAAAACCTTTCAAAGAAATGGTTGAGGTAGAAGGAAGAAAAATGTCAAATTCTTGAGTTCCATGTAAGTACCTGAGAATCCTTTTGACGGCTTGACAATGTGAAGCACGTGGTGAAGCTTGGAACCATGCACAAAGACATACGCTGAATTGTATGTCCGGTCTTGATGCCGTGAGGTTCAAAACTGATCCAATCATACTTCTCTATTCTTTTTTATCGACCGGGTCACCATCTTCATAAAGTTCAAGTGTAGTTGTTGTACCCATTGGTATCTAGAGAGGCTTGCTTCTGTCTATGTTGAAGCGCTTAAGAAGATCTCTTCTATCACTACAAGGATTCCGCCCTGTTGTAATGATTGTACTGCAACGAATACTAAATCGTTGCAGTAAGCTTGGTCTTTTGCCACGATTCACTAGTTCGTGGTATTAGCATCTATTGCCACAGAACACGATCATTGCATTAGGATCCGTTGCCACGATTCACTAGTTCGTGGCACTAGGATCTATCGCCATGAATCTGTTGTCATGATTCACTAGTTCATGGTATTAGCATCTATCGCCACGAAAAACAATCGTTGTATTAGGGTCTGTTGCTACGATTCAATAGTTTGTGGCATTAGGATCTATCGCCACAAATCTGTTGCCACGATTCACTAGTTTGTGGCATTATCATCTATCGTCACAGAACACGATCGTTGCATTAGGATTTGTTGCCACGATTCACTAGTTCGTGGCATTAGCATCTATCGCCATGGAACACAATCGTTGCATTAGGATCTATTGCCATGATTCATTAGTTCGTGGCATTAGCATCTATCACCACGGAATACAATTTTTACATTAGGAACTTTTGCCACGTTTCACTAGTTCATGGCGATAGGATCTATCGCCACGAAACACAATCGTTGCATTAGGATCTATTGCCATGAGATACCGGTTCGTGGTGTTAGGATCTATCTCCACGGAACAAAATCGTTGCATTAGGAACTTTTGTCATGATTCACCAGTTCGTGGCATTAGGATCTATCGTCACAAAACACAAACGTTGCATTAGGGACTTTTGCCACGATTCACTAGTTCATGGCGATAGGATCTATTTCCACGAAACACAATCATTGCATTAGGATCTATTGCCACAAATTACCGGTTCATGGCGTTAGGATCTATCGCCATAGAATAGAATCGTCGCATTAGGAACTTTTGCTACGATTCACCAGTTCGTGGCTTTAGGATCTGTCGCCACGAAACACGATCATTGCATTAGGAACTTTTGCCATGCTTTACCAGTTCGTGGCGTCAGGATCTATCGCCACAAAACACAAACGTTGCATTAGGAACTTTTGCCACGATTCACCAGTTCATGGCAATATAATCTATCACTACGAAGCACAATCGTTGCATTAGGATATGTTGCCACGAATTACCGATTCGTCGCGTTAGGATCTATCGCCACAGAACAGAATTGTTGCATTAGGAACTTTTGCCACGATTCACCAGTTCGTGGAGTTAGGATCTATCACCACAAAACACGATCATTGCATTAGGAAGTTTTACCATGATTCACCAGTTCGTGGCGTTAGGATCTATCACCACGGAACAGAATCGTTGCATTAGGATCTGTTGCCACGACTCACCAGTTCGTGGTGTTAGGATCTATCGCTACAAAAACACAATCGTTGCATTAGGAACTTTTGCCACGATTCACCAGTTCGTGGCGATAAGATCTATCGCCACGAAACACAATCATTGCATTAGGATCTGTTGCCGCAAATTACCAGTTCGTGGCATTAGGATCTATCACCATGGAACACAATCGTTGCATTCAGAACTTTTGCCACGATTCACCAGTTCGTGGAATTAGGATCTATCGTCACGGAACACAATCGTTGCATTAGGAACTTTCGCCGCGATTCACCAGTTGGTGTCATTAGGATCTATCGCCATGAAACACAATCGTTGCATTTGGAACTTTTGCCACGATTCACCACGATTCAATTTCGGCTTGCTTCTAAGCTTGCTGCTAAATAGAATAGCGGCTTCTATATTTTCAAAAAAAAAATCAAATAGTTCACGTACAACTAGCTCACACAATACTTAGATAAAAAATCATCAGCTTCGCTGTCCCCCCCCCCCAATATTGGAAGTACATTGATATATGTATTGTCGTCGTCATCTTCATTTTCTGATGGAACTCTATGTGTCTCAAACTGATCACATGTTCTCATTTGAAGAGCGGAAGCATCATGGTTGCTCCCTCAATGTCATTCCTATCCCATGCGGTCCTATCCTCATTTATATTAGTTAGTCATTGATCATCAAATGTCTCAGCCTCCATCGTCTGAGTGACATTATGTTCACTGTCTCTAGGGGGCATGGCAAAAAGGTTGCGTGGCTTCGTTTTAACAACTGTAGCCTATTTAGGTTGCTTCACACTTCGAACGTAAAAAACTTGTTCTACATAGGTGGCTAGAATGTAAGAATCATACTTAAATTGAGAAAGAGTAGTGTCAACATCTATCATTCCGTATCGATCCATTTTGTAGCCTCTGCTTTGGCTCTAACCGGAATGAGGCCGATCAAACCAGTCACATTCAAATAACAGAACCTCTTGATTTTTTCTCAAAATCAACAGAAATCATTTTCTTGATTACTCCAGACCACTCATGATCACCATCCTGAACAACAACACCACTGTTTTGTGTCCATAAATCTTTTTCCACCTCTGTTGTTCAAAAGAAGAAGCCATTTATGAATGATCGACTAAAAAAACGTGCCTGACGATCAGGTCCTCTAGATAATGCATACAAATAATCGGCTACTTTGCCTTCTTTGTGTAATGTCATAATCTGTACACATTAGTATAAAAGGGGTCATAGATAAACCAACTTCAGAACACATATTTGTTCAATATTTCATCAAAGTAAAAACTTGCATGTACTTACTCGTTTCTGAAACCAATAAACAAACTCATATGTATGGCATTTTTCAACATCACGAGAATGAATCTTTTTCAGCTCTTCAAAATGCTCACTGAAAAGGGTACAAAATTAAATTAGCCATCTAAAATAAGCATGATCTAATATAGTATAGAATGTTTGAGTTATACGTACTTGATCCATAGAGCGGCCTCTTCAACATTAGAAATAATATAATGTCTGATGTTATGTAGTTCCACCATAGTAAGTTGGCCCTATTTAAACCCTTTTTTAGAATTATCAACTTCTGTAAATATATTAGACTTGAGAGAAGGTTCATTCCTAGCTATAGGTTCATGACGTTCTGCCCTATTAAGCTTGGTGCTGATGTTATCCAAAAATTGACTACAAAATGTCATACACTCTTCCATAATATATCCCTCAGTTATAGAACCCTCAGGGTGAGCTCTGTTACGTACATACCTCTTCAATGTACCAAGGTAACTCTCAATTGGATACATCCATTTGTAAGAAACAGGTCCACCCAAGCGAGATTCTTCGGCAAGATGGATTGGAAGATGTACCATGATATCAAAGAAAGCAGGAGGAAGCAACATCTGAAGCGTTTGATCATCTTATCCAAATCTGGTTCCGCCAATTCTTTAGAACAAAATCCAGAAAAGAATGTGGTAAACTGAAATAAAGGTGCAACAACCTTTTTAGGCAATATGTCACGTATTGCAATAGGAAGGAGCTTCTGAAATATAATATGGCAGTCATGAGATTTTAGACCTGATACCTTACGTGCTCTTATGTCTACACATCTCTTGATGTTTGAGGCATAACCATCGGGCATCTTCACATCCCCCAAGAACTTGCACAAGGTGGTCTTCTGATCTTATGCAAAGTATATGATGCTGATGGACAATCATACTTCAGTTTCATACCCACCGGATGTTGCTTTGGCCGTATACCCATTTCCTGCATATCAAGACGAGCTTGTAGACTATCTTTTGTTTTACCATATGTCGAAGTGTTTGAAATGACACATCCCCCAGACCTGCTAAGGAGCAGCCCGCGGAGGTTCTTGTTATGGTTGGGGTACACAGAGATCAAGATCAAGATGATGACACCAGAGATTTACGTGGTTCGGGCCGCCTGAGTGTAACACCCTACTCCACAGGGTTTGTGTTGTATTGTGTGAGTCTGTTCACTAGTATGCCTATTAGCTTGGATCAGCTCAGCTTCGATCAGATGAGATGCCCTTGGGTACGTGCGGCACAACCCTTTTATAGTTCTAAGGACTGACCGTTACAAAGCTTTTCTGGCTCGACATGTGGCCCTGGCGTATTTAATGGCCTAATACACTGTCTAAAGGGTATTAAGTTTGATTAATAGTGTGATAACGTGCCTTAATGGCTGCGTTACTCCTATTAACAGTGCTCTGATCATGTGTCGTTAATACAATATTAACGGCACGTAATTAAATCTTGTAACTGTCACTTTAATTACCCTTGATGGTTCATGCTGAAGGAGATCTGCCAGTGTATATGTCAATGTAGGTCTGGAGGCTCCACACGTGGAAGCTCTGGAGCTTTCCCTTAAGGGAGGTTAGGTCCAGGGCTGTTGTACACGTGTCGTCACTGGAGCTCCTCTCTGCCGGGGGTTAGGTCCGGGGTCGTTGTACACGTGTTATCACCGAAGGTTTCCTTCGTTGGGAGCTTAGTTCCGGTTTTCCTCGTGTTGACCCAGGAGCTACCCATATGAGTGGAGCGGGTCCGGTGCAATGTGACATGTGGGGCCCGAGAAGACCTTCAACTCTGATAGGTAGAACTTCTTTGTACTCTTCATGGTACTAAGGGGTACCTGGTACGCAGGGTACTGACAGTGGCCCCCGAGCCCACCTCTGGGAGAAACCCTTTGGGTTAAGTTATTCTACCGGAGGTGGGGCCATTTTCGATTCCCGCGCTTTGATTTCAAGAGTCTTCTAATATGCTATTGGAGCGATGATCCAGGAGTGAACCATTGACACGTGGCTTGTTGTGAATGTGGCAGATAAGATCTTTGAGTGAGGATCTCACGCAATTGAAGGTTGCCGGTTCCCAATACAAAAATCGTATCGGTTCCGCACACTCTGTCAGGGTGCCGCCATCGAGTTTCCTGCCGCTCATCATGACAACAGTTTTCCTTGGGTAAGAACCTCGATCTCTTTGTCGGGGTGGCCCCAGGCCCACTCGTCATTGACAGGGTAGATTTTTGAAAAGTGCCTTCATTCTCACTGCGGTTTCCATCCAAGCATCGCGAAGGCTTATTTAAGAGGGAAAGTGCGCACGGTTTGAGGACTCTTTACGCCTTTGATCATATATGCCCTCAGAGCCTCCCAAACTCTGCCTAACTTCCCTTCCATTGCTCTGCTTTGCCGTGATGTAGTTAGGTCTCCCCAAGAGCCGCCTCAAGAATGACGATGATTTGAATAAGGTCCGGACCTATATGGGGTGGTCCAATGACTCCTTCAATCACTATGTTTGCGCCGGCAAGCTCCTGTTCAAGAAGGAGCGCAGTGGCGACATGGTGTACTTCTCAGTGTACGCCATGGTGGGATTCATTCCACCTTTCTCTACTATTTATTTTGATGCTGCTGGACTTTTATGGTCTGCAGCTGTATCACTTTGGCCCCCATTCTCTTCTTCTTGTGGCGACGTTCGTCCACTTTTGCGAGATGTGGGTGGGTATTCCCCCCTGCGTCGAGCTATTACACGCCTTCTTCACTGATGAGGACATCACAACAGCGGAGACACACATTGAACTGCAAGGACCAATCACAAGAGCACGAGCACGGTTAATAAATCAGCAAGTGAATTCGTTCCTAACTTCTTTTGCATGTGAGTTTGAGAATAGATTGCTATGTGATGATTTAATTGTTATTAGGAATAATGGAGAAGTTCAACAAGTGAAGGAAAGAGGCATTGGGAGTATGGAGAACTAGCTGGGACGTCCACAAGTTGATGGAAACAGTTTACAACTCGGACTCGAGTTCAACTCAGAGTCCAGGAGCAGTCCACCTTCAAACGGATGCCCAGGAGGCATACCGACTCTGTTTTCGACGTTCTACATATGAACAGAAAGAGGAGAAAATAAACTTTCCAATGGTTCTGATCCCACCTCAAAATTCCTCCAGAGTCATTGGGAATCGTCGAAACAATTCAAGTCCAGATTTTTGTCCGGTGCTTCACCACTGAATTGGGCCTTGTATCTTGTAAGAGTCCATGAGGGACACGTCTAATCGTGTTTTGGCCGAACCCTAGATTTTAAATACTGCAACCGCCGGTCATATTCGGTGGGTTTTGCTTAGAATAACAATTTCACCGTTCTACAGTTTGTGAGACCCCAACTTCTCAATTTCAGATCGTGTCTTCTACGTTCTTGCTTGTGTTCTCGGTTCACTTGCAGGGATTAGCCTTCTTAGCGAGGTCAAGCATGTGTCGCACGGTTGATTACCAACGGAGCAGTGGTGTAGTAATCGCAGGGGTATTCGATCTGCTCGAGTACCGCGGATCATCAACATCGAGTTCTCCACCCCAATCGACTTACCTTTTAGAAGATTGGGCCTAAACCTACTCATCAATTGGTATCAGAGCTGCTGGTCCTTTTAAGATTGTTGAAAAGATTAATGATAATGCATATAAGCTTGAATAGTAGGCTGAGCTATTAGTTTTGACAACCTCCGGACGAAGATTCCGTCAGAAGCCGGAACATGATGGATATCCAGGACTTCAAAGTCCTTCTGAAGTCTCTGGACTTCAAGGAGATAAGCAGCTAGTTGAGGATTGTTGCAGAACATTCACCTTTGACTTGTTTTATGATGAGTTGTGAATCTCCCTTCAGCAAAAGCTGTTTTACACCATAAGATAGTGCCACCTTGGGTCCGTAGATGAGAGCTTCATACTCCCCCATGTTGTTATTTGCCTTGAAATCAAGGTGTACCATGTACTTGACCTTCTCCTCAGTCGGAGCTAGGAGAAGGATTCCAGCTCCGGCCCCCTGCTTTTGCACGGAATCGTCGAAGTAAGGGGTCCAGTGAGGCTCGGTGAATACTGGAACTTTTGGTTCTGGTTTCTGTTCACTGTGGCCCCCAGGGTTTGATGGAGATGGGGTCCACTCCGCCACAAAGTCAGCCAAGGCTTAACTTTTGATTGCTTGTCTTGACACGAATTCTAGATCGATTTCGGCTAGTTCTGCTGCCCACTTTGCAATGTTCCCAGTAGAATTAGGGTTATGAAAAATAGCACGCAGTGGAAAAGAAGTTACCACTGATATTTTGTTGGCTTGAAAGTAGTGATGAAGCTTCCTTGAGGCAATAAGAACTGCATGAAGCAGTTTATGCACCTCAATGTATCTTGTCTTGGCGTCGTGGAGTACTTCACTGATGAAGTACACGGGGCGTTGGATGGTCTGGACCCTATCGGAAGGACCTATAGCTTCTTCTCCATCGACCCGGACCCTGCTGGAGGGTTCTAGACCTTCAGGCTGTGCTTCTTGGACCTTCCCAAAGGGGTCCAAAACTCCTTCTTGTTCGACTTGGACCTCGCTAGGAGGATCCAGATCATCTTGGTGAGCCAGGTGAACCTCCTCAAGCGAATGAGGTTGATCCCCTAGCATTTCATTTTGAGGTTCCGTGTCTGGAAGCTGAGACCCAGTCGCATCTTCAGGTGATTCCAGACCCTCCCGAAGGGTTCTAGACTCATAGATTGGATGTGGCTTCGGTCTTTCCACAACCAGGACCATACTGACAACTTCGGTGGTTGCCAAAATGTAAAGCAGTAAAGCCTCACCAAAATTAGGGGCTACCAATATCGGTAGTGTGGTGAGGAGCTGTTTCAGCTTTTGAAACGCCTTTTCTGCTTTTTTAGACCAATTAAACGGTCCGGACATCCTCAAGAGTTTGAAGAAGGGTGGCGCCCATTCTGCCAGTCTTGAGATAAACTAGCTGAGCGCAGTTAGGCATCCAGTTAGCTTCTGGACATCTTTAATGCGGGCTGGGGGCCGCATATCTTCTATGGCCTTGATCTTCGCCAGATTTGGTTCAATTCCTTGGTGACTCACCAAGAACCCCAGAAGCTTCCCGGAGCTAACCCCAAAGACACACTTGTCTGGGTTCAGCTTGGTGCACGTGGTGCACAGTTTGTCGAAGACGGCTTGTAAGTTGTCAAGGAGTGACTCGTTGTTTTTGATCTTCACAACGATGTCATCAACATACACCTCCACCAAGTCTCTAATTAGCTCTTCAAATGTTTTGTACATAGCTCGCACAAATGTTGAAGCAGCGTTTTTAAGACCGAATGGCATGGCAGTATAACAGTACAATCCATCTACTGTTATGAAGGCAGTATGCTCTTCATCTTCCTTAGACATTTGGATTTGATGATATCCAGAATATGCATCTAAGAAACACAATAGCTCACACCTGGAGGTGGAGTCCACTATCTGATCTATTCTAGGTAGTGGAAATGGATCCTTGGACATGCCTTATTTAAGGTGGTGTAGTCGATATACATCCGAAGCTTCCCACCAGCCTTGGGTACAACAACTGGGTTTGCCAGCCATTTTGGATGGAAGACTTCCCGGATGAATCCAGCTTCGAGAACTTCTTGATTTCCTGTCGGATGAAGTTTTGTCACTCGATTGATTGCTTCCGGGGCTTCTAGTGTACAAGCCGTGCGTCTGGGTAAATCTTCAGATTTTGCTCAATCACCTCCCTAGGGATCCCAATCATTTGTGATGGTTGCCAGGCAAACATGTCGACATTTGCCCGGAGGAAAGTGATGAGCGCGAGTTCCTATTTGTTGTTCAGACCCCCTGATATATGGGTACGCAGCATCGGAACCAATTTGGACAACCTTGACGGGAATGTTAGTTTCGCCGCTTGGTTGCACACGGGGTGCGGAGGTAGAGCCTTTATGATGAATGCTTGGAGGGTTTGGAACTGGCTCCTTACTAGATGCTTTCTCGTGCGCTGTGGTAAGCGCATAGAGTTCTTCCAGAGCAGTAACTCTTGCGGTGCAATCTCCGCGGATCCGGAGAACGCCTGGGTGTTGGCATCTTCAACACTAAGTAACCATAATGAGCAGCGGCCATGAACTTGTATAAAGCTGGCCTGCCCAGAATGGCATTAAACGGCAGGCTTATCTGCGCAACATCGAAGACCAATTTCTCAGTTCGGTAGTTGTCCCGAGTCCCGAAGGTCACTGGGATTGTGATGGAACCGAGAGGAGTAATGGTTCCCGGACCTACTCTAGAGAAAGGTCAGATAGGCGAAGGTCCGAAGGCCAGAGCTGAAGCTTAACGAAAGCTTCGAAGCTTATGAGGTTTAGCCCGGAACCTCTGTCCACCATTACATGGTGGATTTAAATATTGTTAATGGTGGGTGAAACCATCAACGGGAGTTGGACAGCCCCGATTAGGTTTCGGGGGCATTCCGAAGCATCCAAAATAATGGGAGTATCCATCCACTTTTGATGTGGTTCCGCCTTAGCAGTAGGAGCTGCCACGGCCATGTCCTGCCGCATTGTCTTGAGGATGCGGCGAGAGGTGATGTCCCAAGAACCACCATAGATGGTGTTTAGGGTCTTCCGGCGCTCGTTGTCAGAAACGTCGGAGTCGTCATCAATAGTGTTGTAGACAGCTTTCAGGACCTTTTTGGGGTCCTGAAAACCTAGCTCCTCTAAAATCGGAGCTTCGTTGATTTTTTGCTTTCCTTCCCGTTGACGGAAAGGAGCTTCTTCCCGGCGCTTGTTGTAGCGCTCGAGAAGGTTCTAGACCTCCCAACACTCTTCCAAGATGTGTCAATTCTTCTTGTGAATCGGACACCATGCTTTAGAACTATTGCCGTCTTCTGATGAAGGGCGAGGTCATTTATCGGGGCGTGGCCCCCCGACTTCCAGGAGCTGCGGCAGCAATAGCGGCTGGTGCGTCGGTCAACGACTTCTTTTTGTCGTTGGGCTTCTTTTTCTTCTTGCCACTACCAGAGGTAGCGGCTTCAGTTTTGGAAGACTTCTGGTTGGCCTCCGGAGCTGGATTAGAATGCATTTCACGGCCCTCCGCAGCTCTAGCACATTTGCTCGGCTAGGATAAAGAGTTCCGTGACGCTGGTAACTTCTTTGATGGCCAATTTCTCCAACATATTCTTATCTCAAACACCCTGTCTGAATGCAACGATAACAGAGGAGCTCGAGATTGAAGGAATAGTATTCTGTACCTGAGAAAACCGCTGGATGAAGGATCACAGCGATTCCCCCGATGTCTATTTACAACAAACAAATCCAATTCAGTGCCAGGCCGGGTGTAAGAACTCTTGAAGTTGGCAGTGAATTGTTGGCATAGCTTCGCCCAACTATTAATGGAGTCAAGTGGAAGGCTCATGAACCAGGACCTTGCAGTCCCAGTTAAAGCCATCGGGAAGTAATTGGCCATCACAGCCTCATCACCCCCTGCTGCTAGTATGGTAGTGGAGTATATTTGAAGGAACTTGGCGGGGTTGATAGTCCCGTCAAATTTTTCTGTCAAGTGAGGCCAGAACTTCTGTGGCCATCTAACCATGCGCAAATGCATGGCCAGGGCAGAACAACCTCCTCCTACTCCCTGAGGAGTTGGGTTGTCTTGAGCCTCTCGTCTTTCACGAGCATGCTCGATATGGACACGACCATCCTGCAGCTAGTATCGGCAATCCAGTTCCGACCGCAGGTCATGAGTCAGAATCTTGGTAGTGGTGTGGGTGCGTCGTGCCCCGGGAGGCAGCGAAGTCACCTACTGGGATCCAACACGTATCCTTTGTTGTGAGACTTGTGAACCAAGTCGACCGGACAAGGTCCTTCTTTGTGATGGTGCTTGCCCCAAAGGGGGAGGACCTTGATTGTTGATGCCTGCAGCCGCAAGTGCGACCAGATGATCAACATCAACTCTCCACTGCTCCATAGCACCCTGGGGTGCACCTGGAGGCAGTGGGTGTTGTAGGAGAGCTCGCGCAGCAATGAGCGCGTGCTCAGGGTTGTTGTTTGTCGATGCAGTGATCAACGCAGATGCCCCATCTTGTTGACCAGCATTGTTTCCCGGAACAGATGGTGGCTGTGGTGCCATAGCGTCTGCTGAAACAATGGCACCTGCTGGTTGTTGGGCGTTGGAGGGATTGCCTCCAGCAGGTTGTCCAGCGTGGTTGCCATTGGAGTATCCAGCAGCTGAATTCGCCATCTTGTGATCTCGGGACTGCACTTGAACCCCTACCTGGCGCGCCAAATTTCGAAGTATACGAAATGACACTTTCCCCAAACCTGCTAAGGAGCAGCCCGCAGAGGTTCTTGTTATGGTTGGGGTACACAGAGATCAAGATCAAGATGATGACACCAGAGATTTACGTGGTTCAGGCCGCCTGAGCGTAACACCCTACTCCACGGGTTTTGTGTTGTATTGTGTGAGTTTGTTCCCTAGTATGCCTGTTAGCTTAGATTAGCTCAGTTCCGATCAGATGAGATGCCCTTGGGTACGTGCAGCACAACCCTTTTATAGTTCTAAGGACTGACTGTTACAAAGCTTGACTGGCCCAACATGTGGCCCTCGCGTATTTAATGGCCTAATACACTGTCTAAAGGTATTAAGTGTGATTAATAGTGTGATAACGTGTCTTAATAGCCGTGTTACCCCTATTAGCAGTGCTCTGATCGCGTGTCGTTAATACAACATTAACGACACGTAATTAAATCTTGTAACTGCCGCTTTAATTACCCTCGATGGTTCGTGCTGAAGGAGATCTGCCAGTGTATATGTCGATGTAGGTCCGAAGGCTCCACACGTGGAAGCTCTAGAGCTTTCCCTTATGGGAGGTTAGGTTCGGGGTTGTTGTACACGTGTCGGCACCAGAGCTCCTCTCTGCTGGGGGTTAGGTCCGGGGTCGTTGTACACGTGTTGTCACCAAAGCTTTCCTTCGTTGGGAGCTTAGTTCCGGTTTTCCTTTACACGTGTTGACCCAGGAGCTACCCATATGAGGGAAGTGGGTCCGGTGCAATGTGACATGTGGGGCCTGAGGAGACCTTCAACTCTGACAGGTAGAACTTCCTTGTACTCTTCGTGGTACTAAGGGGTACCTGGTACGCAGGGTACCGACACCATCCATATTAAGCAATGTCTCCAATATGCTGTCACAAATGTTTTTCTCAATGTGCATGACATCTAAGTTATGCCTTAGTAGCAATGTCTTCCAATACGGGAGATGAAAAAAATATACTTTTCTTCTTCCAACTATGCCACCTATCTTCTTCAATGTGCTTTATCTTATTATTCTCTGTCCAAAACTCACTTGATCAGAAGTCTCGTGTTGTTTGAGTACTTCATGACCAGAGAGTGTTGTTGGAGTCTCTCTATTCTCTATCTTGTTGTTGAAAGAAGCTTTGTCTCGACGCCACTTGTGATTCTGAGGTAGGAAATGATGATGACCCATGTAGCAATACTTTCATCCATGTTTGAACCACAAGGCGTCAGTGTTTAATGGCAATATGGACATGCTAGCTTACCTTTTGGGCTCCATCCACATAGCATTGCATATGCTGGAAAATCATTTATTGTCCACAATATAGAAGCTCGCATGAGAAATGTCTCTTTCTTTGAACTGTCGTATGTTTTAGCACCATCAGACCATAATTTCAGTAGCTCATCAATCAAAGGCTGCAGATACACATCAGTGTTGTTTCCAGGTGACTTTGGCCTAGGAATTATCATTGACATCAACCAATAAGGCTGCTTCATACACAACTAAGGTGTTAGATTCTTAGGGATTAGAATCACAGGCATGTACTATAAGAAACATTCATTACTCCAAAAGGATTGAAACTATTAGATGCTAGCCCAAGTCTTATGTTGCGAGAATTAGATGAGAAATTAGGGTGAATGCTATCAAAATGCTTCCATGCTTTCGAATCTGCAGGATGGCGCAATATTCCATCATCAATATGTTCTTCTTTGTGTCAGCACATGTTTGATGCCGTTGATTCTGCCATATAAAACCTTTGAAGACGGGGAATAAGAGGGAAGTATCATAGAATCTTGCGTGCTACAAGCTTCTTGGCTTTTCCACAAGGTAAAGCCTCTCTTGCATCCCCACTAGTACTATTTTCCATCTTAATTCACCACATTTTGGGCATCGATCCAGTAGAGAATAGTCCTTCCGAAATAACACACATTCATTGACACATGCATCTACCTTTTCGTAGCTCAGCCACCGAGGTCACGAACAACCTTCTGAACTTTATCAAGTGTATTAGGAATGCAATGGCCCTCTGGAAGCACATATGAGAATAGTTCAAGGATCAAACCAGTTAAACTCTTTATCTGGTACAACCTGGGTCACATTCTCACAACCTGAATACAACTCCTTTTTGGCATGATTTAATAAGTCATAGAATGCCTTTGGACACCCAGTTGGCTCCTGCTGGTTTATAGAATTTTTTGGATCATCAACATATGATGAAGTACCACCATGATCAGTGCCTCTAAGTAGACTGGACATCATATTTTCCATAGCAGCATCATCAGAAATTATCTCCTCATTATTTGCTGATTGCTCAGCAATATTTTTCTCAACTCGTTTTTCTCCATGGTATACCCAATAAGTATAATCAAATGATATCCCATTACGAAGGAAGTGAAGATGAACTTCCATGTGTGTCCCGTGGCAAATATTACGACATCTCGTGCAAGGACAAGGCATAGTTTCTTCTTCACAAGTGCCCTGACATGCTAAATTTAAAAATGACTTCATTCCATCCTGCCACTCCTTCGTACGCCTGTCTTTTCCCTTCTATGTCTTATCTTCTGACATTGCTTCCTACAATTCAATTAGCATATCTGTAAGAGGATAGAACTACAATAACATTATGTGAGCAATTGTACCAAGCGATGTTGCTCCTCCACATGCGGCGGCCGGCGGATCCTCCTCCACGCCTGTAGCCGGCGGATGCTCTTCCAAGATCGTGGCGACCTGCAGATGCTCCTCCAAGAGTGTGGCGGCTGGCGGATGCTCCTCCAAGCGCGTTTCGTACAATCAGGAGAGGGGCCGTTGTGGATCGAAGGGTCCTGCGGGCAAGCAGCCAGGACAAAGTGTACTTGAAGCTATCATAGTAGGCCCAACACTGTGCTAGGACACTTGTTATTCGTGGGATGAAACTGCGTTGAGTCACTTTGTATTCGTGGGCCAAAATTGCGCTGGGACGCTTGGTGTTCGTCCCCATGACCTGTGAGCCCATCTACGAGCGCGCGTATGGCTATGGCAATTTGTTATCTAAATAAGTTAATGTAGCAATGGGGGTGGTATTTCGATAAAAATAAAGCATACGCATAAAGTCTCTTGAACCGCAGCAACACAATGATATAAACAAGGATTAAATACTACAGTAGATATAAACATCGACGGAACCAAACAGCAGTGTTCAGCGTATCATTCCAGGCAACAAACTAATCGACAAAACTAGCTGTTACATAATCCCCAATAAACACAAAATAAACTAATTGACACATCTAGTCTATAGCACTTCCCTTCAAGTAGTGTTGGTACCTGTTGCGTTTTCCTGTTAGTACTGTATACTACTTTACAGACTGCTTTGCAGGCCACGCTACGGACGATCTCATTGGCACCTCCAGCAGCTAAAGTATTGTACCGGTCAATTTAGAGGCTACCAGCGATGTGGAGGGTCGTTCATTAACAGAGAATACAGATAGAAAAGATAGTTCACTAAACAAACAGATAGAAAATAAAATAACAGTTGGAACAGACGAACAACATTGAGTTCATCAACATAAAGCATTACTACAAAACAAGAAAAACGACATCATGAAACAAGAAAAACAACACCACACAACCTTATAAGTCTTTTATATATAGCCCATACCGGATAACATCTCACCACAGAATGCAAAATGCTCGTGTCTAATCCTACAGTTTTCACTACAGAAGACCCTGCAGCCGCTCCACCCTTGCTTCCCACAGCTGGTATCCGTACACGGGTCAACCTCCTTGTTGTGCAGCGACACCAGTGGCGGTCTTGGAGGTGGGTGCGGATGCGCCCACATCATATTACGGATTTCATCCAGGGATTGAATCCGACACCGCCTGCACTCATTGTTGGTCATCATGATGGCGATGGACCTGGCTGCTTTCTCACCGACGTTGACCATGCCTTCGACCTGCTAGATATACTCGACGACATCGTGGGCCCCATGGCCAGCTTCGTAGCGGAGGAGGCCAAGGACTTAGGCCGCTTCCATGTGGCCAGCCCTGGCCACCCGGGCGAGAAACTGGGTGCCCTGCTTCGCACGATCGACCACGGAGACGAGCTTGAGCCCGATGACATAGCATGCATGAGGGTGGCTAACGATGGACAGGTTCTCCACGAGGGCTTCGTACCGCCCTGGGTCGCGCCACATCCTACGGGTTACCCGCTCCAGTGCCACGCGCCTACCCACAGCGTCATCCCAGCATGCCGCATGCATGGCCTTGCATGTGGCACGCATACTGGCGAGGTCGTACAAGGATCGTAGGGAGCTTTCGGCAACGCGCCCTGCGATCTCAACCACAATATCGTGCGTGAATGTCAACTCCATAGGCTTCGGCGTCACCATGCTGCGAAGGGAACCAATGAGGGTGCGCGCGGCGGAGACAAGGAGGAAGCTAGAGTACGTATGGAGAAGACGGTGGTGTGTCTATAGAGTACGCGCGGAGACGACGATGGAGATATTATATAAAGACATACGCCATCATCTTCTCCGCGCGTACTGATGGGGGTCGTGTGCAGTGATGGTTCGGCTTCTGGTGGTGGCGGATTCCACATCCTTTACAGTACTGCAGGTGCATTAAGGGTGCTGACATGTGAACCCGCAGCCTATGGGAGCTACACCTCTCGCATGCACTGATGGGACGCGCGAAGTAATGGAACCCCTCTATTTTCAACATCAGCACAAGAATAATATCCTGTCATCAATAGAGATAACATACTATGTTTGATAGTAATCTGCGCCAAACATTTCTTGTTTTACATTTTGGTTCTCCACGCTCTTTCACCTCAATTTGTACGTACGTACTACCTATCTTTTTCTAACATTTTTCTCGTTCTTTCTTTTCTTTTCTCTCTGTTTATTGTCTCCACTTTTCATTCCAGTCATCGCTAATCGACAGAACTAGCTGTTACATAATCCCCAATAAACACAAAATAAACTAATCGGCACATCTAGTCCACAACACTTCCCTTCAAGCAGTGGTAATAACTTCTGGCCGCGTATAGGAGTAGTGGTAATGATTACACCACGTATAGGGGCATACGGCCAGTGGTAAGTTAAAGTTCTACCTATCTTTTTCTAACATTTTTCTCGTTCTTTCTTTTCTTTTCTCTCTGTTCATTGTCTCCACTTTTCTTCCTAGTCATCGCTACCTATTAGTACTGTATACTATTTTATAGACTACTTTGCAGGCCCCGCTGTGGGTGATCTCCTGGCACCTCCAGTGGCTAAAGTATCGTACAAGCCACTTTAGAGGCCACCGATGGTGTGGAGGTGAAAGTGCATCTAGGACCCCCGTGGGTTTTGGATGATTGATGACGACAATTAAGTAACTAATGAGCTCAAGGATCTTAAGCACAGGTGTGGACCCAAGCAGAAACACAAACCCTCAAAAAGTAAAAGGATGAAAACGGCAATGTTGACTCGAAAAGAAGAAACTAGGGTTTCTAGTGTGTCGAGTTTAGACTAGCCAAATATGTGTGAGGGTGTGTGTCTAAAGTGCATTGAGATCAACTTGGGAGCTCAAAGCGGTATAGAGATCAAATCCTATTGAGAGAAGAGAGTTGGAGAAGTCTATCCGGAGTGGCCGGACTAGTCTGTGCAAAGGTGGCCGGACTAGTCCGCTCCTGGTCGGCCAAGTCCGTTTTCAGTCAGACGAGAAGGGTCTGACTGAGTTCGGACTAGTCCATAGTGGGACAGACTAGTCCGGGTAGTCATGGAGTGGGTTTTTGGGACTAAGTACCAAAACCACGGACTTGTCCGTTTTAGTCCGGACCAAGAGGTCCTGACTGAGATCGGACTAGTCCGCCCTGGGGGCTGGACTAGTCCGGATTGGTGAGAAGTTGTTGCTTCAGCGACTAAGTCTGGGAGGCCAGACTAGTCCGCCCTGGGGGACGGACTAGTCCGTGGTCTCCAGACTAGTCCGTTTTCACACGGAACAAAAGGTTCTATGTGAGATCGGACTAGTCCGGGTTGGACCGGACTAGTCCAATTTGAAGTGACCGTTTGAATTTGAAGTTTGGCGGGTAGCGTGACGATTTCCGTGCAGTGCGACAGTTGTCAGGGACGTCATTGGCCCCAAAGGCCGGACTAGTCCGGGCCCTAGGCCGGACTAGTCCGGGCCCTAGGCCGGACTAGTCCGCCCAACTGCTGAAGTCAGCAGTATGGGCTGGGAACCTCTATAAATAGAGGACCCCTGGGTTCATTTGAACCATTCCTTGAGAACTTTGAAACCCTAGCGTCGCCACAACAAACTTTGAGCCTCCAAAAGCCTCCTTCTTGCCTACCTTCCCTCTAAAACTAATTCTTGTGTGGATTAGGGTTTGGTGAGGTGAAGAAGAGGAAGAACACCGCTCTAGGCTCTCGGTTTGATCTCTTGCACTTGTTGAATCTTTGTGATCTATGGCTTGAGCCATTCTTTGTGATTTGTAATCATATTTGTGGTGCGAGCCTCAGATTGTGAGAAGCCCTAACAAATCTTGTATTCACCCTTTGTGATAGTGGAGAACCAAGTTAGGCCCGTGTGGTAAACTTGGTGAGGGAAGGGTTGTTGAACCCGATCCTTCGTGGACTCCTCAATGGGGATGTAAATTACTTTGTGGGGTTGAACATCGGGATAAAATACTTGTGTCCCTTGTGTACTTCGCTTTCACTTATCGCACATTGCTTCTAGGGTTAGATTTACCATTTCTGTTCATCACTCTTGTTTCATTGTGATCCTTAGCCTCATACTTGCTCCATAACTTGTTAAGGTTCACTAAGTCATTCTAACATACTTTGCATCACAAGAATCAGACTAAAACTTATTAGAAACTCTTTTTAGGCTTTCCCTGCAGGTGGACCGGACTAGTCCGCCCCTGGACCGGACTAGTCCGCCCCCCTGAGTACTGATCTCATTTTATTAAGTCATTTCAGGTTGATTTGCCTATGCACCACCCCTCTAGGCAACTTTCAATTGGTATCAGAGCAGGACTCTCCCAAAGAGTCTAACAACTCGGAGAGAAGATGGCCGGAGTGGGGTATGACGAGGTCTCAACCAATGAGATCCAAGCAACCAAAGAGGAGGTGCTTGTCTAGCAAGACAAGTCGACAGATGATGAAGGGACTCGCCAGCTCAAGACGAAACTTTGAGAGAAGTTGAAGATTCCAAAGGTGGACACTTCGACCTCTACAACGGGTGGCACGACCCACTACAACCAACAAGGCTACAATTATGAACGCCTTGTCTCCGACAACCACTATCTTTCCATCCCGTTGGGGAAGCCTCTGCAATTCGATGGAACCGACTACGAAATGTGGAAGCACAACATGAAGATCCATCTCGTGTCACTCAACCCTTCTTTGTGGCAAATTTTGTTGACCGGGGTACATATCCCGAAGAATGAGGAAGACATCACTCCGGAGCAAGCCGTGTTTCTTCACCGCAATACCCAAGCGGCTAGAGTGATCATCTCATCTCTATCAAGAGATGAGTTCAACCGAGTAGATGGACTTGAGGTGGATAAGGATATTTGGGACACCCTCAAGACGTCTCATGAAGGAAATCGAGTCGTGAAAGAAGCGAAGATTGAGCTCATTGAAGGAGAGCTCGGGAGGTTTGCCATTATGGATGGTGAATCTCCCCAAGAGATGTACAACCGCCTAAAGCTGCTCATCAACAAGAGCAGATCTTATGGCTGCACCAAGTGGATGGACCACGAGGTGGTGAAGAGGATGATTCGGACATTCATGCCTAGAAACGTCTCTCTTTGCTCCATGATACGAGAAAGCCCGGGGTTTGCCAAAATGACCCCGGAGGAGGTTCTAGGGAGGATCATCAACCACGAGATCATGGAGAAGGAGGCGCTCTTCTACAATGACCTTCAAAGGTTCACCGCTTCGAAGATGAAGGATGTTGCACTCAAAGCGACATCCTCCTCAAAAGAGCAAAACGAAGATGATGAGGAGAGCCTTGACACCGATGAGGAAGAGGCCCTCTTCATCAACAATTTCAAGAGGATGATGAGGAGAAGAAAAGGAGGATACAAGCATGAGGGCAAGGGCAAAGAAAAAGCAAGGCCCAAAACAAAGAGGGCTTGCTGCAATTGTGGCGAGTATGGGCACTTCATTGTGGGTTGCCCACATGAAGAGGGCAAAAAGAAGAAGGAGGGCAAGCCTCAAGAAAAGAGGTTCTACAGGAAGAAGAGGCCCTCTGGTCATGCTCACTTAGGCAAGGAATGGGACTCTAACGATGAGTCCTCCTCCGAAGACGAGGAGAAGATGGCAACCATAGCCATCAAGAGGAGCTCCAAGGGAAGCAAGTTTTTTCCAAAGCTCTACGACCACAAGCCAACTTGTCTCATGGCAAAACAAGGAAGGAGAAAGGTTACTTCTAACTCATCCTCTTCCATATCTTCTCAAGATGATTTTGATAGTGCTAGTGAAAATGAACACATGCTTAAGGACATAAGTAAGAGCACCTTGCGTAGAATGAAATTGCTCTCGGATGAAATTTTTGAGAAGGAAGAGCTCATAGATAGGCAAGAGGACATGCTTATCCATGAAAAGGAGAGATGTAAAGATCTCATTGAGCTCCTTGAGCTTGAGAGAGAGAGAGAAGATCAAGGCATTAGAGAATGAACTTGCTCTAAGCAAGGAAACATGCTCAAGCCTTGAGGAGACAACCATTGAACTCAAGGACGAACTTGGCTACTTGGCAAAAGTTAACAAGATCCTTGAGACTCAAGTTGAGTCCCTCAAGACTAATGTAGCCTCTTCCTCCAAAAGCTCATCCTCCTCAAAGGTTGCATCCGAAGCAATATCTACTTGCAAATGTTCTAACTTGATCCTTAAATTAAAGGATGAGCTTAAATTGACTCAAGGCAAACAAGCACCTAAGGGTGGCATCTTTGACAAATAGAAGGTGGCGTATGCACGAAGTGCATACACCAACACAAGACCTCCCTATGTCAAGGATGGTCTTGGTTATACTAGAGGTGGAAAGCAAAATGCTAAAACCTCCAAGTATGGCAAAGACTTGATTGTCTTTGTCAAGGGAAGTTCATCCCCAACTAAAATTGGGAAGAATACTTCAACTAGCACTAATATGCTTAAATCTGAACCGCATCCTCTTTTTCATGATTTTGATGCATCTTTTGTTTTAATGAGGAACAAGTATGGCAAAGTATATGCTAGATATGTTGGGCCACTCTGCAAGAGCCCCAAGCCTTGCGTGTGGGTTCCCAAGTGCCTCACTACTAACGTCAAAGGACCCAACTCTGCTTGGGTACCTAAAAGGAAGGCTTAATCTTGTTTTGTAGGCGTACTCCTCTGGTGGATCCAAATGGGTGCTTGATAGTGGATGCACCAACCACATGACCGGAGAGAGGAGAATGTTTGTGGAGTATGAGGAACATGATGATCCAAATGAAGGGATCCTCTTTGGAGACAATAGCCGAGAGAAAATCCTTGGCACCGGTAAAATTGTCATTTCCCCCCAACATACTCTTTCTCGCGTTTTGCATATTGATTCTTTAGACTATAACCTTTGTCCATATCACAACTATGTTACAAAGGTTATAATTGTGTTTTTACTCATGAGGGTGTGAGCGTCCTTAGAAGAAGTAATAACTCAATCGCTTTTAAGGGTGTGCTCAAGGGAAAGCTTTATCTTGTGGATTTCGCCTCGGATAAAGCTCAACTTGACACATGCTTAATGGTGAAAACCAACATGGGGTGGCTTTGGCATGGAAGGCTAGACCATGTTGGGATGAGAAACTTACAAAAGCTTCTTAAGGGTGAGCACATCTATGGTTTGAAGAATGTTGTCTTTAAAAAGGATAGGCCATGTAGTGCTTGCCAAGCAGGAAAGCAAGTGGGATCTCAACACCCCTCCAAGAACATCATCGACGACAAGACCTTTGGAGCTGCTACACATGACCTTTTCGGACCAATAACCTATATTAGCATTGGCGGTAACAAATATGGTCTTGTTATTGTTGATGATTTTTCTCGTTTCACTTGGGTATTTTTCTTGCACGATAAGGGTGAGACTCACGGTGTCCTCAAGAGGTTCTTAAGGAGGGATCAAAATGAGTTCACCTCAAGAATCAAGGCTATAAGAAGCGACAACGGCACCGTGTTCAAGAACACTCAAGTGAAAGGGTTCTTGGATGAGGAGGGCATCAAGCATGAATTTTCAGCCCCCTACTCCCCTCAACAAAACGGGGTGGCGGAAGGAAGAATAGGACACTCATCGAGATGTCAAGGATGATGCTTGACGAGTACAAGACTTCAGACTGTTTTTGGGCTGAGGCAGTTAACACCGCTTGCCACGCTATCAACCGATTGTACCTCCACCGCCTCCTCAAGAAGACCCCCTACAAGCTTCTATTTGGTAAGAAACCCAATGTCTCTTACTTTCGTGTTTTTAGGAGCAAATGCTATAATCTCAACAAGAAGCCTAGGACTTCGAAGTTCGCTTCAAAGTCCGACGAAGGTTTCTTGCTTGGTTATGATTCAAACACCCACTCCTACCGTATCTTCAACAAATCCTCCGTGATTGTTGAAATAGCACGCGACGTGGTGTTTGATGAAACTAATGGCTCCCAAGTGGAGCAAGTTGATCAAAGTGTGTTAGATCAAGAAGACTCTCCACAAGAGTCTCTTAGGAGGATGGCACTTGGAGATATTCGTCCACAAGAACAACCTCAAAACTCAAGTGACCAACCACAAGATGATGCAAGTCATCTTCCACGTGATCAAGTTGAATATGGACAAGTGACACCTCAACATGATCAAGAAGAAGAAAGTCAAGAGGGAAGCATACATCAAGGGGGGAGACAAGGAAGAAGAAGAGGATGATGATGACTCAAGAGTTCAACCTCCACATCCTCATGTGCATCAAAGTGTTCAACGGGATCACCTCGTTGACAACATTCTAGGAGACATTTCAAAAGGGGTAATAACTCATTCTCGTGTTGCTAACTTTTGTGAACATTACTGTTTTGTCTCTTCTTTGGAGCCCCATAAGGTTGAAGACGCATTGAGAGACCCGGATTGGGTGGTGTCCATGCAAGAGGAACTCAACAACTTTCAGAGGAACAAAGTTTGGGAGCTTGTCAAGCATCCACAATCAAATGTTGTGGGCACCAAGTGGGCGTTCCGCAACAAGCAAGATGAGCACGGCGTTGTGACTAGGAACAAAGCACAAATTGTGGCCAAGGGATACTCACAAGTTGAAGGTTTGGATTTTGATGAAACCTTTGCTCCCATAGCTAGGCTAGAGTCAATTCGTATATTACTTGCCTTTGATACTCACCATGATTTTAAGCTTTACGAAATGTACGTCAAGAGTGCGTTCCTAAATGACCCAATCAAGGAGGAAGTCTATGTGGAGCAACCACCGGGCTTTGAAGACCAAGACTTCCCAAACCATGTCTTCAAACCACGTCTATGGCCCCAAACAAGCTCCTAGAGCTTGGTATGAGTGCCTTAGACACTTTTTGATTCAAAATGGTTTTAAGATAGGAAAAGCTGATTATACTCACTTTACAAAGCACTTTAATGATGATCTCTTTGTGTTCCAAATATATATCAATGATATCATATTTGGTTCTACTAACAAATTGTTTTATGATGAGTTTTCTAAGATAATGACAGAAAGATTTTAGATGTCCATGATGGGGGAGTTGAAGTTCTTTTTAGGCTTCCAAGTCCAGCAACTCAAAGAAGGCACGTTCATAAGTCAAATAGAGTACACTCAAGACATATTAAAGAAGTTTGACATGGACAAGGCCAAACCCATCAAGACTCCAATGACAACTAATGGACATCTAGACCTCAACGAAGATGGTCCAAGTGTGGACCAAAAGGTATATCATTCCATGATTGGTTCTTTGTTATATCTTTGTGCATCTAGACCGGATATTATGCTTAGTGTGTGTATGTGTGCACGTTTTCAAGCTGCACCTAAGGTGTGTCATTTGACCGCTGTTAAGAGAATTCTCAGATATTTAGTTCACACACCTAGCCTAGGACTTTGGTACCCCAAAGGATCCAAGTTTAACCTCATTGGCTACTCCGATGCGGATTACGCGGGGTGCAAAGTTGATAGGAATAGCTTATCCGAGACATGTCAATTCTTGGGTAGATCCTTAGTGTCTTGGTCCTCCAAGAAACAAAACTCCATTGCTCTTTCCACAGCCGAAGCAGAGTATGTCGTAGCCGGAAGTTGTTGTGCACAAGTTCTTTGGATGCGACAAACTCTAAGGGATTATGGTATAAACTTGCATCATATTCCACTCCTATGTGACAATGAGAGCGCCATCAAAATAGCCCATAATCCAGTTGAGCATTCGAGGACAAAGCACATTGATATTAGACACCACTTCTTAAGAGATCATTCCTTGAAGGGGGATATAGTGATTTCCCATGTGAGAACCGAGAACCTACTAGCCGATATATTCACCAAGCCCCTAGATGAGAAGCGCTTTTGTGAGCTTAGGAGTGAGCTCAATATCTTAGATTCTTGAAATGTGGCTTGAAACATGCACATCTAAATGTTTTCCTTACACCTTATTCAAAAGAACGCATGTGTTTGAGAAATTCATCTCTATCTCAATTTTCTCCAAAATACTTGGAAAACTATTGACTTTGTGAGTTATGGTCATAGTTTGACTGTTGATTGCTTACTGACCATATTCATAAAGTTTTGTTGTAGCAATATGTCCAAAAGGATTCACTATAGTGGCTAAAACTCAAATATATATGTTTTTAGTCTTTTAGGACCGGACTAGTCCGCCCTATGGCCAGACAAGTCCGGATCTGGACTAATTCGGTTCTGGTCCGCTGACCGGACTAGTCCGGCCCCTCGGGACTTAAACCCCCAGGAGGCGGCCCGACCCCTCCTTTCCCGCTCATTTGCTTTTCTCTCTCCCACGCGTGTTCAACCTCCCTCCTCGAGTGATTTTCAATTCCATCCACCAAAAACCGTTTCCAATCCACACATTGGAAGCCCCGGAGGTGTGGGAGACTTTTCCCAATCACTCCCGACGCGATCCATCCCCAATTTCGTCGATTCATCAAGATTCGAAGAGGTATCCCTCTCTTTTCGAAAACCTACCACATTCTTGATTCATAAGGTTTTTGATAGGTCCCTCTTCATTAAAGTTGTTCCTAGTATACTTGTGATCATAGCCTAGGAGTATTGCGACTTGATTCAACGATTTCTCGAAAAACCGTTAGAGTTAGGGTTTATCCTGTGCAACCCGGACTAGTCCGGTGCCAGGAGGACAAGTCCGGTGTACACGGGCCAAACTCTAACTTTTCCTGTTTCTCGCGATTTCTTTCACATTATTCCACTTCCTTGACTTTCTATCTTGTGCATTCTCCCTTTTTCAGCAGAAATGGCATCTTTTCAGCAGAAATGGCAGCTCCTCGCTGTTCTGCTTCTCCACCCACTGACCCCGAGTGGGAGGCTGAGCAGCTTCACCTTGGCGAGGAACGAGCACGGGCTGAGGTTGAGGCTACCATGAAACATCTCGAGCAACAAGAGCGAGCAAAGGCAGCCAAGAAAAAACAAGCTAGGGCCGCAGCTGCGGCCTACAATGAAGATGAAGCAATGGCTTGTGCCATTGAGGAGTCCCGCAAGGAACTCTGCAAGAAGAAGCGAGAGGAGCACGAGGCTCACAACTCTCAGGCTGCTGCAGCACAAGTCTCCAAAAGGAAGAGACTTGTGACCATGGGAGAAATAGAAAGGAGCAAGGAGCAAGCCCAAGAAGAAGTTGCCGAACGCTGGATCGAGAGAGATCTGAAGAAGGGCAAGGCCCCGAATCCTGTCGAGCCCAAGAAAAGGAAGCCCTCTGTGAAAGTACCAGCAAAGAAGGCCAAGGGTGTGGTCATAAAGGAGAAGGGGCAGGCCAAACCTATAGGTCCCCTGGAAGTACACACCCCTGAAAGGAACCCGAATCGGCAGCGTGAATTTGCTGCAAATGTCTTCCATGGGAAAGGAGCAGACAAGGCCAGAAAATTGCAGATAGAAAGAGTCTACAAGTATGAAAGGAGCACCGCTGACCCACGGTTTTGGTGCGACTTTCATTGTGACTATTACCGTCTGGTCTACCAGAACATGAAGAAGCCAGTGATTGAAGCACAATGGGTAGACTGGGAGTATATGGCCCAGAAGAAACACTCTGCTTTTGATGCAGTGATTGAGGTAGCTGAGCGTCATGAGCTCAAGGGCATCATGGGATTCAAGTACAACTGGAATCTTGAGGTCATCCTGCAGTTCTACTCTACCATCTATTTCACCACTCAAGGTGATAGACAGATCATTTGGATGACTCATGGGGAGCAATACTCAGTCACCTTTGCAGAGTTTGCCATGATTCTCGAACTTGAGTATCATTTGGATCATGAGATCATTATCTCTAACCTCAAGGCCGTAGATAGAGATGAGCTAGCCTACATGTATCCCAGTCATGTTCAATATGATGCTGGGCATGCTTGCAACATCAAGCCTTTCTATAGCATCCTGAACAAGATCCTGAGGAGGACAATAGCACCCAAGGATTGTGATGCAGGGGTGATTCAAGGAATCTTAAGGCACAAGGCACTTGCTCCTCCTTATTGATGGCGATGAGAAGTTCAACCTAGTTGACTACATCTTCGACGACATCTTCAACATCTCGCATACCCCTAATCGTGCTTGTGGGTATGCGCCCTACATCATGTATCTCATCGATAAGGTGTCGGGCTTGACCTCCATCAAGGATGTGACTCATCGCTCGCTCCATCCTCAGACGCCTCCTTCAGTGCCACCTCCTCCGCGCCGGAAGAATGCGGAGCCTCCCTCTCACTCTGCGATGCCAGCACCTCACCCCGCGGCACCTCCTTCTCCGCCTCCACCTCAGTCGATGAGCGCCTCCTTCAAGTGCTTCAAGGCTATATTCACCTCCTGCCGGAAGCAAGAAATCCGGAATCAACGGGCACACAATCGCCAAGAGAAGTACCTCAAGGCGGTGTGTGAAAAGATTGAGGTCCCAATGTCACCTCCGGAGGACAGCGATGGTGAGATCACGCCGTTCCCCGACTTCACCGCTGACGAGCTCACCCAACTCCAAGAGGACGGGAGCTCTTCCCGGGCGGCTCCCTCGGCTTGGGTCTCCGACGATGATGAGGACCACAAGGACCCGGAGGCCACGGAGAGTGACTCCGATGATGAGGCATGCGATAGTGAGGAGGATGACAACTAGTGGATAGGCCTCGTTGTTCCCCTCTTCTTTTCCTTTTTGGTGTCTTGATGCCAAAGGGGGAGAGTTAGATGGGGGAGAGTTAGATGTGGGGAGAGTAGGGAGAGTTAGATGTGGGGAGAGTAGCACCTCTTGTTGGATCCTTGGACATGTCGCACTTCTTATTGTAATATTTATGTCATTCGAATGTTTTAAATTTGTGGAAGACTATATTTTGAATGTTTAATATCAATATGATGCTTTGAATGTATATCTTTTGATCATATTCATATTTATTATGTCTTGTCACAAATTGTTGAGCACAACACGTAGGCACCCCACCATAACGTGTGTATGTATGAAGGACTTCCTCAATTTTTTATGATGCATTCATTGAGGGGGAGTCACTCATACACCCGCACGTTATGAAAACCAAAATATATACTCTTATATGTGAAGACTTAATGTGTTGTCATCAATCACCAAAAAGGGGGAGATTGAAAGTGCATCTAGGATCCTCGTGGGTTTTGGATGATTGATGACGACAATTAAGTAACTAATGATCTCAGTGATCTTAAGCACGGGTGTGGGCTCAAGTGGAAACACAAACCCTCAAAAAGTAAAAGGATGAAAACAGCAATGTTGACTCGAAAAGAAGAAACTAGGGTTTCTAGTGTGTCGAGTTTAGACTAGCCAAATATGTGTGAGGGTGTGTGTGTAAAGTGCATTGAGATCAAGTTGGGAGATCAAAGCGGTTTAGAGATCAAATCCTATTGAGAGAAGAGAGTTGGAGAAGTCTGGCAGGAGTGGTCGGACTAGTCTGTGCAGGTGGTCAGACTAGTCCGCTTGTGGCCGGCCAAGTCTGTTTCCAGCCGTACCAGAAGGGTCTGACTGAGTTCGGACTAGTCTGTAGTGGGACGGACTAGTACGAGTAGTCATGGAGTGGGTTTTCGGGACTAAGTCCCAAAACCACAAACTTGTCCATTTTAGTACGGACCAAGAGGTCCTAACTAAGATCGGACTAGTCCGCCCTGGGGGCCGGACTAGTCCGGATTGGTGAGAAGTTGGTGCTTCAGCGACTAAGTCTAGGAGGCTGTACTAGTACGCCCTGGGGGCCGGACTAGTCCATGGTCTCCAGACTAGTCCGTTTTCACACGGAACAAAAGGTTCTGTGTGAGATCGGACTAGTCTAGGTTGGACCGGACTAGTCCGTTTTGAAGTGACTGTTGGACTTTGAAGTTTGGCGGGTAGCGTGACGATTGCCGCGCAGTGCGACAATTGTCAGGGACGTCAGTGGTTCCAAATGTCGGACTAGTCCGGGCCCTAGGCTGGACTAGTCCGCCAAACTGCTGAAGTCAGCAGTATGGACTAGGAACCTCTATAAATAGAGGACCCCTGGGTTCATTTGAACAATTCCTTGAGAAATTTGAAACCCTAGCGTCGCCACAACAAACTTTGAGCCTCCAAAAGCCTCCTTGCCTACCTTCCCTCTAAAACTAATTCTTGTGTGGATTAGGGTTTGGTAAGGTGAAGAAGAGGAAGAACACCGCTCTAGGCTCTCGGTTTGATCTCTTGCACTTGTTGAATCTTTGTGATTTGTGGCTTGAGCCATTCTTTGTGATTTGTAATCGTATTTGTGGTGGGAGCCTCAGATTGTGAGAAGCCCCAACGAATCTTGTATTCACCCTTTGTGATAGTGGAGAACCAAGTTAGGCCCGTGTGGTAAACTTGGTGAGGGAAGGGTTGTTGAACCCGGTCCTTCGTGGACTCCTCAACGGGGACGTAGATTCCTTTGTGGGGTCGAACCTAGGGATAAAATCCTTGTGTCCCTTGTGTACTTCGCTTTCACTTATCGCACATTGCTTCTAGGGTTAGCTTTACCATTTTTGTTCATCACTCTTGTTTCATTGTGATCCTTAGCCTCATACTTGCTCCATAACTTGTTAAGGTTCACTAAGTCATTCTAACATACTTTGCATCACAAGAATCGGACTAAAAATTGTTAGAAACTCTTTTTAGGCTTTCCCTGCAGGTGGACCGGACTAGTCCACCCCTGGACTGGACTAGTCTACCCCCCTGAGTATTGATCTTGTTTTATTAAGTCATTTCAGGTCGATTTGCCTATTCACCCCCCCTCTAGGCAACTTTCAGGAGGGTCGTTCATTAATAGATAATACAGATAGAACAGATAGTTCACTAAACAGCAGATAGAAAACAAAATAATAGATGGAACAGACGAACAACATTGAGTTCATTATCATAAAACATTACTCCCTCCTTCCTATATTACTTGTCATTATTAGAACAAGTTTTTTAGTTCATATTTGAACTAGAAAACTTGTCCTAATTATTAACGACAAGTAATATGGAAAGGAGGAAGTACAAAACATGAAAAACAACATCACGGAACAAGAAAAATAAAACATCACAAAAACAAGAAGAGAAAAATATTACGACTGGATTAATCTGTGTGAAAAGATTTCCTGTTTTAAAGTTGGGTTCAACTAGAATGTAATCAGATGTTTGGCGCAATCGTGCAATCAACCATCTTCAACCATTGGATTGATCTACATTATGGTTGTTGAAATTTTTTATTTAACCCCCTCCACCAGGTGGAGGGAGGGTGGTGGTGGTGGAAGGGGTTAAATGAAAGATGTAATAACCGTAAGATGTAGATCCAACGGATGTACTTTTCGAGCTTGAGCTCATCAAGCTGGCAAGCTCAAGCTCGGCTCGTTTAGAATTGGCACAATACTCAGGTTCATCCTCAAACTCTCAATCAAAACTCAGTTTGGTCTTTGAACTTTCAAATGGGTCAATTATTTAGTCCATCAACTTCCAACAAATGTTTCACTTTCATCCTTAGTCTGAGTTAGACATCCACATTGGCAATGCCACATAAGCTATATCATCTACCCCGGTATGTCATAGATGAGGTATGCATGTTAGTTAATCATACATACGTACATATCATAGATGAGGTATGCATGTTAGTTTTTTACAACATGACCGAGGGCATTTCTATGTCTAACATGCATGCATCCCAAACATGATCAACCAATACATACGTGTTTTGTCTTTTTGATGATGGATATTGTCCGAGTTTGAGGCCTTGTCCGTGCATGCTACGCCCCAACGATGCATGATCAACGAGCCTACAACTCTAGACGATATCCAACATCAAAAAGGAAAATTACACGTAGTATATAATTCACATCGACATGAAACATACATGATCGAGGTCTTTCATACTCTTCTAGTTGTCCATGCACATGCTATACACCCCAAGACATGAACATCGAGCCTCAAATAATAATATATAAGAGAAATTTAAGATGTGTACGACACATCCGAGCATAATTGCATTGTTTGTCATGATGATCATGTATGATGGCCGGACATGACTGGGATAATGCCACGATAAATTCCAGGAATCATATCCTCATCACTTTCATGTTGGTACCTGGGCCCAGGTTGTGCACTAGTCACCTGGCATATTCTCTACGTCGGCCCCCACGCGCGGTGTCCGTAACGAATTTGTGCGAGCGATTTTGACAAGGTGCGAACGATTTGTCCCACCTCGGAAAGTTGAGGTCATTGCAACGAGAATATAAGGCAACACATACCATTGTAGTTACACATCCGATTGAAAAAAGATATCGTACAAGACTCGGCCCCGCTCCATTTGACAACGTGCGGACGCTGTCGAACAGAACGTGGAGGAGGCGTGTACGGGGCAGATGTTTTTTTATATAATCCCTGGGCCTTTTCCGTGTCATATTAAAAAACTGCCAGTGAAGTCGATGGGACGCGTCAAGCTATTGCGATAACCGAGAGGGATGCAAACTGCTGTTTTTATAAGAATAAATTGTTTTTCCCTGCATAAGCTGGGCCCTTTGCGTGTAAAATAAAAAATTTCTCCTTTTATTGAAAAACATCTCCTTTAACGACGCCAAATTTTCTCTTTTAGCCCACTTCGTGCGTGAATTGAATTGTGTGACCCTCCACACTGGGGGCCTCTAGAGTGGAGACAATGAAGCTCCAGAAAAGAAAAGAAAAGAAAAGTAGAGACAATGAACTCCATAAAAGAAAAGAAAGGAAGAGAAAAATATTAGAAAAAAATAGGTACGCATATCATAGATGACAACAATAAATGAGCTTACTCGAACTTTTCGAGCTTGAGCTCATCAAGCTGGCAAGCTCAAGCTTGGCTCATTTAGAGTTGGCACAATACTCAACTTCGTCCTCAAACTTTCAATCAAAACTCAGTTTGGTCCTAGAACTTTCAAATGGGTCAATTATTTAGTCCATCAACTTTAGACAACCGTTTCATTTTGATCCTTAGTCTGAGTTAGACATCCACATTGGCATGCCACATAAGGTATATCATCTACCCCAGTATATCATAGATGAGGTATGAATGTTAGTTAATCATACATACGTACATATCATAGATGAGGTATGCATGTTAGTTTTGTACAATATGACCGAGGGCTTTTCTATGTCTAACATGCATGCACCCCAAACATGATCAACCAATATGTATGTGGTTTGTCTTTTTGGTGATGGATATCATCAGAGTTTGAGGCCTTGTTCATGCATATGCTACGCCCCAACGATGCATGATCATGATCCTACAACTCTAGACGATATCCAACATCAAAAAGAGAAATTACACGCAGTATATAATTCACATTGACATGAGACATACATGATCGAGGTCGTTCATACTCTGCTAGTTGTCCATGCACATGCTATACGCCCCAAAACATGATCATCAAGTCTCAAACAATAATATATAAGAGAAAATTAAGATGTGCACGACACATCCGAGCATAATTGTATTATTTGTTGTGATGATCATGTAGGCTTTGTTTGGGTAACTTCAATCCACTTGTATTGGAGTGGATTGAAGTGGAAAATGAACTAATTTTTATCTCAATACTCTCCAATCCACTTAATTTGAAGTGGATCCACTCCTATCCAAACGAGGTCGTATGCTGGCCGGACATAACTGGGATAACGTGAGGATTAATTCTAGGAATCGTATCCTTGTCACTTTCATGCTGGTACTTGGGCCCAGGTTGTGCACTGGTCACCTGGAATATTCCCTACGTCTGCCCCCGCGCGCGGTGTCCATAACGAATTCGTGCTAGTGATTTTGACAAGGTGTGAACGATTTGTCCCACCTCAGAAAGTTGAGCTCATTGCAACGAGAATATAAGGCAACACACGCTATTGTAGTTACACATCCGATCGAAAAGGATGTCATACAAGACTCGACCCCGCTCTGTTCGGCAGCGTGTGGACGCTGTCGAACAGAACATGGATGAGGCGTGTACGGGGCGGATGTTTTTTATATAAGCCATGGGCCCTTTTCGTGTCAAATTAAAAAACTGCCAGTGAAGCCGATGGGACGCGTCGAGCCGTTGCAATAACTGAGAGGGATGCAAACAGTAATTTTTTATAAGCATAAATTGTTTTTCCCCGCATACGCTGGGCATGTGAAATTAAAAATTTCTCCTTTTATTGAAAAAAATCTCCTTTAACGACGCCAAATTTTCCCCTTTAACCCACTTCATGCGTGAATCGAATTTGTGACCCTCCACACCGGGGGCCTCTAGAGTGGAGACAATGAACTCCAGAAAAAAAAAACTGGAGACAATAACTCCAGAAAAGAAAAAAAGGAAGAGAAAAATGTTAGAAAAAAATAGGTACTACGTACGAGATTCAAGGTGAAAGAGCCTGGCGACTGAAACTGTAAAACGGGAAATTGATTGATGCAGATTGATCCAAGTCGTGATGTTGTGTTTCTGTTCTTTTTTTTTTGATGTTTTTTCTTTTCACATTTTCTGATGTTGTTTCCCTACCAAAATCTAAACAGTCGCGATGTTATTATTGCAAGGACTAGAACAGGCCAGAAGTTTACAACTAGCCCTATGCCCCTATACGCGGTGTCATCATTATCACTACTCCTATACACGGCGGTTCCATACGGTGTCACCTCTAGCTACCACTACTCATGCTGTGGGAGAAATTTTTTTTGCATACGGTATGCACTAGAGGGCAAGTGCATACCATTCTCAGATTGTGCCACGTACTTCCTTCATGTCTTCAATCGTCGTTCCCTGATCGTGGTGGTTGAGATATTTTAGCTTCCTTTTGAGCTCAGAAGCGCGCTATTGAGGATCATGGACGGTAGATCGAACTGCCAGAAATAGGTGGCACCATCTGAGAACGGTATGCACTTGCCCCTAGGTGCATCCCGTATCCATGTTGTGTCGCTTTATAATATAATACTCAGGAGACTCCCAAGAAACCACAACCTCCAAATAACCCTTTATTCCTCTCAGGAAGATTTGTTTCTTTGCGGCTCATCGCTCATTAATGTCAAACTTCTCAACC
This sequence comes from Tuctoria greenei, assembly GCA_036927565.1. NCBI lineage: Eukaryota > Viridiplantae > Streptophyta > Magnoliopsida > Poales > Poaceae > Tuctoria > Tuctoria greenei. The sequence continues at coordinate 129,364,840 of JAYESD010000005.1, read as the reverse complement.
GACCCCCGTCGGTTTTGTCCGCAACTAATGATCCTAGAAGATGGTGGTCCGCTGTGCCACATATCTGGCAAAATCGCGAAGAAAAATGAGGAATATGCTGAATGTATTTCCTTCGGAAGGGAACACTGATTTCCTTTGTTCCAAACAATTATTGAATGTATTTCACTTCCGGAGGAATCCATTTCTTTAAACTGTCCTGTGAGTTTCCTTTGATGCAGACGGGGCTAAACAAAAGACGAGTGCGCATAGGGTAAACACAACAAGTGCAACGTTCATCAGAGATGAGCGCGCATAGGGGAAACACATCAACATGCCTTAGTCTATTTTATATACTCCCTTTGTTCTCTTTTAATTGGCATTGGGAGAACTAGGGATGCAGCATATCCAAAAGGGAATGGAGGGAATATAATCCAAATAGTACAACGCCTCACGGTAGAATCGGTCATGCTCGTGCTTAATCATACAGTTCTCAGTACAGAAGACTCTCCACTCCTCCCACCCTTGCCTGCCGCAGAGGGCAGTTCCTTGGTTCCCCCCTGTTGGGCAGCACCAAGAATCATTGTCAATGTTGGGCACCACCATCGGTGGCTGTCCTGGAGGAGGCCTGCACAGGAACCTCCAGGCGACACGATATACACTCTCCATGGCTTCATGCCGACCCTGGCAGCACTCTGTTTTGTTCCACTTCATCGTGATGGACCCGACCGCGTTGTAGCCGATGTGGGCCTCACCTTCGACATGCTGGATATACTCGAGGTTGTTGTGGGCCCCACGGTCGGCATCGTAGCAGAGCATGGCAAGGACGTAGGTGATGAGGACATCACTTCTATAGATACAAACAACAATCCATTGAATATACAAGATGCAATCAATAGAGTTCATACACAATAATTAATTTTAGAGGATCCATGGAGAGGTTCAAAGAGTACTTGGAGGAATTATTAGGGACGTGGAAGACCAGAGAATTCGTTCAAAGAAGATGGAAATCGAACCAAACTCAAAATCATATCCAACTAGGAGTCCAGGAGCAGTACGCACTAAAATGGATGCCCAGAACGCGTACAAATTCCGTTTTGGACGTTCCACATATGCACGGAAAGGGGAGAGGATAAACTTTCCAATGGCGCTGGTCTCATATCAAAATTCCTTCGGAGTAATCGGGAATTGTCGAAACAACATCGAGTACAGAATCTGTGAGGGTGTTGCGCCACCGTATTGGGCCATTGGGCCTTGTATCAAGTCTAAGTCCATTATTTTCGTGTCTTAGGGTTAGGTAACGACCCTAACACCCCCTTGGACGTCCTCCCACCTATATATACTCTATGGTAGCCGCCATAGACAATTGGGTTTTGCTTAGATCAATAATATCGCCGTTCTACGGTTTGTGAGACCCCAACTTCGCGATTTCAGATCGTTTCTACCTTGTTCTTGCTTGTGTTCTCGGTTGCACTTGCAGGAATTAGCCTTCTTGGCGAGGTCAAGCGTGTGCAGCACGGTTGATAACCAACGGAGCGGTGGTGTAGTGATTGCAGGGGCCGTTCGTGTTCTACTCGAGAGCCTTAGATCATCAACATCGAGATCTCCACATCAATCGACTTATCCTTACCTATCGGAAGATCGGGACTCATCTTTTCCTATCAATTGGTATCAGACTTCCAGGTTGCCCGTTAGGTAATTCATATATCCATCACATTAGTTTTGTTTTTCATACCTAGAGTCCACAAAAAAGCCACAAAAAACTTGTAGTTTAGTAGATCTGTTCATTACTTTGTCCAAACCACCATTGAGCCTTTGTAACTTTCATTTTCAGTTTTGTTTTGTTGAGTTTGTGTCCGTTGTTGAGTCATATTGCTGGTTTAGAAAGTGTTTTTGGTCTTAGTTTGAGTTTGGCATTGTATGATTCATCCTTTTGAATCACGTCATCACATCCAGATTAGATTCATCTCTGTCCAGTTCAGTATTTTCATCATATCTCATTCATACAAACTCGGATTTTGGTGTTCTTGTACTTTCTGGAAAGCTTAAGAAGTTATATATAACTTTTGTATTCATCAGTTTCATAGAAAATAGAGGTATCAAGGTCAAAATTGCATTAGATCTGAATCTGTTATTGATCTAAAAATTCTAAACAGTCTGTATTTCGGGGGGCAATATCTCCCATTGTTCTTATCCAAAATAGATCTTCCATATACTGAAATTAAAGAGGAGAGATAGATATATAATATTTCTGTTCAAAGTTTTTAGATTTGGGGCCTATAAAGGTGCTTAATTGTCCTTAGAACATTGAGTAGAAAATCTGTAACAGGCCTACGAGATATCTTTGAGTGTTTGCATTGTGTTCTTCTTTTGCAGCACATTCTGAAAAAAAGGAAGAAAAAAAAGGCAAGTGCAAAACAAGATACATAAGCCGCACAAAAAAGGAGAAAAAAAACAACAAAAAAATATAAGTGCTTGCATTCTTTGTGTCATCTAGTTTTGTCTCATGTCTTGCTAGCTTGAACTACTAGGAACATATTTAGGCCAGCAACTTTGACAAATACTTTGGACACTTATTCAACTTTACTATCTGATTGCATTGTTTCTAATCCTTGTTACATATAATTGCCATCCAAGCTACACCTTACTCTTGAGCAGAATCGATGCACATTTGCAATCATCCCACGCTTCATTGGTTTCTTCGTACCGTCCACCGTTTGCCACCTGCAGTGTCGGTAAGAACACTTGTAAGAGTGTGGTAAGACGCTTGAGAGTGTGTTATTCCACTTCCACTTTTCCATTATCCTTTGTAGCTGATAGGAATAATATATTTTTTGTTGTCTTTTGTTTGCTACTAACAATGTCAGGTGAAAGCAAGAATCATGCTTTATATGCTGAGATGATTGACATGATGAAGACGACGATGGAGTTGCTCACTCAAAATCAAACATCAATCAAGGTTTCACATGACATTCAGACCACCTTTACAACACCTTCCACAAGAAGTAATTACATTCTCCCATTTCTTCCTTCTTATGATGGTTTTGGTTACGATGAATATATTACTTGGGAAATAGAGTTGGATAAAATTTTTGGACAATGTCATATTTGTGAGAAAAGAAAGATTAGAAATGTTGCAAATGCATTAGTAGGTTGTGCATTGACTTGGTGGAACAACTTAAGTGATTTAGAAAGACCTCGAACATGGAAAGATATGAAAATTTTTATGCAAGAAACTTTTGCTAATGTATCTAATTGTAAAGATGAAATACATGAACTTAAGAAGAATTTTCTTGTTGTACCTCCTCCTTTGCCTAACCTTTTGCAGGAACATGAATAAATAAATGTAGATGCAAATGAGAGTGAGGTGTTGAACAACTCTTCTGAATTTTTTGATGAATCAACTCATAATGCGTTTGAATTTCTTGCTGAAAATGAGAGTAGTGTTAATGGACAATGCTATACAGTTAATCAAGGTATGACATTTTCAGATGTGCTAAATTTTGCTATCAATCATACTATCGATGAGCAGCAACAAGATTAACCTTTTCATAATACACCTTTATCATTAGTTGATTTTCCTACTGATTCTTACAACAAAAATGAGTTGTGTGCTGATAATTATATTGTACCTATAATAGAACAACCAAATGAATTTGATACTTTATCACTCACTTGTGCTGAAATTAAGCATTTGATCCCAACTACATGTGAAAGGGATGAGCTGAAATTGTTATCTTCTCTAAATACTTTGGGCTATATTGAATTTGACACTCTTTGTGATCTATATATCGTAGAGAAGATAATATTTTCTCAATCTGAATTGCCTTTGTTAAGTAGAAATATTTTTCATGCTATAGGCAAATATGAACATAGTGGTATGTTTATGGTGCATAAAGTTTACATATGTTCAAATGAGGAACCTCCTTTTGTGCTGCAACAACATGGTCAAGTAAATGAATGTACTAACGCTAATAATATCTTGTCAAGTTTTTCTAGTATTTTTTTCTTGCAGCAGGGACAACAAAAACATTATTCACTGCGGTTGTGCAATATGGACAGTGCTCACTCTATCCCCAAAAGCCTCTTTGCTGGACATATAAGCAAGCCGAGGACGGCTTGTCATAAAGAAGGGGAGAATGATGAGATCATGCACGTTATCATTGCACCTACAAACATGACACAATGTTTATTTGTTTGGGATCTTAGCTCAAGTGAATGTGCATTCTTATTTGATGGACAAGATCAAGATGGCACACTATATCTTCCACCATCTTGGCCTCCTCCGTTCATGCATACAAGAATATTTGATGGCGTTGCACATTTGGACCAACACATGAGAGGAGATGAACTTGAGTCGAGGACGACTCCAATTCAAGAAGGGGAGGATGATGAGGACATCACTTCTATGGATACAAACAACACTCCATTGAATATACAAGATGCAATCAATGGAGTTTATACACAACAATTAATTTTAGAGGATCCATGGAGAGGTTCAAAGAGTACCTGAAGGAAGTATTAGGGACGTGGAAGACTAGAGAATTCGTTCAAAGAAGATGGAAATCGAACCAAACTCAAAATCGTATCCAACTCGGAGTCCAGGAGCAGTACGCACTAAAACGGACGCCCAGGACGCATACGAACTCCGTTTTGTACGTTCCACATATGCACGGAAAGGGGAGAGGATAAACTTTCCAATGGAGCTGGTCTCATATCAAAATTCTTTTGGAGTAATCGGGAATTGTCGAAACAATATCGAGTATAGAATCTATGAGGGTGCTGCGCCACCGTATTGGGCCATTGGGCCTTGTATCAAGTCTAAGTCCATTATTTTCGTGTCTTAAGGTTAGGTCACGACCCTAACACCCCCTTGGACGTCCTCCCACCTATATATACTCTATGGTAGCTGCCATAGACAATTGGGTTTTGCTTAGATCAATAATATCGCCGTTCTACGGTTTGTGAGACCCTAACTTCGCGATTTCAGATCGTTTCTACCTTGTTCTTGCTTGTGTTCTCGGTTGAACTTGCAGGGATTAGACTTATTAGTGAGGTCAAGGGTGTGCAGCACGGTTGATAACCAACGGAGCGCTGGTGTAGTGATTGCAGGGGCCGTTCGTGTTCTACTCGAGAGCCTCAGATCATCAATGTCGAGATCTCCACATCAATCGACTTATCCTTACCTATCGGAAGATCGAGACTCATCTTTACTTATCAGTAGGCCGCCACCATGTGACCGTTCACGGCCGCCCGGGCAAGGAACTGGGTGCCCGGCTGCGCGCGACTGTCCTTGAAGACGAGGTTGAACCCAGTGACGTAGCACGCATGAGGGTTGCTGTCGATTGCCAGGTGCTCCACGAGGGTGTCATAGCTCCCCTTGCAGATGCTCTCCCGCTATAGCGCCACGCGCCTGCCCACAGCGCAATCTCGACACACCGCGTGCATGGCCCTATAGGTGGCGCACAGACTGGAGAGGTCGTCCATGGGATGCGGGAAGGTTGCGGCGACCCACCCCGCGATCAGGACCACAATATCGTGCGGCAAGGGGAACTCCATGGGCTTCGAAGGGAACCAATGAGGGCGCACGCGATGGAGACGAAGAGGAAGAGTACGCGCGGAGAAGAGGATGGCCGGTGTGTGTTGAAGAGAAGAGGATGGTGTGTCTTTAGTATGCGCAGAGAAGACGATGAGACGTGCGCAAACGTGCAGTGATGGTTATGGCTTTTAAACTACATATGAATTTCTTTCCCTTCTGGAGGATTCCATTCCTTCAAACTGTCACGTGAGTTTCCTTTGATGCAAACTGGGCTAAACAAAAGACGAGCGCTGGAGTTATGGCTTCTAAAGTGCAGCTGTACGCTACTTTAGCAGTTGGAGTTGCCAGGAGGTAGGAGATCGCCTGCAGCGGGGCCTGCAAAGCAGTCTGTAAAGTACTCCCTCCGTCCCAACTCAACTATATTTTTAGCTTTGGTCAAACTTACCTTTGACCAATGATTTCTTGCCTGGTCCTTATCCTGATGATCAGGGTCCTCCGCCTGCTGCCCCAGATGACTTAGGGCAGAATGATCCTGACGACCAGAATGAAGTGTCAGATATGTTGTCCACGGCGCAGGGTTATTCAACACAAGCAAAATGTAGCATATCCTAATATTTCTCCTCATATAGCGTGTTAACTAATGTTTCGGCCCCAAATGATCTAGAAAAATTACTCCAGATTGGATGATGCCATAAACTAATCGCTGCTCAAAAAAATGATGGTGCTCATCAAGCTCGCAAGCTCTTGGCTCGTTTAGAATTGGCACAATACCCAATTTCATCCTCAAACTTTCAATCAAAACTTAGTTTTTGGTCCTTGAACTTTCAAATGGGTCAATTATTTAGTCTCTTGAATTCACACAACCGTTTCACTTTCATCCTTAGTCTGAGTTGGACATCCAAATTGGCATGCCACATAAGCTGTTATGCCACATCATCTACCCCGGCCACCCCACTTAGAAAAAGATAATAATTTTTTATCATCTTAAAAAGTAAGTAGCTAATTAATTCGGGTGGATTTACGTAGTTGCATGGGATATACATATTTCTCCTCCATGTTTTTTTGCACTATCAATTCATATATCCTATGTGCATATTACATATGTAAAAATATTGTAAAATATAAAACTTTTAAGCCTAGGGAAGGGCAAACAGGGAGGATGAGGAAACTTTTAAGCCTAGGGAATAAAATATAAAATGAAGCTACACGGCTGGCTGGGTACACATACGGTCCGGGTGTGCCGGTGCACCATAACCTCCGTCGTGCATCCCATGTCAACTCTATTTTTAGGTTCCCTTTGGATTGAAGGAATGACAAAGGAATTTTGAAGGATAGGATTTGTAAAGGATTTTTTCTCCTGCATGACCATTTGGCTCACAGGAAAAACAAAGGGTAGTTTCTATAGGAATGTATTCCTTTGCTAAATTTTGTAGGAAATATAACATGAGATTGGGCCTCTTTTTTCTTTCCTGACTCATGTTGCAGGTTCCTTTGTTTTTTCTATGATGCTGCCAAAGGGCTTCTCATCTCAATTCCTATATTTTCAATTCCTATATGATTGCAAAAACATACAATTTCAATTCCTATGTTTTTCCTATTCCTATGTTTTTCAATTCGTTATCCAAAGGGAGCCTTAGGTTTCGTGAAATCTATCTTTGACCAATGATTTACATAATTTTGATCTGTTTTAACAATAAAAGGATTGTACTTTTATTTTCACCATGAAAATATTTCCATAATATACAATCTAGTACATGTCATTGAAGTTAATAAATTCAATATAAATCATTGGTCAAAGCTAAATTTGACCAAAACAGAAATAGAGTTGAGTTGGGGCAGAGGGAGTATTATATATTGTTGTTTGCCGCATAAGGTTTGGTCCTTGAAGCCGTAGCCATTTGTACAGGCGACGCGACCGGGCGCACCGAGCTTACATGCGCGCCAGTTACCGAGACGCCTTAAACGCGCGCAGCACATGCACATCTTTGAATTCAATTGGAACCGCTCCGCATCCCATCACCACTACTGCGCGCGTCGAGAGACAAACAACCAGGCTGCTACTACGCTATAAGATCACCCGAGCATGCCATCCTCTTCTCCACACAACCACTCTTCCACTCCTCCCAAAACTGCCAAGGACACCATGGCTGACAAGAAAACGCCACCGCCAAGCCCACCAAAGGACGCCAAGGGGAAGCGTCCCTGACTAGACTCCCTCGGACAAGGAGTGGGCTCTCCGGAAGATGGCACGCAAAGTTTTTGACAATACATCGCGCTCCATGTATCATCTTGGGCTTGGTCCCCTTCCAAAGTATACTGCAATGGGGACCGCGGGCCACTACGTCTTCATCATGACGCACTTGGCCGGTCGCCTCAACGTCCACTGGGACACGCTGGCGGACGAGCTCGGCGTCGCCGGCGGCGACAACCTGGTGGCGGCGATGTCCAGGAAACTGGGCTTCCCGTCTCTGCCACGGGAGGCACCCCCACCCTGCTAGGAGCCCAAGAAGGAGGAGGAGGAGGAGGAGGAGGAGGAGGAGGAGGAGGAGGAGAAGGAGGAGGAGTAGGTGGAGGTGAAGGAGAAGTAGTTTTTTTCTTGTTCTTAGTTGTGTTGTTTTTCTTTTCTTGTTTGTAGTTTGTGTTTTCTTTTTTCTTGTTTGTAATGTATCATCTAAAGGTAATGAACTTTATTTTGCTGTTCATTGGTGTGCAAAAATAATTCTAATGTTGTTGTTCTAACGATAAACTAATGGACTATTTATCTCTTTTGTTTTTAGAATGGAATATATTTCCACTTCCAACTGTACTAAGCTGGAGATCTAGAAAGTGACTACCACCTAGTTTATCTGACAGCACCAGCGGGGAGAACCTTCCCCCTCACCATGTGCCCACTCTCTATGTTCAAACCCAACACAGATCCAACATAATGAGCGATCAAACAATAAGGTACGTTGTAAATCACAAAAGATGCTACAACAGTTTCTAGAGTATCAACTTTAGCCAGATTAAATGCTCGTGGGCGTCATTGCAAAAGGGTGAAGACAAAAAAGACTTGATTCGGATGGCTTGCAAAGACATACTAGAAGTCGGAGTCATCAAAGTTTTTGCCCAACATTGAGTCTTAGTTATAGACTTCCATATTAATAAAATGTATCAGGTGTTTTACTTTCACTAGTGCGTCGGGTTGAGTCCTTTGTTGTTGATATTAGCAACTTGGTATATTAGTGTGGCCATACTCTGTACTGAGGAATAGGTCGGTTTAATGGCAACGATTGCTATGCAATCTGAACTTCTGTGCAAGCGTGCAATCCGCGAATCTCAGCCATTGGATAGACATTTAAAGATAGATACCATTTTACACATAGATCCTTCCTTTTACACAGGCAGATGGAGGATTTATGTGTAAAATGTCAACCACCATTGGACGTCCGTCAAATGGCTGAGATTTGCGGATTGCACGCTTGCACAAGAGTGCAGATTGCACAACAATTGTTGCCTAGTTTAATAATTTCCATTATCTAAAAAAACTTTATCCCAGATTAACAAAGCGCCGTCCACCGAGCATCGTCCTCACTCTCGTCGTGCATGTTTGACATGAAGAATGTTCCCTCGAGGGTTCAAGGATAGAATACCATCTAGGAACATCTCACTACGTACACGGTTAATCAAATTAATCGCGTGCCTTGCATAGTACAATATAATTTCCAACCATGTTGTACTCGTCCTTTTGAAGAAACGACACCGTAGGCGCTAGCCGCTACGTGTTCAGATTTTAGGAAGAATTGAACACACTTGTGAAAACACGTAGGCGACATTCGATCCTCAACGTCATAAATTCAACAAGGGGAGCAACGTCTCTCCACGACGTTCCGCTTGGTGTTGCACACACGGCTCTCGCCTCACACCATCCACGTATCCTGATCCAACTGTACAACTTCAAATAAAGGAGGACTAGAAGATTGGTGGAAAAATAATGCTATAAGAAAAAAGGGAAGAATAAAAAGGATGGCATGCGTTTTGATACATGAATTGTGAGACTGCTAACTTCCATCTTCATTAGCCAGTTCCCGATTCCGCTGATCTCTCCAGCATGCATTCACACTAGCTACTCTCTGGTGGCTGGACCCAGGGTATCCCGTGGCCCACCCGGCATACCCAGTGGGTGGGCCGCTAAGAAATTTTGTTGTTGTTGTACGTGGTGTTTGGTTGAGACAATGCAACTTGTGGTCATAACGATAAGAATTAAAAATTGGAAAGAGTATATCAGATTCAAAAATCTTCATTACTCTCTTTACTCCGGGCTTCGGCCCGTCAAATTCGGAAACTCCTCCGCTCATATCGTAATTGCATCAATTATATATCCAAGCTCATTTCCAATTAAAATCCAAACTAAAGGTGTAGACAAAGGATTGCACAAGAGGGAAGTTACGTCGCGCTGCCGCAGACGGCAACTGTAGGGACAACAAGGAGAGAGGACCCAATGGTGGGGACCCAATGTGATCGAGGACTGGCTCGATGAGGTCCTCTCCGTCCACCGTTGGCGCCTTCACAAGCTCATCGTTGGGCTCGACGTCGAGTGGTGCCCCAGCTACTCCGGCGACCGGAACCTCGTCGCCGTTCTTCAGCTATGCATCGGCTGTCACTGCCTCATCTTCTAGGTCATCCACACTGACTACTTCCCTGACGAGCTGTAAGATTTCCTCGGCGATTCTGACTATCGCTTCGTCGGCGTGGGTGCGGAGGGTGGCGTCTTGGAAGGACTGGCAACTGAAGGTTGCCAGAACGGTGGACCTAGCCGAGCTCGCGGTCATCAAACATGATCGAGTCATTAAGGTCTTTCACATGGATGTTAGACGTACATATGCATGCTACGCCCCAAACATGTATTCCAAGAATAGAATATTTCCTACCATGTATATATATTTCTATATTTATCATATTCTCTACCATGCATGTGCATGCTCTCAACCTATATGGCAGTTTATCTTCCACACTAATGAATAATATTATCCTGTCATCAATAGAGATAACAAATTTGACACAAGAATGTTCCCTCGACGGTACGAGGATACAATGTGGACTACCATCGTCTAATAAGCACACAACTCTCACTATGTACGTGGTTCATCAAATTAATCGATCGCATACTACCATTATGTATCGTTGTACTCGTCTTTTAAAGAAACGACAGGCGTAGGCACTAGCCGCTACGTGTTTCGATTTTAGGAACAAATGAACACACTTGTGAAAACACGTACGCCACATCCGATCCTCAATGTCATCAAATTAACATGTTCCTCAACAAGGGGGCACAAAAATCCTCAACACGTGACCAAACATGCTTGATCGCGAGTCTCTTTCACATGCATTATATTCATGTCCACCATCATACATGATCACGACAATTATCATCGGTTCGATATGGACTCTCGGTCGGCAATGGTCAAATCCTTCAAAAAAAAGATATGGACTCTCGGTCGATTGCCACGCGCGTTCACGTCAATCTTCGCACCTCGTTGAAATCATTTGCAAAGAATGTTACAAACAACGCGGGACATACCTACAAAGTATGCCAGGTGTGCCATTGTATATATGGGGCCCTTTGTGTGTCATATTAAAAAACTGGCCGATGGGACATGTCGAGCCATTGCGATAACTAAGAGGAGGCGAACCGCGATTCGCAGTAACTCTGACCGTCGATTCAAAAGCACAATTTTTGAAGCGTCCGATCATCTCGACTCACTTGCTTAGACGACGACCCGCTATAAAGGCACCCCGTCCTCTTCTTCTCCGCCGCACCTCTCAATCGATTTTAGCAACCAAACTTCTCCTTCTGCTTCTCTGCCGCACCACCGTCGACCACCACTCTCTCTTTGTTCGCACCTCCATCACCGCACAAATGGGTAGCCCCGCACTAAAGCACTCCAGGTCATCGACGTCCTCCGAACCTCCTTCTCCGTTTCCGTCGCCACCAATGTCGGTGGAACTGGAGGCGGCGCCCGCACCTCCTCCACCACTGTCTCTGCCTGCAGCGCTCACACCTCTTCCGTCTGACTATGATGAGACTGTCTGCCTCATCGAGAAACGCATCAAAAAACTCGACGGCAAGCTTAAGGAGGTCACCGGCAACCTGTTCGCCGCCGACGTGCAAGCAAAAGCGCTCGACAAAATGGCGCAGGATGTATTTGACAATACATCTCACTCCTGTCCCCGAATGCGACTTGGGATCCTTCCCCACCACACCAGCATGGACTCCGCCGACTACTACATCTTTGGGTTAGGCTTTGTTGCCGCTTGTCTCGACTGCCTCTACGAGACGATCGGTGAGAAGGCTGGGGTGGAGTTTTGTGAGCAACTGGTGAATGCCATCAGCCGGAAGTTCGATCTGGTGTTGGAGGATGCTCTGCCGGCGGATGCAGAGGCGGTGGCGGTGGACAAGTCCTCCGGGTAGAGTAGGATTAGTAGTATTTTTTCTTTTGTTTTCTATGTGTTTTTTCTTGTTTGTAATATATGTGTTGTTTTCTATGTGTTGTTTCTTTTTCCCTTACTAGCTGTGATTGTGCCCCCCCAACGACCTGGCCCTAGTCAGTAGCCCCTCCCGCCAAGACCCAAAGTCGGGCCTGCCTTTAAGACCATCCGCAGTGGTTCACGGTAAAGCTTACTGGACTGCGGCCTGCGGATCAGATGGTCTAATCTCTTAACCCCTTGGTGCGGAAATTGAATTATCTGCAGCCCTGCTGCACAACCGTCTCTATGCGACCCTGCCCAGATGGTTGCCACGTACGTTCACGCTCCAAATCTTACAGCCATACAGCCAAGGGCGCACTGTGCACGGTTCCCGCGACTGTGCCACCCTGCCCTAATGATTGCCACGTACGCGAATGCACAATATTGCAGTGCACATGGGCACACGAACTCCACGTCCAAAATTTGCTCAGCGATACGAATGACTCGACGCTCGGCATGCACGATCCATCATCATACGCACGAGCATGAAGCGGCCAAAAAGATTTGTGTTTGGTTGTTTGTCTTGGATTGAATTGACTTGGATGGTCCAATCATGTTTATTTGTTTCGCGGTCAGGCAGACAGGGTGATCCAGGTTCGAGGAATATAAAATATTCCTCGCAGATGCTGGATGAGATGTGCCAGGATACTTGGTTGGATGTGAGTCCATCCACCTTATCTAATTATGCGTCTTAGTAATGTAATTAGTGATAGTTAACTTGTTTATTGTTGACTAATAATTACAATTATGATATTAACATTAATATTTGCTAGTAATATGATAATTAGTATATAAATAATTAATATTATGAAATTATCAACTTAGATGATTCAATAATCCACCCAAGTCTCATCCAACCTACCAAACAAAAAATTGGATCGTCCATTCCATCCAAGCAAACGTTAATTTGGATGATCCAATACATAAAGAAATGGATGATTCTATATCTCCAATCCAACTTCGATGTCAAATCAAACGCAATTGATGGTTGAGCACTTTGTCACATGTCACTAGAGTGTACGCACAAATACACGGTCTCAACACCGGGTTTAGGGTGCATCGTGGACTAACCACATGACCCACCCAAACACTCATGTAATTAGCATACACCTGCAAGAGCAACTACCTGGCCGCAACACGTGATCAATGAGCCTAAAACTATATATATATATATATGATGGAATTTAAACAAAAAGAGAAAACACGTAATGTTGTCATCAAACATGATCGTGAGGTTTCCAAGTGCATGCTGTTACTTGTCCATGCTTGTTATGCCCCAAACATGATCAACGAGCCTCAAACATGATGATATTTCAACAAAAAGAGAGAAAACACGTGTAACATCATATCTTACATGATCGTCGAGATATATATGCTACGCCTCGAACATATGATCAACGATATATATATATATATATATATATATATATATATATATATATATATATATATATATATATATATATATATATATAACATGTTAGTTGTCACGCCCCAAACATGATCAACGAAGCCTCAAACTATATATGACGATGTTTTAACAAAAAACAGAGAAAACACGTAATAATGTTGTCATCAAACATGATCGTGAGGTTTTTAAGTGCATGTTACTTGTCCATGCCTGCTACACCCCAAACATGATCAACGAGTCTCAAATATGACGATCTTTCAAAAAAATTAGAAAACACCTAACGTCATCAAACATGCATGATCGAGGTCTTTTGCATGTCAAACTGAGAAAAAACATGAACGAGGGTTTGTGATATATATATATATATATATATATATATATATATATATATATATATATATATATATATGCATGTATGCATGTATGCATGTATGCATGTATGTATGTATGTATGTATGTATGTATGTATGTATGTATGTATGTATGTATGTATGTATGTATGTATGTATGTATGTATGTATGTATGTATGTATGTATGTATGTATGTATGTATGTATGTATGTATGTATGTATGTATGTATGTATGTATGTATGTATCTCTGTGTGTGTGTGTTAATGAATGAATGTGTGGTGTGTTCATCATTTTGTACTTTTTCCTTGTGTTTTGTTACGATCTTTCAACTATATATGACGATCTTTCAACAAAAAGAGAAAACACGTAACGTCATAAAATATGATCGAGGTCTTTTGCATGACAAACTGAAAAAACTGGAACATTGCATATACCTTGGGCTGGTGAGCCCTTTGTGTGTCAAACTTAAAAATTGGAACCGAGAAAAACTTAAACACCACCGGACGGACCTACAAAGTATGCTAGGTGGGCCACTGCATAACCTGGACCCTTTGTGTGTCAAGTTAAAAAATTGCCTATGAAGCCGAGATGGGACGCGTCGATCCGTTGCGATAACCTAGAGGAGGCAAACCGCGGTTTGGATTAACTCCAACCCACCCTCCGGTTCGAAAGCGAAGTTTTTGAAGCGTCCAATCATCTCCACTCGCGCGCTTAGACGATGACCCACTATAAAGGCACACCCGTCCTCTTGCATCTCCGCCGCACCACTCCATCGATTGTAGCCTCCAAACTTCTCTTGCTTCACCGCCGCACCATCGTCGACCACCTCTTGCTCTTTCTCCACACCTCTGTCGCTGCACAAATGGGTAGCCCCGCACCAAAGCACTCCAGGCTGTCGACGTCCTCCGAACCTTGTTCTTCTCCGCTTCCATCGCAACCAATGTCGGTGGAACTGGAGGCGTCACCCGCACCTCCTTCGTCCCCTTCTCTGCCCGCGGCGCCCGCACCTCCTCATCCTGTTTGGGTTCAGGAGACTGTCTGCCTCGTTGAAGACCGCTTCGATGAAGTCGATCAGCGCCTGAAGGAGACCACCGAGCACCTTTCCACCACCGCCGGGTGCGCCAAAAAGCTTGACAAATTGGCACAGGATGTATTTTCCGATACATCTCACTCGTGTGACTGTCTGGGTCTTGGGAAACTTCCTGTATGCACCAGCATGGACACCGCCGGCCACTACTGCTTTAGGTTAGGGTTTGTGGCCGGTCGTCTCAACATCCTCTACGAGACGATCGGGGAGGTGGCTGGGGTGGAGGGCTGCCAGCATCTTCTGCAAACCGTCGCCCAGAAGCTTCGGACTCAATTGCCGGAGGAGGCGGCAGCAGCAGAGGAGGCGACGGCGGGAGCCGTGGAGGAGGAGGCGGCGGCAGCGGCGGCGAAGGAGGAGGCGGCGGCGGCGGAGAAGGAGCTGGAGGAAATCTCCTCCGACTCCGAGTAGAGTAGTATTTTTAGTTTTTCTTTTTCTTGTTTTCTACGTGCTTTCATAGTTCTTGTTTGTAATATATGTGTTGTTTTTATTTTAATGATAAATGTATTTTCTGTTCATGAACAATGCGTCCTATGAAGTATCGAAAAACATCTCCTTTCCGAAAAAGGGGCGAGTTAACTGTTGTTCAATGTCTAGCCAAGAATTCGTTGTGTTGTGACAATCGACGACTATTGGTTCAAACTCCATTGAGATCGTGGTTGAGGCTGCGTTTCTCCTCTTTTGTGTTCTTTCACTCAATTTTTTCATTTGTAGTCGGCACATGTGAAATGTATTTTTAGTAGTAGTATATACTACATGTTATCATTTCATTGTGAATAATGTTACAGAATGATGGTTGTTTGCAATCGTCCTTTCGTGGACTTGGGTGTTCCGTATTTGAATATCATTTGCATTAGCACATATAGATTTAGCGATTCATATTTTTGTTCGTATTTTTTTAGAATGTCCCACTAGCTAGCAGATGACTGCTTTTAGATTTTGATCTCCATGCATGGCAACAAAGATGAATTAAGAATCGAGCAAGTTGTTCGAAGAAGTCTACCCCTGTAGCTACACGCACCATGTGCAGGAATCGACGCGACATGACATGTAATTAGTCACGATTGTATGCGTGCACAAGGGCACGGCTAGCGTCAAATTCTCCACGGCAGCAAAAAAAAAATTTCGTTCTTCTTGGTGCACCACAATTGAGATTTTGACAATTCAGTTTTCACTCCCTGTGCCTCCAATTTCAGTCCCGCCTATTGTAACCCTATTTCAGCCACGATCAGTATAAATGGAAACACTAGCTTTCGTTCCCGACACACCGCTGCCCCGCCCTTCCGGTGACCTCGCGGTACTACAAATGTGTTGTCTCTTTGTCCTATGTTCCATACTTGTATTCCTAAGAAAATCCCGTGTTTTCATTTCCCACGATTTTTACAATTTTTCCCCCATGGATCTCACATTGACGCATCGAAGCTCTTGGTGGTGTTGACTCATGGGTACAACGTCGGGCGACCAAGTTTGATGGGCTCTACCGAACCTCTTCGTCGCCGACACCTCCTTGCGACATCGCATCCCGGATTCCAATTTTGTGCTAGGTAAACTACACGATCCGTGTCGTCTCTTTATAGAGTTATATTGGCTTGGTTCTACACGATCCATGCAGTTTTGGGCTATTTAAGTTCTACACGATCCATCCTGATAAATGAAGATTAAATAAATTAAAAAAGAAGAAATGTGGTCTTCTGTTTCACGAATTTAGTTATATATATATATATATATATATATATATATATATATATATATATATATATATATCTATCCTGAAATAAATGTCGCTCCGACAGCTTATTACGGTAGTGTATTTCTAGTTCAATTCCTGACTAGGAACGACAAATACTAAAAATCGGAGGTAGTATGTAATTTCTAGATTTAGAAGTAAATGATGCACGGGTTATCTAATCAACCACTCCAAATGTTGTACTCTCATTCCTGTTTTACAAATTTGTATTCCTAAGATTTTCAGTTCCCACGGTTTATACACTTTTTCTTTCTTGTGGCTTTCTCGGATCGTACGTTTTTTTCTATTTCTTTATTTCTAATTCCTCCGTTCGAAACAAACACTGCAGTTTATAGAAACCACACCGTCCGATCCAAAATCTATGTCGGTCATGTAATCTGACGTTATCACAGTTATTTGGAATGACTACTTACAATGCTCTTTACATTACGAACAAGACATCAAACCGTGATGTTGTCTACAAGCATTCATGGTGGCCAACAAGCACCTGGTATAACTATAAATGTGTTTACTATCAAAATTAAAAAAATAGAAAACATTAAATCTTTTGAATGGTATGCAGAGAATATTGCAGCACAAGATGTTCAGGAACCCCGAGGTTCTTCACTCTCTGATACTACGATGCATGAACCAATAGCAGGTATAGATATACAAACCATAAATACTCCTTCCGCCCCAGCGTAACTTTACTTTTGGAACTTAAAAAATGTCCACTCCAACTCTATCGGTAGCTTCCAACTACCCATATCACATCACATTACTATCTGCCTCCCTATCGTGCCATTTGTTTTGGCAGAGCATGTTAGTTTTTTACTCCTTTGGCATTGAATTTGGAGCATTTTGAGAGACTACGTTATGTCCTTTAGATGTATTAATGATGGATGTATCATGGTCATTTGCATTATTTTCTAGGCTCTACTAATTGTTTTAGCATGTCTTGCAATTCTACTTTCTTAGTAGTCTTTATAGTTAATAGTTCATCAGCCTGTGCGATGGCGTGATTTTTTACGCCTCCACGCTATGCTCCCTTGCCGTCGGCCACTCCGGCCGGCACCAGCGCCCACACCCTGTTGCTGGTCACTTCAATGTCCTCCCTGACGCGTTTCCCTCGTGCCATCGCCACGTCCCATCCTCCGTGTGCCATGATGACCCCAACGCCCGCAAATCCCTATCGATTACTCGCCCTGTC
This sequence comes from Tuctoria greenei, assembly GCA_036927565.1. Classification (NCBI taxonomy): domain Eukaryota; kingdom Viridiplantae; phylum Streptophyta; class Magnoliopsida; order Poales; family Poaceae; genus Tuctoria; species Tuctoria greenei. Next base: position 129,347,035 of record JAYESD010000005.1, on the reverse strand, counting down.
ACCAATCCTCCTCAAGAGTTCCTCCTGGTGATCTCGGCCAGACCGAACCCTCGCTTTGTTCAGCGTTGCAAGATGGGACTATGCAATACTGCACATGCAGTGCCACCACTGACAAGTGGACCCGATGTCTCTTGGGCCCACATGTCAGTGACAACTAAAGCAGATACAGTACTGCCGAGGATTTCAATCCCGCAAGCTGCCTGCCTTATCTGTCTTGCATCCGCCACCTGCTACCATTGGCGTTCATTACTTTCCGTGCAACTAATAATTCTCTTCGAGACGTGCTCCAGCTGATGTCAGTCAGATGGAACCAGCGAACTCTATCTTTGTCTAGTCTAGCATTGCTAGCTGCATGCCCGCCCCCTCTTAGTCTTGCCTACTTCGCTTCTTGATGAGATCATGCATATTATCATTGCACAAATAAACATGGCACAATGTTTATTTAATTGCGATCCTGGCTCAAGTGAATGTGCACTCTTATTTGATGGACAAGATCAAGATGGCGCACTATGTCGTCCACCACCTTGGCCTCCTCCATTCAAAGATTTGATGGCGTTGCACATTTAGACCAACGCATGAGAGGAGACGAACTTGAGTCGAGGACGACTCCAATTCAAGAAGGGGAGGATGATGAGGACATCACTTATATGGATACAAACAACACTCCATTGAATATACAAGATGCAATCAATAGAGTTCATACACAACAATTAATTTCAGAGGTGAACTCGTTCTTATATATTTCCTTATATGTTTTTGAGCATAGATTGCTACTTAATGATTTATTTGTGATTAGGATCTATGGAGAGATTCAAGGAGTACTTGGAGGGAGTATTAGGGACGTGGAAGACTAGAGAATTCGTTCAAAGAAGATGGAAACCGAACCAAACTCCAAATCGTATCCAACTCGGAGTCCAGGAGCAGTACGCACTAAAACGGACGCCCAGGATGCATACGAACTCCGTTTTGGACGTTCTACATATGCACGGAAAGGGGAGAGGATAGACTTTCCAATGGCACCGGTCCCATGTCAAAATTCTTTCGTAGTCGACGGGAATAGTCGAAACAAAATCGAGTTCAGAATCTGTCAGGGTGCTGCGCCACCGTATTGGGCCATTGGGCCTTGTATCAAGTCTAAGTCCATTATTTTCGTGTGTTAGGGTTAGGTCACGACCCCAACACCCCCTTGGACGTCCTCCCACCTATATATACTCTATGGTAGCCGCCATAGACAATTGGGTTTTGCTTAGATCAATAATATCGCCGTTCTTCGGTTTGTGAGACCCCAACTTCGCGATTTCAGATTGTGTCTTCTATGTTCTTGCTTGTGTTCTCGGTTGCACCTGCAGGGATTAGCCTTCTTGGCGAGGTCAATCGTGTGAAGCACGGTTGATAACCAACAGAGCGGTGGTGTAGTGATTGCAGGGGCTGTTCGTGCTCTACTCGAGAGCCTCGGATCATCAACGTCGAGATCTCCATCAATCGACTTACCCATTACCTTTCGGAAGATTGGGACCAATTTTCCTATCAATTGGTATCATATTTTCAGGTTGCCCGTTAGGTAATTCATCTATCCATTACATTAGTTTTGTTTTTCATACCTAGAGTCCACAAAAAAAGCCACAAAAAACTTGTAGTTTAGTAGATATGTTCATTAATTTGTCCAAACCACATTGAGCCTTTGCAAATTTGTTATTCAGTTTGGTTTTGTTGAGTTTGTGTCCGTTGTTGAGTCATATTGCTTGTTTAGAAAGTGTTTTTGGTCTTAGTTTGAGTTTTGCATTGTGTGATTCATCCTTTTGAATCACGTCATCACGTCCAGATTAGATTCACCTCTGTCCATTTTAGTATTTTCATCATATCTCGCACATACGGACTCGGATTTTGGTGTTCTTGTACTTTATGGAAAGCTTAAGAAGTGCTCTATAACTTTCATATTCATCATTTTCCCAGAAAATATAGTTATCGATGTATAAATTGCATTAGATCCGAATCTGTTATTGACCTAAAAATTCTGAAAAATCTGTATTTCGGGGTCAGTATCTCCTATTGTTCTTTTCCAAAATAAGTCTTCCATATATTTAAATTAAAAAGGAGATATATATATACAATATTTCTGTTGTAAGTTTTCCAATTTAGAGCCTATAAATGTGCCTATTTGTCCTTGGAAGATTGAGCAGAAAATCTACGACAGACACACGAGATATCTTGGGTTGATATTCATTGTATTCTTCCCTTGCAGCACATTCTGAAAAAAAAGGAAGAAAAAAGAAAAAGGCAAGTGCAAAACAAGAAACAAAATCCGCACAAAAAAAGAGGAAAAAAAACAACAAAAAAAACAGAAGTGCTTGCATTCTTTGTGTCATCTAGTTTTGTCTCATGTCTTGCTAGCTTGAACTACTAGGAACATATTTAGGCCAGCAACTTTGACAAATACTTTGGACACTTATTCAACTTTACTATCTGATTTCATTGTTGTTAATCCTTGCTACATAGAAAGTGCCATCCAAGCTACACTTTACTCTTGAGCAGAATCGATACACCTTTGCAATCATCCCACGCTTCATTGGTTTATTCATACCGGCCACTGTTTGCCACCTGCAGTGTCGGTAAGAACACTTGTAAGAGCGTGGTAAGACGCTTGAGAGTGTGTGATTCCACTTCCACATTGCCATTATCCTTTGTAGTTGATAGGGGTAATATATTTTTTTGTTGTCTTCTCTTTGCTACTAACAATGTCAGGTAAAAGCAAGAACCATGCATTATATACTGAGATGATAGACATGATGAAGATGATGATGGAGTTGCTCACTAAAAATCAAATATCATCCAAGGTTGCACATGATGTTCAGACCACCTTTACAACTCCTTTAACAACAAGTAATTACATTCTCTCATCTTTTCCTTCTTTTGATGGTCTTGGTTATGATGAATATATTGCTTGGGAAATAGAGTTGGATAAAATTTTTGGAAAATGTCATATGTGTGAGAGGAGGAAGATTAGAAATGTTGCAAGTGCATTAGTAAGTTGTGCATTAACTTGGTGGAACAATTTAAATGATTTAGAAAAACCTCGAACATGGAAAGATATGAAAATTCTTATGCGAGAAACATTTACTAGTGTATCCAATTGCAAAGATGAAATACATGAGTTTGAGAAGAATTTTCTTGTTGTACCTCCTCCTATGCCTAACCTTTTGCAGGAACAAGAACCAATAATTGTAGAAAATCCAAAAGCGAATGAGGTGTTCAACAACTCCTGTGAAAATTCAGATCTATCAATTCATATTTCACCCACAATTACTGCTGAAAATAAGAATAAAGGTAACGAATATCACAACACACTTGTTGAAGGTGAGAAGTTTTTGGATGTTCTGAATTTTTTCACCAACCATGCTATTGTCGAGGAGCGACTAGTAGAATCTTTTATTGATACACTATTGCCACATGTTGATTTTCCTGCTGATCCTTCTGTTAAAAATGAGTTGTGTGCTAATAATTATATTGTACCTATGCTAGAACAACTGAATGAATTTGATACTTTATCACCCACATGTGCTGAAATTAAGAATTTGATTCCAATTACTTGTGAAAGGGATGAGCTGAAATTGTTGTCTTCTCTAAATACTTTGGGCTATATTGAATTTGACACTCTTTGTGATCTAGATATCATAGAGAAGATAATATCTTCTCAATCTGAATTGCCTTTATTAAGTAGAAATATTTTTCATGCTATAGGCAAACATGAACATAGTGGTACGTTTATGGTGCATAAAGTTTACATATGTTCAAATGAGGAAGCTCCTTTTGTGCTGCAACAACATGGTGAAATGAATGAATGCACTAACACTAATAATTCTCTGCCAAGTTTTTCTAGTATTTTTTTCTTGCAGCAGGCACAACATATAATAAAGAAGCATTGTTCGCTGCGGTTGTGCAATATGGACAGCGCTCATTCTACCCCAAAGCAAGCCCCTTTGCTAGACATACGAGCAAGCCGAGGACGGCTTGTCATAAAGAAGGGGAGAATGATGAGATCATGCATATTATCATTGCACAAATAAACATGGCACAATGTTTATTTGTTTGGGATCCTGGATCAAGTGAATGTGCACTCTTATTTGATGGACAAGATCAAGATGGCGCACTATGTCGTCCACCACCTTGGCCTCCTCCATTCATGCATACAAGAAGATTTGATGGCGTTGCACATTTGGACCAACGCATGAGAGGAGACGAACTTGAGTCGAGGACGACTCCATTTCAAGAAGGGGAGGATGACGAGGACATCACTTATATGGATACAAACAACACTCCATTGAATATACAAGATGCAATCAATAGAGTTCATACACAACAATTAATTTCAGAGGTGAACTCGTTCTTATATATTTCCTTATATGTTTTTGAGCATAGATTGCTACTTAATGATTTATTTGTGATTAGGATCCATGGAGAGATTCAAGGAGTACTTGGAGGGAGTATTAGGGACGTGGAAGACCAGAGAATTCGTTCAAAGAAGATGGAAACCGAACCAAACTCCAAATCGTATCCAACTCGGAGTCCAGGAGCAGTACGCACTAAAACGGACGCCCAGGATGCATACGAACTCCGTTTTGGACGTTCTACATATGCACGGAAAGGGGAGAGGATAACCTTTCCAATGGCACCGGTCCCATGTCAAAATTCTTTCGGAGTCAACGGGAATAGACGAAACAAAATCGAGTTCAGAATCTGTTAGGGTGCTACGCCACCGTATTGGGCCATTGGGCCTTGTATCAAGTCTAAGTCCATTATTTTCGTGTGTTAGGGTTAGGTCACGACCCCAACACCCCCTTGGACGTCCTCCCACCTATATATACTCTATGGTATCCGCCATAGACAATTGGGTTTTGCTTAGATCAATAATATCGCCGTTCTTCGGTTTGTGAGACCCCAACTTCGCGATTTCAGATCGTGTCTTCTATGTTCTTGCTTATGTTCTCGGTTGCACCTACAGGGATTAGCCTTCTTGGCGAGGTCAATCGTGTGAAGCATAGTTGATAACCAACGGAGCGGTGGTGTAGTGATTGTAGGGGCTGTTCGTGCTCTACTCGAGAGCCTCGGATCATCAACGTCGAGATCTCCATCAATCGACTTATCCATTACCTTTCGGAAGATCGGGACCAATTTACTCATCACTGCTGGACTGAAAATTCTCTGCAGTACTACGAGTGCAGTACCACCACTAACATGTGTACCTGTTGGCTCATTTTAAGGAATGAACAGCAAAAGAAGTCAACAATGTACTCCCCCTGATCAAAATAGTTGTCGTTCAGAAAGTCCTAACTAGTTCATTTTTAATTCATTTGTTGGTCTGATACGACAATTAATATAAACCAACAGGGAGTAATACAGAACAAAATGTTGTTGGGACGCAGTCCTCCCACGCTCGTATTTGCCGCACTCGTCCTGAAGATGGTACAAATATCAGACTTTTCTTCTTTTTACACTATTTGTACATGATACTAAACTTGGTCAGGCGATAATTTGCTTTAATCATTTACCGTTTGAATCAATGTAATAAAAGGAAAGAAGTTTGGCTAAAGGACTTAAGGTTGCCAGAATACACTATACATCCCAAGTTAGTAGAACGGAGCATGTGAAGCTACGAATTCAGTTCTCCACTAGGTTGGGTGCTGCAGTTGGTATTAACCAGTGACACTTCGTCGATGATGTGATTATGTTTACAAAAAGACACGCATCCCTCAGCGGTGCAAGAAAGTGGGCAGAGGTTGGCCATAGTAACAAGAGAGATATAGTACGAGACATTCTGGTTAGTATTGGCACACCCCCACACAAGTATTTTTTTCTTATAATCTCGATTTTGTACGTTTACAACAACTTGTTATACAATGTACAGGATTCCTGGGACATGGAGGACACACCAGAGAGCGCAAGAAAAATATTGAAAATTGCTGGTGAGCACTACAAGGGGTGCGCTCGACTTTGCATGCCACCTATAAGAGTTATTCTACCGATGAAGAACGTATACGAAACAAGTCTGCTGACGTAACGACACCTGAGTGGTTGCATCTAATAGAATATTTTGGGTCTAAGCGATTCAAGGTCGGCTAACTTTTTAATAGCTTCGCATCATACAAAAACTATTTGATTTACATTCATTAGTGGAATTAATTCTTAAAATTATTGCAGTCAATCAGCGGGACCAATTCTAATCGAAGAAGACAAAAGGCAAGTCACTTGCTTGGCTCCAAATCCTACACCCAACTTAGTTACAACAAGGTATGAAAAATAAATCACGCTTTTACTTTGTGTTGCAAACAATATGTATACCAACATGTTGAATTTTACTTGTATTTTATGTAGCAAGACCCAAATACGAGAGAAGTACCCGATGACATACAACTGTGGGAGGCAAGCCATTTGTTGAAGAATGGTGATTGAGCAAACAAGCAGGTAGAAGCTTTACATGTGAGTAACACTTCAAACAATCCCCAGTTAAATAAATATTTGCAATTTACCTATGACTTTTCTTTTCGTATATAGATCCAGGCACGTGCCCAAGTGGACGACATGGAAGCTGAGCAAGGAGGCCCAATTCTAAATGAGAAGAGAAACCACATCTTCCAGCGTTGTTATAGATCCTCAATCAGTTGTGCAGGATCACAGGTTTGGTGGAGTGGTTATATGGCTAACCCAACTGGTCCTGAATGTGAACGTATGCGTATCCAGATGTTTGAACACCTCAATGACCAAGTTTGAAACTTAGAAGATAGAAATGCAGGCCTCAATCACATAGTGCAGGAGTTGGAAGGAAGAAATGATAGCTTAACCACATAGATGCACTGCATAAACCAGAAGAATGAAGAGTTAAACATTCAAGTCCAGAACTTACAAGGTCGATAGCAGCTGATTGTAATCAGACAACTAAGGAAATGCAGGACATGCGCGTCTCAATGGATGAAATGCACAAAATGATGATGGAGACCACTCCACAAAAGGTCCAACCAAGGAACTGCCAAAAGCCACCTGCTGCAACAATTAGTCCCGGTCAGCTTAGGCAAACTTACATCCAAGCACGCCGCGACCGTAATACTTGAGTGTTGTTATGCGTGTTGCAATATCACTTGGTGGATGTTTATTGTTAAACTCGTGATTCTGTTTCCACTAATTTTCAAACCTGGTGCAATAGGATTCTACTGCCGCTATTATAAAACGTGGCATTACAAATTTCTTGTCACGAATGATAAATTGTTGCAATAGGAAGCTATTGCCACAAATTACAAAACATTGCAGTATAGACATTTGGCCACAATTCAAAAAACGTTGCACTAGACTGCTATTGCCACCACGCAGAAAATGTTGCATTACGACACTATTGCCACTGATGAGAAAATGTTGCATTACACCTCTATCACCACAAATCATTAAATGTTGCATTGCAACTGTACTGCCACGATCAGAAAATGATGCATTACAAACCTATTGCTACAGATCAGGAAACATAGCATTAGAAACCTATTGCCACAGATTAGGAAACATTGCATTACGAACCTATCGCCATAGATAAGAAATTGTTGCAATACCCAACTATTTGCCATGGATGTGAAAGCATTGTAGTACCATACTATTTCCCACGGATCTGAAATCGTTGCAATACACTATTATTCGCCATGTTTGTGCACTCGTTGTAATAACATACTATTTGCCACGGACGTTAATCCATCGCAGTACCATACTATTTGCCACGACTATGACATCGTTGCAGTACCATACTATTTGCCACGAATGTGAAATCGTTCCAATACCGTGATATTTGTTGCAATACCATAAATCATCGCAATACCATTAATTGTTGCAATACCGTACTATTTGCCATAGCTGTGAAATCGTTGCAATACTGTAGTATTTGCCACGAATGAGAAATCGATGCAATCACATACTATTACCACGAATGTGAAATCGTTGCAATACCATGCTATTTGTTGCAATATGTTAAATTGTCGCAATACGCTAAATCATTGCTGTAACATACTATTTGCCACGAATGTAAAATCGTTGCAATACCGTAATGGCCACAACTGTGAAATCGTTGCAATCACATACAATTACCTCGAATGTGAAATTGTTGCAATACCATGTTATTCGTTGCAATACATTAAATTGTCGCAATATGCTAAATTGTTGTAATAACATACTATTTGCCACGAATATGAAATCGTTGCAATACCGTACTATTTTCCACGATCATGAACTCGTTGCAATACCGTACTATTCGTTGCAATACGTTAAATCATCGCAATACGTGAAATCGTTGCAATAGCGTACTATTTGCCACCAATATGAAATCGCTGCAATAACATACTATTTGCCACGGACGTCAAGGTGCCGCAATAACCTATTACCACGAGAATTATTACGACGATTCGCGAAAACTATCACCACACACTTTTTCATTGCAACAGTGACCTATTGCGATGAATTTTTTTGTTGCGATATACCGGAATCCTTGCAGTGTATACTTCATTTGATGCACAAAGGTACCTTCCTTGATTTGCTTGATTCGCATCGCTAAAATGTATGTGAGTTCTCCCATCATGCTCATCTCAAATTCTAAACTCATCATAGCTGAAAACTTGGACACAAGATCGTGAGAAGCACAACCAAAGATAATATCATCCACATACACTTGAACGAATAATGAGTCATCGCCATGTTTAAGTACAAAAAGAGTTTTATCAACCTTGCCCATGGTAAACCCCTTTTCAAGTAAGAATGGTTTTAACTTATCATACCATGCTCTAGGGGTTTGTATGAGATCGTACAAGGCTTTGGACAGTTTGTAAACATGATTAGGAAAATCTGGGATTTTCAAAACCAGGTGGTTGCTTGACATAAACCTCCTCATCTATGTAGCCATTAAGAAAAGCACTTTTAACATCTATTTTATATAGTTGGAAACCTTTAGATGCGGGAAAAGCTAAAAAAATTCTTATGGCTTCTAATCTAGCAACAGGAGCAAAAGTTTCATCAAAATCTAGACCTTCAATTTGTGTAAAACTTAAGCAAACAACCCAGCGTTATTCCTAACCACAACCCCATCCTCTCTTTGTTTGTTTTTAAACACCCATTTAGTTCCAATTAAAGTGTGACCATGAGATGGAGGTACAAGTTTCCAAACATTATTTCTTTCAAAATTTTCTAACTCTTCTTGCATGGCAATGGTCCAAGATTCATTAGTGAGCGCATGTGATATATCTTTGGGTTCAAAAGAAGAACCAAATGCAGAATGAGCGTGAGAGCTTGGATTGCAAAACCTGGACCATGTGACTCGTTCGTGCAAGCTTCTAATAATTTGTTATGGAGGATGACTTTTGAGAACCCAGAGGGGAGTGGACACTTCACAAGCTTCTTCTTCTTCATGTTCATCACAAATCCATGAGTGCGTGACTTGAGGACGATCAGGACCAGCAATGGTGATCGTCGGTGCTGGTTAAGAATCAAAATCAGGAGCTGGAACAATGTCATTAGCTGCTGAATTTCTGGGCAGCAGCACCACTTTTTCCTCATCTTCAACGAAAATACTCTCCCCCTGTGGATATGGATCCGGACCTACAATATTTGAGCTAGTACCTGGGCTAGCTTAATCAAAAGACACCTCACAAGTCTCCACAATTTTGTTAGTATCAAGTAAAAGCACACGGTAGCCTCTAGTATGAGATGGATAACCAAGAAATATGCCATCAACAAATCTAGCTTCAAATTTATAAAGATTACCATGTTTCTTAACAAAACATATGCAACCAAAGATCCTAAGTTTGTGACACTAAGCCTATGTTCAAACCGAAGCTCATATGGTGTTTTTCCTAGCCTAGCATGCAAGAAACACATGATTTGAAACATAACAAGTGGTTGCAATTGCATCTGCACAAAACTTTCTAGGAGTTTTATATTCATCAAGCATAGTCCTAGCCATCTCAACTAAGTTTCTGCTCTTTCTCTCTACAACACATTTTTGTTGAGGTACATATGGTGAAGAAAATTGATGATTATTCCTTTTTTCAGCACAAAAATGATAAAAATGATTTATTTTTAAATTTAGTTCCATTATCACTTCTAATTGCTCTTAAAGATCCTGGACGACCAATTGATAATCTAAGAAATAAAGTTCTACAGTGACTAAAATCTTCATTCTTAGATGCCATAAAATAAACCTAAGAGTATCTAGAATAGTTATCAACAATCACAAGGACATACCATTTACCTTTGAAGGATTGAACACGTGAAGGTCCTACGATGTCAAGATGCAAAAGTTGACCCGGTTCAATTGTCATGGTCATTGTGAGAGGATCATGTGAACCTACCACCGTCTTAGCATGTCTACAAGAAGAGCACACAATTTCTTTGTCCCCTTTAAGCTTAGGCAGCCCACATATACGATCAAGAGCACTAACACGCGTTAGATGATCAAAGCCTACGTGACCAAGTCCACGATGCCAGAAATATAAGTCCTTTGATAGCAACTAGACACATATGCTCAGAGGATGACATTTCAAAATCAGCTTTAAAAAACTCTTCCAAACCGAGTCATGTTAAAAATAAGCTCACTGTTAGAATCCACAACCTTGCAGCAATTTTTAGTAAAATTAATTATGAGATTTTTATCTAGCAATTGTGAAACAGAAAGCAAGTTGTATTTCAAATTTTTGACAAGTGCCACATTTTTCAGAGTGTAATGATCATTTACCATAACCGAACCCTTAACAATTATAGGAGTTGAAAAATTATCGACAAAAGTAACATTCTCTACACGTGACACAAAAGAGAGGGAAGAGAACCATTCTCTGTTACCGGTCATGTGGCGTGAGTAACCTGAATCCACAATCCAAATGTTCTCCTTACTCAAGCGTGTAACCTACATAGAAGCACAATTAGTCGATGACTCAATACTGGGGTTAGTCAAAAGGCATTTAGGAATCTAGTACTGAGTCACACGATGTCCAGCAGGAATAACACGCGAAAGCTGAGATAAAACAACAAGTTTATGAGCCAAAGCTTGAGGATTTTTATACCCAACTACTGACCTACGAGGTGTTACATGTGTAGCACGAAAAACAGCAGGATTAGGAGCAAACTTTGCATGTTTTCGACTCATTACAGCAGGTTGCATGTTCCTATCATTTGATTTAGCATGTGCAACAAATTTTGCATGAAAGTTATGAGATCTAGCAATCATTCTTTTCTTTTTTCTGCTGTTTAGCTAGTCTATAACAAAAATATATGACATGACAATCTACCACAGTAGGTACAACTAAATTTAACTTTGTGTTCATGTCTAGATGAGCAAGCAACATTTTTATTTAAAACCGAATGAGACAACACTCCTGCAGATTTGAAAATCACTTCTTTTTGTTTAGGAACTGTTTGAATTAAACCACTTCCTAATAAATTTACAATTTTAGGTGGATGTGCCTTAGCATGAGTCTGAGATTCAAAACCTAAACCAGATTTATCATTGCAAGATTTAGAGGAATTCAACAGCAAGTTTAGGTTCTTATTTGCATTACAAAACCGATCTAATGTCCTATGCATGTCATTAAGTTTATTTGATAGATCAAGGCAATTTTTACATGAAGTTTTTCCTTTTAATTTGCAACTGGAACAATATTTAACTTCATGAGCGCGTAAAGCATGGTTCAAAAAAGAAATTTCATACATAGCATCATGTAGTTTCTTATCAAGATCATCACAAGTAGAACAATACAAATCAATTGTAGAATAGCTAGCATCTTTCAAGTTTTTATCATTAAGTGCAGCAAGCTCTCTATTCTTTTCAATTTCTAACTCAAGTTTATCAAGTGTGGAGGTGTGTGCACTTCTTAGGCCCTGTTTGGTACGGTTCCGCATTCACACAGAATCAGAAACAGTTCCATTTCAACCCAAAAATGGTTTCAAACTATGAAACATAATCACTTTAGAAACCGTTTGGCTAACATTTATGTTTCAGTTTCAATAGAGAGGAGAGAAAAAATGAATTGACTCATTTACCCATGGTTGTTTTCTGGTTGTTCTTCATTTATGTCTGGTTTTTATGTGGCATGTACTCTGATGTTGACAAGTAAACATTAAAAAGAAAATACATGTTGGATGTTCTCATGATCAGTACGTGTGTACTCACCGGTACAAAACATGTACAAGTACAAAAGCTCACTAGTAAAACCATCATCACTTCCTTCTGGCTATAAAAAAAATTTGATGATCACTAGTACTTGTCAGGCAAATGCAGGTTGGCCGTAAAAAAATATTGATATTTATAACATAAGTTTCAAAATCTGGATTTTATTAAAGAGAATCAAATATGAATTGACCTAATGCAGGTGGTGGCAAAATTTCATAATTTTTCCAGAACTTGGACACGACTTATGATTGATTGAAGTGTTCCAAGGTGTGAAACACCTTTTTTGTTGTTTCATCTCCTTGGTTCAAAAAACTGAATCGTTTCAAGGTGTTTCTACCCCTGAAACCTTTCTCCTTTTTACCGTTTGGAACAGTTTTAACTGATACTATCTAGAATCAGAACGGGGCCTTAGAGAGGACAACTATTCATATATTAAATCACATAAGGAACAAGAATCATCACTAGGAATCAAAGATTTCAAATGATTAATTTCATATTCTAGTGACTCAATTTTAATAGCATTGTTCCTAAGCTATTTATCCCTTTTCTTAACTATAACAGTGGCACGAGAAATAGCATCACACATTTCTTTGCAAGTAGGACATACCTCTTCATTGTCGTTGTTGTGTTCTACCTCCTCCATACTTGATCTTGATTCGTCCGCCATGAAGCACATGTTTGCCACATCTTTGTCACTTCCGATGTCCACATTGCAAACCAAGTTCTTGAAGTGCAGAGATAAAACTATTCACCAATTGGCATCTTGTAAAACCCTTCTTTTTCTTGTTGTTGTTTGAAAAAGAGTGATTCGTCCTTGTTTGCTTTTCATCATGGGAAGTAGTACCTGAAAGGTTAGGGCAATCCGTGCGAAAATGTCTTGTCTTACCACATTCGAAGCAACGTTGAGGTCTAGCACTTCCTCTCCTTCTAGTTCTCATATTTTGCAATGCTTTTGAGAACCGAGTAGAGATGAGTGCAAGTTCTACCTATGGAACTCTTCAATATATTCAAGGGTTAGAGAGGACAACAAAGCAAGTGTTCCACATGAAGAAGATAGGCCGGAGCTAGGCATGTCACGCTGAGAAATAAATGCAAGAGACTTGTTGTGGTTCTTACGTGATATTATGTCAATTTCATGAGTTTTCAATTTAGAATATAGAACATCTAAATTAAGTGTACTCATGACAGTAGATTCACGAATATATATGACTTTCATCTCCCAAATTGACATGTCTAATGCACTTAGTAATTGCCTATCATTCTCAGCATCTCAAAAATTAATATTGATGCTACGCAAGTTGCTGAGAATTTTATTAAAGCGAGCAAAGAGATCGTCGATGGACTCACCTGGTTGCATCTCAAAGCGTATGTACTCCTTTTTGAACATGTCTTGCCTTACCTCCTTCATCGTGTTGGATCCTTCGTGGTAGTAGCAGACTGCTTTCCACACATCATATGCACATCGGAGGTGAGCAACACGATCGAAGTCGCTTTGAGTTAATCCTTGTATAATCAAGTTTCGAGCCTTGTTGTTATTGTTGACATGTCTCAGATTTATAGCTGTAACTTGATCATTTTGCAGCACTTCATTAGGTTTGTACACCTTTTCCCATATTGCAAAGCCCTGAGCCTGGATGAAGGCTTCCATACATGCCTTCCAAACCTGAAAATCAATACCACTAAACACACAATGTTTTGCAGAGTATTTCTCCATGATGATTAGTCAAAAACACGTGCAAATCACAAAGATTAGAGCACTGTGGATTTTATAATAATTGTAGGATTGAAGATTTTGTGAAAAACTACCAGAGGGGCGCTGAATGGTAGATTAAAAAAAATTTAGCGGAAGCAACGAAAACCCCTCAGCAGAAAATCAATCTATTAAGAAATCATGTGTGCAACTAATCTAAAAGTGATCAATTATGAAAAAACCAGTATATATTGTTTAGAATCAAGTCACGAAGACTTCACAACAAGAATCATGAAAATCCGTTGAGAAAAACTCAAGTTACGATCAAAAGATCGAAGAAAGGTCAATCTGTTCTACCGAGTAAAAACCAGATTTGTAACAATGCAAAGAAAATCATGTATATCAGAAACCACAAATCCAATGACCGTGAAATTTTTATAGATGGTAGATAATCAAGTTGTGAAGATAACCCAAGAAGAACCACATCAATTGGATCTGTAAAACTTGAGTTATGATAAAAGCACCAAAGCAAGGTAGTGCTGTGCAGAAACTCAACGAGAAAAACTTGTCTGAAACAAGTTGGACGAACAAAGCACAAAAGCTCCTTTAAAATATGATCTTTATTCCATAGAACAAAAGAGGAACAGCCCAAAATTCTTACACCACGAGCTCTGGCCTCCCTTTCTTATATAACCAACTATGAGGCCAACCTAAACCAAATTAGGACTCGTATCTTACTCACTTTCCACCGAAACTTTCCATAGTTGCTCAAGACTCTTCCATACGCAGATACAAGCAATCATTAAGACTTCCAAAACATTAGGAATGTATCCCGCATTCCTAAAACAACCAAACTTCATGACTCACACGAAATCCTATCATTACAATCTCAAGTCTTTCCATATTTGAGTGAAACCCGACCGAGCCGCAGCCTGAGTCCATAACCTAGTCGGTTCAACCTTTCCGACCAATTTTTTATGTTCACATATCTTCATCATGCCTCGAAACCATGTAGCCACGTCTATGCACTCCTTGCACACGTGCAGACACCTTCCAACGACGTCTACGATACCTTCATATGCATCGTTCTTAATTAAAACATATTGCGCAACCTTCTGATCAACTCAACCACAATTCATCCCAAACTTGGTTGTTGAACCTCATCTTCTCCCTAAGACTAGTTCAATGGATCCCATCACTAAGACTAGTTCAATGGATCCCATCACCAGCCATATCTTGAACTCAAGCAACACCTGCACATGAATAAACAATCGATACTTTCGAGCACAAGTCCTCGACTTGACTCACGTCAGTTCTGAAAACCACAACACCTTACGTGAGCACCTCAGATAAGCATGTTGCAAATCATAGCAAAATGATATCAGCCATAACCACCAAAACACACCAAAAACTTAGTAAAATAATACTAAGCATACTTTCCATTATTCAAAAGTAAGTTCAAAACATTGCAAGTTAAAAACAGAACCACTGCGATCAAGCTCCGAATCTTCCCAAAGCTAACCGGACCTTGAACCGCAGCTTACCAAAGCTAGCAGGATCTAGCGCCGGAACTTACCAAAGCTAGCAGGACCTAGCGCCGGAGCTTACCAAAGCTATTAGGACCTAACTCCGGAGCTTACCAAAACTATTCAGACCTAGCTAGCGCCGGAGCTAACCAAAGATAAACGAACCTTGCGCCGGGCCTAGCAAAAATATGTCGAACCTAGCCACATCAAGTCGAACCTATCGAAAATAAGTCAGACCTAGCCAAAGCAAATCGGACCTAGCCAAAACAAATCGGATCTCACGTCGGACGTTGCCGGAGCTACCTAAAACAAGCAGGACCTGTAGTCGAACCTTGTAGGAGCCCAGACCTAGAGTCGGACCTTGATGATACGATTGTTTTGAAAAAATTCAAAACTTTTATCGTCATAGCCAATGTATTTAGCACACATAGGTTTCACAACCTCCCCCTTGATGAATGCATTGACAACACCGCTTAGAATCTGAACATTGGCTTATTCACATAAAAAGTTTTGAAAACAAAATTCTTCCCCTATACATATTTCTCCCCTTTGTAAATCAGAAATAAAATAAGAAGAAAAACAAAAATACGAAAATTCTCTCATTGAGAAGAATCGTGTCAAAACACTTGTGAAAGTGAGCAGTGTGTGATCAATTTCTCCCTCTTTGACAATGTATTCAGCAAGGTACAAAAGAGAAATTTTAATTGTTATGAGCATATTATAACATATACATATAAAACAAAGCTCATCGAAGTCATACTATCAAGTAACTTACACTATCACATTAATAAGATACATAAAGTAGTGTAAGCCATACTAGAGATCAAGTGTAATTTTTAATTTAAGCAAGTCATAATCTCACAAGCTTAAGTATTTCAAAACATGAAAGCATGACACTTTTTGTTGTATTTTTCAATTTTCAATATCATTTAAAGTTCAAATTTTGATCATATAACATTTGCAAGAGATTATATGCCGCAACTGTCTTATTCTAACCAACCAAGCTAACTCTATATCATTTGACAATCAGAAGCTTAAGGACATAGTTTTAATCATACACAACTTCAACCAAATTCATCCCCCAGTGTTCCTCGGTGTATTCTTCCTCTTCTCCGACTACTTCATCCCCTAGGCAGCATCTCGAGGTATTGGGTGGTCATGTACTACGTGTCCATGTACAGGTACCCGCAGCATGCTTGGCCTTCTGCTCATCAACGAGTACGGGGCTTGGCGTGGATGGGAGGCGATGCAATGGCCGGTGGCGGTGTGTGTTTGAGGACCGGATCTGAAGCGACACGCATCCATCCATCGATCCTCTTTCGGCGAGCTTTCGTGGATCGATCGAGCCGAGCTGTGCTCCTTTGTGGATCGAGCTAGCCGCGGGCTGCTTCCGTATCGATGCTTGTGCGCTTTAAGATTGGTGACAATCCACGTGGCGCGAATCCGGACAGGGATGCAAAACCGCAATGGTGCATACCGGATGCAGAGAATTGAATTCCCTCGTGAAGGATGGGGAGGGCCAACACAGTGGAGGAGACCACGAGTCTGCATACCGGATGCAGAATATTTGTTTCCTTTCAGCTCGCGGATAAAAGTGTCATGCCGGCTCGGGAAGGCTGCTGGCGGGTGCATTCGGCGCGGTACTCTGCTTGACCTTTGCGTCTTCCTGTGCTGTGTTGTAGAGCATGCTTTGATGACTGCTGAAACTGTGATCGAACGCAAGCGATAACTTCTGCTGTTTGGTTGGTCTTGTGAATGGTTTCTCGTGGATTCGTGCT
The DNA here is from genome assembly GCA_036927565.1 of Tuctoria greenei. Lineage (NCBI taxonomy): Eukaryota > Viridiplantae > Streptophyta > Magnoliopsida > Poales > Poaceae > Tuctoria > Tuctoria greenei. The sequence goes on along the minus strand of JAYESD010000005.1, from coordinate 129,329,860 downwards.
TGTAGTGACCTTAAACGTTAATGTATGCAGTAACCGATAAACATAGTTTGCTCCCTTTGTTGCACTATCTGTTCTACTGTACATGCGTGATCATGTTGCACTTGTCCTGTGAAGTTCAGTTTTAAAAATCTTGATGTCGTAGGATAAGATGGTGGTACAGTAGTAATACGGATCAACGAAATTACAGTTCAACCGTATGGTAATAGTGCAGTTATATTTTTCTTTGTGCATAAGGTTCTTTCAGAATACGAGGTCCTTTATTTTTTCTGAAGGATTTACCTCCAGAAGCCGATTGCTTGTTTTGTTGTGCAGTGACCCATTAACAAATAAGATTCCTGTTATCTCCCTCTCTTGTCCGTAAACTCTGCTGGTGTCTCCAATTGACCATATTAAATGAGCCGTAAAGATTCTGAGATTCAGAATATGCATTGCTCCCCTTAGTATTGTTGCATGATCATGGTGCAATTCTCCTGTGAAGTTTCATTTCACAAATCTTGAAACTAGTGGGTGGCACAATAGTAATGCAGACAAACCAAATAACAGATCAGCCACATGAGTACATTGCAGTTCAATATTTCCTGCTAGAAATAGTTCTTTTGGAATACTACGTCCTTTATTTTCTTAATAAGTTTAGTTTGGACAGTTTTACCTCAAGAACGAGATGAGCAGTATATATTTTCTGCATTTTGGGGTTGTGTTAGCTTGCTGCCTTATATGCTGTTTTAGACTCACCCTTTGTTTTGTATCAGAGTATTCCATTGCTGGCATCATCCTAAGCACCATCAACATCAATGACCTAGAATCCTCAACATTCTAAGAATGTTCAGTTCACAATGATACATTGGTAAGAATTTTACAAAGGACATAACAACTAAACCATGAAAAATCTCACATCAATTATTAGAACTACTGTGTGCATAATTCTACATGGAGTCAATCATAAGATCAACAAAGCTGCAAAAACCATCTGCTCTATTCAAACATAGTTCAGTCTTCCAAAAGATTTGACACTCTTTTCAGATTGTCCTTCCTCCTCCAGTTTCAGAGGGTTGATTGAAATTCGACAAATTTGTATGTATTTCTTTATGACATATCTTTGAGATATGGTTGTGTATGTAATAATCCAAAGTCGCATACTTTGAAGAAGCCGGAAAGTGTTTCCTTTATCAAAAAAGTATAGTTCAGGCAGGGCTGTCTTAATGACTCATGACAATAAGACGAATGTAACAGTGGACCAATAAAAAAACTGCTGCCAATGAGCACTCTAAATATCGATGTTGTGATGAATATAGCACTTATTCTATTATGAGGGTTATATGCATAAATATATAGAGTTACAGAAAGAGGACAAATATATAGAAAACTCCTCACGCAGGAGGGAAAAAATAAAAAGAAAATATGATCTCCTATATCTTTAACATCCCCCTCGAACTCAAGGTGTGTCACGAACACTGAGTTTAGAGAGATAAAAACTATGTTGAGCCCGCGTATGTGCCTTTATAAAGAAATCGGCCAACTGAAGCTCTGAAGGCACGTACTGAAGATCAATAACATCATCCTGTACCTGTGCTCGTGTATAAGAAGCATCAACACCAATATGCTTGGTACGCTCATGTTTGACCGGATCACGAGCAATATTAATAGCACCTGTACTGTCAGGCAAAAAAGGAGTCGGCATACCAACAGAAACACCAAAATGCTCAAGCAACAACGCAACCAAGTCACCTCTGCACCCACAAGAGCCATAGCACGCAAATCAGTCTCTGCACTCGAACGAGAAACTGCTACTTGCTTCTTAGTGTTCCAAGCAATGAGAAAACCACTAAGAAAAACATAATAAGCAGAAAGAGATCGACGATTAGAGAGATCACTAGCCCAAATAGCATGGGGTATGATTTGAGATGTAATGAGCTAGAGCATGGAAAGAACAAGTGTCTAGAGATAGTTCCACGAAGATAACACAAGACATGAAGCAAGTGACTATAGTGGACCTCAATGGGAGCCGAAACAAACTGACTCAGAATGTGAACAGAAACAAACTGACTCAGAATGTGAACAGAGTATGAAATATCAGGACGAGTGACACCAAAATACATTAGACTCCCTACAATATGACGATAACAAGTAGGATCATCAAGAGGCTCACCATTAGTGGATCAAAGATGAACATTGAGTTCCATAGGAGTCTCAAGAGTCCGGTGATCAGCAAGAGAAGCCCGGTCAAGAAGATCTTGAATATACTTCTCCTAAGAGAGATAAATTTCCTCAGAAGAGGAGGAAACCTCAATCCCAAGAAAGTAGTGAAGAGGACCAAGATCGAACATAAGAAATTGCTCACCAAGACGTGTCTTCACAAATGCTATGTACTTAAAATAGTCTTCGGTTATGATAATGTCATCAACATAGAGAAGAAGAAGAGTGTGGCTACAAGACGAAGTGTGCACAAAGAGCGCGGGATCATGAGCACTGGCAGAGAAACCAGCAGCAGTGACTACAGACGCAAAACACTGAAACCAAGCACGAGAAGTTTGCTTAAAGCCATAAAGAGAGCGACGAAGACGACAAACCATACCCTCAAGAATAGAATATCCAGGTGGTGGCTGCATATAAACATCCTCATACAGCTCACTATTAAGAAAGGCATTCTTCACATCAATTTGAGAGATGGACCAGTCACGAACAGAAGCCACAACAAGTAGAGTGCGAACAGCGGCCATGTGAGCTACATGAGCAAATGTCTCATCATAGTCACGACCATGTTCCTGCTGGAAACCACAGGCGACTAATCGAGCCTTATAGTGCTCAAGTGAACCATCAGAGCGGGTCTTCACCTTATAAACCCACTTACAGGTGATAGGACAGACACGTGGGGGACAGGGTACAAGTTCCCACATGCTGATGCGCTCGAGAGAATCAATCTCCTTGGCCATCGCATGATGCCATTCCGGATGAAGAACAACATCATACGTAGTCGGCTCAGACAGAGTAGTAGCAGCAAAGCTAGAAGGAGAATACCGATCAGGAGGGTGGCGAGGATGATGACCACGTCCAAGAGGCTACTCAGGAGAGGAATCATCGAAAGGAGAAGACCCCTCGAGAGAAGAAGACGTATCCAAAGTGGCAGGTTGAGCTCGAAAAGCTGGTACATCATAAGATGACTCAACTTGAGTACACGGCTCATCAGAAGAAGATGACACATCCAAAGGAGGTACAACTCGCCGTGTATAGACCTGAATCACAGGAGCCCTCAAATTATAATCAAGAACCAAAGGAGAAGGCTCCGAAGAAGAAGGAGAGACTGCGGAATGCGAAACAGAGTGTAAAGGGGGTACATTAGTAATGGGAGCACCTGAAAAGAACAGGAATGCAATAGGATCGACTACAGACACAGAAGAAGTATCAGAAGAAGGACAAGTATAGAAAGGATGTGTCTCATCAAAAATAACATCCCGTAAAATCCCCATCTGTCGAGCAACCAGATCCCAACAACGATACTACTTATGATCCGAACTGTACCCAAGGAAGACGCGCTCAACCGACTGGGCAGTCAGCTTGGTGTGCTCACGAGGTGCGAGCAACACGTAGCATACACAACCAAAAAGACGAAGGTTGGTGTAGTCAGCGTCTTACCCATAAGACGCTCAAAACGAACTCCCCCTCTTAGCAGACAAAGGCTGAATGTTAATCAAATGGGTTTATTGTGTCTCTACCCCTAGTTTCAACTCTAATTGTGATTTTACCCTTGAAAACTAGGGTTTGTGATTTTACCCCTACTTTTTCAAAATGAAGTCGCCGTTTACCCTCCATTTCTAACACCATTAAATCTTATTATATTAAATGATTTAATAAATTTAAATAAACAATTAACAAATAAAAAAGTCAAAACTATCCAACTTTGTGCTAATTAATGCAAAGAAGCTTTTTGGAAGATAAATATCAGAATTACTGATCTTTGAAAATTTTGAACTCAAATTCAAACTTTTTTTAGAAATTAAAAAAAACAAATTTAAGTGAAATTCAAATTAATTCAAAAAATTAAATGATATTCAGAATTTTCGAAATTTCAAATTCTAATTTAAATTTCCAAAAATTTATATTCTAGTTTCTAATTTTTTTTAAATTAAAATTTTCGGAATTTCAAAATTCAAATTTTCAGAATTTAAAATATAGAACTTTTAAAATTAGGATGAATTCAAAAAAAATTATCAAATTATAAATTTCACAACCAAACAAATTTTCAATAAAATATATCTTGCTCTGTAATACTACTTAATACATCTTCAATATGTTAACATGATAAGGGCATTTCTGTCTTTTTTCTCATATTTAACACCGTTAACTATCCGTAATGGAGTAGGGGTAGAATTTTGTTTCATTTCAAAAAAATAGGGGTAAAATCACAAACCCTAAATTTAAAATCACAATTAGATTTACAAATAGGGGTATAAACACAATGCCCCTAATCAAATAAGTGGCAGTAGAGACTGCTTCAGCCCAAAAAATGTGGCGGAACAGAGGAACCAATCATCAGAGTACGAGCCGTCTCAAGAAGATGACGATGCTTACGCTTAGCGTTGCCATTCTGAGCATGAGCACCAGGACAAGAAAACTGAGCAAGAGTACCTTACTAAAAAAAACTGACTAAGAGCATTAGAAAGATACTCACCAACAGAATTAGCACGAAAAATATGAATAGGGGTGTCAAACTGAGTGCGGATCATAGTCAAGAAGGACTTATAGATAGATAACGCCTCACTGCGATGTTTCATAACTTAAACCCAAGTGTGGCGAGAAAAATCATCTATAAAAATGATATAGTATTTATTTCTGCCCTTTGAAGCAAAAGGTCCAGGTCCCCATACATCCGAATGAACAAGATCAAAAGGACGCTCAGACACTGAGTCACTCGAATGATAAGGAAGTTGAATATGCTTCTCCAATCAACAGCCCGGACAATGAGCTAAAGACTAAGAACTAGAGACTGATCCTAAGAGACCACTATGAACTAGGATGGATAAACGAGAACCACAAAGATGACCCAGAAGATGATGCCACTAAGCAGATGCCAACGTGGATGAAGCAGCAAGGATGGAGCCGAATGAACTGACAGACGCAACAGAAGGAAGACAAAGCCAGTCAAGCTCTCAAATATGTTGTGAATCACGACAACGAGGGCCAGTAGCAACTAGGCAACCTGTGCGACGATGTAAGACATATGTGTGTTGAATACATTGTCTTGTAGTAAATACATTGGCTTTGATGATAAAAGTTCTGAAAAACTGCTAAAACACCTTTTTAGCAAAGTCCGACTCTAGCTCTGAGCGTCTGCAAGGTTTGACAATAGGTTTGACTTTCTTTGTCAAGGTTCGACATGTTTTTGGGAAGCTCCGATGAGCATTGTCTTTAGCTCCGACATGTCTTTGATAGCTCTAGCATGTCGTTGCTAAGCTCTGATATGTTTTGCTAGGTCCGACTTATGTTGGTTAGCTCCGACATGTTTTTCTAGCTCCAGCTTTTGAGTTGACTAGTTCCTACTAGCTTTGGTAAGCTCCGGCGCTAGATTGTACTAGCTTTGGTAAGCTCCGGCACTAGGTTGTACTAGATTTGGTAAGCTCCGGCTCAAGCTCCGGTTAGCTTTGGCAAGGTTCGGAGCTTGATCGCAATGTTCCTGCTTTTATTGTGAATTGTTTCGAACATGCTTTACATTTATGGAAAGGTTGCTTAGTATTCTTTTACTAAGTTTTTGGTGTGTTTTGGTGGTTAAGGCTGATATCATTTTGCTATGGTTTGCAACATGCTTATGTGAGGTGCACACGTAAGATGTTGTAGTTTCAGAACTAACAAGAGTCAAGTCGAGGACTTGTGCTCGGAAGTATTGTTTGTTTGTTCATGTGCAGGTGTTGCTTGAGTTCAAGACATTGCTGGTGACGGGATCCATTGAACTAGTCTTAGGGAGAAGATGAGGTTCAACAACCAAGTACGGGAGGAATTGTGGTTGAGTTGATCGGGAGGTTGCACATCATGTTTGAATCAAGAACAATACATATGAAGGTATCGTGGACGTCGTTGGAAGATGTTTGTACGTATGCAAGGAGTGCATGGACGTGGCTACATGGTCCGAGGTGTGATGAAGAGATGTGGATGTAAAGAATTGGTCGGAAAGGTCCAACCGACTAGGTTATAGACTCCAGCTGCGGCTGAGTCGTGTTTGAATCAAATATGGAAAGTTTTGAGTTCGTTATTATAGGATTTCGTGTGGGTCATGAATTTGAGTTGTTTTAGGAATGTGGGATACGTTCCTAAGGTCTTTGGAAGTCTTAAGATTGCTTCTATCTGCGTATAGAAGAGTCTTGAGCAGTTATTGAAAGTTCCAATTCGTGAATTGAGTAGGATTAGAGTCCTAGTTGGGATTGGGTTGGCCTAAGGGCTGGTTATATAAGCAAGGGAGGCCAGGACTCGTGGGTGACAACTTTGGGGCTGTTCCTCTTGTGTTCTATTGAATAAAATCCGTAGTTGAAAGGAACTTTTGTGCCTTCTTTGTCCGACTTGTTCCAGATAAGTTTTACTCGTCAAGTTTCTGGACAGCACTACCTTTCTTTGATAGTTTTTTCATAACTCGAGTTTTATAGATCCAATTGATGTGATTATTTACGGGTTGTCTTCACAACTTGATTATATATCATCTGTAAAAATTTCACGGTCATTGGATTTTTGGTTTCAGATCTACACGAGTTTCTTTGCAGCATTCCAGAACTGTTTTTCTCGGGTAGGTCAGATTGACCTTTGTTTGATCTTTCAATCGTAACATGAGTTTCCCTCGACGGATTTGAGTGATTCTTTTTGTGTCGTCTTCGTGACTTGATTCTCTCTGATATCTATTACTTTTGTCATGGTGAAACACGTTTAGATTAGTCTCACACACGATTTCTTTAATAGATCGTTTTTTGCCGAAGGGGTTGGGATTTAATTGTTTCTGCTGCGTAAGATTTTTTAATCTACCATTCACCCCCTATGGTAGCTTTTCACGTGCTCTTCAATCCTACAGACGATCCTGGACATAAAAAAATCATTATCAAGAATCACTCAACAATCACGATCATTGAGTTGACCAGCAGATATAAGCTGCATTGTTAGTCCAAGAATGAAGGAAACATTAGGAACATCAAAGGAGTCAGATAAAAGAGTGCCCTATCCAACAACGGAAAGAGGAGAACAATCGATAGTATGAACAGTGAAAGAACGATATGAAGGACTAAAGGAAGTCAAACTGGTATGATAAGGACTCAAGGAAGATCAATTTATCCCCCTTTGACAATGTATTCAGCAAGGTTCAAAAGAGGAATTTTAATAGTTATGAGCATATTATAACATATACATATAAAACAAAGCTCATCCAAGTCATACTATCAAGTAACTTACACTATCACATCAATGAGATAAATAAAGTAGTGTAAGCCATGCTAGAGATCAAGTGAATTTTCAATTTAAACAAATCATGATCTCACAAACTTAACTATTTCAAGACCTCAAAGCATGACACTTGCATTGCCAATTTAAACAAATCAAGCTGCATTTTTTTATTTTCAGGAATAAAATTCATCTTATGACATTTGCAAGAGATGATATGCCGCATCAGCCTTATTCTAACCAACTAAGTCAAGCCTATGTCATTTGACAATCAGAAGCTTAAGGACATAGTTTTAGTCATACACAACTTCTTCCAAGTTCACATCGAAGTGCAATGATAAGCAATCTCAAAAGAAGAAGTGCGATGCATACATATTCTCTTGATCTTTTCTCATTTTTTATTTGATCATAAAATCTCAACATGTGGATAGTTGATTGATTAATTTTTCATTATTAAAAGCACTTATGAGCATGCAACAAGTTCAAAATAGCAAGTAAGTTCGATCATGACTAGATTTAGTGTAAGTAATTATTCCAACTACTAGTCATGGCAAAAACTACAAAATGTATAACACGGGTAATGTAGTAAAAACTTTCATCATGTAAAAGGAATCATTAAGTCATATATGTATGAAACACTATGCTCATATTATTTTAATTTCATATTCACACATAGACTTCCCAAGTTTCAAAAACTCCCCCTCAATTTAAACCATGAGGATGCTTAACCCCTATTTCACTACAAATGAAACAAAAACGAGTGAAATCCAAAGGTTTTGTAAAAATGTCAGCCAATTGTTGTCCGGTATCTACATGGTGAAGCACAATGTTTCCTTCTTCAACATCATCACAGAGAAAGTGATACATAATGTAAATGTTCTTTGTTCTAGAATGTCGCAGGGGTTTTTAGCAATGCAAATGGCACTAGTGTTATCACAAAATAGTGAAACACTATCTAGATCAACCCCATAGTCCTTAAGCGTTTGAACAATCTAAAGAATTTGTGAACAAGTGCTAGCAGCAGCTACATATTCAGATTTGGCCGTGGACTGCGCAACTGAATATTGTTTTCTAGAGGACCAAGCAACAAGTGAATTACCAAGTAAATGACAAGCACCCGAAGTACTTTTCCTATCAATCCTACAACCCCCAAAATCAGCATCCGAAAAAGCTTTCAAAGTAATGGTTAAGGAAGAAGGAAGAAAAATACCGAATTCTTGAGTTTCATGTAAGTACCTGAGAATTTTTTTGACGGCTTGATGATGTGAAGCATGTGGAGAAGCTTTTCATGCACAAAGACATATGTTGAATTGTATGTCCGGTCTTGATGCCATGAGGTACAAAATTGACCCGACCATGCTTCTATATTCTTTTTGGTCCACGGGTTCACCATCTTCATCAAGTTCAAGTCATTTCTAAACCCATTGGTGTCCTAAGAGGCTTGCTTTTGTCCATGTTGAAGCGCTTAAGAAGGTCTCTTGTATATTTCGTTTGATGCACACAAGTACCCTCATTGGTTTGCTTGATTTGCAGCCCCCAAAAGTACATGATTTCTCCCATCATACTCATCTCAAATTCTGAACTCATCATAGCTTAAAACTTGGACACAAGATCATGAGAAGCACAACCAAAGATAATATCATCTACATACACTTTAACGAATAATGAGTCATTGCCATACTTAAGCACAAAAAGAGTTTTATCAACCTTGCCCATGGTAAACCCCTTTTCAAGTAAGAATGTTTTGAACCTATCATATCATGCTCTAGGGGCTTGTTTGAGACCGTACATGGCTTTAGAAAGTTTGTAAACATGATTAGGAAAATTGGATTTTGAAAACCAGGTGGTAGCTTGACATAAACCTCCTCATCTACGTAGCCATTAAGAAAAGCACTTTTAACATCCATTTGATATAACTTGAAATCTTTAGATGCAGCAAAAGCTAAAAAAATTCTTATGGCTTCTAATCCAACAGGAGCAAACATTTCATCAAAATCTAGACCTTCAACTTGTGTGAATCCTTGAGCAACCAACCTACCCTTATTCCTAACCACAACCCCATCCTCACTTTTTTTATTTTTGAACACCCATTTAGTTCCAATTAAAGTGTGACCTTGAGGTGGAGGTGCAAGTTTCCAAACATTATTTCTTTCAAAATTTTCTAACTCTTCTTGCATGGCAATAATCCAAGACTCATTAGTGAGTGCGTGTGATATATCTTTGGGTTCAAAAGAAGCAACAAAAGTAGAATGACCGTGAGAGTTTGGATTGCAAAACCTGGACCGTGTAACTCGTTCGTGCAAGCTTCCAATGATTTGTTGTGGAGGATGACTTTTGAGGATGCAGAGGGGAGTAGACACTTCACAAGCTCCTTCTTCTTCATGTTCATTATAAATTGAAGAACTTGTGGCTTGAGGACGATCTGTACCGGCTGCATTAGTTGTTGGTGCTAGTAGTGGTGCAAAATCAGCAGCGTGATCATTGTCATTTGCTTCTGAATTTTTGGGCAGTAGCACCACTTTTTCGTCTTCTTCGATGAAAATATTCTCCTCCTGCGGATACGGATCTATACCTGCAACATTAGAGCTAGTACATGGGCTAGCTTCATCAAAAGAAACATCACAAGTCTTCACAATTTTATTAGTGTCAAGTAAAAGCACACGGTAGCCTATAGTATGAGATGGATAACCAAGAAACACGCTATCAACAGATCTATGTTCAAATTTATCAAGATTACCATGTTTCTTAACAAAGCATTTACAACCAAAGACCCAAAAGTGTGTGACACTAGGCCTATGTCCAAACCGAAGTTCATATGGTGTTTTTCCTAGCTTAGCACGCAAGAAAACACGATTTGAGACATAACAAGTGGTTGCAATTGCATCAGCCCAAAATTTCCTAGGAGTTTGATATTCATCAAGCATAGTCCTTGCCATCTCAATGAAGGTTCTATTCTTTCTCTCTATGACACCATTTTGTTGAGGTACATAGGGTGAAGAAAATTGATGATCTATTCCATTTTCAACAAAAAAGTGGTCAAACGATTGATTTTTAAATTCGGTCCTGTTATAACTTCTAACCGTTTTTTAAGATCCTGTGTGATCAATTGATAATCTAAGAAATTAAGTTATAAAGTGACTAAAAGCTTCATTCTTAGATGCCATAGTGCAAACCCAAGAGTATCTAGAATAATTATCAACAATCAAAAGAACATACCATTTACCTCCAATAGATTGAACACGTGAAGGACCTCGTGTCAAGGTGCAAAAATTATCTCGGTTCAGTTGTCATGGTCATTGTGAGAGGAGCGTGTGAACCTGCAACCATAAGAAGAGCACACAGTTTCTTTGTCCCCTTTAAGCTTGAGCAACCCACGTATGCAATCAAGAGCACTAACATGCGTGAGATGATCAAAGCCTACGTGACCAAGTCTACAATGCCACAAATATAAGTCTTTCGAATCATTAGCAACCAGACACCTATGCTTAGAGGATGACATATCAAAATCAGCTTTAAAATCTCTTCCAAACTAAGACATGTTAAACATGAGCTCTCTATTTGAATCTACAACCTAGCAATAATTTTTAGTGAAAATAGTTTCCAGATTTTCATCTAGCAATTGTGAAAATGAAAGCAAATTGTATTTCAAATTTTTAACAAGTGACACATACTTCAAAGTGTAGTGATTATTTACTCTAACCGAACCCTTAGCAATTATAGAAGTTGAAGAGTTATCAGCAAAGGTAACATTCTCTACACGTGACACTAAAGAGAGAGAGGAGAACCAATCTTTGTTACCAGTCATGTGGCGTGAGCAACCTGAATCCACAATCCAAATGTTCTCCTTCCTCAAGTGTGTAACCTACATAGAATCACAATACGTCGATGAATCAATTTTGGGGTTAGTCAAAAGGCATTTAGGAATCCAGTACTGAGTCACACGATGTCCAGCAGGAATAACACGCGAAAGATGAGATAAAACAGCAAGTTTATGAGCCAATTTTTGAGAATTATTGTACCTAACTACTGGCCTACAAGGGTGTTACATGTGTAGCACGAGAAATAGTAGGTTTGGGAGCAATCTTTGCATGTTTTCGATTCATTATAGCAGGTTGCAAGTTCCTAACATTCGGTTCAGCATGTGCGGCAAATTTTGCATGAGAGTTATGAGATATAGCTTGCATTCTTTCTTTTTTCTATTGTTTAGCTAGTATATAACAAAAATCTATGACATGACCATCTCTACCACAGTACGTAAAATGAAATTTAACTTTGTGTTCATGTCTAGATGAGCAAGCAATATGTTTATTAGAAACTGAATGAGACAGGGCAGCTGCAGATTTGAAAACCACTTCTTTATATTTAGGAACTGTTTGAATCAAAACAATTCCTAATGACTTTACAATTTCAGGTGAATGTGCCTTAGCATGAGCATGAGAATAAAAAACTAAACTAGTCTTATCATTACAAGACTTGGAAGAATTCAACAGCAAGTTTAGATTCTTATCCCCATTACAAAACCGATCTAGTGTCCTATGCATGTCATCAAATATATTAGACAAGTCTAGATAGTTTTCACACAAAGTTTTTCCTTTCAATTTGCAATTACAACAATATTTAACTTCACGATAATGTAAAGCATTTTTCAAAATAGAAATCTCATCCATAGCATCATATAGTTTCTTATCAAGATCATCACAAGTAGAACAATGCAAATAAATTGTAGAACAACTAGCATCTTTTATGTTTATCATTAAGTGCAGCAAGCTTTTTGTTCTACTCAATTTCATGTTCAAGTTTATCAAGTGTCGAGGTGTGCGCCCTTCTTAAAAAGAACAATTGTTAATATATAAGCTCACATGAGGAACAAGAATCATCACTAGGAATCAAAGTTTTTAAACGATTAATTTCAGATTCTATTGATTCAATTTTAACAGGATTGTCCCTAAGTTTTTTGTCATTTTTCTTAAGCATAATAGTGGCACGAGAAATAACATCACACATTTCTTTGCAAGTGGGACATACCTCTTCATCGTCGCTATTGTGTTCTGCCTCCTCCATACTTGATCTTGAGTTGCCCACCATGAAGCACATACTTGCCAAATTCTTTTCATCTTCATCACTTCTAATGTCCACATCGCTCGAGCCAAGTTCTTGAAGTGCGGAGATAAAGTTGTTTGCCAATTGGCGAGCTGAATGTAGCCTAGATGGGGGTAAATAGGCTTTTTGAATGTTTCGTCGGAACCTGAAACACTTAGCAATCTGATCAAATACAGAGAAATCGGACTAGTCCGATGTGTGTGGACTAGATCGATCAAGTTTGATCGATGATTTCAAACCAGGTACTCTATGCAGCGGAAATTTAGTTGTAACTTGAATGTATTGTTTCAATGAAACTAGATGTCGCACAAGTTAACTTTAGTTCCAAAGTTTTAACGTAAGTTGAACAAGATTGAGCAAACCCTAGATTACAATGAATAGTAAGAACAAAAGCAAGGACACAATGACTTTTATCCCGTGCTTCGATTCCACAGAGGAAATCTACATCCACGTTGAGGAGCCCATGGAGGACCGGGTCTTCACCAACCCTACCCTCGTCGAATTGCCACGGAGGCCGATTCTCTTCCACTAATCACAAAGGGGTAAATAACCGTGTTCAAGGAGCCTTCTCACATGTTGAGGGCTCCCCAAGATTTACAAATCGAAACACCATCGAACACACTCAAAAAGTATGCAATGAAACAGCGAGAGTGCATTAGAGAATCAAACCCAAGAGCTCAAGACGTGAAGAACGTGTCTCTCCTTTGATCTATGGTTAATCCTCAAGGATTTGATCTTTATAGTGTTGGATTGTGTGGAGAGACGTGTTTTCTGGGCTCTTGGAAGGTGTGAGAGCGTAGGGGGTTGAGAGTGTTTGATTAGGGTCTGTACACCTCTATTTATACTAGGGTTTCCAAAGGTTACCTTAGGGTTTGCGATGTCCAGACTAGTCTGTGGTGGACTCCGGACTAGTCCAGTGTGCGACGTGTGGGAAACCCTAAGTGTCCTGAATTATCAGACTCGTCCGACAATAGGCGGACTAGTCTGTTTTTGTCTCTGGAGATATTCGGACTAATCCGGCATGGTGAATCCCTTAGTGAATTGAGGACAAGTCCGCACTTGGAGGACTTGTCCGATTTTAGTCAGAGAGGTTATCGGACTAGTCCGGATGATATTGGACTAGTCTGGTGTCGTGAAATTTTGAGGGGCTAAGGACTTGTCCAAAGTAGGCCAGTGAGGGTTTTGGACTAGCCTGTGGAATATTGGACTTGTCCAACATTGATCAGAAGGATTATCGGACTAGTCCGGACTTTATCGGACTAGTCTGGTGCGGACAAGTCCGCACTAGGAGGACTTGTCCGATCTTGGACAGAGAGAATATCGGACTAGTCCAGAGAATATCGGACTAGTCCAGACCTTTGTAAACTTGTGCAGTGAGGGTGTTTTCTTTTGCTTGAGCTCTTGGGGTGTGTTTCTCTAACACACTCCATACACAGAATATTCTATTCATCTCTTGAGTTCTTTTCAACTTGATTCCTCACTCTCCTTTCTTTTTGCGCTTTCTTCATAATTTCATTTGAAACCTGCGCTCATCTCAAAAATTTGGTTAGGATCTCACTTGTTGTTCATAAATCAACCAAAATTCACAAGGGATGCCTAGATGCACTTTCAATCTCCCCCTTTTTGGTGATTGATGACAATCAATTGAGATTTCACAAATATGATTAAAAATCCAGATTTTCATAAAGTGTGCACATATGAGCTTGGAACAAGTTAAGCAATGAAAACATAAGACATATGTGCACTCTTTATGGTGGGGTGCAAAACTATGTGTGTGTGTGAGCAATAATTGTGATGAGAGTGAGATAATTGACATAATCATATCAACATCAAGCATATATGTCAATTTCAAAGCATAAACATAGATTGTACCACAGAATCATCACAAACTCCATAGATATAACTTAGAACCATAATAAGAGCAAAACAGCAGTTTTACAACCCAAAAGAAGCAGAATTTCAAAAGAAACACACTTTGAGCTCTCATCCTCAAACTACTGCTAGACCTAGTAACTCCCCCTCAATCTATCCCCCTTTGGCATCAAGGCACCAAAAAGAAGGAGAGGAGGGATCTAAAAGTCGCCGTCGACTCACTCCTCGCTGTCGGTCCTCTCGTCGTCTTCATCTTCAGGCTGAGGAGGAGGAGGAGCGGATCCACTCGAAGTGCCCCCAACACCAAAATAGGCGAGTTCGGATGTAGAGAGATGTGGCAGCTCCGAGAAGTCAGAAGGAGAGTCCTCGGAGATGACAGGAGACCCAATAGGCTCAATCTCCAGCTTCTGACATATAGCATTGACATTTTGCTTTATGTATCTCATATCCTCTTTCCTTGCCTTGCTCAACTTGTACACTTTCACCTCAGCATTCTTGCAGGAGCCAAATATGGCGGCCAAGTACTTCAAGATGCCACTAGGAGACCCTTTTTGAGGAGGAGCCCTAGTAGTGGGAGCAGTCCTTGCATCTCCTTGAGCTCTCCTCGAAGCCTCTTCACTTGACACTAGAGATGGAGCAGCTGGGAGAGTGGCTTGGGAAGGCTTATGGTGCCTTAGAGGAGTGTGCTGTTCATCCTTCACGAACTCAATTCCTGTGACTTTCTCAATCATAAACATGATGTAGGGTGCATAGCCACAGGAACGGTTCGGAGTGTAGGAGACATTCACCATATCATTCCAAATATAGTCGAAGACATCAAACTTCCTGTTATTACTTATCACCTTCATCAGTGTCCTTAGGTAACCTTCAACACTTCCTGCATCTCCATCCTTTGGAGTTATTGTCTTCCGGAGCACTCTATTTAGAACCATGAAGAATGGCTTCATGTCTTGGTGGAAGGGGGATTGAATTTCCGGCGAGTGTCATAGAGGAACTCCATCTTGTCCTTCTCCAGGACGCTAATGTTGTGGATGATGAGATCATTGTTGCCAGTATCTTCCAGGTGGAGCAATCTTGCAAACTCATCATACGTCACGGTGTACTTGGATCCGTGAGTCATCCAAGTCACTCTTTCCTCTTCATGACTGGCAAAATATTAGGTAGCATAGAACTCAGCAATAACTTCATCATTACAGTTGTATCTGAAGGCAAACAGATCCTTTAGACCATGCCTCGCCACAGCTGCAATCACATCATCAAAGGTTGGGCAGCTCTTCCTCTCAAAGTGGCTCCAGTCAATCCACTAGTTGTGGACCACCGAAGTCTTCATCATGAGATACACGGAACTATAGTAGCCCGCATGGAAGTTGCTCCAGATCCTTGCATCAGCTGCCTTCCTGGAACTGCTGTAATAGTCAATTGACCTGAGCTTAGAAGCCACATCGCTTCCTCTGCCATTGAATCTTTTTTCAGAGGGGTCCCTGTTCCCCTGTCTCGGAGCACTCATCTGGAGAGGGCCAATCGGTCCAGAGGCGATCCCTTTCCCTTTGCCCTTAGCTTGGCGAGAAGAAGCCGAGCTAGGGCCAGCTGCATCCTTTCCTTTGGATGCGAGCTTATTGTCCACGACCTTTCGCCGCACCTAAGGTGGAGTGTGTGACGGGTCAGCGGCACGGTGTTGCCACTTCTTGCTTTGGTCCATCGAGGACCGAAGCAATGACTCTTGGTCCATCTCGGCCTCATAGTCAGAGATCTCATCATTAGAGCTTGACATGGTCCTGGCAAGAGGATCATACAATACAAGAATGAGGATCGATGGTAAGGCAATGCATTGAGTAGTTGGAATTTATGGTTGAGTTTAGTAAAAAATTGGACTTGTCCGATGCTCAAATACGGACTAGTACGGAGTATCAGACTTGTCCATACAAACATCGGACTAGTCCTGTGTTCAACTGTTCAAATCCTAACTAGCAATTCAATGGTGTTTCTCAATGCAAAAATAGCTCAAGATAGATGTAATACAACAAGGAAACATGTATTAACCAGTGGAACTAAGCTATTTGGCCCATAACACAAGAAATCGAAGGTTCTAGGGTTTTGGAGAAAGTTTACCAAAATCCATCGATTCTTGAGGTTGGAGGTTTTGTCGGTGCGGACTAGTCCGTGGACCTCGATCCTCATGCGATGAAGATCATTTTCCACAGAGAGTTGAAGAGATTTGGTGGAGGAATCACCAAATCACCTTGGAGGTGCTCGAGTGAAGAGAGAGAATGTGAGGAACGTTGTGAGGATGAAGGAGATTAGGGTTTGGCGGTCCTAGGGTTATGGAGTCAAAAAATCGGACTAGTCCGTGGTCAACCGGACTAGTCCAGACTATCGAACCTCTCCGGACTAGTCTGCAATGTGCGGACTAGTCCGAGCAACCACGGACTAGTCTGTGGTCACCAGAACAGAAGCATTTAGCCCATTCGTATATATTTGAAGGTACTTACAAAGAAAATAGGGGGGCAAAACATACAAATAATCCAGTAAACATCCAACAATCAGGCTATGACCATAATTCACCAAGATCAAGTAATTGAAATAGTTTTTGGGGGAAAATAGAGAGAGGTGATTTTCGTAACACAATCAATAGATTTTGAAGATGGCATATAGGTATGCAAGTTTTCAAGTCACGTTCCGAGCATCAAGGATATTTAGTTCATTTCCGAGCTCACAAAAACATTTTTCATCAAGTGGCTTAGTGAATATATTAGCTAGTTTTTTTTTGTGTTGACATGGGAAATGGCTATGTCTCCTTTTATTGAGTGGTCTCTCAAAAAGTAATGTCGTATGTCTATGTGTTTGGTCCTAGAGTGCTCAACGGGGTTATGGGCAATTTTAATAGCACTCTCATTATCACAAAGGAGTGGAATACGACTCATATTGTAACCGTAATCCCTTAGAGTTTGTCGCATCCAAAGGAGTTGTGCACAACAACTCCCGGCTGCAACATACTCTGCTCGGTGATGTTTATGCGATGAAGGTGGGCGATGGCGGAGCAGCCAGCTCCAGCACAACCCATGGGGCCTGTCGTCAACGTTTCTGCAACGATGGTGGGCGACGCTAGAGCAGCCGTCTCTGGCACCATCCAGGGGGCTTGCTGTTGAGGTTTCTGCAATGATGGTGGGTGACACTAGAGAAGACAACTCTGGCACCACCCAGGGGGCCTGCCATCAACGTTTCTACGACAATGGTGGGTGACACCGGAGCATCCAGCTCTGGCACCACCCAGGGGGCCTATCGTCGACGTCTCTACTCAGACAAAGCTTGGCGCCCCTGAAGGGGCTCCACTGAGGTTGTCCACTCAAACTCCCTCACTCTATTGTGGGCCCGTCGAAGACATACAGTGATCAAGTGGTAGGTGTGCCCAGCTGCCTGGCCACATCTACCAGGGGGCTTCGAAGGGGTTTCCATAGGCAAGACGTCAACTGACGACAGATCGGCCATGTCAACTCTGCGATTGTTGGTTCCTCAAAAATTAACGTACTTGGAAAAATTCTTCAAGCCCTTACACAGCTAAGGACTCGGAGCGACAGATTGAGAAGCACAAGACAAGCCAAAAAGCAAAACATCAATTCAAATTCATTAAAAGTTATTTTTACAAAGGGTCTATCCCCGGTTACAAAGGTGTTTCGCCTGGGGGCCGCAGGTCTCAAGTCCGCTGGAATGAAGAAGCCACCTATTTTGCAAGGTCCTGGACTTCGGCCCTCGCCTCCTCCTCCCGCTCATGGAAGGAGCCCTTCTCTACCGAATTCAGCGGGATCGTGGGATACCATCTCTGGAAGCACACCAAGACAAGGGAGGCCACCTGCTCTGCTAGCTCCATCCCTTCGACCTCCAGCCGCCTTGCAAGGATAGTGTTGACCTCAACGTCGAGTAAAAGGAGTTCAAGGCTGGAAGCAGCTAGGCCATCCCATGAGACGGCTCGCCGCGTGGCACAGGACCTAGACTGAAGGGTTCTAACACCGCCTCGACACGGGCCAGGAAGTCCTGGATCCCTTGTGCCTCGGCTCACGAGAGGTCTGGAGGTCTTCTACCTCTCTCCGCGTTGCTTCCTCCCGATCGGCGAGCTCCCGAGCACGACGCTCCAAGTCGTCCTCCCAGCGTTTGATGGCAAGCTCCAAGTCTTGCACGACTCGCTTCTCCAGCACGCCGAGACTTCGGGAGACCTCCTCTTCTATCACCACCAAGTCCCGTTCCAGGTCGGCAACGACAACCTCACGGTGGACCAGCTCGAATCGCCTATCCTCGCATAACCTAAGGTGAGCGTCAGCATCGGCATGGGCCTTTAGGGCCTTCGCCTCGAGCTCCTTTATCTTGTCATCGACCAGCTTCACCAGGCACCGCTCTTCAGCAAGCCGATCCCACTCCTGGGCGAGAGCAGTCTGCGTCTGCTGCATGATGGACTGGGCCGCGGCAACGGCATTGGAGAGGGGGATCGTCATGGCTGTCTCCATAGATGACTGCCTCTTCGCCTCTTCTACCGACTCTGTAGCAGACGTCAGCGCTTGGGGACTAGATGGCTCACAGTGGAGCTTCAGGAATCAGCGTGTCGCTGCCCGACGCTGAAGTACTCTCCCCTGCCACGAGGGTATCGCCGGCCGCCGGTGGCAAGTTGCCATCTTGCGCACCAATGACATCGAGCACCAGCACAGTATCAGCGGCGGGCAGGTCCACCCCACTAGGGGTAACCACGATGACCAAGATGGCCACCTCCTTGCCTGGCACTGCCTCAACCCCATCCGTTCTGGCAAACGAAGGATCATGAACAATGGCATCAATGGAAGCCGGTGCACCTTCAGGCATAGGATGTTGCACAACAGACCCCGTTCCAGTTCCGGGAGGTGCAGGAGCTATCAAGCCCACCCCCGGAAGCACCAAGGGCACTATGTCGGCTGACAACGCCCTGAAAAGCCAAAACCAACTCCGTCAGAGCAAAGAAACAACAAAAAAATAGCAGAGGAAGAAATTGAGCCTTACCGGCGGGCCGGGCTGCTCCAGAGACCCTGGCCTCGTAGCTCGCACAATGGTTGAGGCCCCGTGGACCCGAAGATAAGGCCAGCGCCACAACATCTGGCACCTGCTCCAGGATGACTTGCATCGATGCAGCCATCGGCGTAGACTCATTCCCGCCTCCTCCGGAACCAGAGCCGCTGTTGGAATCAAAGACCAAGTTGACGACGGAGTCTTCGACCACTCTAGCTCACTGGTGATGGGAGATTAGAGAACTGTCCCCCCGCGTCAGCTTCTGCCTCTTTGGCATTGGGGCGGCGACACCCGCGACCAGGGTACTGGAATGCTCCCCGGCATAGGAACCAACGTTGGCTTGCTGTCCTCCACCCCGACGGAGGTTGTTGAGGGCCCTACCTCCGCCCTTTCTGAAGGACGTGGGGTAGACCCTGACCCTTGCTGCATTGCAACACGACACCGCTCCAGGACCGCTGAAGCCCCAGTCGTGTCTTCATGGTGCACCTGAGCAAGGCCGAACACATTGACCTTCAGCATCAAGCTCCGCACTTTGTCCCTCAGGTCAGGGGTCATGAAGACCAACTGGCAGTCGTTTGGGATGGAGACATGCTCATCATCGACGGTGTCGCAAGTCACCACCTTCAACATCTCCTCCAGCATCTTGGGGGTTGGATAGCTATGATCCAGACGGCACTGGTCGTACTTGTCGGAGTAGATATAGGCTCCGTAGAGGTGCCCCTAAAGGGGGGCGATGCAGCAATGCAAGAAGTCCGCCAGCATCATCAGGGAGGTCAAGCCCTTGTCTGCCAGGAACTGGATCCTCTTCAGCCCCGGCTTGTACTCCTTCGTCAACCTCTGGTACACTTCATAGTTTGTGGGATCAGAGGCCAGGTCTTGAGCGAGCATATTCAGCAAGGCGTGGGCCTCGGTCTGCACGATCGCCCAGTCTTCCCTCCAGCAGTTCCACTTGCCCCCTTTGAGCGAAACAATGTAGATCTGGGAGGTCTTGTCCCGATGCCGGAAGTAGTAGGCTTCCACTTGGCTTGTTGCACTCCTTCTGGGGGTCTTCATCACGAAGAAGAACCAGAACAGCTCCACCGTTGGTGGGATGCCCACGGACACCTCGCAAAAGTGGACGAACATGGCAACCACAATGATGGAGTTCGACGACATGTGGTGCATATGCAACCCATATTCTTCGAGCAATGCGAGGAAGAACTCTAACAATGGGAGCCCAAGCCCCGCAAACACGTAGGCGACGAAGAGAACAGTCATCTTCGTGCAGGTCTTGAAGAGCAGGAGATTCGTAGTGGATCATCCATCCTTGCTCTACTGCCACCCAGCCAAGCAGTCGCCTCATCGACACTAGATCCTCTGTCATTTGGAAACAAGAAGGAGGCAACATGGAGGCCATCTGATCAAGCAAGAATAAGAGCTTTTGCTAAGTGGTGAAGGTTCGGGCGCTCAAGGAAGAAGGCGAAAGCTCGGGCAGCAGGGTGTGAGTAAGGAAGGAACCGCCCCCTCCAGCAAAGGTTTCCTTGTTTATCACCCCTGCAATGCTTGAGCACATCGTGGGGATCGTCAGGGCCCGACTTGCACTACTCAACCCACAGCGTCCATGACAATGGGGGCTAGGTCCCCTGTCAGAAGAGCTGGCCCAAGCGGTCAGCCACCTGAGAAGACAGCTCAAGCGATTCCCATAAATGCGAAGCAAGCATAAGTGCTATAGCTACATTTGGAACCATCGCGATTAAAGGAGTCGCAGAGGGCAAAGATACTACCGCAAGCAAATATCACGTTTCCATAGTCTCTCGACCAGAAGAGGACGCGTGGCTGCGTTGGCAGAAGTGCCCACCGCTTCGGCTGACCAAGAAAAAATTCAAAGAGCAGTGCGAGAAAACATTGATAGGGCTCCACCCTTAGGCTCCTCACCTCCCCCCAAGGTTGACCCAGGGGCTACTATCGGTACCCTGCATATGGGGTACTCTCGCACATAGGCTGGAAGTACCTAAGTACGTCCAGTGGTGCCATGTGTCCAGAAGGTGCCAGACACCAGCCTTCCTTAAGTACGAGATCCAGTACTGCCACGTAAACCTCAAGATAGGACCCAGCTCCCCCGGTGAGACGGGCTCCCAAGCTGCCACGTGTTTGGCTCGACGGGACCTCACTATAGGAGTGGGCTCCAGTGCAACCACGTGGCTTGAAGCACCAGGTCGGGCACCTCCCGCGGAGAAGGGCTCTGGAAATGCCACGTGCTCTAATGGGCCCCGGGGTTGCCACGTGCCTCGAAGTACCAGGCTTGGGCTCCCCGGCTGTGGCCAGCCCCGAAGCTGCTACGTGTCCTGCAACTTGTTCTGGACGGTGGGGTGTGGGAGTTAAGGGATGGTGCTTCCTGTCTAAATCAAGTATTGAAGACATGCACCCACCTCCAGCGGGTAACTTGGAGCACGCCAACGGTCAGGGAAAGCTGCGCCTAATCACATCATAGTGAAGACGCCGTATGCCTACCCCACTCTGCCAAGTGGATAGTTTACAGTGATAAGAGAGATGGACGGAACATCCCCTAACACTGTCAGCGACTACGCATGGACCACTGGCATAGGAGGCGGCAAGACGACATGTCTTCAAGTCACGACCAGAGGAAGCTTATGCAGGAAATCTTAGATATTTAGGATAAGATCAACCCAGGGCCACCTGTTAGACCCTGGACCACTACAGAAATCAAGCAAAGAAATATCCGTTATAAAACCATCAGTAAACAACTGAAACCGACGAGTGTACAATATAAACGTGGGTGAACCGACGGCTATAGCCGACGAATCATGCTCGACATTCTTATCTGATATAACCGTCGGCTCCGATGACTTTAAAAGCTTAAAAGCCGTCGGCTAAAGAGAACCAACACCATGTGTAAAAAAATTATAGCTGTCGGCCTCTAGCCCCGATGACTGTAACTGGATAAAGCTGTCGGCCAGCTAATACAGTTCTTTTTTTTTAACCGCAAGCCGCTAGTACAGTTCTTTTGTTTTTTATTCTATAGTTCTTTTACACTACATATCTTTTCATTCTTAAGTTTCTTTTACACCGACAGATGGATCCATATCCCAGTGATGAAAATGATGAATGTAGCACATCGAAGAGATCCATATCTCAGTGTACACATCCACGAACTCACAAAAAAGATAAACACAAACAAATCTCAGTATGAGCTTGATAATTTCGATCTCCAAATCTTAAAAAAAAAAAGATAACACAAGGACGATTGTTGTGGATGCCGCAGCCAACGAGGGAGTGCTGGAAGACTGGCTGCCATCGTGCCGGCTGGAAGACTCGCCGCCGTCGTGTGGGAAGAGCCACGGCAAAAACAAAAATAAATTGCGGCGCCTTCCCAGCTCTGCTCAGTCCGTTTGCCGCTCTTGGCGAAGAAGCCCCAACATGTAGCCCCGTGGGGAAGAAGGACGGTGGGCCAGGGATGGGAATCATCACTGGAGCCGCACTGGATGCCGCTCCGTGAGACCCGTCATCGGAGCCCTTGCCAGGAGGCCGCGAGAGCCGCCGGAACCCGCACCGAGGTAGTGAATGCCGGAGCCCGCGCCAGAGAAGTAGACGCCGGGGGAGGCCGGGTCAGGAGAGTCGACGCTGGGGGAGTCCGCGCCTGGTGAGTCAACGTCGGGGAGGCGCGTGAGCCGGGGGGGGGGGGGGGGGGGGGGGGGGGGGGCGAGCCGCCGGGCGGCCGCGGTTGGCCCCTGTGCTAGGGTTCGGGGATCGTGGGCGGGTGGAGAAGATTCGTGGGCGATGGTAGGAGTGGGGAAGAAGGACGGTGGTGTCCGGGGGAGGAGAAGAAGGATAGCGGTGGCTCTGGTTTGGGGAAAGATCTTGATTTTGGGGGAAGATCTGGATTTTGGTAGAAGATTTGGGGGAGAGAAAATCGAGTTGTCGGGCGTTGGCTGCCAGAGATTTAATGTCCCCCGAGAACGGCGTGCGGTTCGGCGCCAGGGGAATAAAAAAATTTGCACAGGGAAAGAGAGAAGTGGCGCCAGCGAAAATTAGATCGGGATGGCGCCATTGGATCGGGATTTTGGGAGCGCGGGACCCGCGTGTATGGCCATCGGTGGAGATGGTTGGGCCGACATTTTTATATTCTAATGTCAGTTTTCTTTTCCAAATTGACAGCTGTAATTATACTCGTCGGTTGGAGCTACTTCACCGATGGTCATAATTTTATAACCTTCAGAGGTTGAAACCAATGGCTTTAGACAATTTAAGTTCGACGATCCCCAAATTTATAGTTTCCCCGACACTTCTTTGCTCGATTCTTGTAGTGGACCTCACTTGTAAGGCGTTCGGCTTTATCTATAAAAAGACCGGACCGCTACTGTTACAAAAGATCCCCAATCTAACGCATACACACACTACGCACTCGTACATACCAGCAATACGACCTGATCGTGGAGTAGGGTTTTACGCTTTGGCGGCCTGAACCACATAAAACCACTGTCTCACCACTCTCATACCCGCAATCCCTCCATTAAGGACTAAGCTCTGCCAATCAAGAAACTCCGCGGGCTGCTCTCATAGCAGGTCCGGGGGAAGTGTCGCAAGAACACTTCAACAGTTACAAATAGTTGTTCCCCCTTATCAGTGAGTGCAAGCGAATTTCTTTGGCTTCTCGCTATAAAGCGTTGTAAAGAGCTGTTTGGTTTCTTGCTAATGGAAACTGTTGGAGTCTGGTTCTAGCAATTCTTCGGTACTACCGTTAGTAGCCCGTGGAGTTTCTTAGTTCGGTTAGGGCGCGCAGAAATTCAGAATAAGATGGTGATTTGACACGAGGATTTAAGTGGTTCGGGCCGCCTGAGCGTAATACCATACTCCACGGGTTTGTTGTTGTTGGTGTATTGGGTGTATGAGAGCGTGAGCCAGAGAGAGGCCGAAAAAAGGTCTCTAGCGCCTGAATAAGCATCTAGAGCCCCTAGCCGATCTGGAAGAGTCCCCCTGTGTATCGCTCGGCTAGTCCTTTTATAATACAAAGGCTGGCTGTTACATCATTAGCTTGACCCGACATGTGGCCCTGGCCCTGGCCCTAATAGCATAGTAACATCCCTTAATGGTGGCATTACTGGTATTAAAGGTCATCTGATTGTGTGTCATTAAGATAACATTAATGACACTTAATCATGTCTTGAAGTTTTTAATGTCCCTGGAAGGTCCGAGCTGTTGGAGGTCCACCAATCTGCCTGTTGAGGTTGAAGGTCCGGCGGTTGGACACGTGGCAGCTCTAGAGCTTACCGTCTTGGACGAGTAGGTCTGTTGTTGTTGTACACGTGTCGATAACGGAGCTTCTCTCTGATGGGGGTTAGGTCCGGGGGTGCCACACAGGAATCTACCCGGAGTATTCCCATGTAGGGATTGTAGCTCCAGTTTTATGATACACGTGGCGGCACTGGGACTAATCGTAGGAGGGATGCAGGTCTGGTTACGAGTGACATGTGGAGCCTTCGGAGGTCTTGACTCAGATAGGTGGAGTTCCTTTGCACTCTTTGCAGTTCCAAGGGGTATCTAGTACGCAGGGTACCGACAGTGGCCCCCTGGGCCCATCTCTGGGAGAGACCTTTTGGATTAAGTCATTCTGCCGGAGGTGGGTCCATCTTTCGATTTCTGCGCCGTGTCTTCAAGGGTTTTTGGATATGCTGTTGAGGTGGTGGCTCGCAGTTAAACCATCGCCGCGTGGCATCTTTAGGATGTGCAGGTGAGATCTGCGCGTGCAGATCTCACACAATTGAAGGTCGCCGGTTCCCAATACGAAAACCGTATTAGTTTTGCGCGCCCTGTCAGGCCGCCGCCCTCGGGTTTCCCGCCTCTCATCATGACAACTGTTCGCCTGGGGTAAGGACCTCGACTTGATCATCTCGGTGGCCCCAGGCCCCGTTGTCATTGGCAGGGTGAAATTTTTGAACTATATCCTTGGCCCTTTTGCGATTTCCATCCAAGCGTTGCAGGGGCTTACTTAAGAAGGAAAGTGCGCATGGTTTGGGGATTCCTTACGCCTTCATTTGAACTTGCACTCGAATCCTCCAAACTTTTGCTTGCTTTTTCTCTCTCGCCCCGCCGTGCTGTGATGGAGTTGGGTCTCCGCAAGAGCCGTCTCACGACCGATGACGATTTGAAGAAGTTCCGGACCTACATGGGGTGGTCCAGCGACCCCTTCAACCACCTGGTCCACAACGGCGAGCTCCCGTTCAAGAAGAAGCGCGGAAGCGACATGGTGTACTTTTCTGCGTATGCCATGGTGGGACTGATCTCACCTTTCTCAACTTTCCTCTTGATGCTGTTAGACTTCTATGGTCTGTAGTTGTACCACCTTGGCCCCCACTCTATTCCTCTTGTGTCAACATTTGTCCACTTCTATAAGATGTGGGTGGGTATTCCCCCCTGCATCGAGCTTTTTCATACCTTCTTCACCATCCACACCACCGGCAAGAGTAACGAGTATCTTGGCTTCTACTATTTTGTGAAGCGCAAGAAATGCCCCTACAAATACTTGAGGTCGTTACCTTCCGGCAAGTGGGACGACTGGAAGAAGGATTGGATTATCATAACGGTAGAGGAGCACGAGAAGCTGGAGCTGCCTGAAGGTCTTCCCAATGTTGAAAGTGACGCATGGAGTGAGGTTTCGGTGCTGTCAGAGGCTTTCAACCCTTCCTTGACCAGGATCCGCTAATGTGTAGAAGGAGGGGTGACCCCCAGACGGTCTTCTACAACTTCCTGGTCAACAGGTGGGCTCCGCTAAAGAAGAGGAAGAAGCTCGCCCGGGCCCTCAACAGCGTGATGGACGATGACCGGATTGAAACCGGTCCGAAGTCCAGTTTTGGTGTCTCTTCTTTGGAGCTTCATCTTAAGAAGTTACAGCATGGCATCAACGTCGAGGGCGACGACTTAACTCCTCCAGTGGCTTTCCTCCCTTTAAACATGGAGGCGGAGTTCAGCAGGGAGCTCTGGCGGAAGATGCCGGTGCTTGATGACCTCAGTGAGGTAGAGAGGCGTTCGACCACCAGATTGGTGATTCCCGGTGCTTCTGAGGGTGGCCCTGCTTCCGCCCCGAGACAGAGAGTTGAAGTCATTTGCAAGGGCAAAGAGTTGGTTGAGCCCTCCAGCCGAAAGAGGAAGTTGAAGCACTATGATGGGAGGCCCGTCATACCTGCTCCATCCACAACAGCTCCTTCCCCCCGGCGGGGGAGGTATTCGACGGCGACAAAAACTCCAGCATCGGCGTCTCCCCGGTACGTCAGCTCCGCCCAGGTGACTCCGGCGTCGGAGCTAGCTAAGGGATCTTGGTCCGTGGGTCCTTCTCAGTCGAGGAAGGCCCCAACCAAGACGTCGCTGATGGCGGCAGTAAGCTCCGAAGAGCCTTCCGGAGCTACTACCCCAGTTGCGACTGGGTCGGGCTCTGAGCATCCGGCGAAGAGGTTCCGCGCTAGCTGGAGCGGGTACCTCCCAAGGTAAATTTGCTTTTTTACCTCAGTTGATTGTTTTTGTTGTAACCATATTTTGAGTTTCTTTGCCCTTTATCCACAGGGTCTCCAAAAAAGGGGTTGAAGCTCCGGTTCCTGCGACAGCAACTCATGCTGTGCAGGCGGAGGCTCCGGCTCCAATTACAGCGCATCCCTAGGTGGTGGTTGAGGTTGTGGCATCTCCGGCGCCAGCTGTCATGGTTCTTGACCTCGACTCATCTCCCGATGCTCCCGTGGTAGCACCGGACCACGGGAATGAAGACGTACCCGTGGCACCAGCTCCAGAGGCTGAAGCTCCGGTTTTGGATACTGCGATGATGGATGCTCCGGCCTCAGAGCCGGAGGTAGCTGTAGTTCCGACCTTAGGGCCGGATGTTATTGAAGCCCCGACGATGGAGCCTGTGGTTCATGAAGTTCCCGCGCTTGAGCCGGTTGTCCTGGAGGTGCCAGCACCGAACTGATGGAGGTCGAAGCACCAGCGCCTGAACCGGCAGTGGAGGAGGCACCAGTGCTTGAGCCGGAGGTGGCCTCAGCTCTGGCCGAGTCTTCAATGCCTACCCCGGAGGTGGTAGTTCCGGAGGTACCCGTGCCCGAGCCAGGGTGTCAAGACGAAGCGACCGGTCCTTTGCTTGAGGGACCAGTTGCTGATGACTTGGCGGTGGGACCTTTAGAGCTGACTTCGGAGGTAGAAGCTCCCATTGTCGGACCTTCCTCGGCGAAGATTGAGGCACTCTCGGAGGGCGGCCCTAGTGCCGCGGAAGCTCAGGCGACCACTCTTGTAGAGTGGAACCCAATTTTTGTTATGGAGAACTAGCTGGAGTCAGCAGAGAGGACCCCGACAGGTTAAGAGTCGATCCCCCTGTCGTTATCCATCGACAACGCGTGCTCCAGCCTTCGTCATGTCCATCTTGCCTTTTTTCACGACAGCAAGTCCCTCGAGGAGGAGTGCCAAACCCTTAGGAGGTGGCGCAACCGGCTGCACTTCAAGACCAGGCTGGCGCAAACAAGGTTGGCCGAAGACCAGGAGTGGGCCAAGAGAGAGAAGGCCCGGATGGAGTACTGGGGCCAGCTGTTGGACGAGAGGGAAAGCATGGTGCGATCCCTCGACAATCAGTCCCGGGCTATACACGAACAATTTGTGGCTGCTAATGAAGCAGCGAATGATCGCCAGGAGAAGCTCAATACCATCCACGAAAGCCTCGTCAAGCGCCAAGAGGCTCTTGAGGAGCGAGAGAAAAAGCTCGAAGATGAAGAGCAAAAACTTATGGAGTTGAGGGATGACCTCGTGAAGAGGGAGGAGGAACTCGCCCAAAGGCTGGCTCTGGGTGACAAGAGCCTTGCAGAGCGCACCCAAAAGTTGGAGGAGTGCTGCAAGAGCGAGGAGGAGAAGGCTTGGCAGCAAGGACATGACCTTACGAAGAGGGAGGACGAAGTCGCTGCCAGGGAGAAGAAGGTGCGAGGCCGCGTGAAAGACCTGGTTGACCGCCAGAACAAGATCCACGTCCGGGAGAAGGAGCTTGCCAACCTTGAAAAGCAAGTTGCTGAAAGGATTCAGCAGCACGCCAAAGAGGTCGAGCGCCTTGCACGGGAGGGTTCAGAGCTTGCGGCAGCCAAGAGATCCTTGGAAGAGATTCGAGGCTCAAGGGTTGTAGAGTCCTAACAAGTATGGGACTTCTTGGACAAAGCCAATGACGCGCTGACGCTGCTGGGCTTTAGTCCCATGTGTCCGAACGATCCGAAGCCGGAGCTGGACCATGCGCTGAAGGCGTTGAGCTCAGCTGGCAACAAACTCAACAATATGGGTGATGTCATTGCGGATCAGTTGGAAACTGAAGGAAAATCCCTTGCGCAGAATGTCGCAGAATACATGCTGACGTGCTACACAAGCTGGGATCCTCATTTCCCACTAGATCCGTGCTTGAGGGTCCCATCGACGGAGAGGGATATGCCACCAAGACCAGCGTGTCGGAGGTTGCCCAGAAGGTTGCCTCGTTCTTCTGTAGAATTTAGGACTTTCTCCTTGTAGCTCCCACTTGCATCTTCTCTTCTTTTCCTCAATTTTGTAATATCTTGTCGTTAGATGAATGAAATCCAAGAAATTTATGAATTTCATTTTTTGTCTTCAACCTTTGTCTCACTTGGCCCCCTGGTAGATGTACACAATTTGATTGCAAACATGTACCAAAAGGATGTAGTCTTTTGTTGAAGACTTGAGTGCTTTGAACTTGTAGAGTATAGGTCCGAAGTCGTCGACAGCAGGGACCCCCTAGGGTTGTCGGAGCTTAGTAGCTCCGGGAGCGACCATCATCAACACGTAAAGCATCAACGGCCGACCCTCTGGGTTGTCAAAGCTTGGCAGCTCCGGCATTGACCACTATCAACATGTAGAGCGTCGACAGCAGACCTCATTGGAGTGTCCTTCTACCATCTTTTCTTCATGTTGACGCTTGGCTCCCTGGATTTGTCAGAACTTGATAGCTCCGGCGATGCCTACTATCAATGTTTAAAACATCGACAGCGGGCCACCTTAGGGGATGTCGATGCTTTGATAGCTCCGGCATCATCCACCATCATCATGAGATTTTTATTTTTCTTGCACACTGAAGTCAAGAAAAACAGTAAAATCCATTTCTTATCTATAACTCATTTGCGGCTTACTATTCCTGAAAGAAATTTTTAAGTCCATCGCAATTCTATATACAATCAAGTGCATTTTCTTATTTTCTCCAGGTCCGATCGTTTTTTGGACTCACCTTACTTAGGCCTGCCGGGGTGTAGGTAGAGTGGCATACTTAGGGTGCAGGACCAGGCTAAGTCGATAGCACACTTTGGACCTAGATTGGCTTGGCGTTCAGGCGAGTAGGCCATTCAATAATGTTAAGACCCGAAAGAATTAACAATGCAACTTGAATTATACATGAATTGTTCAAGCTAAAGTTTCTTGAGAATTGCACAACTTTGTTATAGACAAGAAAGAGAAAAATAAAAAAGAATGAGCCTGTACAAAATAAATGCACGTGGAGTCTGTTTTCACATAATGATGTCTTTCATTATAGGTACGGGGTACAGGGGAGACAAGTACACTATTAGGGTACGGAACCAGGCTAAGTGTGTTGCATTTCTTGTTTGACCTAGGGTAACTAGCTACACTTTTAGTTCTGAGACTGTGTCAAGTGTTGCTTGAACTTTGCGGACCTTCCAGGAATGGTCCGGCTGTCCTCCCTGAGGAGTTACCTGACTCTGTACAATGACGCTATAACATACATCATATGTAATTACAGACTCACCTCCGTGATATTAAGTGTAGAACTTACGGAGGTGCTCAATGTTCCAAGGATTAGGGAGCGGTGTCCCATCCTTTGTTTCCAAGCGAACGCATCCGGGACGGGATACTTTTATCACTCGAAAGGGTCTTTCTCAGCTGGGGGAAAGTTTGTTTAACCGTTCTCGAGTTTGTATTCTCCATAGCACCAGATCGCCTTCCTCGAGCTGTCGGTTATGCACATGCCTTCGGTGATTGCGACGGAGCGCTTGGTGGTATCGTGCATTTTGAAGAGCTGCTCGGCACCTTCCCTCTTCAACGAGGTCAAGGTCTTCACGCCGGAGCTGGTCCTGCGTGGCTTCGTCGAAGGTCCAGACCCAGAGCGACCCCAAGGTAATTTTCGGAGGAATGACTGCTTTAGCTCCGTACACCAGGAAGAAGGGTGTCTCTCCAGTTGACCGGTTTGGAGTTGTCCTGTTTGCCCATAGGGTGGGCGGAAGCTCTTCAATCCAGTTGGCTCCATGTTTTTTCAGGCGCTCATATGTGCACGTCTTGAGTCCTTTTAGGATTTCTTCATTTGCTCTCTCAGCTTGGTCATTGCTTGCCAGGTGAGCTACGGAAGCGTAGCTTACTTGAATGCCGAGGTCTTCGCAATGTCCTTGGAATGCAGAACTAGTGAATTAGGTACCGTTGTCAGTTATGATCTTGTTTGGGACTCCAAATCTGCATACTATGGACTACAAGAAATTGATAGCTGATTGCTTGTTTATTGTCACAACTGGAGTTGCTTCCGGCCACTTAGTGAACTTGTTGATGGTGACATACAGGAACTTGTAACCTCTGATGACTTTTGGGAAAGGTCCCAAGATATCCATACCCCACACGGCGAATGGCGATGTCGGAGGTATCATTTGTAAAGGTTGAGCTGGTGTGTGAATTTTCTTCACATGAAACTGGCATGCTTCACATTTCTTCACTAACTCGGTTGCATCCTGGAGTGCTGTAGGCAAGTAAAAACCATGCCGGAAGGCTTTACCGACCAACATGTGGGAAGACACGTGGTTCCCACACTCGCCTCCGTGGATTTCCGCGAGGATCTCGTGGCCTTCTTCCCTTGTAATGCACCGCATTAGGACGCTATTGGCACCACACCAGTAGAGATCCCCTTCTACCAGTGTGTATCTTTTAGCCAATCTGACTATCTGGTCAGCAAATACATTGTCTTCAGGAAGGATGTTGTCTTTCAAGGAGCTCCGGGTCTCCGAGATCCATGCATCGGAGATAACTTGAGCTTCTGAGTCTTGCGTGTTGGGTTGCTCGGAGCTTCCTGCAGCACCTACGACCCTTGATGGACGCCATAGTAACAAGGCCATCGGGACCGCCAGCTTCAAGGTGCTGGTCTCGCCCCCTTCGCTCAGTTCGGTAGGCTGAGCTGTTGGTCTTGACAATCTCCAGACGAAGGTTCCGTCGGTAACTGGAGCTCCGGTTGAAGCTTTCGTCGAGAGTTCATCAGCTTCAGCGTTGTTGAAACGCTGGACATGGCAAAGATCCAAGACTTCGAAATCCTTCTGAAGCTTCTGGACTTCAAGTAGATATGCAACTAGTTGAGGGTTGTTGCAGCAGCATTCACCTTTGACTTGTTTTATTATGAGCTGTGAATCACCCTTTCCCAACAACTGCTTCACACCATATGATAGCGCCACCTTGAGCCCATAGATTAATGCTTCATACTCCGCCATGTTGTTGGTCGCCTTGAAGTAAAGGTGAAACATGTATTTTACCTTCTCCCCGGTCTGAGCGAGGAGAAGGAGTCCAGCTCCGGCCCACTGCTTCTGCACAAAGGCATCAAAGTAGAGAGACCAGTGAGGCTCAGTGAAGACCGGAACCTTGGGTTCCGGCTTCTGCTCACTGGGCCCCCCAGGATTTGATGGAGAGGGGGTCCATTCCGCCATAAAGTCTGCCAATGCTTGACTCTTGATCGCTTGTCTTGGGATGAATTCAAGATCAAACTCGGCCAATTCCGCTGCCCACTTTGCAATGTTCCCAGTAGAGTTGGGGTTATGCAAGATTGCACGCAGTGGATAAGAGGTTACCACTGAAATCTTGTGAGCTTGGAAGTAGTGATGAAGCTTCCTAGAGTCAATAAGAACTGCGTAGAGCAGTTTATGCACCTCTAAGTACCGAGTCTTGGCGTCATGGAGTACCTCGCTAATGAAGTACACTGGGCGCTGGACTGTCCGGACCCTCCCGGAGGGGCCCGGAGCTTCCTCCTCATCAACTCAGACCCTCCCGGAGGGGTCCGAACCTTTTTCGGGGACTTCCCGGTTCCTGCTAGAGGAACCTGGAGCTTCTTCTGAAGTGACCCAGACCTTCCCGGATGGGTTCGGATCTTCTTGTTCAGCAAAAGTAACTCCTTCATTTGAATGAGGTTGATCCTCTAGCGTCTTGCCTTAAGGATCTGGGTCTAGGGGCTGGGACCCAAACTCGCCTTCAGGTAGCTTCGGAACTTCCCGGAGGGGTCTGGATTCCTGAACTGGAGATGGTTCTGGTCTTTTCGCAACCAGAACCATGCTGACAACTTCGTTAGTTGCTGAAATGTAAAGCAGAAGTGGCTCACTAGGGTTCAGAGCTACCAAAG
The DNA here is from genome assembly GCA_036927565.1 of Tuctoria greenei. Taxonomy (NCBI): domain Eukaryota; kingdom Viridiplantae; phylum Streptophyta; class Magnoliopsida; order Poales; family Poaceae; genus Tuctoria; species Tuctoria greenei. Next base: position 129,297,066 of record JAYESD010000005.1, on the reverse strand, counting down.
TTGGTAGAGTGGTGAGGAGCTGCTTCAGCTCTTGTAATACCTTTTCTGCTTCTTCATACCATTGGAATGGTCCGCACTTCCTCAATAATTTGAAGAAGGGTAGTGCTCGTTCCGCCAGTCTTGAGATGAACCGGCTGAGGGCAGCTAGACACCCAGTCAACTTCTGGAATCCTTGATGTGAGCTGGTGGTTGCATGTCTTCAATATCTTTAATCTTTGCCGGATTCGCCTCTATTCCTCGGTGGTTCACCAAGAATCCAAGAAGCTTTCCGGAGCTAACCCCAAAGACACACTTTTCTGGGTTCAGCTTTGTGCGTGTGATTCGCAACTTGTCGAAGACAGCTTGCAAGGTGTCAAGAAATGACTCCTTGTTCTTGATCTGGACGACTATGTCATCGACATACACTTCCACTACATCTTTGATGAGCTTCCCAAACATTTTGTACATAGCTCGCACAAACGTTGAAGCAGCATTTTTTAGATCGAATGGCATGGCAGTGTAATAATATAATCCATCTACTGTGATGAAGGCAGTATGCTCTTCATCTTCCCTAGACATTCTGATTTGATGATACCCAGAATATGCGTCTAGGAAACATAGTAATTCACACCCGAAGGTGGAATTAACTATATGATCTATTCTAGGTAGTGGAAATGGATCCTTTGGGCATGCCTTATTTAGTGTTGTGTAGTCGATACACATCTGAAGCTTCCCGCCGGCCCTAGGTACAACGACTTGGTTTGCCAGCCATTTTGGGTGGAATACTTCCCGAATGAATCCAGCTTTGAGCAACTTCTTCACTTCTTGACGTATAAAGTTTTGTCGCTCTACTGATTGCTTTCGAGGCTTCTGGTGTACAGGCCGAGCGTCGGGATAAATCTTTAGATTGTGCTCAATCACCTCCCTAGGGATCCTAGGCATTTTTGACGGTTGCCAGGCAAACACGTCGACATTAGCCCAGAGTAAAGTGATGAGCGCGAGTTCCTATTTGTCGTTCAGACCTCCCGATATACGGGTGGTCTGAGCAGCCTTGGAACCAATTTGGACGACTTTGACGGGAATGTCGGTGTCGCCGCTTGGTTGCACACGAGGTGCGGAAGTTGAGCCTCGATGACGAATGATCAGGGGCTTCAGAGCTTGCTCCTTTCTGGATTCTTCCTCCTGCGCTGTAGAAAGCGCGTGGAGTTCTTCCAGAGCAGTAACTCCGGCGGTGCGATCCCCGCGGATCCGGAGAACACCTGAGGGTGTTGGCATTTTCAACACCAAGTAGCCATAATGAGCAGCATCCATGAATTTGTACAAAGCTGGCCAGCCCAAGATGGCGTTGAATGGTAAGTTGATCTGTGCCACGTCAAAGACAAACTTCTCAGACCTGTAATTCTCCCGAGATCCGAAGGTCACCGGGAAGGTAATGGCACCGAGTGGAGTTATGGCCCCCGAACCTACTCCTGAGAAAGGTTGGGAGGGGCGAAGATCCGAAGGTCGGAGCTGAAGCTTGATGAAGGCTTCGAAGCTTATGAGGTTCAGCCCCTGAATGTGGCAAAAAGGGGGGGGGGGTGAATAGGCCTTTTGAATTTCCTGCACACTTAATAGAATCGTCAAAACTTGGTTGGCCGGACTAGTCCGGTTGTGTGGGCGGACTAGTCCGGTGTGCAAAAATTATGTGTGTTGATCAGGTGTTAATTGGGAAAATAAAATTCTTTAGCAGCGGAATTGAGAACAACTGATATTTGTACTTGAGATTAATATAAGAATGCAGGTGTAACTTATAATTGCCTTAAGTTGATGTTTAGCACTCAAGTGATCTAATGAACAAAATTTAAAGTAAATGAGACACAAGACACACAAATTTTTCCCGAGGTTCGATCTCACCACGAGATCTACGTCCTCGTTGAGGAAGCTCACACAGAGCTGGGTCTCCAACCCTTTCCCTCCTCAAGTCACCACGAAGGCCGACTTGATTCCACTATCACGGGTAATCACTAAGTTTGTGGGGCAACCTCACACGTTGAGGGCTCTCACGAGAATTACAATGAAAAAGTGATCAAATACACTCAAAAGTATTACAATGCAGAGTATGAGTTGTGACACCCAGTTCCGAATATGAACCAAGCGTAACACATATGTGTGCCCAGGAAGTTCATCACACATATACGGTTGCATCACAAATGATATACAGAATTTAACCACGTCTTAACTATTAAATAAGTACTTTGTCACAATAATCCAATAGTTCACGAATGATAAAACTCTAAATAATGCAGCGGAAAATAAACTAAGCAGTACGACTCCAATCCACAGGCAATTGATGGCGGTACGCAACCTAGTACTCCACGTGATCCTCAGGGTACTCCCAATTGTCTCCAGTAGCTGTTGGGGGGGGGATTGCAAGGGTGAGTACATGTCGTACTCAGCAAGTGTGGAAAGTATGACATGTGGCTTATTCAAATGACAAATGTAATTATGGCTAAGTGCTGAAAAGTACAGTAAAACATTTGAAAAGCATTATACTACGTCTATGTGAAACAAATCCCATCATAACCATCATATTAACATAATATAAACCATATCCAATTATTGCCAACATCATCATTATCCATGTCCAATTACCATAACTCAAATTCATATCCATGACCATAATCAATAAACCATAACCATTACCAACCCATAACCATAAACCAACCATAACCATTACCATATCCCAATTTCCCTCTAATCATGTAGGTCATCCAGATGCTCGTGACCGGGAGCACGGCTATCATGATAGTTTTTAACACTCTGCAGAGGTTGTACCACTTTACCCACATGTTTGTGATTTCATCACCTTTCGATGACTAAGAAACCTCCATTATGCCATCTCACACTTCCGTAGGTGTGTGGCCAAGAGATCACAAAATAGCCTTTCAAAAGGGACTACTAGTATGTACGGGCCCACTAAGGTTTCACCGGCAGGCTTGAATCTCCATTCTCCCACCCACGGGCCCCCTCGTGTGCCATGCGGATCCCAGGGCAGTCCTCCTCGACTCCCATTCCCCGCGCCTTCCAATGGTCCATACAATACTAGCTGCGCTCCTAATTATTCAGCTACGCCGCACCCATACTTGGCCTTGTGGTGGCACTGTTGACCTGACATATTCTCGCATGAACCGGTCCTCAAGCAAACCACCATAACATCCAACCCATCCACATACCAGGCTTGCTTAGATCACCCATCGTATTGACCAGTTCACATTAACCAGAATATCATTGATGCATAATTAATTGTGTAGTGTTGTTTGCCATCCCAATTAATTAAGCGAAGCAAAAAGGTAAAAACCCTTCCTGACTCTCTACCATATATTCCAAGTGACAAGGGTGGTCAAACAAAACTAGTAAACTTCCTACCATAGGATTCCCATCAATTTGACACAAGCATGCAAGTTCACAAACAAAACATTTATTTTAAAATAGGATCAATATGCTTCAAGGACACTTGCCTTGTTCCGACGGATGGGGTTGCTCAAGCGCTTCAAAGTCTTGATTTTGGAAATCCTCGTATGCGGCCTCTTAAGCAAGTTCCTCTACGCGTGATCATACATACAGGAAAGCATATACAATCAACATGATGCACACAAAATAATCAACATGCAATGGCATGCATGCATGCACAATTCAATAATTAATTTACTACGGTCGTTTATTAATTAGATGCAACTAGTTCATACGTGTTCGTATGAGTTTACGGGGGTTTTAGGGTGGATTAATGCTGCTGAAAATAAAATTATGGTGCAACTAAAATCAATTTACGTCTATTAGATTCAATATGGTCGCTAAAAATCGCATCGGGAACATGGCCTACCGTAGATGCGATGGCTTCGATGATCGCGGGATGGGGACGATGCGTAGACGAAGTAGATGCGTCCTCCGGCGGCACGACGACGGCAGCGCGATGTCGACGACGATCTCCGACGGACGGCGGCGCCCTCCTCTTTTTCTTCCTCTTCTTCCCCTTCTTTTCCTCCTTTTTCTTCCCTGTGCACAGCCCTCTGGTTCTCTGTACCGGCGGTTTTTCTTCTCTGGGAGGCGGCGGCGGCTGTTCTGCGGTATCGGGGAAAAATCCACGGAGCTGCGTCCTTTTTATAGCCACGGTACGGGAGTTTCGGAACCGAGTCGGTTCGGCCGGGAATCGCGCGGGCGTAAGCGAGCGGGAGTCGGGCGCGTCGCGGGCGGCCGAGCCGGGGCTGGAGCGCGTGCGGGGCGTGCGGGGTCCAGGCGGGAGGCGGGAGCGGAGGCGCGGATTCGGTGGGAATCCCGCGCGGGAGGCGGGAGCTCGCGCGGGAGCGCGCTGGCTCGGGCGCGTAGGTGGGCGGGCGAGCGGCGGGGCGCGCTGGCGGCGGGGCCAAGGCGCGGGAGGCCGGGGCTGCTCGGCTGGGCCGTCGGCCTGGCCAGCGGTAGGCCCTTTTATTTCTTTTTTTAATACTTTCGTTTATTATATGATTTATTATTTATATTTATATATATATTATTATTTATATTATATATATATTATTTATTATTTATTATTATTATAATATATACTATTAATATTAATATTTTATTTATTTTTATATATTGTTATATTATTATTTATATATATTTTTATTATTATTATTTTTATACTTATTCCCTATTACAAGTTTTAGGCTATAACTATTATTTTCTTTTTTTTCTTCTTTTGCTACTCATATTTGTATATGTATATTTTATGTTTTATTTTTTTTCTTTCATCCTACTAATGTTTACTGCATGATCATGTATGCAATGCATGACGCGAAAATTTAGGGTGTTACATGAGTGTAGAAAGATCAAACCCCAACAGCTCGCAATGAAAGAATGACGATCCCCCAATCCCGAATCCAAGTGTTCAATTGATTTCACTCTTTTTGAACTTTAGATGTGTGTGGAGATGTGTTTTGGGCTCTTGGGACGAAGTGGCGGCGCTAGGGTTTGCTCTTTGATCAATATTCGACGTGTGTGTCAATAGGAAAGCCGCGGACTCTCTATTTATAGGGTTTCCAAAAGCTAGCCGTTGAAAAACCCTAACACCGGACTAGTCCAGTGCAAGTCCGGACTTGTCCGGTCTCAATGTGTTTTGAAGTCCAGAAAGTTTGCCGGACTAGTCCGGTCCAACTTCGGACTAGTCCAGTGCTGTGTGAAAGTGACTCCAGAAAGTTCATCGGACTGGTCCGTGGACTAGTCCGATCTCCACGAATGGGAGATTCCAGAAAGTTCAACGGACTAGTCCGGTCCATGATCGGACTAGTCCGGTCCCTCAGTATGAGAGACTCCAGAAACATCAACGGACTAGTCCGGTGGATGCACAGACTAGTCCGGTCTCCTTGTGAGTGGGATTCCAAAAAGGTGAACGGACTAGTCCGGTCCATGATCAAACTAGTCCGGTGCTTTGTGAAAGTTAGGTTAATTTTAATCCCTTACCCTCGCGCAAAGTTGTGAGCTCTTGGAGTGTGTCTTTCATACACTCCCTATACATTCAAAATCTATTTTGGTCTTCCAAGCTTCATCAAAGTATTTCTCTTTGAACACCACTTCATTTTTCACCTTTTTGTGTGCATTGAAATGTTTCACTTGTTTGTCCTGCAATCATCTCAGTAGTTTCATTAGGATCTCATATGTTTGTCATCAATTAGCCAAAACCCACAAGGGATATCCTAGATGCACTTACAATCTCCCCCTTTTTGGTGATTGATGACAACCATTTGAGATATCACAATTGAGAATAAAATCTTGATTTTCATAAGGTGTGCACATATGAGAATAATGATAAGTCCACAAAAAGCTTCTCACATATGCACACACCTTATGGTGGGGTGCCTAACCGGTGTGTGATCAACAAGGTGTGATGAAGTAAAGGTAAATAATGAGTGTAAAGATAATCATCCAAGCAACAATAAGAATCACACATAAGAGAAGAAATAGTACATTACAAGGTTTTAAAATTAAGTACACATGTCCTTGATCACAAAAACATAAAGACACCAACTACTCTCAAACTATTAGTATCAATCTCTCCTAGTCTCAATCTCTCCCCCTTTGGCATCAAGGCACCAAGAAAGGGAAAAATTGAGGGGAATCACTCATCGCCACTCTCTTCCTTGGAATCAATAGAAATAGGCTAGAACTAGAAAAGCTGAGAGTTTGACTTTAGGGAGAAATTTACCGAGATTTGAGGATTCGCGTTGAAGGAGCACAAATCTGTCCGGGTGAGGTTGGAGAGGAGTACCAACTCGTCGAGGGGAGGATTTCCCACGGAGAAAGCTTGGATTTTGAGGGATCAACTCGAAAATCACCTTTTGGGGACTAGGGTTTGAGAGGTGAGGATTTAATTCAAGTGGAGGGAGATTTGAAACAGTTTTGGGCCGGCCAGCTGCTTATATAGGCAGTCGACTGGACTAGTCCGGAGCCCCTGGAAGACCTAGGAAGAGGGATTATCCGGACTAGTCCGGTGGCAAACCTGACTAGTCCGGTGTTACTGGACAAACTAAGTATTTAGAGATAACTAATAGTGATCCAAGGACATGTTTTGCAAATAATCTTGGTGATTATGACCAGAAAGCACTCAACACAAAAAACATGGTCATAAATTCCAAGATTTCTTCATTAAAAATAGTTTTCTTAGGAGAAAAAGAGGTGAGGGGCAGTTTTAGCAATAAAATGTAACATTTGAAGTATCAACCAGATGTGCAACGTTTCAAGCCACATTTCGAGAGTCAAGAATATTAAGTTCATTCCTAAGTTCACAAAACCTTTTCTCATCCAATGGTTTGGTAAAAATATCCGCAAGTTGTTTTTCAGTTCTAACATGTGAAATAGCAATGTCACCTTTTAATGAATGATCTCTAAGAAAATGATGACGGATATCTATGTGTTTAGTTCTTGAGTGCTCTACTGGGTTGTGTGCAATTTTTATAGCACTTTCATTGTCACATAGAAGTAGGATATGGTTAATATTGTAGACGTAGTCCCTAAGGGTTTGCCGCATCCAAAGTAATTGGGCGCAACAGCTACCGGCTGCAACATATTCTGCTTCTGCTGTGGAAAGGGCAATGGAGTTTTGCTTTTTAGATGACCAAGATACCAGGGACCTACCAAGAAACTGACAAGTCCCTGACGTGCTCTTTCTATCGACTTTGCATCCTGCATAGTCGGCATCGGAATATCCTATCAAGTTAAATTTGGATCCTTTGGGATACCAAAGGCCCAAGTTGGGTGTGTGCACAAGGTACCTTAGGATTCTTTTTACAGCAACTAAATGACACTCCTTAGGTGCAGCTTGAAACTTTGCACACAAGCAAACACTAAGCATAATATCTGGCCTAGATGCACATCAATAAATTAAAGAGCCAATCATGGACCGATATACCTTTTGATCCACATTTGGACCGTCTTCATTGAGGTCGAGATGTCCATTAGTGGCCATGGGTGTCTTGATGGGATTGGCTTTGTCCATATTGAATTTCTTGAGAATGTCTTGTGTATATTTGGTTTGGCTTATAAATGTACCTTCTCTTAGTTGCTTCACTTGGAATCCCAAGAAGAACTTTAATTCGCCCATCATTGACATCTCGAACCTATCTGTCATAATTTTGCTAAACTCTTCATAGAAGGATTTGTTAGTTGATCCAAAGATAATGTCATAAATGTAAATTTGACATACAAATAAATGATCATCACAATGTTTAGTGAAAAGTGTATAGTCAGCTTTACCAATTTTGAATCCATTCTGAATTAGAAAATCTCTAAGACACTCATACCAAGCTCGAGGAGCTTGTTTGAGGCCATAGAGAGCCTTACGCAGTTTGTAGACATGGTTGGGATACTTCCGGTCTTCGAATCCTGGTGGCTGCTCCACATAAACTTCCTCCTTGATTGGGCCGTTTAAGAAAGCGCTTTTGACGTCCATTTGATACAGCTTAAAATTATGGTGAGTAGCATATGCCAATAAAATACGAATGGACTCAAGTCTAGCTACAAGAGCGAAAGTTTCATCGAAGTCCAAACCTTCGACCTGAGAATAACCTTTGGCCACCAGTCTTGCCTTATTTCTTGTTACTACTCCATGTTCATCTTGCTTGTTTCGAAAGACCCATTTAGTTCTGACTATGTTCGCCTTTGGTCTCTCCACTAGCTCCCATACTTCATTTCTCTTGAAGTTGTTCAGCTCCTCTTGCATTGCAATCACCCAGTCTGGATCCCCTAAGGCTTCTTCTATCCTGTATGATTCCAAAAAAGACACAAAAGAGTATGATTCACAAAAATTTGCAACTCGAGATCTAGTAGTTAATCCCTTTGCAATATCTCCAATGATGTTGTTGACAGGGTGGTCTCTTTGCACGCTCTGGTGTACTCTTGGGTGTGGAGCTTGTGTAGTTGCTTGTTCTTCATTATCTTCATGTACATTGTCTCCCCCTAGATCATTGCTTCCATGATGGTCCTGATCTTCTTGAACCTCCTCCTCTTGATCTTCTTGATCTTGTGCAAGGGCTCCCCCTTGATCATTGCCTCCGCATTGAGGTTCAACTTGTGCATTTGAGTCGAATGTTTGCTCTTGTGGTAAGATATCACCAAGTCCCATTTTCTTCAGTGCTTCATATGGAGCTTCCTCTTCATCTAGCACACACTTATCAACTTGCTCCACTTGTGAGCCGTTCATCGAACACTACGTCACGTGCTACTTCAACAAGGCCGGACACCTTGTTGAAGACATGATAGGCGTAGGCATTCGATTCATAACCGAGCAAGAATCCTTCATCGAACTTTGAAGCGAACTTCGAGGCCCTCTGTTTCTTGTTCAGAATAAAACATTTGCAACCAAAAACTTTAAAATAAGAAACATTTGGCTTTTTACCGGTAAGGAGCTCATATGGAATTTTCTTCAGTAGTCGATGGAGGTACAGTCGATTAGTGGCATGGCAAGCGGTGTTCACCACTTCTGCCCAAAACTGATCTGATGTCTTGTATTCATCCAACATAGTTCTCGCCATTTCGACTAATGTTCTGTTCTTCCTTTCGGCCACTCCATTTTGTTGAGGGGAGTAGGGTGCTAAGAATTCATGCTTTATCCCTTCTTCATCGAGAAACTCTTCAACTTGGAGATTCTTGAATTCTGTCCCGTTGTCACTTCTGATGTTCTTATGGTTGATGAGAATTCGTTCTGAGCTTTTTTTAAGAACTTCTTGAGGATCCCCTGAGTTTCTGATTTATCATACAAGAAAAATACCCAGGTAAATCTTGAAAAATCATCAACAATTACTAAACCGTATTTGTTACCGCCAATGCTGATGTACGAGACTGGACCAAAAAGATCCATGTGGAGAAGTTCCAGCGGTCTTGCGGTAGTCATCACATTCTTGGCGGGGTGTGGTGCTCCGACTTGTTTTCCTGCTTGACAAGCGCTGCACGACCTATCCTTTTCAAAAACCACATCCTTAAGACCACGGATGTGACCACCTTTTAGAAGTTTCTGCAGATTTCTCATCCCAACATGGGCTAGCCGTCTATGCCACAACCATCCCATGTTGGTCTTAGCAACCAAGCAAGTGTTGAGTTCGGCTTTATCTTTGTTGAAGTCAACTAGATAAAGCTTGCCCTTCAACATTCCCTTGAATGCAATCGAGCCATCGCTTCTTCTAAAAACAGTCACACCCTCATTAGTGAATAAGCAGTTGTAACCTTTGTCGCATAGTTGAGATATTGACAAAAGGTTATAATCTCGAGAATCTACGTGTAAAACATTTGATAAGGTATGTTGAGAGGATATTTCAATGTTACCGCTACCAAGGACCTTTCCTTGGCTGTTGTCTCCGAAGTATATGACTTCACCTGGATCCTTGTTGTACTCGTACTCCACAAACATACCTCTCTCTCCGATCATGTGATTTGTGCATCCGCTATCAAGTACCCATTTTGTTCCGCCGGAGGAGTAAGCCTGCAAAAAAGAATTATTCCTTGGTTTTAGGTACCCAAGCTTGCTTGGGTCCTCTCAGGTTAGTCACAAGAGTCTTGGGCACCCACACACAAGTTTTCAAGTTCTTGTTGCGTGGCCCTGTATATTTGGCAATGACTCTTCCATTTTTGGCTTTCATAAGAACATAAGAAGCATTAAATGTATGAAACAATATTTGTGGTTCAGATTCATGAGATTTTTCCTTGACAAAGACAATTCTATTCTTAGCATGATTAGAATTAGGCATGTGTTTGTTCTTATCAAAACCAAGGCCATCTTTGACATTAGGAGGTCTAGTGACCATATATGCACTGCGTGCATATTTGATCTTCTCCTTGTCAAAGATGCCGCTTGGAGGGGCATGCATATTACGAGAAGTTGATGTATTAGAAATAATATTCTTCTTACTAGAGCAAGTGCAAGTTCCGATTGTTGTCGAACTCATATCTTTGGAGAGAGAGCTCTTGGAGGAAGAGGAGTCACTTTGCTTGAGCGACTCAACTTGCACCTCAAGGATCTTGTTAACTTTTGACAAGTTAGCAAGTTCTTCCTTGATTGCAATATGCGAGTCTTCTAGCTTTGAGTAAGTTTCCTTACTCAAGGCTAGCTCAACTTCAAGCGACTTGTTCTTCTCTCTTTCAAGCTCGAGAAGCTTTTCAACTTCTTGATATCTCTTCCTTTCATGGATGAGCATATCTTCTTGTCGATCAAGAAGTTCTTCCTTCTAAAAAATTTCGTTCGACAACATTTCCATTTTCTTTAGAGCAATTTTACTTAGTCCTCTAAACATTTCTTCGTTATCGCTAGAGCTGTCAAAGTCATCAACAGAGGAATTTAATGTAGGAGGAGTGAGCCGTACCTTTTTCTTGCTTTCCTTAGCCATAAGGCAAGTGTGGTTGTTCTTGTCCCGTCCTCCCATGTTTGGAAAGAGTGTGACCTTCATAGTAGGTTTCTTGATTGCAATAGTGGCCATCTCTTCTTCTTCATCGGAGGAGGACTCGTCGTTTGAGTCCCACTCCTTGCCAATGTGAGCTTGATGGATTTGTCTTCTTTTCTGAAATTTTTCTTTTCTTGATGTCTTGTTTCCTTCTTCTTTTTGTTTTCTTCATAGGGGCAGTCCATCATGAAGTGACCATACTCTCCGCAGTTGTAGCAGGTGCGTCGAGCCTTGGATTTTCCTTTGTCCTTGCTTTTGCCTTCATTTGAGTTGTTGCCGTGTCTTCTTTTCATCATTCGCTTGAACTTCTTGATAAAGAGTACCATTTCCTAATCATCAAGATCGGTGCTCTCATCACTTGTATGTCCATCGTCTTGATCTTCACGAGCTTCTTTGAGTTTGGGTCGGCATGTAGCTTTGAGAGCGACCTCTTTCCTTTTGGAGGAAGTGAGTTCGACCAAGTCTTTGACGTATTTTGCCTCTTTCTCCATCATCTCATTTATGATCTTCCCCAACAACTCATCGGGGGTCATTTTGTGAAAACCTGGACTTTCTCTAATCATTGAGCAAAGAGTGACATTTCTTGGCATGAAGGCTCTAATCATTCTCTTGACTACCTCGTGATCCGTCCATTTCTTACTTCCATAGGCACATATCTTGTTGATGAGTGCCTTCATCCGGTTGTACATGTCTTGAGGTGATTCGCCTTCTTCAATAGCGAATCTCCCCAACTCTCCTTCAAGCATTTCGATTTTTGCTTCACGAACCGATCTATTTCCTTTGTAAGCTATCTTAAGTGTATCCCAGATTTCCTTTGCCCTTTCTAAGCCATCAATCTTGGTGAATTCCTCTCTGCTTAATGATGACGTGATCACGGCGAAGGCTTGTGCATTTCTGTGAATCTCTTGTTCTTGTTCTGGGGTGAGTTCTTCATCCGTGTCCGGGATATCTATGCCAGTGCACACGATGTGCCATAGACTAGGATTTAGGGATATTAGATGCATCTTCATGTTGTACTTCCACATTGTATAGTCGCTTCCGTCAAACTGTGGAGGTTTTCCCATAGGAATGGAAAGATAATGGTTGTTTGAATTGAGACGGTTGTAGTTGTAAGGCTGTCGGGAGTAGTCGTGATGACCGCTCCCCGTCGTCTTCTCTTCTTCCTTTCCTTTTTGTCCTAGCAGTTTCTTTCTCAAAAGTTCCTTCAGTTGTTGCACTTCTTCATCATCGTGTGAGGCCATTGATCTCTCCGAGATGTGAGTCTCGTTGGTGGAGAACCTTGCTCTGATACCAATTGAATGTGGCCTAGAGGGGGGGGGGGGGGGTGAATAAGCCTTTTGAATTTCCTGCACACTTAATAGAATCGTCAAAACTTGGTTGGCCGGACTAGTCCGATTGTGTGGGCGGACTAATCCGGTGTGCAAAAATTATGTATGTTGATCAGGTGTTAATTGGGAAAATAAATTTCTTTAGCAGTGGAATTGAGAACAACTGATATTTGTACTTGAGATTAATATAAGAATGCAGGTGTAACTTATAATTGCCTTAAGTTGATGTTTAGCACTCAAGTGATCTAATGAACAAAATTTAAAGTAAATGAGACACAAGACACACGAATTTTTCCCGAGGTTCGATCTCACCACGAGATCTACGTCCTCGTTGAGGAAGCTCACACAGAGCCGGGTCTCCAACCCTTTCCCTCCTCAAGTCACCATGAAGGCTGACTTGATTCCACTATCATGGGTAATCACCAAGTTTGTGGGGCAACCTCACACGTTGAGGGCTCCCACGAGAATTACAATGAAAAAGTGATCAAATACACTCAAAAGTATTACAATGCCGAGTATGAGTGTAGAAAGATCAAACCCCAAGAGCTCGCAATGAAAGAATGACGATATCCCAATCCCGAATCCAAGTGTTCAATTGATTTCACTCTTTTTGAACTTTAGATGTGTGTGGAGATGTGTTTTGGGCTCTTGGGACGAAGTGGCGGTGCTAGGGTTTGCTCTTTGATCAATATTCGACGTGTGTGTCAATAGGAAAGCCGCAGACTCTCTATTTATAGGGTTTCTAAAAGCTAGCCGTTGAAAAACCCTAACACCGGACTAGTCCGGTGCAAGTCCGGACTTGTCCGGTCTTAATGTGTTTTGAAGTCCAGAAAGTTTGCCGGACTAGTCCGGTCCAACTTCGGACTAGTCCGGTGCTGTGTGAAAGTGACTCCATAAAGTTCATCAGACTAGTCCGTGGACTAGTCCGATCTCCACGAATGGGAGATTCCAGAAAGTTCAACGGACTAGTCCGGTCCATGATCGGACTAGTCCGGTCCCTCAGTATGAGAGACTCCAGAAACATCAACGGACTAGTCCAATGGATGCACGGACTAGTCCGGTCTCCTTGTGAGTGGGATTCCAGAAAGGTGAACGGACTAGTCCGGTCCATGATCAAACTAGTCCGGTGCTTTGTGAAAGTTAGGTTAATTTTAATCCCTTACCCTCGCGCAAAGTTGTGAGCTCTTGGAGTGTGTCTTTCATACACTCCCTATACATTCAAAATATATTTTGGTCTTCCAAGCTTCATCAAAGTATTTCTCTTTGAACACCACTTCATTTTTCACCTTTTTGTGTGCATTGAAATGTTTCACTTGTTTGTCCTGCAATCATCTCAGTAGTTTCATTAGGATCTCATATGTTTGTCATCAATTAGCCAAAACCCACAAGGGATATCCTAGATGCACTTACAGCCCCGAACCTCCGTCCACCATTACATGGTGGAGTTGGATGTTATTGATGGTCGGAGATACCATCAGAGGAAGTTGACGAGCTCCGATCATGTTCTGAGGGCAGTCCGAAGCATCGAAGGTGATGGCAGTATCCATCCACTTCCGATGAGGCTTTGCCCTGGCGTGGGAGCTACAGAGGCCACGTCCCACCGCATTAACTTGAGGACACGGCGGGAAGTAATGTCCCATGAACCACCAAAGATGGTGTTCATGGTCTTCTAGCGCTCGTTGTCGGAGACGTCAGAGTCGTCATCAACGGAGGTGTAAACAGCTTTCAAGACCTTTTTAGGGTCCTGAAAGCCTAATTCCTCTTCAGTCAGAGCTTCATCGACTTTTTGTTTTTCTTCCCTTTGACGGAAAGGAGCTTCTTCTCGGTGCTTGTTGTAGCGCTCGACAAGGTTCTGGACCTCTCGGTAGTTTTCCAGGTTGTGCCTGTCCGTCTTGTGTATGGGGCACCACATCTTGGAGTTGCCACCGTCTTCAGACGATGGTCGAGGTTGTTTCTTGGGGCGTAGCCCCCGGCAACCCGGAGCTGCGGCAGCAGCGGAAGTAGGTGTGCCGGCTGATGGTTTCTCCTTGTCGTTGGACTTTTTCTTTTTCTTGCCACTCTCGGAGGTAGCGCTTCACCCTTGGAGGATTTTTTTGGCCTCCAAAGGTGGTTGGGAGTGCATTTCACGACCCTCCGCAGCGTTGGCACACTTGTCTGCCAAGCTAAAGAGTTCCGTGATGCTGATGACTTCCTTGGTCGCCAGCTTCTCCAGCATTTTCTTGTCTCGAACACCCTGTCTGATTTTTACAACAAAAAAAGCGCTTGAGATAGAAGGAATGGTATTTCGTACTTGGGAGAACCTCTGAATGAAATATCACAAGGACTCTCGCCGTTTTTGCTTGACAGCAAAAAGATCCAGTTATGTGCCTGGTCGGGTGTATGAGCTCCCAAAATTGGCGGTGAACTGTTGGCACAACTCCGCCCAACTATTGATGGAGTTAGGTGGAAGGCTCATGAACCAAGACCTGGCGGTCCCAGTTAAAGCCACAGGGAAATAATTGGCCATCACGACCTCATTTCCCCCAGCCGCAAAGATTGCAGTGGAGTAGATTTGAAGAAATTCGGCGGAATTGACTGTCCCGTCAAATTTCTCCGGCAGCTGAGGCCAGAACTTCTGCGGCCATATGACCATGCGTAGGTGCATGGCCAGGGCAGAATAGCCTCCTCCTACTCCCTCAGGAGCAGGACTGTCCCGAGCCTCTCGCCTCTCGCGAGCACGCTTGATATGGACGTGGTCGTCCTGTTGTCGATAACGACGATCAAGCTTTGCCCGGAGGTCGTGAGTCGAAAGCCTTGTTACCGTGTGAGTACGTCGCGCCTCGGAAGGCAGCGACGTCGCCTGTTGAGATGCAGCACGCCTCCTGTGCTGTGAAGCTTGCGGACCGAGTCTACCCATCAAGGTCCGATGCTGTGATGGGGTCCGCCCCGAGGGGGAGGACCTTGATTGCTGATGCGATCGGCTGCTGCTGCAACCAGATGATCCACATCAGCTCTCCACTGTTCCATCGCACCCTGGGGTGCTCCTGGAGGCGGTGTATGTTGGAGAAGAGCACACGCAACATTAAGCGCATGTTCATGGTTATTGTTTGCCAATGCAGTGATCGACGCGGACGCCCCATCTCGCTGTCCGGGTTGATTCACTGGAGCAGACGGTGGCGGCGGTGGCATGACTCCTGCTGGAGCCACAACACCTGCTGGCTGCTGCATGTTGGAGGAATTGCCTCCAGCAGGTTGCATAGCATGGTTACCGTTGGATGATCCAGCAGCAGAATTCACCATCTTTGAATCTCAGGCGCCCCCTACCTGGCGCGCCAACTGTCGAAGTTTGGTTCTGGCGATTCTCCCGGTACTACCGTTAGTAGCCCGCGGAGTTTCTTAGTTCGGTTAGGGCGCGCGAAAATTTAGAACAAGATGGTGATTTGACATGAGGATTTACGTGGTTCGGGCCGTCTGAGCGTAATACCCTACTCGACGGGTGTGTTGTTGTTTTTGTATTAGGTGTATAAGAGCGTGAGCTAGAGAGAGGCCGAAAAAAGGTCTCCAGCGCCTGAGTAAGCGTCTAGAGCCCCCAGCCGATCTGGAGTAGTCCCCCTGTGTATCGCTCGGCCAATCCTTTTGTAATACAAGGGCTGGCCGTTACATCATTAGCCTGACCCGACATGTGGCCCTGACGGTTACCGATGCTTAATGCATAATTAAATGTGTTTAATTCCCCTTAATAGCATAGTAACGCCCCTTAATGGTGGCATTCCTGGTATTAAGGGTCATCCAATCGTGTGTCATTAAGATAGCATTAATGACACTTAATCAGGTCTTGAAGTTTTTAATGTCCCTTGAAGGTCCCAGCCATTGGAGGTCCACCAATCTGCCTGTTAAGGTTGAAGGTCTGACGGTTGGACACGTGGCAGCTCCGGAGCTTACCGTCTTGGACGAGTAGGTCCGGTGTTGTTGGACACGTGTCGATATCGGAGCTTCCCTCTGACGAGGGTTAGGTCTGGGGGTGCCACACAGGTATCTAGCCGGAGTATTCCCATGTAGGGATTGTAGCTCCAGTGATACACGTGACGGCACTGAGACTAACCATAGGAGGGATGCAGATCTGGTTACGAGTGACATGCGGGGCCTTCAGAGGTCTTGGCTCAGATAGGTGGAGTTCCTTTGCACTCTTTGTAGTTCCAAGAGGTATCCGGTATGCAGGG
Source organism: Tuctoria greenei (assembly GCA_036927565.1). NCBI lineage: Eukaryota > Viridiplantae > Streptophyta > Magnoliopsida > Poales > Poaceae > Tuctoria > Tuctoria greenei. The sequence continues at coordinate 129,280,620 of JAYESD010000005.1, read as the reverse complement.
TACCGACAGAAACATTACCAATTTTTTGTGTGCCTACAAAATTTAACTTTGATTTGATTCTCTTCCAATTTTTGGCATGCCCTCAAAAAATTGGTAACCCCAATTGAAAAAGTTGGGCAGAACATTGGTAAGCAAAATGCTCTCTCACGCTACCAATGGAGAGATAAATAAGGTGACAGCAATCCATAAGTTGCACGTGGTTCAGCACTATTATCTTAGTAAACTTTGAACAAAAATATTTCAAAAATCATAAACTCAATTAAAATTCCATTTCAAATTAAATTCCTTGTATTTAAATTTACGAAATAATATCTCACTTGAATACGTTTCACGAAAAATAAAATTAGTCACGCTTGGATATGTTTATAATTGTGACAAACATCGGTAAAGCTGTAATCCAAACATTCCTTTATCAAGGAAATCGTGTCGCTAGCATTTTGGTGTTACCAAATTTTAGTAATGTATGATTACAAACCAAACAACCCTAAAACCCCAAGCTGTATAAACCCAAATCTATCTCTACGTCTAATTCTACCACGTTACAAATCATCACACGCGCACCATGCATTCCCGTCAAGGTTGATTCGAGTATAATCTGTCTCTTTTTCTTGTCGAAGTCAACTTGCGCTTTCGTTTGCATCTGATCTGTCTGATCATCCATGAACCTGATCTTATTAAAGAAAAAACATTTTTTGAAAACCAAGAACAATCGACGTTTAGTTATAAGAACCAGAGTTACATGTATCAGCGGTACATTAATAATAAATAGCTATTTCACCTGTCTTGAAATAAATAACATTTAGAATAACTAATTTAATTCAAATTTAACTATATTTATATTCTTAACGTCATTTATTTCATAAGGGAGTGAGTAGTTTAGAACATGGACTAAATCAACTGTAAAAATAACTAATCAACTATTCCCTCCGTCCCAAAAAGCTTATCGCTTTGTAGTTCATTTTTGAATCAGCGCCGCCATGGCGCTCCTCGCACTGCGCAGTGTGCGCAAGGCGATTGTTCGTGAGTTACTCGACACAATGAGGGCTGTGAACCTCTAGGCCAACGCGTGGGCATGGCGTCGTCATCCACAAAAGCAGTAACTGCTGCAGCTGCATCGATCATGTTAGAATAATACCACAATGTGTGTGTAACCAACGTAGGTCCTCTTACCCGCTTATATATATGTACCACCTCGTAGAGGTTTTAATCAATAAAATACAATAATTATTTTTCCCCAATATTTCTATCATGATATCAAATTAGGTTTGTTCCTAACTTCCGCTAGCTATGCCCGACTTTGCTTCTTACGTCGAGTTTGGCTCCCGAAGAATCGCCGCCCCCTGCGCGTGATCCTTTTTTTGGCGTGCCCCCGCGCTGGAAAAATCGCGCGTGCACCCGTGCTCCAAAGCGGGGTCCTCCGAAGACCGTCGCACGTCCACGTTCTATGTTTCGCACATCTGTGGTCTCCGTTACAGCAGATTGGCACTCGCACGTCGTGTTTCTTACTTCTTGATGGCTTCCGTTGGTGATGGCTCCCCGGACGCACAAGTAACCTCACACGACATCGCCTTGGTGGCCGAGCTAACTCGATTGATCGAGGAGGCGGATTGACAGGCCATCGAGGCAGCACGTGCACGTGCAGCGGTCGACAAGGCGCGTCGCAAGCAACTTCTTGCAACCGACGAGATTCGTCATGACTTGATTAACCACGACCCCTCTCCTCTGACGGTTGACAACATTGCTTCTCTGCATGCTCAAGCAATCCCCATCCTCAACATCAAGTCAATGATCCCCGTCGTCGTCAACAACCTTTCGCTGCACTATAATTGGTTGAAGAGTCTCTTCCTCAACACCCTCGGGAAGTACGAGATCTCTGATCATGTCCTCACCGACATTGATCCCACTGTCGCCGACTCTCATTGGAGACACATGGACTGCACCGTCTCTCCAGATCTTATTGAGATCGCCTTGGTGGGCATACCCACAGCTCGTTCAATCTGGCTTGGGCTTCAGGAGCAATTTATCGGCAACCGAGAGACTCATGCTATGATTTTGGATGCCGAGTTCCGCACGTTCGTCCAGGGTGACCTCTCCATCATTGACTATTGTCGTCGTATCAAGTCGATGACCAATGCACTCGATGACTTGGGCGAGGTCGTCCTCGACCGCACCCTCATTCTCACGACGCTTCGTGGGTTGAACGAGCGGTTCTCTCGCATGGCATCCCTTCTCAAGTGATAGCGCCCCTTTCCCACATTCGCCGAGGTCTGCAACGACCTCCAACTTGAGGAGATCGAGATGACGTCCAAGTTGGGAAACGGCAATGCATTGGCGGCCACCTCCGTAGGTGCGGGACGCACCCCGTCTTCTGCATCATCTGGTGGCGCTCCTCCACGTGCTCCTGATTCTGGTGGCCCTACATCAAGGACTCCTACCTTGACGCTGCTGTCTCTGGCCCCTCGTCCTCCAACCGAGGTTGAAACGGGTGTAATCAAAACAAGCGTAATGACACCAGTAACGGTGGTGGATTTCCCACTCTGGGGAATCCATGGAACGGGACCCTAAAGCTTTGGGGTGGTGTTGCGCCCCGTCCGAGTCCTCCTCCAGGTTCCAGACACATCCACGCGCACTTGCCCCTCCTCAGCAGGCTCTTCTAGCGTACGAAGGATCCTACGGTGCATCTGGTTATCAACCACTAGGCTTTTCGACACCTGGCGGACTGACCATGACTTTCTACTACAAGCCAACTACACCTGACGGTAGTCAGACTGCCTCCTTCTACAGCGACCAGACCGCGGCTTCTGGTGATCCAACCACCAGATCTTTGCACGGGGGAGCTTCCAACTAAGCTGCATCTTCTACAACATGGGATCAGAGCGAGCTGGCTAACTCGTTCAACAACATGTCACTGACGCTGCCACCGTCCGCTGAATGGTACATGGACTCCAGCGCCGATAGCCACATGTGCTCCTCCTCCGGTAACCTCTCCTCTTCCCACCCTCCTTCGTTGTCGATAATGGGTCATTGCTACTTGTCACCTCCACGGGTCACACTTCTTTTTCTACATCTGTTCGTCTTTTACATTTGCATCGAGTTCTTGTGTCTCCTCACATAATTAAAATTTTGGTTTTTGTTCACCAGTTCACTACTGATAACAATGTTTCCATTGAATTTGATCCGTTTGGTCTTTCTGTGAAGGATCTGGACACCAAGAACATGATTGCCAGATGTAATAGTTCCGTGCAGCTCTACTCCATATCCTTGTCGATGCTTTCTCCACCACATGCCTTAGCCGTAGCCACCACACCATCTACTCTTTGGAATCGTCGTCATGGTCATTTAGGCTTTGAAGCTTTGTCTAGATTATTTCCACAATGTAATAAACAGAAACTTGACACTTTTTGTCATGCCTGTCAGCTTGGTCGTCACACACGTCTTCCAATTTCTCTATCAAATTCACGTGCTTCGAACAACTTCAATTTAATACATTATGATCTATGGACATCTCCCGTGCAAAGTGTTCCTGGTCACAAGTATTATCTTTTAGTTCTTGATGACTGCTCTTATTATTCATGGACTTTTCCTCTACGCCTCAAATCCGACACTTTTCCGACCTTGTCACAGTTTTTTGCCTATGTATGCACTCAATTTTGCCGCACCATAAAGGCAGTGCAATGTGACAATGGTCATGAATTTGATAATTCCACATCACGCACATTCTTTCTCTGTCTTGGTATTCTTTTGTGTCTCTCTTGTCCTCACACGTCTCCTCAAAATGGACGTGTTGAGCGTATTATTCGCACCACCAATGACAATATGCACTCGATTATGTTCCAAGCTAGTGTTCCGGCTGGTTATTGGGTAGAAGCGCTCCACACCACTGCACACCTCATAAACTTGCAACCATCCAAAATGCTCTCCTTTGCCACACCACATTTTGCCTTCTTTGGCACCCAACCTGATATTTCCCACCTACACGTTTTCGGTTGCAAGTGCTACCCAAATCTCTTTGCCACAGTGGAACACAAGCATGCTCCTCGCTCTACAGTTTGTGTCTTCCTTGGCTATCCATCTGATCACAAAGGATACTGATGCCTAGACTTAGCCACAAACCGCATCATTATTTCTCATCATGTCACTTTTGACGAGTCCTCCTTTCTGTTTGCGGAAATCTCCAACCCTCCTTCATCCCACTTTGACTTTATTTTTGATACTAATGATTCATCGATGCTCCCTAGAACTGACTGTTTTGTAGGTACTCATCAACGTGGGCCTCCACTAGGCTTATAAAATCCTAGCGGTCAGACCTCGCCTCCAGCCGGTCAGACCGCGCCTATGCACAGAGGCCTTCTTGGCCCCTATCCACTCGACGACATCCCCAACAGAGGCCAGGAGGGCCCTCAATTCGCCTTGCCGTCCCATCGTGACTCACGATAGTCAGAATGTCAGCCTGAGTAGAGGACAGGAGGGCCGCTGCTCCTTGAATGGTCAAACCGCGATCCTCACGGTTCAACCAATGGTACTCGACCCGAAGACCGGGCGGGCCTCTGTTTACCGAGTGGTTCAACCGCCACCCCGTGCGATTAGACCGCCCCTAGCTCCTCCTCGTCACGTGACACTCCTCTTGGCTTCGGCTCTTCAACGGCTCCACCTATTGCCCTGCACCAACAACCAGGTTTTGTACGTGGTCCACGGTCCGTCCTCGAGGTGCCACCCAACGACAACGAGCATAACATGCGGACCATGGGAAGGTCGGTCTTCGTCTTCCTATGCAGCGTCTGAACCTTCAAGCATCGACGTTGTCACAGATTTATTGCTATATATGGATTATACGCGGACACACGGCGCAGACATGGCTTATCTATTGCTATATATGGATGATATTGTTCTGACTGCCTCAGCAGCACCACTGCTCTGTCGCATTATTGATGCTCTTGCTGCAAAATTTTTAACGAAGGATTTGGGCAACCTACATCATTTTCTGGGCATAACTGTTACTCGGAGCAACGCAGGCTTCTTCCTCTCACAGCGACAGTACATGGTTGAGATACTTGAGAGAGCGGGCATGACTGATTGTAAATCATGTTCTACTCTAGTCGACACGTGTGCCAAGTTATCATCTGATGGTGTTCGGATTTCGGATGCTACTCACTATCGTGGTCTTGTTGGAGCCCTGTAGTATCTCACCTTCACTCGACCTAACATTACATATGTCGTGCAGCAGGTGTGTCTCCATATGCATGATCCTCGTGAGCCTCATCTTGCGTTGGTGAAACGCATTCTTCGATATATTTGAGGCACTTTGGATCATGGTCTTCAGCTTCGTCGCTCTTTGGTTAGCGAGCTTGTGGCATATTGTGATGCTGATTGGACCGGTTGTCCTAACACACGCGGTTTCACCTCCAGATACGATATCTTCCTCGGTGATAATCTGGTCTCCTGGTCTTCGAAGCACCAACACACGGTATCCCACTCCAGCGCCAAAGCAGGATATCGTGCTGTAGCCAACGCCGTCGCCAAAGCTTCTTGGTTGCATCAGTTGATGGAGGAACTTCACTGTCCACTTCAGAAGGTTATTTTGGTCTATTGTGACAATGTCAGTGTTATGTATCTCTCGACCAATCCGGTGCAGCATCAACGCACCAAGCATATCGAGATTGATTTGCACTTCATTCGCGACAAGGTGGCTGTCGAAGAGTCAATGTGACACTTCCCCCGGAACTGCTAAGGAGCAGCCCGCGTAGGTTCTTGTTCGGCGGAGCTTAGGCCTCAAACTAGTGTTCTAGCGTAAGAGAATGAGACAATTGTTTTTACGTGGTTCGGGCCGCAAGGAGCATAACACCCTACTCCACGGTGGATTGTATTGTTTGGTGAGTGTGTATGCGTATTTGGGTGTTTGGGGATTTTGAGTCTGGTCCCTGTACTGGTGGTCGTCCAGGCCTTTTATAGTCAAGACTAGGTGCCTTACAAGTGGGGTCCGGGGGCCCGACAGGTGGTCCCGAGGCGATCTTATCCTAAAAGATCTAAGGCTTCCTGTATAAGCTTCTCTGAGCGTGACAATGGAGACTCGCTGTCTTGCCGCCTCCCTTGTCAGTAGCCCACGCGCCGTTACTGAGAGTGGCAGATGGTGTCCCGTCAGCCCGTCTTGTTGCCGCAACCTACCCACTTGGCCAAGTGGGATAGACCTGTAGTGCCTCCACTGTGATATGATTAGTCATAGCGGTCTTCTAACCATTGGTGTGCTCCGCGTCGTGTGGGAGGTAGGTGCGGTCCTTCAATGCGTAACCTGGGCAGAGCGCTCCAACTTTTAATTCTCGCACCTTACCATCTTGGGGTACTGCGAGGCACGTGGCAGCACCGGTGCAGGTCCTTGCCAGGGTGGCTAGCCCTGGTCCTTCGTGACACGTGGCAGCTCTGGGGCTCCCCAGGGCACGTGGCAGCTCCGCTCTCTCCTCAGAGGTTGGGCGCTTGGTCCGGCACTCCAGGCTTCGTGGCGGTCCTGGCACTGAGGTTGTGTGGGTCTCTCCTCAACACGTGCCACCTTGGGAGGTTATCTCCCCTGGGGACCTTTATCCCATCCTTCGTGCCCCACGTGGCAGCACTGGGGCTGGATCCTGAGGGAGGCTAAGACCTCGACAAGTTCTAGATACATGGTGCTGCTGGACTTGCCCTGGTGTCTTCATCCTATGTGCGAGGGTACTCGGTCTGCTGGGTACCAACAGTGGCCCCTGGGTCCACCTTGGGGCAAGATGGGGAGCGCAAAGGTGGGGCCCTTTTCCTGTTTTCTCGTACTCGGCTTTGAATTCTATCTTGGATAGCTAAAGCAGTGGGCGCTTCTACCAATTATCGCCACGCGTCCTCTTCCGGTTTGAGTGGCTATGGTGAAGGGATCTTTGCTTGCTGTAATATCTCTGTCCTCTGCGGCGCCTTTAATTGCGGTGATCCCCGAGGCAGCTTATAGCACTTTTGCTCACTCCGTGATTGAGGGAGATGCCTCAGGGCCCCTTTGGCGGAGCTCCACGGAGCTGATACTCAGGCAGAATCAGGGAAGCTGTGCCAAACACTGTTTTTCAGAAGAAGTGATTCTTGGCTGATTCTGTGAAGTGATTCTCTGAAATGAACTGAGGGGCTGGAAGCTGAAAAAAGTAGCTTCTCCTGATTTTGTGAAGTGATTCTCTATCCCAATTCTTAGAGTTTATTCTAGGAAATGATAGAGAATCATTTTCAGCCAAAGAATCACTTCACCAGAAAATCAGAAGTGAATCCAGAGAATCAGTTTTGTGGAGCTGTGCCAAAGGGGGCCTCAGTGGCTTCCCCAAGCGGCTGATCGACCTGGCCAGTGTGTCTGAGTGGTGGCATAGGACCCGTTTGTTATGGATACAATCGTGCTGGGTGGTGCGGTCAGATCCTTCGCTCGGGGTATTCAGGCGCTGTAAAAAAGGGAGAAAACCTCTGTTTAGAGGGGACAATTCTTTCCTTACTGAAACCCTGCAACCAGAATTTTCGACTTCTTCCTCGGGCATCCGAACCTCCTTCACCTCTTTCGCCAAGGCTATCACCTTTGCCCACCCCAATGGCTTCCCTGCTGCCTCCTTCCTGCTTCCGATTGGCCAAAGAGCTGGTGCCGATGAGGCGGCTCCTTGGCTGGGCAGCTCCAGAGTGCGGGTGGATGTTCCACTGCGGATCTCCTGATCTTCGGGATCTGCATGAAGACGAGATTGTTCTCTTCATTGCCTACACCACTGCCGGACTCGCAGTCCCGTTGTCAAGGTTCTTTCTTGCTGTGTTGGGGGAGTACAGGCTGCAACTTCATCATTTGTCGCCGAACTCAATCGCCTTGGTGGTTGTGTTCGTCCACCTATGCGAGGCGTTCGTGGGTTTTCCACCCACGGTGGAGTTGTTCCGGCATTTCTTCGTGATGAAGATGAACGGAAGGAGCGCGACAACTCAAGTGGGGTCCTACTACTTCCACCACCGAGACAATAACTCCCGAGGTTACATCGCCTCATTCAAAGGAGGCAAATGGAGCAGCTGGAGGGAAGACTGGGCGATTGCAAGGTCAAACCCTCATCCCTTGCTGAAGATGCCCTCTGACGGTCCAGGCTCCAACCCCACCACATGGGAGGCATCCCACGGCTTGCCAGCGGAATACAGGCCAGCGCTGAGGAGGATCCAATTTCTGGCTAGCAAGGGCTTGACCTCGATGATGGTGTTAGCAGACTTCTTGCTCTATCGTACTGCCCCTCTCCAGCGGCGTCTGTATTTTGCCTGGGTCTACAACATCGAATATGACGATTGTTGGTTGGGCCCGGACACCCCAACTCTCAAGATGCTTGAGGAGATGCTGAAAATATTGACCTCCGACGTTGTTGATGATGAGCATGTTTCCATTCTGAATGACTACCAGCCACTCCATATGACCACCGATGTGAGGGCTGAGCCGCGAAGCTCAATGCCGAAGGTCAACGTGTTTGGCCTCGCGTGCCTGCATCCTGAAGACACAACCTACGCCTCTGCAGTCCTAAGGCGGTGCCGTGAAGTTGCGCATCCAGGGTCGACGTCTTCCTTGCGTCCTTCGGCAAGGGAGGAGGCAGATACCTCAATTACTTCTAGTAGGGGAGAGGTCAGCTAGCCGGCTCCAGCTCCAAAGCCAAGGAAGCGCTCTCGCACGCTAGTCGCGGGCTCTTCTACTTCTATGCCGAGGAAGCGGAAGCTATTTCAGGGGGACAATACTCCCATCTCCCGTAATCACGGAACCGGCGGGGCCGAAGCTCCTGTCGTAGATTTAGCCTCTGATTCCAACAGTGGCCCTAGTTCCAGAGGGGGTGCTGAGGAGCCTGGGCTGACATCAGGAAGGGTTGACCAGGAGTCGGTACCAGCGACGACGGCACCGGGCCTGTTGTTAGGTGCCGGCGACCTTGGTTCATCGCGCGAGGTGATAGGCCAAGGTCACTGCAGTGGCCCGACTCGCCGATAAGTCGCAGATTCTTCCCTCTGTTATTTCTCTCCTCACCTCTTTTGTTTTTTATGAAGCTTTCTCTCGGTTCCTCAGGGCTTTGTCAACCAACTTGTTGCCCCTGGCACTTCCAGGGGTAGGCCTGATAGCCCCGCCCTTCCCGGTACCCGAGGGAGGTCTGCCACGTCACTTCCTATGCCCAAAGGTGTGGTGGCCTTAGGTTCCGCTGATGGCCCTGCGCCCCCGTTCGTTGAGGTAGGTGAGGCAGAGGTGGTGCCGAGCCTGGCCGTGCCAGGCGAGGTGGTGCCCGACATGGGGGTGCTAGATGAAGAGGTGTCAGGCGAGGAGGTGCCATGCGAGGAGGTGTCTGGTGCGGAGGTGCCTGGCAAGGGGGTGCCTGTCGCGGAGGTGTCGGGCGAGGAGGTTCCTGGCGTGGAGGTGCCAGGCGAGGAGGTGCCTGGAACGGAGGGGGCTACTTTGGTCATGGCTGCTTCCCTTGGTGGGGTTGACTCGCTGGTTGTTCAAGCGGTGCTGACGTCTGACGTAATTGACGCGCAGCACGGCGACCCGCCACCGGCTGTCGGCGATACACCTGCAGTGCAGGGGGACTTCAGCGTTGGGTCGCGGCACAGTTGCCCTTGGTTCTCGCGAAGCTTCTGGTTTCCGAGGGCTGGCGTCTGCTGTGGTGTTGGTAGGAGGATCAGGTGGGCAACCGTTGGTGATGACAGTCAAGCCAATCCCTCTCGCCAACGCTATTGTCGTGGCCCAGTCCATATTGCGCCAGACGCAGGCTGCTTTTGCTCGAGAGTGGGATCTGCTTGCATAGGAGCGGCGCTTGGTGAAGCTGCTTGATGCCAAGAACAAAGAGCTTTAGGTGAAGGCTTTGAAGGCCCACGCTGCTGCCAATGCCCGCCTGAAATTGTGCGAGGATCAACGGCTGGAGCTGTTGCGCCGCGAAGTTGCCGTAGCTGATGCGGAACGGGAGCTGGCGGCAAAGGAGGTGGAGGTCTCCCGGGGCCTGGAGGAGAAGTGTCGCGCTTTGGCGGACCTGGAGCTCGCCATCAAGCGCTGGGAGGACGATCTGGAGTGTCGTGCTCGAGAGCATGCTGATCGGGAGGAAGATGCGCAGAGAGAGGCGGAGAGCCTCCAGGTCTCCCGTATGGCCGAGGCCCAAGGGGTCTGGGATTTCCTGGCCCGTGCTGAGGCGGTGCTGGAACCCCTCGGCCTTGGTCCCGTGCCACGTGGGGAGCCATCTCAGGGAGTGGCCCAACTGCTTCCTGCCATGGAGTCCCTTTGTTCGTCGTTGGTGTCGGTGAACACCTTCCTTGCAAGGCGGCTGGAGGCCGGAGGAAAGGAGCTGGCTGAGTTTGTGGCCTGCCATGTTCTGGTGTGCTTTCGAAGCTGGTACCCTCAGATCCTACTGGAGCCATTGGAGAAAGGTCCCTTTGATGAGCTGGAGGATGAGGCTAGGGCCAAAGTCCAAGACCTTGCCAGGGAGGTTGTGTTGACAGCTCCTAAGATATACTAACAAATCATCCCCGGCAACGGCGCCAGAAATGCTTGTTGGTATTTCTTAACACCACAGATCAACTTCGGTAAAGAGATGAGATCCGCAGGCGCACGGAAGATACCTTTGTAACATTTCACCCATGAGTATTCCCAAGGGTATCGTATTTATTCCAAAGGAAGGGAATGGAGTAAAGTATATACTACTCTTATGATCAAGCTATGGGATACTAATCCATTATCCAGACAGGGGTAAGTTGATAATAGGGGTAGTGTGACACATACCTAGGCAATCTATTCTAAAGGGTAAAATGGGTCCTAGAGGGAGATTGGATTAAGAGTTAGAGAGTTGCTCCTACAATGCTTCTAACACATATACATAGCCTAAGGTAGATACTAATGGTCATGTCAATGATGAATTCCTATGCAATGCTATTCAACACATCGGGCACGGGCTTACCCCGAGCAATACTAGGGCGACTCCCGCCAAAAGCCTGTGGCATAGCCGAACGTGGAGGATTATAAAGAACGGATAGGGTTGTCACCACCTACTGCCTACCTCTTCAATCCATGGGTCTATGAGACATCCAACGCTACTTAAATACCCTAGGATACTAAGCAAATACCTTAGGATCCATGGCACAAGCCATCCTAAGGCAATGACTAACCTAAACATCGTTGAACCAATGTTGAAGCATAACATAAGTCATTCATATTAACCTAATCATATCATAACTACATAGACTATAGTGGGGGTCTATAGTGTTTATGACCATAAGATGTGATCACGAGAGTGAAATCATAAAGACTATAGGGCTGTTTGGTTCAATGCCTGACTTGCCTAAGCCTAATGTTAGGCATGCCACACTGTTTTAGTCGGGTGTTTGGTTGTTGATTAAGGTTAGGCATGCTACAGAAGTTAGGCAACTTTTGCTTCCATTGCCTAACAAAAAACTACCTCAACTGTGGCGCTCAAATCAACCGCCTAAGGTTAGTCACTTGCCTAAGCTTAGTCATGCTAACAAAACAAACACATGTCACACTTTTTTAAACATGCATAAGCTTAGCTATGGTAACAATCCAAACACATGCTAACGTTAGTTAGCTTAGGCATGCCACAAGTGTGGCAAGTGGCTAAGCTTAGGCTTAGGCAAGTTAGCCATCATCCAAATATGCCTTATACCTTCCACATACATGGACTCCACAATCAAACAAGAAACGCTTTGTACAAGTATACATATAAAGGAAGACTAAAGATAATATCTTTATTGAGCACAAAGTCACAAATACAAGAAGAAATGCATAAGCCATACCTTTCCCAATGTGGAATTGGGAAGAGAGACTCCTTCTACTCCTTTCCCAATTTGGACTTGGGACTAGAGGCTCTCCTCTCTACATCCTAACTCCTCTAAGGACTATGGAAGATAGTGTATACAATAGAATGATGCCCAAGTGGTGTGTGTTGAAGTGACGGGTAGGGGGTCCTATTTATACTAGTGTTGAGGTCGGTTCCCGTCACCAAAAGCGCGTGAATCAGTCACCATTGACTCCAGGAAGCCGGGAGGAGCCAACACGTGGAGGCTGACCGAGTTTGGTGCAAAGACCAGGTCGGCCGACCCCCTTGTTTGGCCGACCTGGTCATTGCACTGTTTCTCGTGTGCTTTCTCCAGGTGGCTGCCAGGTGGGTCCCATTGATGTATATGGGTGATACACCATTGGATCTCCTTGGATACTTCTGTTTGTGGGCCATTTGATCCATGGAATGCCACGTGTCATCGCCTGATTGGCTGGGATGATATTTTATAGGATTGGTCCCTCTACATTTCCTCATTTCCTGCATAAAATGCTGCATACACATATTTCTCCAAGTCCAAGTGGAATTGGGTTAGATAGAAAGGTGATGTGTGCAAGAAATGACAAATCCTTCACAAAATTGAGTTAAATTGATGGATGAAATTGGTATATAACAGCTGTCAACAAACTCCCCCAAGCTTATCCTTTGATCATCTCGAGCAAAGTCAAGACTTTAGATTGATGATCAGGAGTTGCTACAATGTCTTATTTTCAAAAGTTTCTAATGCACAACAAGATACTCTACCTAGTATTGCAGAAATTCGCTACAATACCCTACCTTTCTTAAGTTATCATGGGGCTTATGCTTTTTCATATTCATGAGTAGTTGAAAGGTAGAATAGCAAATGGAGCAAACATAGCCTAGAAATCAACTTCCACTTAGATCTCGGAAAATTCAATTTAGATATTAAGTACCTCAATTTGATTCTCTCAGTCACTCCTTTGTGAATAGTGGAAATATTTCCCCACCAAAGCATTGTGCCTCTACTATTCCTACTCATTGAATATGGCTTGTATGTGGAGCTTGGTAAGGAAAGTAAGTAGGCATATTTGCATCACATATATTGCTAAGTCAAAAGAGTAATCCTTAGGAGAATTTAAATCAAAACTTTTTGATTCAAGACTAGTGCATGTGTGATGGAGTGGAAGTGGATGTGGATACTTGAGATAACTCCTTTTTGGTATATTCTCTCTTTCTTTTGCAGGGATGAAACATGGCTACTTTTCTTTTCTGTTTTTTTTCTCATGCTTATGATGTAAGCATGCCTCTTTTTTTAGCCATTTCTTCTACTCCCTTTCTTTGCAATGAATTTTGAAGAGAGTACTGAACATGAATAACATGGAGTTTCTCTTTTTGTTGTGGTATGGTGGATATGATGGACGTTTTGCTTACTTCTAGTGTAGAAGTATATCACGTGTAAGTGAAGTCTTGAATTCAAAAAGAGTTGAATGATTTCTCACATAGGTCTATACTAGTTTGACTAGGCTCAATGTGAAAGCAAATAGTATATGCATAAGGTTTTGTCTATGTATGAACATCATATGGGCTTTGGTAGGTATTTCCATTCAATTGAGGGAAACTAAATCTTTTTAGAATTTCCCCAGAAATCTAAGTTTTTCTTTCAAACTAGGACTAGCAGCCCTATTACCAATTCTAGTTTTGCAACAACCTAGAATTAGATTAAGATTTTGCTACCCACAACTTCCAAATTAAGGTAAAAATATTTCAAACCAATGAAAGCAATATTCGGAGAGTAGCAAGTTGTAAAATAGAGACTTAGGAAAATAAAACAGAGCAACTATTCATCATTTCATCTATGTGAATTCTAAATCATTCTTACCACACATCTTTATTTGATAAGCAAAGCTAACCTATTTATATATATATATATATATATATATATATATATTTTGTTTTATGCAAGGTGGATGATGGATGGATGGAAAATATGCAATGGATGATTTGAAATAAAAATGTAGTGGGTGTGATACAAGTTACCTCAAGTGGGGGTCCTCCCCCAAGCTTATTCTTGATCAAGGTCCGTGATAGGGGTTGAAACCCTAACGACGGAGGTAGGCCATGAGTTGGCCTATCCTTGTTGCAGCACGGCTTTGACAATGGAGGGTTGAGTGTTGATTGTTGTGTTGCTTCCCATTGACACCATGAGTGTGGTTGAATAGAGTGTTTTCGATGTTGATCATCCGCACATCAGGGTCTCCATGTGTTAGGTGTGATTTGTCATTCCTTGACTAGGATAATGATAACCTTTAGATCCAAAGGAATGATGTGCACTCAACATACATTGAGTATGTTCGTCATTCTCTAGCTAAGGTGCATCATATCTTTTTGCCATAAGGGAGTGACATGTGCCCAACATGCATTGGGTATGATCAGTTGTTCCTTGGGTAAGGTACAACATACCTAGAACCACAAAGGAATGACATGCACTCAACATGGGTTGAGTGTGATCTGTTGTTCCTTGGCTAAGGCATGTCATACCTTCTAGCCACATAGGAACAACTTGCACCCAATATAAATTGGGTGTGATCTTGTCATTCCTTGGTCATGGTGCATCATAACTCTTAGCCACATAGGAATAACTTGTACCCAATGATGGTGGCAAATCCCTTGAGCTTGAATGAGTGCTTAAAATAGTTGAGAGCATAATGATCTCACCCATTCGTGGCAGCCCATTGGTTGCTCATGGAGGGTTCCCATTTCAAATCTCTAGCCTCGTATAGTTATGATTGACCTTCGGGCATAATTTCCGATAGGTAACAACCATCCTAATTTACTCCTTGGCCAAGATATGTTAAAATGGAATCCTCTAGGGATCCAAACAATCAGCTTCATGAATGCATGCATAGTAATATTACTCCTGCAAACTTCCTCTCTTGAATGGAGAGGGATGGTTAGCTCCCGAGACTTGTACAAATGAAGATTCGAGTTAGGTAACCGAACTTTCATTTGTACATACGGGGAAGAACAAAATAAAATATGCATTGGATCCAATGTCAAGTGTATCTATGATCAATGTGTTTTTCATTGATAAGAGTGGAGCTTTATGGATAATTCATGTTGCATATTTTCTAAAGCTCCTACTCATAGCAATGCATGTGATAGAAATACACTATATGGATCCCTACATCTTTTAAAGTTTCTAACCATCTTAGCTTTCAATAGCAAATTTTATCATTTAGACCATGACAAACAAGATTCTCAATTTTATCCTCCTGAACCTCACTAGGAATTTGAAATTTAGTAACTCCTCCCAAAAATGCAATTCAATTTCAGAGCAAGTATATCACTTATTCCTAGGAGTTTGAAATCTAGTGACACCATCTATGCATGAAGCTCAATTAAAAATTATGGCTGTCACTATGCCCAAGTTTCTATATGCCAATTCACCAATTAAGTCCTGCCCAAATGTTTTGTTTTTTAAACCTCGACAAAAATGACTAGGTTTACAGAACAATTCTTAAAGGATTCTAAGTACTTGTTTGAGATTTTTCCAAGTAAGGTGGGATTTCCTTTTGGAGATCCAAAAGTCAATACCCACGCTTACTCTTGTGAGGATGCTTGAGAATTGAATGATGAGGAAGTGTCAACCTTCCTCACAAATGCAAGCAAATACATTCAATTCTATGGCAAACCAAACAGTGGAAAATTCTGAACTCATACCTCATTTGGGGATTAGTTTGTGACGAAGGTCTTTGTGTGAGAAACTCACAACCTTAATTTTTGGCGTAGGCTTGATGGTTGATGTCAAATGCCAAGTTGAGGTTGGATTTGGTTCTAGCTCCTCCATTGGGTCATCCTCTTGAACATTTCTCTTCCTCAAACTCAAAATGAGTTTGAAGGAGAGAAGTGTTCTCAAATCCTCCCAATGGTGACTTGAGCTTGATGAAACCTTCCACTTTCTTGCCAAACCACCTCTTCACAATATAGACCTAGCTGCACTTTAATCAGGAACACACAAAACAACTCGAAAACGGGTTACGTTAGCCAAAAGCAAATTGAACCCAATTTTCAAATTGTCTTGCCCAGCTTGAAGTAACTTGTAAATGCAATGAGGGTCAAAGCAAATATTTTTGATTTTAACTAGGAAGATAAATTCAAGTGGTCATACACGTAGTTCATATCCAATTAAATTTCTCCCCTAATTCAAATTTTTAGTTTTATGATGGTTGGAAATTTTACTTTCCAACATGCAAGTGTGGAATTTCAAACATGCAAATGCAAGGGTTGATGCAATTTGGAAAACAAATATGATATAACTATCAATTAACCTATTGGTAAGGACTCACCGAATTTTTAAAGTCCGGTGAGTGATAACTACCAATTAACCTATTGGCAAGGACTCACCGAATTTTTGAAGTCCGATGAGTAGGACTTACCTCCGTTCTGTTCAGCATGATGATTTGTTGTCCAATCCCGGAGTTGAAGATGTGGATGATTTCTTTTGTTTTGACATGCCAAACTCATTTGGCTGTCATTTGGACATGTGGGCCACATGGTGGCCCTAGCCTCTCCCCATTCTATTGATATAGACATGTTGTTGTAGCGACGGGTTCTCCCTCTTGAATGTATTCCTTCATGAGCATGGTGAGGCTTTGTCCTTCTTAGGGGTGCCACTCTGACCATATTGATATTCCATTGAATCCACCCATACCTTGATCATGGATCAAAGGCTTCCTTGGGCATGATGACATGTGGACTCCACAATCAAACAAGAAACGCTTCATCCACAATGTTACCTTCCCTAGGTTGAATGGGGTTGGTCGAAGTGTGGGAATCCAAACAAGTGATGTGGGATATCTTGGACTTTGAATGCTTCTTAAGTTCTTGTCCATGGCCAAGATCTTCATGTGAATGTTGTCTTGATTTCTGCTTGGCCATGATACTTCAAGGTAGGCTAGTTGAACTTAAATCCCTTGGAAAGCCATAGCCTCCTTGAATACAAGGGTGATGTTAATTCCACCCTTTACCTCCTTGTGAATGGTAGCCATTGGAGTTGTTGTTTGAAAAAGCCTCATGGGTCTTAGGGAAATAATTCCCACGCGTCCCATGATGACATGGATATTTACAAATCATGTGAATATCCATGACTTGGATTATCCAAACAAATCTCCAATGACTTGGATATTCATGACACTTCAATGGGAGGTGTAGTTCCATAACTAGCATATCCACCTTGTGAAGTGGTGTGCATGACAAGCTATGGGAACTCGAGCATTCTTCAATCCACCCCTTGAGTGGAGACCTTCTTCTCATCCATGATGAATGAGAATAGGACTCCTTCAGCTCCAGCATGAATGTCGTCATGGATTGGTGGAGCCAACCCATGACACGAGTGTTGGATGAAGAGCCACCTATCCAACCCATAGTGGAGGCAAACCAAGAAGAACTTATTGGAGCCTTCCCCAAACTTGGGTATGGATGACTTTGGCTTCTACTGAAAGCTGAAATTCTCCTGCAAAAAGGCAATGGTGTTGCCTAGCGGACATTTGTCGAGGTACGCCTTAAATCATCTTGCAGTTTAGCACTTGCGTCCTCGTTGGCCATCCCATACAATGGGTTGGCTAACACTACACTATTTTCATACAAAGGAGAAAACAAACAAGGGTATTCCTGTCTAATAACTATTAGTACCTATAGCTTAATCACAAGAGATAGATATCCTTCACATCCTTTGCCTTCCCCGGCAACGGTGCCAGAAATGCTTGTTGGCGGCTCTTAAGATATACTAACAAATCATCCCCGGGAATGGCGCCAGAATTGCTTGTTGGTATTTCTTAACACCACAGATCATCTCCGGTAAAGAGATGAGATCCGCAAGCGCACGGAAGATACTGTTGTAGCATTTCACCCATGAGTATTCCCAAGGGTATCGTATTTATCCCAAAGGAAGGCAATGGAGTAAAGTATATACTACTCTTATGATCAAGCTAAGGGATACTAACCCATTATCTGGACAGGGGTAAGTTGATAATAGGGTAGTGCGACACACACCTAGGCAATCTATTATAAAGGGTAAAATGGGTCCTAGAGGGAGATTGGATTAAGAGTTAGAGAGTTGCTCCTACAATGCTTCTTATACATATACATAGCCTAAAGTAGATACTAATGGTCATGTAAATGATGAATTCCTATGCAATGCTATTCAACACATTGGGCACGGGCTTACCCCTAGCAATACTAGGGCGACTCCCGCTAAGAGCCTGTGGCATAGCCGAACGTGGAGGATTACAAAGAACAGATAGGGCTGTCACCACCTACTGCCTACCTCTTCAATCCGTGGGTCTACGAGACATCCAACGCTACTTAAATACCCTAGCACCATGCTAGCATACTAAGCAAATACCTTAGGAGCCATGGCACAAGCCATCCTAAGGCAATGACTAACCTAAATATCGTTGAACCAATGTTGAAGCATAGCATAAGTCATTCATATTAACCTAATCATATCATAACTACATAGACTATAGTGGGGGTCTATAGTGCTTATGACCATAATATGTGATCATGAGAGTGAAATCATAAAGACTATACCTTCCACATAAATGGACTCCACAATCAAATAAGAAACGCTTTGTCCAAGTATACGTATAAAGGAAGACTAAAGATAATATCTTTATTGAGCACAAAGTCACAAATACAAGAAGGAATACATAAGCCATACCTTTCCCAATGTGGAATTGGGAAGAGAGACTCCTTCTACTACTTTCCCAATTTGGACTTGGGACTAGAGGCTCTCCTCACTACATCCTAACTCCTCTAAGGACTATGGAAGATAGTGTATACAATAGAATGATGCCCAAGTGGTGTGTGTTGAAGTGAGGGGTAGGGGGTCCTATTTATACTAGTGTTGAGGTCGGTTCCCGCCACCAAAAGCGCGCGAATCAGTCACCATTGACTCCAGGAAGCTGGGAGGAGCCAACACGTGGAGGTTGACCGAGTTTGGTGCAAAGACCAGGTCGGCCGACCCCCTGGTTCGGCCGACCTGGTCATTGCACCATTTCTCGTGTGCTTTCTCCAGGTGGCTGCCAGGTGGGTCCCATTGATATATATGGGTGATACACCATTGGATCTCCTTGGATACTTCTATTTGTGGGCCATTTGATCCATGGAATGCCACGTGTTGTCACTTGATTGGCTGGGATGATATTTTATAGGATTGGTCCCTCTACATTTCCTCATTTCCTGCATAAAATGCTGCATACACATACTTCTCCAACTCCAAGTGGAATTTGGTTAGATAGAAATGTGATGTGTGCAAGAAATGACAAATCCTTCACATAATTGAGTTAAATTGACGGATGAAATTGGTATATAACAGCCGTCAACAGGTTGCTTCTTCGTTTCTGCAGGGTTGAGCTTGTCGGCACGTGTGCACAAGGCTTTTGTGTCCGGGGATGACCCCTGTCGAAGGTCGTAAACGACACTTCCCCCGGACCTGCTTAGAGTGCAGCCCGCGGAGGTTCTTTGGATTCACGAGGGCTAGTCCCAGGAGATCGAGCACAACAGGATGATGAACACAGGGGATTTACATGGTTCGGGCCACCGGAGCGTAATACCCTACGTCCACGGGATTGTTTGTGTATTGCCTTGCTTGAGTGTATATGAGCCTTGGTCTAATTTTCCGTTCCCTGTGAAGGCCGTCTGCAGAGCCCTTTTATAGTTCAAGGACTCTGCAGTCACAAGGTGGGTCCCAGTACCCGACAGGTGGTCCTGGGGAGAGCCAAATCCTATACAAGATCTAGGATTAATTGCTATCTACTTCCCTTTGTCAGAGATGTCAATGCACCGTCCCGCCGCTTCGTGCGCCAGGGCTACACATAGTTGGTGATGATGGTGGTGCACGTCTTGTCCATCTTGTCCTTGCGGCCCATTCGTCCGTCTTGCGGCGCGGGTCTGTACCGGCTACTTGGACAAGACAGGACACTGGAGCCTTGACTTTCGCAAGTGCGACTCAGCCTGCCTGGGGAAGGCTCGCATACTTAATGCTTGTCTAAGCAGCGCACACGTTCCTTTACTGCGGCTTCCTACCGCACTGTGTTGGCCGTCCGCCACGTGGTTGCGCTGGAGCCTGTCTCTGCGGGAAGCATAGCACTTGTCAGAACAGGCCACGTGGTGCATTCGGAGCCCACCCCTATGGAGGGGTGGGGGCTCGGCCCTGCAGGCCACGTGGTAGCTCTGGTGCCTTTCCCTGCGAGGGTGCGGGCTTGGCTCTGAGACCCCGATTGGCCACGTGGCGGCTCTGGAGCCCGCCTCTGCGGGGACGCGTTGGTTCGGTCCTGCCGTCCACGTGGCAGCTTGGGAGCCTCCCCCGACGGGGAGGTAGGAGCTGGTCCTCCCCTCCTCAACGTGGCAGCCTCGGAGTCGACCTCTTAGGTAGAGGCGGAGTCCTTAGCGGTTTTCTCCTATGCGTGGGGGTACCCGGTCTGTAGGGTACCGACAGTGGCCCCCGAGCCCACCTCAGGAGAATCGTCGATACTGCAGGTGGGGTCTTTCCCCTTCTCTTCCCGCGTAACTCTTCCGATTCCACTTCGAGGAAGTTCCCCAGGCGACACGCCCCTGCTGTTGAGGCGA
Source organism: Tuctoria greenei (assembly GCA_036927565.1). NCBI lineage: Eukaryota > Viridiplantae > Streptophyta > Magnoliopsida > Poales > Poaceae > Tuctoria > Tuctoria greenei. The sequence goes on along the minus strand of JAYESD010000005.1, from coordinate 129,260,212 downwards.
CGTGTCTCCTTCCGGTAAGTGAAGGCGCTGAACAGGCGCCGCGCGACGTGACTCCTGCCTTCAATCGTGCTTTAACTGCGGTGGTTCCCAAGGTGGCTCCTGCACTTCCGCTGCTTTTGCCCTTTTGGAAACCACCGAGTTACCTCCCGCATAGCTAGCTGCCTGGCTCACCTTCTTTGTGGAGCGACCCGGGCCCTCATGTCATTGTCCATACGGATTTATTTTTCTTCTACTGAGGCTGCGGCGATCCGCACTTTTGCGCCTGTTGGTCTGCAGGGGTGCATAAAAAGAGAACTTTCCCCCTGAGGGTCCTTTCTCCCGCCTCTGCATCCCTGCGCTCGTGCTTTTGTCTCAAGCCCAGTTCTTGCGCTCTAGTTCCCAGTCTCCCCGTCCAGAGCTTCCAACCTCAGCCTTCATGGCGAGCATCTTGCCCAAGTCCAGGCTGTCCAGGCCCGCCGACCTGGGCCCCATGCGCCGGCTTCTTGGCTGGCATACTCCTAAGCGGGAGTCATGGCTCCATCCTGGGAGGCTCCCGCTGAGCCTCTCCACCGAGGAGATGGTCCTCTTCTCATCGTACGTGCTGGCCGGCTTCGTCCCGCCATCATCCGCCTTCCTGGTCATGCTCCTGGAGACCTTCGGCCTCCAACTCCACCACCTCGCGCCGAACTCGATCGCCATGCTGGCGGTCTTCGCTCACCTCTACGAGATGTTCGTGGGGGTGATGCCGTCGGTAAAGCTCTTCTGGTACTTTTTTGTACTGAGGGCCACCGGCAGGAGTTTGAAGGAGCACCTCGGCGCCTACTACTTCCAGCGCCGGACAAAGGTCCCCACGAGGTACATTGCTTCCTTCAACTCCGCAAGGTGGGAGCTGTGGCGCAAAGATTGGATGATCGCCAAGGTCGAGGCCCACGACCGGATGTGCCTCCCCACTGGGATCCCCTACTCCGAGCGATCATTCTGGGAGGAGCACCGAGAGCTGGAGGAGGCTTTCAACCCAGTGTTGGAGAGGATCCAGATGTTGGCGGACCACAGGATGTCGTCTGCCATGGTGCTGAGGGACTTCATGTCCCGCTGCATAGCTCCGCTTCAGCACCGCGCCCGCCCGGCGTCGATGTTCACTGGCCTGTTGGACTGCACCCGGCTCGAGACCGGCCCCAGCTCCAACCTGGGCAAGCAGCAGCTGCTCGACTGCTGACCCGGGTCTGCCCTGATGACATCTCCGCTGAGGCACTTGCTCTTCCGTCGGCCTGCCGCCCCTTGTGCTCGGACTCCGAGTTGAGGAGGCAGCTGCTGAAGACGATGCCGACCCTTGACGAGTCCGGGCTAGCGTGACGCCAGATCGGGGACCCGCTCCAGGGGGTTAACATTGCTTATGGCGCTGAGGGAGGCGAGGCTCCCTTAAGCGATGTTGGTTCTTCAAGCGACGACTCCTCAAGCGGCCCCCAGCACCATCCATGGGGTGGCATCGTCGCTCCCGGCGACAAGGGGAAAGCGAAGGTGCCGGTTCCGGTGCTGGACCCGTCCCCCAAGAAGCGCGCCCGATCGCCGCCGTCGGCCCCTTCTGCCCCTCATCAGGACTCCGGAGCCCTGCCGCGCTCGTCGCCAGGGGGTGCCGATGGCGCCACTTGCCGCCCGAGTCCTCCACACGCAAGAGGGAGAGCTCCGGGCGGCGCGCTCCGCCGAGGCCCAGAAGGTTTGGGAGTTCCTCGGCGGTGCCGACTCGGCTCTGGTGCCACTCGGCTTCAGCCCGACGCACGTGGGGGAGCCGGCGCATGAGGTGAGTCAGGTGTTCTTGGCGCTCGACTCCACCAGCTCGAGGATGCGCTCGCTGGGGGCCATCCTTGACAACCAGCTGGAGGCCGAGGGACGGATGCTGGTGAAGGAGGTGGCGACGCACATCCTGTCCTTCTACCGGAGCTGGTACCCCGACGTCTCCCTGCAGTCGGTCCTCGAGGGGCCCATCGTCGAGAGGGAAGAGGCCGCCAAGTCTGAAATTTCGGATGCGGTGGCACTCATCGCCTCAAGGTTCCAGCAGAGCGGCTGAGGGCTCCCCGGGCGTTTGTTTAAGTTTTTGTGTTTCTGTTTTTTGTCTTGTGGCTGGCTGTGATGACAAACTCTTTATTTGTGCGATAAAAAATCTGTCTGTGGTGCCCTTTTATACTCAGCTTGCTTTTATTTCCAGCAATGTCTTCCAGCTGCTTGTTGTGCCTTAGCTTCCAGGACCTACTGTCCCCCAAAGTATGGCCCCCTGACAGGCGTGGCCAGTTGTTATGGGCACTCCTGTCATACACTTAGGGTTTAGGGCGGACCGGTGCAGGAAGAGCCTAGGATTCGTAGGTAGCATTGCCGTAGCTGAGTATGCAGGTATGTCGACAGCGGCCCCCCTATGGGTGCCGCCGGAGCTTCAGGCTGGCGGTGCCTGCCATCTTCAGCGAGAAGTCGACAGCGGGCCCCCTGGGGGTGCCGCCGGAGCTTCAGCCCGTCGGTGCCCGCCATCTTCAACGAGAGGTCGACAGCGGGACCCCTGACGGTGGTTGCTGGAATAACTTCCTCAAAGACCTGTACATAGATCAAAAAAGAGAAGTAATTCTGTACGCTGGTCACTTTACCCCTGCTCTTTTTGTAGTGTCGCTTGACTTACGATCCTGGGCTGACTCATGGGGCTTGGGTAATTCAGTGCTTCTGCACCTAGGACTCGTCGTCCATACTACCTAAGGGTGGTCCATCTGGCCCCCAGTACTCGGCTGTAGCGCTGGGGAGGCAAAGCGCACAGACTTAGGGTACGGGACCACAGGCTAAGCAGGCTATGGCCCTGGACCTCCCGCTCGGCGTAAGCCTTTTCCGGGGGAGACCATCTGGAGACACAGGCCCCCGAGCATTGGAACATCCGAGGCCCCAGACACATTGCAGGTACCTCAAGCAACCCCACCTGCGGTCCAGTCTGCAAGGCTCCCACTATTGCTAGAGCAGGGGAAAAATGACAGCGCTCATGATAGATCACGAGCTATGGCGGGCTTACAACAACATCATAAAAATTTAAGATAATTTCTGAATTGACAGACCCTATACCAGGCAGGGCGACATTCTTTCATTGTGGCTTCTCATATGACGAAGCAGACTTTACAAGGGGAATAACCCGGCCTGGGTGTTAGATGGAGCCGAGTGCACCTACTTAGGGTTCTGGACCAGGCTAAGCCGAATGTGCACTCGGAGCCCCATCCCCCTATCCTAAGTGCTGTCCTGAGATAATGTGTAACCTTTACAATGAAATAGCATTGCCCCGATCCTGGTGTAGGGGTAGAACTTATGGAGGTGCTCGATGTTCCATGGGTTGGGTAATCGCTGTCCATCCTCCGTAGCTAGGCGAACACATCCTGGGCGGCAAACCTCTGTTACCCGGAAGGGACCCTCCCAGCTGGGGGAGAGTTTGTTAGACCCTTCTCGAGAGAGTATGCGGTGCAACACCAGGTTGTCTACCTTTAGCTCCCTACTCCGCACGGTCCTTTGATGGTAGCGCCGGAGCTCCTGCCTGTACCGTGCATTTCGGAGAGCTGCTCGCACTCGTCCCTCGTCGACGAGGTCCAGGTCTTCACGCCGGAGCTGGTCCTGCACGGCTTCGTCGTACCTCCGGGCACGGGGAGAGCCCATAGTAATTTTTGGGGGGAGGACGGCCTCTGCCCCGTACACCAAGAAGAAAGGCGTTTCCCCCGTGGCCCGGCTGGTTGATGTCCGGCTAGCCCACAGCGCACACGGAAGCTCATCCACCCAATTTGCACCATGCTTCTCAAGGTGTGAGAATGTGCGAGTCTTGAGGCCCCTGACAATCTCTGCATTGGCTCTCTCGACCTGCCCATTGCTCTCTGGATGAGCAACAGATGCATAGCAGACATGGATCCCCAGGTCCTTGCAGTATTCTTGGAACGCAGCACTTGTGAACTGGGTCCCGTTATCAGTGATGATTCTGTTCGGGACCCCGAACCGGCAGACGATCGACTTAATGAACTTTACTGCTGACTGCTTGTTGATGGTGACAACAGGGGCGGCCTCCGGCCACTTGGTGAACTTATCTACAGCGACGTAGAGATGCCGGAATCCTCCGAAGGCTCTGGGAAAGGGTCCCAGGATGTCCAACCCCCATACAGCGAATGGCCATGAGGGAGGGATCATCTGCAGCGCCTGAGCTGGTGTGTGGATCTGCTTGGCATGGAACTAGCACGCCTTGCATCTCTTTACCATCTCGGCGGCATCCTGGAGTGCTGTCGGCCAGTAAAAGCCATGCCTAAAGGCTTTACCAACCAGCGTGCGGGAGGACGCGTGGTTCCCGCACTCGCCTCCATGGATCTATGCGAGGAGGTCGCAACCCTCCTCCCGGGTAATGCATCGCAGTAGGATGTCGTTGGCGCCACACCGGTAGAGATCCCCTTCCACCAGCGTGTACCTTTTAGCCATGCGAACAATCCTTTCTGCCAGGGCATGTTCTTCGGGAAGGATATTGTCCTTCAAGTAGTCCCGGACCTTCGAGATCCATGCATCGGGACTTGCTTGAGCTTATGGATCTTGGGCACCCTGTAGCTCGGATCTCTCGGTGGCGCATACGATCCTTGGCGCACTCCATGGTAGCAGGGTCGCCGGGACTGCCAGCTTCAAGGTGCTGGGCTCGCCCCCTTCGCCCGGCTCGGCTGCCCGGGCGGTTGGTCGCGGTAACGTCCTTGCAAAGACTCCTTGGGGCACTTGGGCCCCTTTGGAGGCCTTCGTTGACAGGTCGTCTGTGACTGAGTTGTCGGCTCGGGGTACATGGCACAAGTCCAAGACTTTGAAGTCCTTTTCCAGCTTCCGGACATGCAGCAGGTATGCTGCTTATTGAGGGTCGTTGCATCTGCACTATCCTCTGGCTTGCTTGATGATCAGTTGAGAATCACCTTTAGCCAGAAGCTGTCGGACATTGAGGGACAGGGCAGTCTTCAGCCCAAAGATTAGGGCTTCATACTCCGCCATGTTGTTTGTCACCTTGAAGTCGAGGCGCACCATGTACTTGAACTGCTCCCCAGTTGGGGTGAGAAGCAGGACCCCAATGCCGGCCCCCTGCTTCCGCGAGGAACCGTCGAAATAGAGCGTCCAGGGGGTCTCGGTGAAAACTGGAGCCTTCGGCACCGTTCCACCGTTGTCCGGGCCCCCGGGTTGCTTGGTGATGGGGCCCATTCGGCCAGGAAGTCCGCCAGTGCTTGGCTTTTGACTGCATGTCGAGGTAAGAACTCGAGCTCAAACTCAGCCAGCTCCGCTGCCCACTTGGCAATGTTGCCAGTCGAATTGGGGCTGTGGAGTACGGTTTTTAGTGGGAAGGAGGTGACCACTGAAACCCGGTGAGCCTGGAAGTAATGCCGGAGCTTCCTCGACGCTATGAGCACAGCATACAGCAGTTTGTGCACCTCCAAGTATCTTGTTTTTGCTTCATGGAGGACCTCACTGACGTAGTAGACTGGCCGTTGGGAGGTCCGAATCCCCCTGGGGGGTCTGGGGCTCCTTGCAATGCGTCTGCCTCCTGGGGAATGTGGCTCCCAGGGTCTAGCTGGGCCTCCGGGGGCTGGGACCCGTAAGGCACTTGGTCACTGGAACTCACAGCGGGGGGGGGGGGGGGGGGGGGGCTCTTCTGGGTTCGGGCCTTAAGGCTCGGCCTCCCCCTCTGGGGCTCCTTCTGGTGCTTGTTGTGGTAGTAGCTCCGGCCGCTCTGCAACCAAGACCATGCTGACCACTTCCATTGTTGCGGTGATGTACAACAGGAGCGGTTCGCCGGGTTCTGGCGCCACCATAATAAGTAGCGTTGTCAGGTGTTTCTTGAGCTCCTGGAAGGCTGCTTCAGCTTCCTTAGTCCACTCAAAGGGGCCTGACTTCCGCAGAATCTTGAAGAAGGGCAGGGCTCGCTCAGCCAGTCTTGAGATGAACCGACTGAGGGCTGCCAAACATCCTGCAAGCTTCTGCACGTCCTTGATGCGGGCCGGCGGCCGCATCAGCTCTATCACCTTGATCTTCTCTGGGTTAGCTTCGATCCCTCGGCGCGATACCAAGAAACCAAGGAGCTTCCCTGCAGAGACCCCAAAGACACACTTGTCGGGGTTCAGCATCGTGCGTGTCGTGCGCAGCTTGCTAAAGACTCTGGCTAGGTTGTCTAATAGGGATGTGCTGTCCCTGATTTTTACCACGATGTCGTCGACATACACCTCTACCAAATCTCTAATGAGGACCCCGAATGTCTTATGCATTGCACGTACAAAGGTGGGGAGAGCATTCTTGAGACCATAAGGCATGGAGACATAACAATACAGACCGTCTACTGTTATGAAAGCAGTGTGTTCCTCATCTTCCCTAGACATGGGTATTTGGTGAAAACCGGAATACGCATCTAGGAAACACAGAAGGTCACAACCTGATGTTGAGTCTACTATTTGATCTATCCTAGGGAGAGGGAATGGATCCTTGTGACATGCCTTATTGAGATTGGTGTAGTCGATGCACATCCGGAGCTTCCCGCCAGCCTTGGGAACGACAACAGGGTTGGCCAACCACCGTGGGTGGTGAACCTCCCAGATGAAACCAGCATCGAGCAGCTTCTTGATTTCTTCACGGATGAAGTTCTTCCGCTCGATGGACTGTTTCCTGGGCTTCTGCTATACCGATCGGGCGTCGGGGTAAATCTTCAGATGGTGCTCAATCACCTCCCTGGGGATCCCGGGCATTTGTGATGGTTGCCATGCAAACACATCAAAGTTGTCCCGAAGGAAGGTGATGAGTGCGCATTCCTATTTGCTGTCCAGGTTCCCCGCGATACGGGTTGTCTGGGCAGCCTCTGAGCCAATCCTGACGACCTTCACAGGGACGTCGTCGTCGTTGGCAGGTTGCACACGAGGTGCAGTAGTGGAGGCTCGCTGCGCCGGGCCTTGCTCTGGCCGACTCTCCTTCGAGCCTCCTGGGGCCGGAGCCCTCTCCGCTGCAAGTGCTTGGAGCTGCTCCAAGGCTGAGACTGCGGCTGAGCTGTCCCCTCTGATCCTGAGGACACCGGAAGGCGTTGGCATCTTCAGGACGAGGTAGCCGTAGTGGGCTACAGCCATGAACCTGTAGAGGGCTGGCCTCCCGATGATTGCGTTGAAGGGGAGGTCGATGTCTGCCACGTCGAATAAAACGCTCTCCGTACGGTAGTTCTCCGGGGTCCCGAAGGTCACTGGGAGGTGTATGTTACCATACGGGAGGATTTTCCCAGGGCCGACACCCGAGAACGGGCTCGAGGGTGTGAGCTGGGACATAGGCAGCTGCAGCTTCCGAAAAGCCGCCGTGGAAATGAGGTTGAGGCCCGCCCCTCCATCTATCAACACGTGAAAGACCTTCACGTTGGCGATGGTCGGGGACACCAGCAGCGGGAGCACTCCTGCCCCTGCCATGTTCTTCGGGCAGTCAGAAGCGCCGAAGCCGATGGCCGTGCTCATCGACTTGTGGTGGGGAGCTGGACTTGGGGCGGGGGCAACTGCAGCCACTGCCCGTCGCAGGGTTTTCACCGCGTTTCGGGACGTGGGGTCGGTGGCTCCCCCGTAGATGACATGGAGGGTCTTGCGGCGCTCCTTTTCACTGCTGGAGTCGGAGTCGCCACCCTCAAAGACGGCCTTGACCACCCGCTGGGGTTCCTGGAACCCCATCTCGCCGTGATCCTCCTTCTCAGGATCAGCCTTCTACTTGCCCTCCCTCTGGCGGGGGGGTGCACCCTCCTGGAACTGCTGCCTCTGTCTCTGTTCGCGGAATCATTCCGCGAATCTCTTCACTTCTCGGCACTCGCTAGCACTGTGGCTATTTGTACGGTGCATCGGGCACTTGAAGTCAGGCTCCTCGGGATCAGGCGACTGCCTAGGGCGCTTGTCTCGGCGCGACGCTCAGGCTCCACCGGGCGCTGCAGCCGCCATTGCCAGGGCTCCAGGCTTTGGCCTGTTCTTGCCACTGCCCTTCTTCTTCTTCTTGCCGCTGCTCCTTGTAGAGGCTCCTTCTTCAGTCGGGGTGGCTTCCCTTGCTTCTAAGGATGGCTGGGAGTGCCATTTGTGCTCCTTAGCCGCCCTAGCACATCTGTTTGCCAGGGAGAACAGCTCGGAGACATCACGCACCTCGTGCGTGGCTAGCTTCTCGAGCATCTTCTTGTCCCTCAAACCTTGTATGAACGCGACGATAACCGATGCGCTAGCAACATGAGGGATGGTGTTCCGTACCTGGGAGAACCGCTGGATGAACGATCGCAGCGACTCTCCAGCGCACTGTCTAATGGCGTGGAGGTCAAACTCGGTGCCGGGGCGCTTGTAGGAACTGCCGAAGTTAGCCACGAACTTTCGGCACAACTCATCCCAGGAGGTTATGGACCCCTGGGGCAGGTTCATGAGCCATGACCGAGCTAGGCCGGTCAGGACGACGGGGAAGTAGTTAGCCATAATGGCCTCATCGCCTCCTGCAGCTAGTATCGCAGTGGTGTAGATCTGCAGGAACTCGCTCGGGTTGACGCTCCCGTTGTACTTCTCCGGCATGTGGGGCCGGAACTTTCGTGGCCAGACCACGAAACGGAGGTGAGGCGCTAGCGATGCACACCCTTGGCTAGGGCTGACTACTGTCAGCGGCGGCAGCGCATACCCTGGGTGAGCAAGTGGGCCTGCGCACACCTGGTGCTGGAGTGGTGTCGCATACACCTGTGCAGGAGGCGCGACGTACGCCTGGTGCGGTGGAGGTGCGACGTACGTCTGGTGTGGTGGAGGCACAGCATGAGCCTGGGGCACGGGGCCCGGCACGCTGTAATCTGCCTCGATGTTGCGCCGACGTTCCCTCTGGCGCTCGATGGTGACTCGGCAGTCCTCTCCGGCCCTGCGGCGCTGCAGCCCGGTTCTCAGATCTGTTGTTGAGATCCTGGTTGAGCGCGAGTCTGCCGTCCACCGGTCAACTGTCGGCGTTCGTGACAATGACACATGCATCGGCTGGGCATGTGTTTCCCTCGGCGGAGGCGCGTTGAGTGCAACGGTGATGAGGTGGTCAACATCGTTGATCCACTGCTGAGCTGCTCCCTGAGGGGCAACCCCAGCAGGAGGGTTGTGGAGTAGCGCGCGCGCTGCCGCGAGCGCACTCTCCGGGCTTGCAGCCGGTGGCGCTGTGATTGCTGTCACGGCTGGAGTACGCCGTGGAGTGGCGTGTTGGCCTGCAGCCGGCGAAGTGACTGCGGGGCGACGCGAAGGTCCTGACCTTCCTGCCCTAGAGCGGTAGCCTGCCCTAGAGCGGGATGACGCCTGATCCTCCGCCACTGTCTGTTGCCGCGACTGCGCCCTGGATGAACCGGCATTGGATTGGTCGTTCACCATTGCTGCTAGTGGAGATCTTGACGGGGAAAAAGACCCCTTCTTGGCGTGCCAAATGTCGAAGGTCATAAACGACACTTCCCCCTAACCTGCTTAGAGTGCAGCCCGCCGAGGTTCTTTGGATTCACGAGGGCTAGTCCCAGGAGATCGAGCACAGCAGGATGATGAACACAAGGGATTTACGTGGTTCGGGCCACCAGAGCATAATACCCTACGTCCACGGGAGTGTTTGTGTATTGCCTTGCTTGAGTGTGTATGAGCCTTGGTCTAATTTTCCGTTCCCTGTGAAGGCCGTCTACAGAGACCTTTTATAGTTCAAGGACTCTGCAGTCACAAGGTGGGTCCCAGTACCCGACAGGTGGTCCTGGGGAGAGCCAAATCCTATACAAGATCTCGGATTAATTGCTATCTACTTCCCTTTGTCAGAGATGTCAATGCACCGTCCCGCCGCGTCGTGCGCCAGGGCTACACATAGTTGGTGATGATGGTGGTGCACGTCTTGTCTGTCTTATCCTTGCGGCCCATTCGTCCGTCTTGTGGCGAGGGTCTGTACCGGCTACTTGGACAAGACAGGACACTGGAGCCTTGACTTTCGCAAGCGCGACTCAGCCTGCCTGGGGAAGGCTCGCGTACATAATGCTTGTCTAAGCAGTGCACGCATTCCTTTACTGCGGCTTCCTACCGCACTGTGTTGGCCGTCCGCCACGTGGTTGCGCCGGAGCCTGTCTCTGCGGGAAGCATAGCACTTGTCAGAACAGGCCACGTGGTGCATTCGGAGCCCACCCCTATGGAGGGGTGGGGGCTCGGCCCTACGGGCCATGTGGTAGCTCTGGTGCCTTTCCCTACGAGGGTGCGGGCTTGGCCCTGAGACCCCGATTGGCCACGTGGCGGCTCCGGAGCCCGCCTCTGCGAGGAGGCAATGGTCCGGTCCTACCGTCCACGTGGCAGCTTGGGAGCCTCCCCCGACGGGGAGGTAGGAGCTGGTCCTCCCCTCCTCAACGTGGCAGCCTCAGAGTCGGCCTCTTAGGCAGAGGCGGAGTCCTTAGCGGTTTTCTCCTGTGCGCGGGGGTACCCGGTCTATAGGGTACCGACAACCCCCTTGTGTCAATAAATGTTTATGAATTTGGATTCATGTTGTTTTGTCTATTGGCTTGTCGCGTGCTTCAAAAAAGTTGCCCCAATTCCTTCTTTTGTGTATGGTTCTGAAGAGCCTTTGCTGACGCCGTTAGCCTTTTAGGGATCAACGCTTGCACAGTTGACACAACTGGTTTCTCGCTAGGTGACGTCCTTCCTATGGAACCCCCCTGGGAGGCCCCTTGGTAGGCGTGGCCAGATAGTTGGGTACGCTTGCCACTTGAACGTAGGTTGTCTTCGACATGCCACCAACGGGCTGGGGGAGCTTGAGTGACTGGTCTCGGCATGTCCCCTTTCAGGGGCACCGAGCTTTTTCTGAGTACTGTCGCCGACAGCAGCCCCCCTAGCAGGTGCCAGAGTTGGATGCTCTGGCCTCACCTACGATCTTCCTAGGTAAGTCGGCGGCCGGCCCCCTGGAAGGTGCCAGAGCTGGATGCTCCGGCGTCGCCCACCATCTTCGTAGGTACATCGACGCTGGCCCCTTGAGAGTTGCCAGAGCTGGATGCTCCGGCGCCGCCCACCATCTGCGTAGAAACATCGACGACGGGCCCCCTGGGAGGTGCTAGAGCTGGATGCTCCGGCGTCGTCCACCATCGTCGTGAAGTCGTCGGCGGCAGGCCCCTGGTTTACAGGCTATCGCAAGGGAACCTTATTAGCAACAAGATCGGGGAAGGAGAGTTTACTCAATTATTTGCTCTTGGAGTTGTCGCTAACGTTCTGGGACGTCAACTGCAGGCCCCTTGGGAGGTGTCGGGGCTGGATGCTCCGGCGTCACCCACCATCTTCGTAGGTACAGAGACAGCCGTCCCCCTGGGAGGTGCCGGAGCTGGATGCTCCGGTGTCGCCCACCATCTGCGTAGAAACATCGACGGTGGGCCTCCTAGGAGGTGCCGGAGCTGGATGCTCCGGCGTCGTCCACCATCTCCGTGTAGACGTCGATGGTAGGCCCCTTGGGAGGTGCCAGAGCTAGATGCTCCGGCGTCGTCCACCATCTCCGCATAGGCGTCGACAGCAGGCCCCTTCGGAGGTGCTGGAGTTGGATGCTCCAGCGTCGTCCACCATCTCCGTGTAGGCGTCAACGGCGGGCCCCTGGTGTACAGGCTATCGCAAGAGAAACCTATTAGAAACAAGTGCGGGGCAGGAGAGTTTACTCACTAATTCGCGCTTGGTGCTGTCGTTCACGTTCTGGGATGTCGACTACAGGCCCCTTGGGAGGTGTCAGAGCTGGATGCACTGACATCGCTACCATCTTCGTAGGTATGTTGATGACCGGCCCCCTGGCAGTTGCTAGAGCTGGATGCTCTGGCATCGTCCACCATCTCCGTGTAGACATTGACGGCAGGCCCCTTGGGAGGTGCCGAAGCTGGATACTCTGGCGTCGTCCACCATCGCCATGTAGACGTCGACGATAGGCCCCTTAGGGCGTGCCGAAGCTGGATGCTCTGGCGTCGTCCACCATCGTCGTGAAGTCGTCTATAGCAGGCCTCTGGTGTATAGGCTATCGCAAGAGAAACCTGTTAGCAACAAGTGCGGGGTAGGAGAGTTTACTCACTAATTCGCGTTTGGTGCTGTCGCTGACGTTCCGGGACGTCGACTGCAGGCCCCTTAGGAGGTGTCGGAACTGGATACTCTGGTGTCGCCCGCCATCTTCGTAGGTACGTCGATGGCTGACCCCTTAGGAGCTGTCAGAGCTGGATGTTCCATTGTACCAAACTATGTATGTCATCCACACATAACGGAGGCATATATTGTTTTGCTCGCTGGTGATCTTTTCCTATTCTTAAGTATAGTAATGTCTTATAGTTTTAGGCTGGTACACGGGATTTTGGTAATTCTGTGCATTGGCGCTCAAGGTCTGACTTCCTCCTTATTTGGGGTGTGAGCGTCCTGGCTCCCTGGTACTTAGCCGCAGCACTAGGAGGCAAAACGCATACGCTTAGGGTACATGACCAAGCTAAGCATGTTGTGCGCTTTGGACCTCTAGCTCGGCATTGGCCGTTCGCAGGGAACCATTTGGCACCACAAGTCCCTAAATAAGAGGGTAGCCGCGAGGTTCCAAGACACCTTGCAGGTATCTCAAATACATCTGCCTGTAGCAGGGTTGCATGACTCTACTAGGGGCGATACAGAAAAGATCTTACCAAATACACGAAGGCGATGTACGGAAGACGAGTCTAGTTTGATTGATAACAAAATTAACAGGTTAACGTAAGTGAGCGTAAGAGGAAGCATATGGTAAGACAGTGATTTCCTTATCATTGGTGTTCATAGGAGTGAATTGGCTTTAAAACAGGTAACGACCCACTCCAGTTGGCAAGGGAGGTAGAGTGTTCATGCTTAGGGCACAGGACCATGTTAAATGGCTGAACACTCTGGACCTGTCCATCCCAGAGCTTAGTTGTCCTATATGCCGTTTCCTGGTACCATGACACTCCTACGCTGTCCTACATTCAAGCTTAGGGATATAAATTATGGAGGTGTTCTATGTTCCAAGGGTTTGGGAGGGGCTCTCCTTCTTCCATGGCTAGGCAGACACACCCAGGGGGGGATACTTGTATCACTCGGAAGGGGCCTTCCCAGCTGGGGGAAAGTCTATGCGACCCTTCTCGAGAGAGTATGCACCGCAGCACCAGGTCGCCTGTCTTGAGCTCTCTACTCCGCACGAACCACTCTTGGTAGCGCCTCAGCGCCTGTCGATAACCTGCATTTTGGATGGTGGCGTGCCTCCTTGCTTCGTCGATGAGGTCGACGTCTTCTCATCGGTGCTGGTCCTACGAGGCTTCATTGAACGCTCGGACTCTGAACGAGCCCACAACGATCTCTAGGGGGAGGACGGCCTCGGCCCCATATACCAGAAAGAAAGGTGTTTCTCCTGTAGAGCGGCTAGGTGACGTCCGGCTTGCCCATAGTGTACAGGGTAGCTCGTCGACCCACTTGGCACCATGCTTATCCAGGCAGTTATTTATGCGTGTCTTGAGGCCCCTGAGGATCTCAGCGTTGGCCCTTTCGACTTGTCTGTTGCTCTTTGATGAGCCACGGAAGCATAAAAAACTTGGACACGAAGGTCTTCGCAGTAATCCTGTAAAGCGGCACTGGTGAACTGGGTCCCATTATCGGTTATGATCCTGTTCGGGGCCCCGACCTGCAGACAATTGACTTGATGAATTTGACTGTGGATTCCTTGTTGATGTTGATTACTGGGGCTGCCTCCGTCCACTTGGTGCACTTATATTTTGCGATGTAGATGAACTGGTATCCTCCGACTGCCCTGGGGAAGGGTCCCAGGATATCCAGCCCCCAGACCGTGAAAGGCCAGGAGGGTGGGATCATCTGCAGTGACTGTGCAGGGGTGTGGATTTGCTTGGCGTGAAACTGGCACGCCTTGCACTTCTTGACTAGTTCGACGGCGTCTTGAAGTGCTGTTGGCAAGTAGAAACCATGCCAGAAGGCTTTGCCAACCTGCATGCGGGGGGCTGAGTGATTCCCACTCTCTCCTTCGTGGATTTCTGCGAGCAAGTTGCAGCCTTCCTACCAGGTTTATGCATCGTAGCAGTACGTCGTTAGCACCACGTCGGTAGAGATCACCTTCTATCAGCACGTAGCGTTTCGCCATCCTCGCAATCCTCTCAGCGGATGTTGGGTCCTCCGAGATGATATTGTCCTTCAGGTAGTCTCGGAACTCCATGATCCACGCATCGGGACTGTTGGCACCCCGTAGACCGGGTACCCCTGCGCACAGGGAGAAAATCGCTAAGGACTCCGGCTCTGCTTAAGAGGCCGAATTCGAGACTGCCACGTCGTGGAGGGAAGGACCAGTTCCTACCTCTCCGCCGGAGGAGGCTCCCAAGCTGCCACATGGCCTGTAGAACTGGACCCTCACCTCCCCATTGAGGCGGGCTCCGGGGCCTCCACGTGGCCAATCGGGACCTCAGGGCCAGCCCCGCGTCCTCGCAAGGGAAAGGCACCGGAACTACCACGTGGCCTGTAGCGCTGAGCCCCCGCCCCTCCATAGGGGTGGGCTTCGGATGCGCCATGTGGCCTGTTCCACCAAGTGCCCGACTCCCCATAGAGGCAGGCTCTGGCGGGACCACGTGGCGGACGACCAACTCAGTGCGGTAGGAAGCCGCAGTAAAGGGACGCGTGCGCTGCTCAGACAGGCATTAAGTACGCGCGCCTTCCCAGGCAAGCTGAGTCACGCGTGTGGAGGTCAAAGCCCCAGTGTCCTGTCTTATCCAAGTAGCTAGTACAGACCTGCACCGCAAGACGGATGAATGGGCCGCGAGGACAAGACAGACGGGACGTGCACGTCCATCATCACCAACTATGTGTAGCTCTGGCGCACGACGCGGCGGGACGGCGCATTGACACCCCTACAAAAGGGAAGTAGATAGCAATTAATCCGAGATCTTGTATAGGATTTGGCTCTCCTCGGGACCACCTGTCGGGTCCTGGGTCTCACCTTATAACTGCAGAGTCCTTGGACTATAAAAGGACTCGGCAGACGACCTTCCCAAGGGATCGAAAAATTAGACCAAGACTCATACACGCTCAAGCAAGGCAATACACAAACACCCCCGTGGACGTAGGGTATTACGCTCCGGCGGCCCGAACCACGTAAATCCTCTGTGTTCATCATCCTGCTGCGTTCGATCTCCTGGGACTAGCCCTCGTGAATCCAAAGAACCTCCGTGGGCTGCTCTCTAAGCAGGTCCGGGGGAAGTGTCGTTTATGACCTTCGACATTTGGCGCGCCAGGAAGAAGGCTTTTTCCCCGTCAAGATCTCCACCAGCAGCAATGGTGAACGACCAATCCAACGCTGGTTCATCCAGGGCGCAGTCGCGGCGGCAGACAGTGGCGGAAGATCAGGCGTCATCCCGCTCTAGGGCGGGCTGCCGCTCTAGGGCAGGAAGGTCAGGACCTTCACGTTGCCCTGCAGTCACTTCGCCGGCTGCAGGCTGACATGCCACACCGCGGCGTACTCCGGCCGTGACAGCAATCACGGCGCCGCCGGCTGCAAGCCCGGAGAGTGCGCTTGCAGCAGCGCGTGCGCTACTCCACAACCCTCCTGCTGGGGACACTCCTCAGGGAGCAGCTCAGCAGTGGATCAACGACGTCGACCACCTCGTCACCGCTACGCTCAACACGCCTCCACTGAGGGAGGCACATGCTCAGCTGATGCATGTGTCATTGTCGCAGATGGCGACAATCGACCGGTGGACAACAGACTCGCGCTCGACCAGAATCTCGACAACAGATCTGAGGACCGAGCTGCAGCGATGCAGGGCCAGAGAGGACCGCCGAGTCACCATCGAGCGCCAGAGTGAGCGTCGACGCAACCTCGAGGCAGATTACAGCGTGCCGGGTCTTGTGCCCCAGGCACATGCCGCGCCTCCACCACACCAGACATACGCCGCGCCTCCGCCGCACCAGGCGTACGTCGCGCCTCCTCCACAGGCGTATGCTACACCGCCTCAGCATCAAGTGTACGCAGGCCCGCCTGCTCACCCGGGGTATGCGATGCTGCCGCCGGCACCAGTCAGCCCCAGCCAAGGGTGTGCAGCGCTAGCGCCTCACCTCCGTTTCGTGGTCTGGCCACGAAAGTTCCAGCCGCACATGCCGGAGAAGTACGATGGGAGCGTCAACCAGAGCGAGTTCCTGTAGATCTACACCAATGCGATACTAGCTGCAGGAGGCGACGAGGCCATTATGGCTAACTACTTCCCCATCGTCCTGACTGGCCCAGCTCGGTCATGGCTCATGAACCTGCCCTAGGGGTCCATAACCTCCTGGGATGAGTTGTGCCGACAGTTCGTGGCTAACTTCGGCAGTTCCTACAAGCGCCCCGAGACGTAGCTCGACCTCCACGCCGTTAGACAACACCCTGGAGAGTCACTGCGATCGTTCATCCAGCAGTTCTCCCAGGTACGGAACACCATCCCTCATGTTGCTAGAGCATTGGTTATTGTTGCATTCAGACAAGGTGTGAGGGACAAAAAGATGCTTGAGAAGCTAGCCACGCAAAAGGTGCGTGATGTCTCCGAGCTGTTCTCCCTGGCAGACAGATGTGCTAGGGCAGCTGAGGGGCGCAACTGGCACTCCCAGCCATCCTCAAAAGCAGGGGAAGCCACCCCGACTGAGGAGGAGCCTCTGCGAGGAGCAGCGGCAAGAAGAAGAAGAAGAAGGGCGGTGGCAAGAACAGGCCAAAGCCCGGAGCCCAGGCAATGGCAGCTGCGACACCCGGTGGAGCCCGAGGGCCGCGCCGAGACAAGCACCCTAGGCAGTCGCCTGAACTCGAGGAGCCTGACTTCAAGTGCCCGGTGCATCGTACAAATAGCCATAGTGCTAGCGAGTGTCAGGAGGTGAAGAGGTTCGCGGAACGTTTCCGCGAACAGAAATAGAGGCAGCAGCGCCAGGAGGGCGCACCCCCTCGCCAGAGGGAGGGCAAGCAGAAGGCTGATCTCGACAAGGAGGATGACAATGAGATGGGGTTCCAGGAACCCCAGCGGGCGGTTAAGGCCGTCATCGAGGGTGGCGACTCTGACTCCAGCAGTGATAAGGAGCACTGCAAGACCCTCCATGTCATCTACGGGGGAGCCACAGACCCCACGTCCCGGAACGCGGTAAAAACTCTGCGACGGGCAGTGGCTGCGGTGGCCCCCACCCCAAGTCCGGCTCCCCACCACAAGTGGATGAGCACGGCGATCAGCTTCGATGCTTCCGACTGCCCGAAGAACATGGCAGGGGCGGGAGTGCTCCCGTTGCTGGTGTCCCCTCCCAACATGAAAGTCTTTCACGTGTTGATAGATGGAGGGGCGGGCCTCAACCTCATCTCCACGATGGCCTTCTGAAAGCTGCAGCTGCCGATGTCCCGGCTCACACCCTCGAGCCCGTTCTCTGGTGTCGGACCCGGGCGAATCCTCCCGTACGGTAACATACACCTCCTGGTGACCTTCGGGACCCCGGAGAACTACCGTACGGAGAGCGTTTTGTTCGACGTGGCAGACGTCGACCTTCCCTTCAATGCAATCATCGGGAGGCCAGCCCTCTACAGGTTCATGGTTGTAGCCCACTACGACTACCTCGTCCTGAAGATGCCGACGCCTTCCGGTGTCCTCAGGATTAGAGGGGACCGCTCAGCTGCAGTGTCAGCCTTGGAGCAGCTCCAAGCACTTGCAGCGGGGAGGGCTCTGGCCCCAGGAGTCTCGAAGGAGAGTCAGCCAGAGCAAGGCTCGACGCAGTGAACCTCCACTACTGCACACCATGTGCAACCAGCCAGCGACGACAACGTCCCCGTGAAAGTCGTCAGGATTGGCTCTGAGGCTGCCCAGACAACCCACATCACAGGGAACTTTGACAGCAAATAGGAAAGCGCGCTCATCACCTTCCTCCGGGACAATGTCGACGTGTTTGCATGGCAACCATAACAAATGCCCCGGATCCCCAGGGAGGTGATTGAGCACCATCTGAAGATCTACCCCGACGCCCGACCGATACAGCAGAAGCCCAGGAAACAGTCCATCGAGCGGCAGAACTTCATCCGTGAAGAAATCAAGAAGCTGCTCGATGCTGGTTTCATCCGGAAGGTTCACCACCCACGGTGGTTGGCCAACCCTGTTGTCGTACCCAAGGCTGGCGGGAAGCTCCGGATGTGCATTGACTACACCAACCTCAATAAGGCATGTCCAAAAGATCCATTCCCTCTCCCTAGAATAGATCAAATAGTAGACTCAACATCAGGCTGTGATCTCCTGTGTTTCTTAGATGCGTATTCTGGTTTCCACCAAATACCTATGTCTGGGGAAGATGAGGAACACACTACTTTCATAACAGTAGACGGCCTGTATTGTTATGTCTCCATGCCTTATGGTCTCAAGAATGATCTCCCCACCTTTGTACGTGCAATGCATAAGACATTTGGGGATCTCATTAGAGATCTGGTAGAGGTGTATGTCGACGACATCGTGGTGAAAATTAGGGACCGCACATCCCTATTAGACAACCTAGCCCAAGTATTCAGCAAGCTGCGCACAACACGCACGATGCTGAACCCCGACAAGTGTGTCTTTGGGGTTTCTGCAGGGAAGCTCCTTGGTTTCTTGGTATCGCACCGAGGGATCGAAGCTAACCCAGAGAAGATCAAGGCAATAGAGCTGATGCGGCCGCCGGCCCGCATCAAGGCTGGCTGAGAGAGCCTGCCCTTCTTCAAGATTCTGTGGAAGTCAGGTCCCTTTGAGTGGACTGAGGAAGCTGAAGCGACTTTCCTGGAGCTCAAGAAACACCTGACGACGCTACCCATTATGGTGGTGCCAGAACCCGGCGAACCACTCCTGTTGTACATCACCGCAACAACGGAGGTGGTCAGAATGGTCTTGGTAGCAGAGCGGCCGGAGCTACTACCGCAACAAGCACCAGGAGGAGCCCCAGAGGGGGAGGCCGAGCCTCAAAGCCCGAACCCAGAAGAACCCCCCCTGCTGTGAGTTCCAGTGACCAAGTGCCTTACGGGTCCCAGCCCCCGGAGGCCCAGCTAGACCCTGGGAGCCACATTCCCCAGGATACAGACGCATTACAAGGAGCCCCGAACCCCCCAGGGAGGGTTCGGACCCCCCAACGGCCAGTCTACTACGTCAGTGAGGTCCTCCATGAAGCAAAAACAAGATACTTGGAGGTACACAAACTATTGTATGCAATGCTCATAGCGTCGAGGAAGCTCCAGCATTACTTCCAGGCTCAACGGGTTTCAGTGGTCACCTCCTTTCCACTGAAGACCATACTCCACAGCCCCAACTTGACTGGCAACATTTCCAAGTGGGCAGCAGAGCTGGCTAAGTTCGAGCTGGAGTTACCTCGACATGCAGTCAAAAGCCAAGCACTGGCGGACTTCTTAGCCGAATGGACCCCATCGCCAAGCAACCCAGGGGGCCCGGACAATGGTGAAACGGTGCCCAAGGCTCCAGTATTCACCGAGACCCCCTGGACGCTCTATTTCGACGGCTCCTCGCAGAAGCAGGGGGCCGAGGCCGGGGTCCTGCTTCTCACCCCGGCTGGGGAGCAGTTCAAGTACATGGTGCGCCTCGACTCAAGGCGACAAATAACATGGCAGAGTATGAAGCCCTAATCTTTGGGCTAAAGACTGCCCTGACTCTCAATGTCCGACAGCTTCTGGCCAAAGGTGATTCCCAGCTGATCATCAAGCAGGCCAAAGGAGAGTGCAGCTGCAACGACCCTCAGTTAGCAGCATACTTGCTGCACGTCCGGAAGCTGGAAAAGGACTTTGAGGTTTTGGACTTATGCCATGTACCCCGAGCTGACAACTCCGTCGCAGATGACCTGTCAACGAAGGCCTCCATAGGGGCCCCAGTGCCTCAAGGAGTCTTTGCAAGGACGTTACCGCGACCAACCGCCCGGGCAGCCGAGCCAGGCGAAGGGGGCGAGCCCAGCACCTCAAAGCTGGCAGTCCTGGCGGCCCTGCTACCATGGAATCCGCCAAGGATCGTATGCGCCACCGGGGGCTCCGAGCTACCGGGCGCCCAAGATCCAGAGGCTCAAGCAAGTCCCGATGCATGGACTCGGAGGTCCGGGACTACTTGAAAGACAATATCCTTCCCGAAGAACATGCCTTGGCAGAACGTATTGTTCGCATGGCTAAAAGGTACACGCTGGTGAAAGGGATGTCTATCGGCGTGGCACCAACGACATCCTACTGCGATGCATTACCCGGGAGGAGGGCTGCGACTTGCTCGCAGAGATCCATGGAGGGCGCTCCAGATGATCCCTCCCTCATGGCCATTCGCTGTATGGGGGTTGGACATCCTGGGACCCTTTCCCAGAGCCGTCGGAGGATTCCGGCATCTCTACGTCGCCTTAGATAAGTTCACCAAGTGGCCGGAAGCTGCC